>CM035144.1:41170179-41791543 GCA_020205605.1 Panax ginseng
ATCTTGAATCATCGAAATCAGAGTTCGGACAAAGAAGTTATGGCCATTTTCCCAAAGGACGTTGGAGCAGAAAATGTCGGATTTTGGGCCAGCGCCGGGGCGCCCATTTTAGGCCTATGCTCAGCGTCGGGGCGCTGGGGAGCAGAGTTTGAGCGCCGTGCCCAGCTGTCTGGGCGCCTGGGAAGGGCTTGGTGATGGCACAGACGCCAGCGTTTTGGGCGAATTTTGACACCTTTTGACTCCAAATAGGATTGGGTTTGTTCTAAGCTAAAAATTGGACTTGTAACCTATAAATACATGATGTAAGGCATAAAATAAAGGGAGATTACATAGCTTAGCCTAGATTAAACACTCCTTTAGATTAGAAAATAACCCTAGTTCTTATTGGTTTTGGAGATTGAAGCAACTTGGAGACCACTGAAGATCAAGAGCAAGAGCAAGAGGGGAGCATCAGATTTGCTAACAACGGATTCTATTCTCTTCTCTCATCTTACTTTTATCTTTTGATGTCTATTCAGTTGTGGATTCTTGGTTTTAATTCATTAATTATGAACTAACTCTTTTATTAAGATTTCAATTGAACTTTTTATGGCTTTGAATTAGTTATTCATTATATTCCAATTATTTGTGTCAAAGTGAGTTGTTTATCTTGCCTTATGCTTATTGATTTAATTATCGATCGAGAATTACTTTGTTACTCTAGAAGGAATTGGAAGAGGAATTCTAGGGTTAGAATCGGGCATGATATCATGTGACTTAGTTATTTGCACAAATGAATAATTAGGTTTGTGAATAGAATGGAAATATCTTTTATGCATGTAACACATAAGGAATTGGGATTATAACGAGTTTAATTCAATTGTTTTACATAGGAATATAGCAAAATTAATCTGGATTAAATAGAAGGCAATTGATCACTTGAAAAAGGACTTTTGGCATTTGAGAATTCCTCATTAACAATTCAAGTAGACATAATAATTGGGATAATTGGATAATTGATTTATAGTTCATAATTGGGGATATTGGAGTCTTAATCCTTATTTACCCTAATTCAATCAAATCTTAGTTTTGTTTATTTGCTTTCTTTTAGACTAATCTCTTTTAATTGTTTAATTTAGTTTTCTTAATTAGAAAAATAATGATTTGAGATTGTTTAAATAAAATTAGTTTGGTTAAGAATTAGTACTTGGTGATTTTTATTAAATAATTCCTCGTGGGAACGATACTCTACTTTCATTTTATTACTTGTTGATCGTGTATACTTCCACGTATTCATTGATTATAAATCGATCAACAAGTTTTTAGGCGCCAATTCTTAGAATTAATTTAATAATTATTTACCAATATTAATTTCAATCAAATTAGTCTTAATTTAAACATTTTATTTTTATTTTAATTCTCTTTCTATATTTCTCTCTTTTCAAATACCATGGATGACTTTGTGTATCAATGGCCATACACGAACATGACTCAACCAAGGGAGTGGAGATTGAAAGACTCGAGAAACTTTCTGCATTGTCGGCCTGATTGAGACACTTTCGAGGATGTTTGAAGCTTTTGAAGCTCGGTAATATCGTCAAAGTATGGTGGTTACTTGTGATTATTGTGCTGGAAATCATATGAGTCATCAATGCACCATCAGTTTCGAGCCGGTACAATATAGTGGTGATTACCCCAATAATTATGTCTATCCCAACAACTATCATCGAGTTGGGGTATCACCCAGATTTTCATGGAGTAACAATCAAGATCAATTTTATGCTCCAAGTCCAACATACCCACAGGATTTCTTGTGTCCACCTCCACTACAACAGGAAGAACATTCAAATTGGGAGGAAGCCTTGGAAAAATTTATTAAAGCTTCTGAAAAAAGGAATGAGGAACAAGACAAGAAAATGAATCAAGTAGAGCTGAATTTGCAAAGCCAAGGGGCGTTAATCAAGAATTTGGAAAATCAAGTGGAACAGATAGCACATCGTTGAACAACCGACCGCCTCAATACACACGCCCTATGACATGGATTCCGAGGCAGATGGTGAGCCCGAGCCAAATCTACAAATGGATGAGCCACGAGATGAAAAAGAGGAGACAAGTGGGGATAATGACAACAAGGTCGGTGAAGAACCAATGATGATGAGGCAATGTTATTTATGCCTCAAGTGCCTTCTCCTCCACAGTTCAAGAGTTCGGTTAGATTTGCAAAACCTTGTCCGATTAGTAGTCATGTCGTCGGCAATACTCTCTGTGATGTAAAAGCAAGTACACCTTGAAACCAAGGGTGCGATGAGCTAGAGAAGAAGAAGAAGAAATTGTTGTGTCTCGACAAGCCTCTATGCCGTAATATATTCACAGACACAATGGAGAAACCACCTGAGATGTTTGGGCGTTCTTGAATGTGATCTTATCTCAAGAAAGCATTCTAGGTGACTTTAATACAATGGCTATCGTAAATGGGAACCTATCAAAAGCTATATTATTTCCTATGGATGGAGGGTTCCTCAACTTTAAATGAGGGAATTGGATAGAGAATTGAAGAAGTCAAATGAGACTATAAAACAAGCGCTTATTGGGAGGCAACCCAAGTTTAATTTTACTTTTAGTTTTTATTAAGTTTTATATTAGTAGTTTTGAATTTGCATTTATTTAGGATTTAATAAAATTGCTTCTATCATGGTTTTATAGGTTATTCAAGTCAAATTCAAGTGTGGTGCCCAATTTGTTCCATGTGCTTGCTTTATTCTCCAAACTTAGCGGGCAAGGAGGAAGATTGCTATATTTTCAGGGAAGTCCTCTGCTTTAATTTTTTCTATTTCAGTCATTGAGGACAATGTCTAGTTTAAGTTTGGGAGCATTTTAGTGTCATATTGCATATAGTTAGTTATTTACATTGTAGTTCGTTATGTTTTCGGGTTATTTACATTTAGTTGTTGCATTCGTTTTTTTTTTTTTTTTTTGTTTAAAAAAAAAATTAAAAATCGCAAAAATAGTAGTTAGTTTACTATGTTTGTTGCAGTTAGTTTATATTTGCATGATTCCAACTATTAGATAGTAAAAGTCTATTTTGGCCAATGATGAGACTGGAGTTAAGTAGATAAGTATAGTATTGAATATTCAGGCTTCTATGTGATTTCTTGTTATGAATTGAATCTTTTCCTGTTTAAAACCGGTATAATCAAGGTTAACACGTTAATAACAGCTATGTTAACTGATTAAGTTTAAATTGATACATAATGGATTTTTTAAGGATAATACTAGTTTGAAGGAATGAAAGACATGAATAGGCGGAGATGGCTAAATTTTGATAAAAACTTAAGTTTGGGGGGAAATTTTGGGGTATATAAGCTTTAAAAAAAAAAAAACATGTTGAGTCTTGTGGTGGGTTGAGGAGAAACACTCCCCATAAACACAAGCGTGAGATGGAGCGTAAAACGCACTCACCAACCATCTATAAAAAAAAGAAAAAAAAAATTCTGAGTGGCTAGTTTTGTTTGATTGCCTTTGTTACTTGAGTAAGACGCATCAAGGGGTATCTTAAAACCTAAGCCCCTAAGGTCTTATATGGTCCAGGAGTCGTTGGTGAAAGCTTCGCTAAGGGGTGACACTTTGTTAGCCTAATGGAATGAGACATTGCACGATTATGGTTAAAAAACAATAAAAGCGGGAAAAGAGCAAAAAGCCCCGTAATGAAAAGTAAAGCATAAGTATCCCGTGATTGGACTCTTGAACTTGGTGGATGTTTGACTTTAGTTGGATATAGCTTGTTCGTGAATTTTGTGAATTTGCAATTTGTATGATGCCTTCAAAGATATCTATTATGTCTTAAATTTGATTTTATATCGCTTAACATTGTTGTGGAGCACACACGCACTATATCAGTGATAACAGTCTAAGATTTGATGATTGATTGGGAAATTACTGATTTGTTTTAATATGATGTATTATCATGTTTACTTGATTTCTCTAAGGCCGGTTGAATAGACTTGTTTCTGTCATTACTGTTGGATTCTTAGGCATATAGATTAGTTTCATTACATTGCATTGCATAACATTTTTGTGTTTTTGCTTGAGGACAAACAAAGATTTAAGTTTGGGGGTATTTGATGAGTGAGTTTTATACCCATGAATTGGATACATTCGGGGTTAATTTATTGTTGTTCTTAAGTCTTTTAGGATGTTTTTATGTGTTTGTGTCTATTCAAGCATGTTTTATATTGTTTTGTAGGATTTGGGACAAAAGTTACATGGATTGATGTTTGGGGTGGCTAGATTCGCGTTTTCGGCTTGCCATTTACACAGCAGTTACTTCAGAGCCAATTTGACTATATCTCCTGACATTATTTCGAAAAACTCAAAGAATGAAAGTTGTAGATATACTTCTCCTCTTTCCGTAACATCTTGAATCATCGAAATCGGAGTTCGGACAAAGAAGTTATGGCCATTTTCCCAAAGGACGTCGGAGCAGAAAATGTCGGATTTTGGGCCAGCGCCGGGGCGCCCATTTTAGGCCTATGCTCAGCGTCGGGGCACTGGGGAGCAGAGTTTGAGCGTCGTGCCCAAGTATTTGAAATTGAGGGAAGGGCTTAGTGATGGCACAGGAGCGCGTTTTGGTAAATTTTGACACCTTTTGACTCGAAATAGGATTGGGTTTGTTCTAAGCTAAAAATTGGACTTGTAACCTATAAATACATGATGTAAGGCATAAAATAAAGGGAGATTACATAGCTTAGCCTAGATTAAACACTCCTTTAGATTAGAAAATAACCCTAGTTCTTATTGGTTTTGGAGATTGAAGCAACTTGGAGACCATTGAAGATCGAGAGCGAGAGCGAGAGGGAGCATCGAGTTCTTAACAATGATTCTATTCTCTTCTCTCATCTTACTTTTATCTTTTGATGTCTATTCGATTTGTGGATTCTTGGTTTTAATTCATTAATTATGAACTAACTCTTTTATTAAGATTTCAATTGAACTTTTTATGGCTATGAATTAGTTATTCATTATATTCCAATTATTTGTGTCAAAGTGAGTTGTTTATCTTGCCTTATGCTTATTGATTAATTATCGATCGATAATTACTTTGTTACTCTAGAAGGAATTGGAAGAGGAATTCTAGGGTTAGAAGCGGGCATGATATCATGTGACTTAGTTATTTGCACGATGAATAATTAGGTTTGTGAATAGAATGGAAATATCTTTTATGCGCATGTAACACATAAGGAATTGGGATTGTAACGAGTTTAATTCAATTGTTTTACATAGGAATATAGAAAAATTAATCTGGATTAAATAGAAGGCAATTGATCATTTGGAAAAGGACTTTTGGCATTTGAGAATTCCTGTTAACAATTCAGTAGACATAATAATTGGGATAATTGGATAATTGATTTATAGTTCATAATTGGGGATATTGGAGTCTTAATCCTTATTTACCTGAATTCAATCAAATCTTAGTTTTGTTTATTTGCTTTCTTTTAGACTAATCTCTTTTAATTGTTTAATTTAGTTTTCTTAATTAGAAAAATAATGATTTGAGATTGTTTAAATAAAATTAGTTTGGTTAAGAATTAGTACTTGGTGATTTTTATTAAATAATTCCTCGTGGGAACGATACTCTACTTTCATTTTATTACTTGTTGACCGTGTATACTTGCACGTATTCATTGATTGCGAATCCTCATCTTCCTCATCATCCTCCGGCAGTCACGAGGAGGATATTGTTGACCAGACCAAGTTCTTGGATTTAGCAGCCCAGCAGGATTATTACAGAATTGTGGCAAAGACATTCATCAACGAGCGCGATGTCAAACCGGAGGAGCAAGATGGCCAGTTATGTGCCATGATTCGCGAAAGGGGATGGGTGGATTTACTGCTACTCCCACGCCCATTCCGATGAGCATAGTCCGAGAGTTTTACGCCAACGCCAAAGTCACCATGGATGATATCGGTATGGTTCGAGGTGTCGAGGTAGACTACAGACCCGCCGTAGTCAGAAACATTTTCAGAATTACCGAGAGACCACCAACGGGGGCTGCCAATTGGATCACAAGGGAACATATAGAAACAGATTTGGAGCTGGTTATTGCAGAATTGTGCGTGTGAGGCACAAAATGGACTTACAAAGTCGGCACGACCCAGCCTCGCATATTCCCAGCAGCTGCGCTGAATTGATATGCCAAGGCGTGGAACCTGTTCATTTGTGCCAAGTGTTGATCAATTTTGCAATCAATGAATACGTGCAAGTATACACGGTCACCAAGTAATAAAGTGAAAGTAGAGTATCGTTCCCACGAGGAATTATTTAATAAAAATCACCAAGTACTAATTCTTAACCAAACTAATTTTATTTAAACAATCTCAAATCGTGATTTTTCTAATTAAGAAAACTAAATTAAAATAATTAAAAGAGATTATTCTAAAAGAAAGCAAATAAACAAAACTAAGATTTGATTAAATTCAGATAAATAAGGATTAAGACTTCAATATCCCTAATTATGAACTATAAATCAATTATCCAATTATCCCAATTATTATGCCTACTGAATTGTTAACAGGAATTCTTAAATGCCAAAAGCCCTTTCTCAAGTGATCATTTGCCTTCTATTTAACCCAGATTAATTTTTCCATATCTCTATGCAAAATAATTGAATTAAACTCGTTACAATCCCAATTCCTTATGTGTTAAATGCGGCAAATAGATATTCTTATTCTATTCACAAACCTAATTATTCACTGTGCAAATAACTAAGTCACATGTCACCAAGCCCAGTTCTAACCCTAGAATTCCTTTCTCAATTCCTTCTAGAGTAACAAGGTAATTATTGATCAGATAATTACTCAATTAGCACAAAGCAATATGAACAATTCACTTCAACATAAATAATTGGAATAAATCAAATAATCAATTCATAACCATAAAAGGTTCAATCAGAATCTTAATAAAAGAAATTAGTTCATAATTAATGAATTAAAACCAAGAATCCACAATTGAATAGACATTAAAAGATAAAAGTAAGAGAAGAGAAGAGAATATAACTGTTGTCAAGAAACTGATGCTCCCTCTCGCTTCTTGTTCTTGATCTTCAATGGTCTCCAAGTTGCTTCAATCTCCAAAACTAATAAGAACTAGGGTTTAGATTCTAATCTAATAGAGTGTTTAATCTAAGATAAGCTATGTAATCTCCCCTTATTTTATGCCTTACATCATGTATTTATAGATTACAAGTCTAATTTTGAGCTTAGGAACAAACCCAATCCAATTTGGAGTCAAAAAGGTGTCAAAATTCGCTCAAAATGCGCCCCAAAGTATTATCAAGCTTTTCCCCTGTGTCCCAAAGACTGGCTTGACGTCAGACATCGCTTCCTCAAGCCGGCTTTGCCACCGGGTATAGGCTCATTTTGGGCACCCCTGTTGGCCCCAAGTTCGACATTTTCTCGCCTCGACGCCCTTTGGGAAAATGGCTATAACTTCTTCGTCCGAACTCCGATTTTGATGATTCAAGATGATCCGGAAAGAGAAAAAGTAGATACACAACTTTCATTCCTTAAGTGTTTCGAAATAAGTTTCGGAGAAATACTAAAATTGGCTCTGAAGTGACTGTTGTGTAAATGGCAAGCCGAAAACGCGAATCTAGCCAACCCAAACGTCGATCCAAGTAACTTTTGTCCCAATTCCTACAAAACAACGTAAAACATGCATGAATAGACATAAACACTTAAATAATATTCTAAAAGACTCGAGAAAAATAATAAATTAAGCCCGAATATATCCAATTCATGGGTATATAACTCACTCATCAAATACCCCCAAACTTAAACATTTGCTTGTCCTCAAGCAAAAACACAAAAGAACTAAAAATAAACAAACTAACTCAACTACGTGAATGCATATGCATTATCTACTTCCTAATATACCTATGAATCCAGTAATAAATCAGTATGATATATAGCAACAGGCCTCAAAGATACCATTGGTACTCAAACAATATATCCAATCAAGTCAAAATCCATAACTCTAACCAATTAGTCAATCCAAACCTGTCATCACCCATGTTGTGCGTGTGTGCTTGTTAACCATTCTAACCAACCACAATTCAAGATAATCACATAACAAACTTCTTAGAAGGAAAAATTCAGTTCCAATTCAATTACTTTTGTGAACATGACAACTCCGGTTAAAACTAAGCAATTACCAAAGTCTTAAGGTAAATACAGGATTTATTTATACTCTTATTCAATCACGAGGGCATTTTTGCACTTTCTCATGTTTTATTCATTTTTTTTCTCATGGCTGTGCAATGTCATATTCCCTTAGGCTTTTCAGTGATACCTTAACGAGCTTTCGACCAACGACTCCCAAGACATTAAGACCTTAGGGCGCTAGGTGTAAATACAATCCCCTTGGGCTTACTTACTCAAGTAACAAAGGCCACAAAACTAGACAAGCATGCTACGGTGTTTATTCTTTTTTTTTCTTTTTCTGGATTTTCTATTTTTTTTTTTGTTTCTTTTCATCTTTTTTTTTCTTTTCATTTTCATTTTGTATATATATATCCCATAGATTCCCCCAAACTCAAGCTTTTACGTCATTCCAACCTTTACTGCCAGTTCACTAATTTCCTTAAATTTTAACCAAGATTTTCCCTCAGAAACAAATTATGAAACTCTTGAACCAAGTGGATTAAAACAGTTAAACTTTAAGTTCTAACTGGTTACATAAGTTTAAGACATGCTAAGATTATCATCATGATTAAAATTAGAACTCATCATCAATTATCAACACTGTTCAAGTTAACAAGTAATACCAATCTTATCATAGGCCGAGCTAAGACCACACCAACCTATCACATAGATTCATGAAAAAATAAAAAAAATGCCATTATACTACCTGAACACATACTAATGCAACACATATATGAATATGCAAATAACTACCATGTATTATATGTAACCTAAAAAAAATAATGCTAACACATAAAAAAATGAACTACTATGCAGATAACTAACTATATGCAATACGACACTAAAGTACCCCCAAACTTAAACTAGACATTGTCCTCAATGGCTGAAATAGAAAAAATTAAAGCAGAGGACTTCCCTAAAAATATAGCAATCTTCATCCTTGTCCGCTAAGTTTGGAGAATATGCTAGCCACATGGAACAAATTGGGCACCACACTTGAATTTGACTTGAATAACCTATAAACCATGATAGAAACATATTTATTAAATTTTAAATAAATGCAAATTCAAAACTACAAATATAAAACCTAATAAAAGCTAAAAAATAAAAATTAAACTTGGGTTGCCTCCCAATAAGTGCTTGTTTTATAGTCTCAGCCTGACTTCTTCAATTCTCTATCCAATTCCCCTACAAAAATTGAGGAACCCTCCATCCATCAGAAGCAATGTCTCTTTTTAGAGGTTTCCATTTGCAAAAACCCTTGAATTGAAGTCACCTAGCATGCTCTTTGTAGATAGGTTCCCTATTAAGAACGTCCAACAACTAGGTGTTTTCTCCATTATGTCTATGATTAGATTGGGGCATTGAAGCTTAATAAACATAATGGGCTCTTCCTCTATCTTCTCCTTTTCAACCCACCATGACTCCACAGTTGTACTAGCTCTTATGTCACAAAGAGCTTTGCCTACGACATGACTGCCAATTGGGCATGGTTTTGCAAAACTGCCCAAATTCTTGAACTTTGGTGGAGGAGGCACATGGGATACTAATGAAATTGGCTCATCTTCGCTGGTACTCAAAGTTAGATCTTTGTCGATTTCATTTTGTTGGTCTCCAAGTCTTTCCTCTCTTTCAACATCTATATCATTTGGCACATCCGATTGCAGATTTGGTTTGGGCTCATCATCGGGCTCATCATCAGTCTCGTCATCCATGTCATAGAGCCAAGTGTATTGAGGATGGTTGTTCAACGCATGTGCTATCTGCCCCAATTGATTTTCCAGATTCTTGATCGACGCACTTTGGCTTTTCATATTCAGCTCTATTTGATTAAATTTTTTTTCATGTTCCTCGTTCTTTTTTTCAGAAGCTTTAATTAATTTTTCCAAAGCTTCCTCCCAATTTGAATGTTCTTCCTGTTGTAGTGGAGGTGGACACGAGAAATCTGGTGGGTATGTTGGACTTGGAGCATAAAATTGATCTTGATTGTTACTCCATGAAAAATCCGGGTGATACCCCCAATCCTGATAATAGTTGTTGGAATAGACATAACTGTTGGGGCAATCACCACTATACTTTACCGGCTCGAAACTGATGGCGCATTGATGAATCATATGATTTCCAGCACAATAATCACGAGTAACCGCCACACTTTGATGACGTTGAGCTTTAAAAGCTTCAAACATCCTCGAAAGTGTCTCCATCTATGCTGACAATGCAGAAAGTTTCTCGAGTCTGTCAATCTCCGCTCCCCTTGGTTGAGTCATGTTCGTGTATGGCCATTGATACACAAAGTCATCCATTATACCTGAAAAGAGAGAAATATAGGAAGAGAATGAAAATAAAATAAAATAAAATAAAATGTTTAAATTAAGACTAATTTGATTGAAGTTAATATTGGTAAAAAATTATTAAATTAATTCCCCGGCAACGGCGCCAAAAACTTGTTGATCGATTTCGCAATCAATGAATACGTGCAAGTATACACGGTCAACAAGTAACAAAGTGAAAGTAGAGTATCGTTCCCACGAGGAATTATTTAATAAAAATCACCGAGTACTAATTCTTAACTAAACTAATTTTATTTTAACAATCTCAAATCGTGATTTTTCTAATTAAGAAAACTAAATTAAAACAATTAAAAGAGATTATTCTAAAAGAAAGCAAATAAACAAAACTAAGATTTTATTAAATTCAGATAAATAAGGATTAAGACTTCAATATCCCCAATTATGAACTACAAATCAATTATCCACTTATACCAATTATTATGCCTTCTGAATTGTTAAAAGGAATTCTCAAATGCCAAAAGCCCTTTTCTCAAGTGATCATTTGCCTTCTATTTAACCCAGATTAATTTTGCTATATCTATATGTAAAACAAATGAATTAAACTCGTTACAATCCCAATTCCTTATGTGTTACATGAGGCAAATAGATATTTTCATTCTATTCACAAACCTAATTATTCACTGTGCAAAAAACTAAGTCACATGATATCATGCCCAGTTCTAACCCTAGAATTCCTCTTCCAATTCCTTCTAGAGTAACAAAGTAATTACTGATCAGATAATTAATCAATAAGCATAAGGCAAGATAAACAATTCACTTCAACATAAATAATTGGAATAAATCAAATAATCAATTCATAACCATAAAAGGTTCAACTGGAATCTTAATAAAAGAAATTAGTTCATAATTAATGAATTAAAACCAAGAATCCACAATTGAATAGACATTAAAAGATAAAAGTAAGAGAAGAGAAGAGAATATAATCTGTTGTCAGCAAATCTGATGCTCCCCTCTTGCTCTTGCTCTTGATCTTCAATGGTCTCCAAGTTGCTTCAATCTCTAAAACTAATAAGAACTAGGGTTTAGATTCTAATCTAATAGAGTGTTTAATCTAAGCTAAGCTATGTAATCTCCCCTTATTTTATGTCTTACATCATGTATTTATAGATTACAAGTCTAATTTTGAGCTTCGGAACAAACTCAATCCAATTTGGAGTCAAAAAGGTGTCAAAATTACCAAAACGCTGCTCAGTCGTATCAAGCCCTTCCCCAGTACTTCCAACGCTAGGCTTGATGCTCGAACATCGCTTCCCCAGCTCACTTCAAATACTAGGCATAGGCATATATTTGGGCACCCCGGCGTTGGCCCCAAGTTCTGACATTTTCTGCTCCAACGTCCTTTGGGAAAATGGCCATAACGTCTTCGTCCGAACTCCGATTTTGATGATTCAAGATGATCCAGAAAGAGAAAAAGTAGATCTACAACTTTCATTCGTTGAGTTTTAAGAAATAAGGTTCGGAGAAATACTCAAATTGGCTCTGAAGTGACTGTTGTGTAAATGGCAAGCCGAAAACGCGAATCTAGCCAACCCAAACGTCGATCCAAGTAACTTTTGTCCCAATTCCTATAAAACAACATAAAACATGCATGAATAGACATAAACACTTAAAAACTATTCTAAAAGACTCGAGAACAACAATAAATTAAGCCCGAATGTATCCAATTCATGGGTATATAACTCACTCATCACCAAGCTACTGCCGTCGTTGCATCAACATGAGATTATCGCGGAAAGGGCCATAATTCTTTGGGGTATCATTACGGGCAAGTATATTAACGTGGGTTATATGATTCACCAGAATATTTTGAAATATCTGAAGGGAAATACCACTGGAAGCATTCCACATGCTTCAGTGATCACTATGTTATGCGCTCATCAAGGATGTAACTGGGGAAACAAACAGATGCAATATCCAAGCCAGGACATCACACATGCCACAATTGCTAAATTTGAGGACTGGGCTGGAGGCGTGCCACACCCACGCGGATTAGGTTTTATTCTTCGGCCTATATTTCTTGAGCCATCCCAACAGCCCCCCTCAGACAGATGAGGCACGCCCATCCACCCGAGCACACACCATTCTTAGAGATTGCCAGCTCCGAAGGTTGGAGCGCAAAGTTGACGCCATGTATGACAACTTTGGAACGTTTACTATGGGACTCACAAGGGCCTTGGCCGAAGCCTTCATGCAGCAAGGAATAATGCTAGAGTGGCCTTAGTTTGGAACCACAGTGCCATATCCACCACCAGATTCACCACCCGAGGAGGGTGGTCAAGCCGATCATTAGGGGAATTTTCTGTACCCTTTACCTTCATTCAATGGGGACATTGAATATTATAAGTTTGGGGGTATCATAGTAGTTTAGTTTTATTTAATTGTTGCATATTTAGTTTACTTTTGCATGTTTATGTGTTCGATAAAATTTTACAAAATTTTTTTAGTTTTTATTCATTTGTTGATTGTGTTAGTATGTTTTAGTTGCATGTCTCACACAAATTCTTGCTTTATAGAAATTCTTGCCTAGCCAATGATGATAGTGAATTGTGAAGGATTTTAGAGTATGTTGGATAACATGAGCTGAGTTATAATGTTTTACACGATGAGATTCATGTTGCTGTTTAAATGCTTTAGGTTTGAACGAACGTGTTCACAATCACTTGTAGGTTTAAGAAATGTTTGTTATATTACTTGATAGAACATGTAATTTTAAAAAGAGAAACATGTGAAAAGTGCTACTCTTAGACTGTATGAAACATTGACATGCAAAATTTTGGAAATACATGTGTATGATATGTATAAAAAAATCAAATAGCAATAACATGGCTAGTCTTACTTCGGGGCCCTAGCTACTTGAGTAAGTATGCCCGAGGGGATTGTCTCTACACCTAGCGGCCTAAGGTCTTTCATGGTCTGGGAGTCATTGGTTAAAAGCTCGCTAAGGGGTAGCAGTGTGCCTAATGGATTAAGACATTGCACAGTCATGTGAAAATAAAGAAAAAAAAAAGAAAAAGAGAAAAAAAAAAAAAAAAGACTAGCAATAAACACCGCGAGAAAGTGCGAAAATCGCCCTCCTGAGTAGCAATAAAGCAATAAACCCATTGTTGAATCTTAGTTTGTGTTGATATGTTGAAACAGTCTAGGTGGCATGAGTATACATGAGCCTTGATTTAGACTATAATTTTTTGTTTGGAATAATGTAGCATACGTATTCTTTGCTTAGATCATGTTTTGGTAAACACCATACACACATACATCATCTCTATAGCATATATGAATTATTTGAGTGTATGACATTATGCCTATAGTTTGGTTTGAATTTGTATTCTTGGATCTCGATAATTCACTGAGGTAATTTGGGCTGAATTTCTGTTATGGCTGGGATTATGTGAGACTAGTTTGCATCATAGAGTAGTTGCATAGTTTTGTAGTTGCATTTTCATTGTTCATTAGTATGCATTGCTTGAGGGCAAGCAACAGTTCAAGTTTGGGGGTATTTGATAAGTGGTATTTTTACCTACTTATTGAATACCAATTCATGTGAATTGTGTCCATCTGAAGTACATTTTAGTGTGTTTTAGTTTCATTTCATGTTATTTTGCATTGCATTTACTTAAAACTCCCTTTTATGAATAAGTGCAAGAATCGGCTTAATTTTGGTGATATTAAAGGGCATGAGGCTAATGGATCCATGAAGGCGAGGCATAAGCGGTGATGTGCATGGCATGGAGGTACAATGAAGCATGGAGACCAAGCATGGAAGAAAATCAAGCATGAAAGAGCAAGTAGTAGAAACAAAGAAGATGACAACAATGGGGTAACCGTAACTGGGACTCGCAGAATTCAAGTCACATGCAGTCATTGTCACAGAATAACTTTGAGAGAGCGTGCCCGCGTGAGAGGCCGGCTGGACAGGGCAAACTTTCTGCAAGTCACGCTACCATGTGAGGAGGAACATAGTGTGCTGCCAGCGCGTCAGCACGCGATCTCAAGTCGTTGATTTGTTTTATTTTAATTTCCATTTTTAAAAGATTGTAATCGATTAAGACGATATCTGACGAGTGTCAGACACACACTAAGAGAGTTTTTTTTCATATTTTTGAGAAGAGTAACTAGGGTTTACACCTTGGGAGAGATTCCAACGTAGAACGGCCGAACGCCTACTTCTCCAATTCTTCTTGGGATTCTCTCATCATTGTGGATTTCTATGATTGTTTCTTCGGATTTCTATGAGGATTTAATCGTTGATCATTGGTTTTATTCAAATGATTGGGTTTGATCGTTCTATCTTTCATATTTCAACTGTTTGCTTATTGATCATGTTTAGCGTTGATCCCATAATGGCCTTTGGTTCAGTCATGAACTGAACTCCATTATAGGATTCTAACGGATTTTAATATGTAGTTTGGTTGCACGCTTAAATGCTAGGGTTGTTTTGCATATTGTATGGGAAGTCTATCGTGATTGTTTTACATGTATGAATGCCTGATCACCATTCATCTCAGTATTTGTATGGAATTGACAATGAACATGCAAATATGGATTGTAATCATGATAGCATACGAATATGGGGCTATTTTATATGGCTTGTGTATTTTGTGAACCAAATAGACATATACTATTTCACTGTATGAGCTAGAGTAAGGGCTTGTGCTTAAAATCAATATAATTGCAATTTCACATAGACATATAGTGATTTCGATTGTGTTGATGATTACACAGAGTCTATCATCTGTGGATGCTGTGTAAGTAGGTTATAGTGCATTGAAAAATGGTTATAACTTTATTCGTGCTCTTGGCTATTTTCCTATGATATGTGAACACTTCTTGCATGATAGTGGCGATTAGATGAAATATTAAATGAAGTTAGGGTCCCATTATTTATAGTTTATATTTATTCCATTATTGTTCTTATTTTTAGTTGTTAGTACAATTAGCTCAATTCAACAATTCTAGTTGTTAGTCTAAGCATATAAATCCAGTGAGTTAATTAATGCATAAGGGTTTATAATTTGACAACTTTCTCTGTGGGATCGATACTCTACTTACTATGTATTACTTGTTGACACATGTAGGCTTGCATGAGTTAGAGCTCTTTTATTAGGACTGTAAAAGAAGCAACACGTAGACAGGTTATTCCAACAGAATAATAAATAATGAAACAACAACCCTTTCGAGTATTGAAAGAAAATAACTCTCTTCATGAATACGAAAGAAATAATACCCCATACCTTAGAAGAAAACCAGATACTGGAATAGTTAGGTAGTAGAGTTCTCTTCATCTTTCTCTCTATAATTTCTCTATAATAATTGCTCTTGTGAGACTTAGTGAATTGGTGAAAATGAAGGAAGAATGAGCTTCTATTTATAGGAAAATATAGTTTCAATAATTGCACGTTTTGGGGCTCGAAATATTACAGCATAATACCTTCATATTTTTCTTCAATTTTAATTTAGTCCTACAAGTAATATCAAACTTGCACCACCTCCCCTAATAGTATATCATGTGAATCAATAGTACAATCATGTGACTCAATAGTTCTATACATGTGAAAAAAATAATTACAGTATAGTACCTTCATATATACCTCCATTTTTAATTTAGTCATGCAAGTATTATCAATCTTGCACCACCTCCCCTAATAGTACATGCATGTGAATCAATAGTACACACATGTGAACAAACAGTTACAAGCATGTGAATTAATAGCAATTAATTGCTTATTTATCCGATTAATTACCCGTTTGGTCAATATAACCTCCAGACATCAATTATTATCGAAATAACTCTCGATTTTCACTAACACTAACAATCCCAACACAATGGAAATATTTTTATCATTAATTTCATTTTTGAAATTTTGAAGTTTGACTTTTTCCAAAAAGTCAACTGTTGACTTTTTGACCAAAAAGTCAACCCCGGTAAATTTTGTGTTTGTAGTCTATTTTTACTAATTTCATCGTTCTGGACTCAAATATCACATCCGCGTCTCCAAATTCAACTCCGAACTCAAATTCAATTTTTAATAACATTCATCATTAATATTATAACTCACATTATTAACAACCAGATCGTTCCCAGGAAAGAGGGGGCTTTCCAATAAGAATTTCTCCCTATTAGCGCGCAATTAGATTACCTAACCTCTCCTTGACAGAACTTCTAGACATCATCAATATTGCAAATAATAATATGAATAACTTTGTCGTCTCAATTACTGATGTAATAATATAAAATATTATGCAGATGATACTGTGACAATAATTGAATCAATAATATGAGAGATATTTTACAGCAATTACTGTAGTAATAATTGTGTATAACTGAGTGACTTCTCAAGTAAGCATCAAAAATCAATACCGTGTGCTACTATGCAACTAATGCCAGACATCGTATTCTCTTACTTTACTACCGTAGTTCAACAGTTTTAACGGTAACACTTTCGCCGTTATTTTTATAAAATGATAATTCTATCATTTTCTAACTACGACAATACTTCCATTATGGGGTCCACCAATGATTGTGTCATCGTATAGATATTCCCGATAAAAAGAATATTCCCCGACCAAACGAATATTTTATAACAACTTGTTTACTTTGCAAAAATTTTCACATATCATCGTTAACTTTAACCTTTTATCAATTTAACCATTTACGAAATAAAATAATAATTATAAGAAAATTAAATACTTTCATTTCATAAAATTTGGGGTCTTACAGTTAACCAGTTGCTCTTTGATTGTAAGGAAGGCTTTCTGACACTCATCGTTCCATTTCATGGAGGAGTTTATCCTTAATAATTTGAAAATGGGCTCACAGGTTGCTGTGAGTTGAGAAATAAACCTACTAATGAAGTTGATTCTTCCCAAAAATCCTCATATTTTCTTCTTCTCTCGTCTGAGGAATGGGCATTTCCTTGATGGCTCGGATTTTGGTGGGATCCATTTCAATCCTTTTGTGGCTAACTAGGAAACCTAGCAACTTACCTGATTTAACGCCAAAGGCGCACTTGGCTAGATTCAACTTCAAGTTGTACTTACGCAACTTGTTGAAGAGCTTTTTGAGATGGTCTAAGTGGTCTTCTACCCTTTGGGACTTGATAATGATGTCATCCACATAGATCTCTATCTCCTTATGCATTAAGTCATGGAACAGAGCCATTATAGCTCGCTGATAAGTTGTTCCGACATTGATGAGGCCGAATGACAACTGTCTATAGCAGAAGGTTCCCCAAGGCGTGTTGAAAGTAGTTTTCTCACGATCCTCCTTAGCGACCATAATTTGATGTTTCCCCGCAAAACAATCAGCAAAGGAGTACATGACGTATTGAGCAGTATTGTCAATAAGAATGTGGATAAAGGGCACGGTATCTTTAAGGTAAGCTTTGTTCAGATCCTGATAATCCACGCAAACTCGCACCTTTCTTCCTGGTTTAGGCACGGGAACAATGTTGGATATCCATTCAGGATATGTAGACACCATGATAATGCCAACTTGAAATTATTTTACAATTTCTTCTTTCACCTTTAAACTCCACTCAGGTTTCAATCGCCTGAGCTTCTGCCTGACTGGCTTAAATCCCTCCTTAATGGGAAGGTGATGAAGGAAAATGTCAATGGACAAACCCACCACGTCTTCATGAGACCATGCAAGTACATCCTGGAATTGGGTTAATAGCACAACCAAGTCATTCCGTTGGTTTGGGGTTAGGTCTGAACCAATCTGGATTAGCTTAGGGCTTTCTAAGGTTCCAAGATTGAAAGGAATGGTTTGATCAAGATTATGTTTAGGTTTGTCTTCAACCCATTCCTTAATCTCCTGAGGTGTCTCAATGTCCTCTTGGATTTCCATCAAGTCTGAGTCCAACTTTTCATCAAAGTTACAGTCCTTGTAGAGAAAAGGCACCTCTTCAGCACGTACAGGCACATCTAAATACAGAGTCCTGAGACAAAATATGCTTTCACTTAATATATGAAACTGTTTAATCATACAAAAGTGTTAGCATGTACTGATAAAATAACTGCTAATATTGTACAGAAAAGTAAACAATTAAAGTTATCTGCAGGGCAGAGGGATTTCTACCCATTTTACCCTCATCGACCAATGCATGGAGTGCTGTTCCAATTGTCGAGAGTAAAGTCCTGATGGACTGCAGTGATGGAGGGGCTATCATCGTCCTCCTTTTCCCGAATGATGACCATAACATCTGGGCAATCATCGTCTGGGTGTATCTGTTCGTATGTTCATCATGGACAATGATGTGTATGCCTGACATCATCTGGACGATGTCATGTTTACGTTTCTGTTCCCACTCTTCCACTTCGTGATCAGGGATCAGGACCTCTTTTTCTTTAAACGGTACTAGTTTAGGAAACAACATAGCCATAACATGGGCTGGCACCTTTACCAGAGACTTTATCAGCTCATGACGTGCGGGTGGAGAAAATCACCGTGTGGTGGAAGCTTGAGGAATTTTCTTGTGTTTGTGAGGATTCCTGTGACTGGAACTGGAAGAATAGCCTAGTCCGAATATCCTAGTTTGATTGGACATTTGAATTGTGTGCTTAATACCCTGCTAATTTTTACAAAGCCCTTGTCCAGGCTGATGACCCAATGACATCATTTCTTGAGTGGCCGAAATAACCTCGGAAGAAATCTTGGGTACGGGAAGTGGCGCTCCAATAGGATGGTATTATGTTTTGCTCACTTCCAAAGTATGAAAACTTGCCAGCTCAACTTTTGAATTGAAACTGATGAGTGGTTGGTTTCCTTGTTCAGGACATTCCGGCTAAGCGTTGACAGTGACTAGGCTATTATTAACAATGTATTTGAGTTATTGATGTAGTGTAGAAGCAACGACTCCAGCCATGTGGATCCATGGTCTCCCCAATAGCAGGTTGTATCCTGAATCTATCTTGAGAACGTGGAAGGATACATTAAATGTGTTTAGACCAATTTCAATTGGCAACTCAATCTCTCCGACAGAATTTTTTTGGGATTCATCAAAAGCTTTGATAACCGTATGGCTTCTTCAAATCCGTTTGAGATTGACGTTCATCTTTACTAAAGTGGCATACAGACATATATTTAGAGACGAACCTCCATCTATCAAAACTCCATCTAACATATACCCGGAGGACAAAACTGCAATGTGCAATGGCTTACAATGACCGATCCCTTCGGGTGGTATGTCGTCATTAGTGAAGGATATCACATTTTTGTTAAAAATGTGATCAACTAGATGTTGAAATTTTCTACATCCACTAATTTTGGCAAGTAGGCTTCTTCCAAAACCTTCAATAAGATCTTCCTGTGATCCTCAGAAGAGAAAACCAAGTCTAGTATTGAGATCTGATGTGGAGCTTCTCTTAAGCTTAGAACCACCTTGGCTTCATTATGGCCCATAGTGCGTAGGAATTTCTCAATTTTCTCCATGGGAATCTTCCCCTTTGCTTTTATAGCGGGCTTCATCACCCATTGAGGAAGATACAGTGGATTTTCCTTCGACACTGTAGCAGTAGTATGAGACATGGATCCTTCAGCTTCTCCATAATTCCATGGGACTTTGTGTAAGCTGATAACAGGATACCGTGGTCTGAATGGTAAGCAAATTGGTTCTGGTGCAGCCATTTTCAAAGGATTATCACTACCTTTGAGTTGAATTGCTTGTATGTGAAATGGACCGACAGTCTCATCAGCCTCAGCGGAAATAACTGCTACTAGCTTCTTCCATTTGGTAGGATAGGTATTCCAACTCTCGAATAGCACAGTGTCATCATCTGCTAATTGTAGGACACCGCTGTCAATTAGATTTTGAATAAGGTGGCGGAGTGCCCAGCATTCTTCTATGTTGTGACCGTGAGAATGTGAATGATATTGACAAACTCCATCAGAGTTGAACCGTCTTGAACGGGGATTAATTGGAGGTAGAAGGGAGGTGATTCTTCCTTTGTTGATTAGCATCTGAAATATCTCCTCCATAGGTTAGCCCAGGTATGTAAATTTGATTCTATTGGCAAAATCCCGACGGGCTTTAGCACTCGCTCTCTTTGCAACCTTGTCCTCCAGTGCTTTGATTTCTGAAGGTGATGATGGAGCATTCATAACAAAAGGAATGAGACAGGCATGCTCCTGGCTGACTAACTGGCGTGTGACTTGATGCTGATGGGTCACCAGTTCTGCCAATTGTTCAACTTGCTTATAAAGAGCTTTCATCTTTCGTTCCATAGCAAATTAAAACTTTGTGTAATCCCATCTGTCAACACCGTCTTTGATGGTCTGGGATGATTCACCATTAAAATTTGAACTCTGTCCACTGCTCCAACTAATCATATTGACCTCTTCTTTTTTGTGTTGAGGAAGAGGGTTGTCTTGCACATGAGGTTGATCTGGTTTGGTAACCACGGTCTCACCGTTGTCAATTAAATCTTGGATCTTGTGTTTCAAGGCCCAATAATCTTTAGTATCATGTCCAGGTGCCCCGGCATGATAAGCACACTTCTGAGTAGCATTGAAACCCCTCCCATTAGGGTTGGCTAGTGGAAGAAGATGCGTGATTTTCTTCTGCGTAGTCAGAAGAGAAAGAATATTCTCGAACGAGTCCCCTAAGGGTGTGAACGTTCGAGGGCGCTTTGCTTCTCCACCTTTAGGCAATGGAGGGTTTCAAGACTGTGCTTGAAAAGGGGAGTAATTTCTCCTCTGTATAGGCATATTCTGATTGCCTTTTTGACCTTGTAGTATCAAAGAAACATCCTCCTCTTTCTTTTTATGGACCCTCCGGGGGTTGTTTTCATAAGTTCCGAACTGGATGTGCTCAGCAACTGGTTTAAGAGCGGCTAGGTCTTGAATCTTTCTTGACTTGAATCCCATCACAGCCATCTCTCCCTGTTTGATCATTTCAGAAAATGGTTTGCCAATACCAGCTAAGACTCTCTCATAGAAAGGAGCTTCTTGTATGTCTATGAAAGTCATGACAATTTATAACTCTGTCATAGAAGGAATAACTTGAGCAGCAAGGCACCTCTACCTTTGAGCATACTCTCTAAAAAACTCATTAGACAAGCTTTTGACCTTGGTAATGCAAAATGGAAGGCCAGAGCCATCTGAGATTGAAAACTGTACTGAGTGAGGAAGGCATGATCTAACTCTTCCCAGCTATGGATCTTTGAGTTGTCTAATCTGGTATACCATGAACGGGCTTATCCAGTTAGACTCTTCTGGAACAGCTACATTCTGAGCTTCTCATTTTCTGCATAAAATCCAAGTTCTCCAATGAACACCTTCAAATGTGTGTAAGGATCACTTAATCCATTATATTTTTCAAAGTCAGGGGTTTTAAATTTCTCTGGATAATGAACACCAGGGAATATACAAAGGTCAACATATAAAACACTTCCATGTGTTCCAATCCCTTTGAGAAAATGGATAGTTTCTTCCATTTGAAGGACATTCTTCCTGATATCACCGGTGTCTGGATCTCCTTTGAGATGGGTATTTTCAGGGTCTTTGTTGGTCATATCTAATTGAGGTTCTGGATTTGTTTTATCCAAACCTTGTGTTCCTCCTTGTGTAGATGATTCTATATGTGTAGGCATTTTTGAGCCTTGAATAGGCTGATGCAATTCTTTAAATAGAACAGCCAAATCTGTAATTTGTTTACTTAATCTGTCAAATTCTTCTTGAGAAAAGTCATTAGATTGGTCAGAAGAAGACATGATTGGCTGTAGGCTCGTGGCCTTTTTGGATTTTGAGCAGGTAGCAGGTCTAATTGTTTCCCTACAAAAACTTATGTAGTTTAGTTTCAGGGAATGTAAATGTTTACATGCTATCATAATGTGTCCATTTTAGGAAAATTATCATGCAAAAAAATGGGTGTCATTTGATAGCATGTCATGTATGTGCAAATATTATTCATATTTTCCATTACATAAAGATGAACATGGAATAAAATTACAAGTAAATGCTTTTACAAGTAATAGAAAATGGAAAGCATGAAGAGACTTTCCTCCGCGTTTGGTTTATCAGAGGTTGACCTATCTTAGGGTTACTCTCGAGGCTTTTTGGCATGAAGGTTCCCATATCATCGTAATCTACTTGACGGGAAGTTAATCCAGTCTTTCAACTGGAGCAAATATGGGTGGTGCCTTTCCTGAGCCTCGTTGGAATTAGTCTCCCTACGAGTCCAGTAATCAAACACCGACAAGATAGCCTCCTGGTGGAGGAACCACACAACATACATTCACATACAACGTGTCTCACCGTTTATAAAAATGATTACATGTGCGGCACTAATATCACAGATACATATATTGTAGTGCAGTAATTAAAATGCATTTGTACACATTCATCATAAATATAAATGCAACATTCACACGCAAGCATATAACAATTTTGAAAATCTTGTAGTAGAGACTTAACCCTCTTACCGGTGTCCCTAGCAGAGTCGCCACCTATCAACGTCAGGATTTTTATTTGTCCCTTTTCTGTTTTTGTTCTTTGGTGTTCTCATGTTATGTGAGAGTTTTTTGAAAAAACAAGTGAAAAAGGTCCGACATGTATCATGTCGATGATTTGACTGTAAGAGTCGCCTGTTGGTGTTTTTAACTGGTTGCACCAACGCAACCGAGAAAAGGTTTGCACATTAACCCAGTGATGTGACACTGCTAAACGGGTATGTGAAACCAAGATTCATTTGGGTTCGGGGGTTTGATTATGCAGAGGGAAGGTGTTAGGCACCCCCCGACATCCGTGTTGCTACGGTGACCGCCACTTTTAAAGAAATTGTTATATGAATGTGTGTGTGTGTGTTGATCAATGTGCAATTTATTTGGAAGTAGTGCGAGGCCTCGTTCTCACTTATATACAAAGGGTTTGAATTTGTATGAAAAATTCACTTTTAAACATGATATAGTAGTGAAGTTTTGTAAAAGAGGTTTTTCAAACCCTGTGCTCAATAGTAATTGAGACCTTTTCATACTTCCATTTTATTATTAAATGTTTGGCTTATTTTCTTTTATTTTCGAGATACGAATCATCTTCGAGAAAATAGTATATAGCAGTGCAGAACTCCTCATGGGTATGATAGTCATCTAAGGAAATTCAAACACCGTGAATAATTTACAAAGTCGCTACAAATTGAAAATGTCCATCACGGAATCAATCTAGATTCATGGATCAATCTGTGATCACATGATTCCTAGGCTCACATGATGTCGCAGTTTATATGAAAAGCAGTAAGCAATTATATATATATAAAAGCTGTAAATATATATATAGAGACATGATCAAACACCATGAAGCACCTCCATGGGGGATTAAAAATATAAATAAAGTAGTAAATGCGATCAACCACCACGAAGTAAACTCCAGGCGGGACTAAATGTAAAGAAAGTAGTAAAAACAATCAACCACCACGAAGTAAACTCTAGGCGGGACAAAAATGTAAATAAAGAAGTAAAAGGCCACGAAGTAAACTCCAGGCCTGACAGAAATGTATTTATATATATAAGCGGTAAACGCACAGGATGTTTCTCAATCCCGGCTCGGTTTATCATTTCAGCGATTTATCGCTATATATATATATATATTCTAGGCTCATCAGATATATCCGATAACAGTTCATATATATAAGTATATATATATAAGTAAATAAACGCTCCAAACATAAGTCTAGGCTCAATCGAGGCATAACTCGATAATGTTAGTCCATATATAAAAATATATACATATATAAGTATATATATACAGATAGAAAGGAAAACCACGGACCGAAGTGCGGGCATATACACACAACACGACTCTCAATGTGAAGAATGGTGTGTGTAAAGATGAAGAGAAAGGCTTTATAGAGTGTGAGAAGGCTTACAGTGGGCTGCCAAGGCAGGCTTCTATGACTCTAGAGGGATAAACACTCAGCTCCCGCCGGTAAAATATAGCTATATGTGAGTTAACAGGTGTTTAAAATGAGAAAGCACTCAATATGGGGTGTGTACAGAGCAAATTTGACAGGGCTTCCTCGCCTCTTTTTTCTTATAAATGGCCACCCCAAGCTCTATATTTATAGAGCTGGGAGCCGCAGGTATGCCTAAGGAAGTCGCAGATGCACCTGCGGCTTCCCGTGGTGCCCCGGGTTCTGCGGGTCCCACAGTCTCGAAGTACGTGCACTCGTGCACTGTGATGTCTGCTCGAACTTGCAGAACTTCAATCCGAGCGTCCGAATGAGGTGTACAAGACCTTCTTCAAACCACTTTTGTCGAGAGTTAAGCAATGACATGGGATTAGAGATTGCGAAGTCAGGAAGAGGGACAATGCCCATAGTCTTCAAGCTTTCAAATTCTATCCAGTGTGCTTCCCTACGTAATAGTCACTAAGGATTGGAACTCCTTGGCTCTTGTGGGACATTATTGCATAGAATGTATGTATGAGATGTTGAGATGGCGCAATATGGGGATGAGGTGGCAAGATGATTATTTTACCCCTTCATCGGGGTTATCTCCGATTTGGGCTGATAGCAGACGTTGCTCAGGGTTACATCTAAGATTGGACTGCTGCAAGTGTTTAAATTCCGCAGGGTCATCTTTAAGTGTGCCTGTCTTCCCAGTGTTATCTTTGGGTCTTTGGAATGAGTGCCTCGGCAGGAGGTCTGAGATTGAAGCCGATTGCATGCATTTGAAACAATCATTTCTAGAGTTATCACTAGAACTGCAACAACATTCCTTGGGGTTATCTCCAAGGATGAAACTCGGGGTTATCTTCGAGGTTGGAATTGATAATCCCGGTGTGTGTTCCGGGGTTGAGACTGAACTTTCGGTAGTATCCGGAATGGATGTAAGCTGTCTTCCAGGGTTATCTCCGAAAGACGAGTTTGCCCTCATGCAATGTTAATAACAGGTATGCAAAAAATTTCGAGTGTCTACAATATATCCACAGATGAATCATTGTTAATTATCATCCACTTCATGTCCATCGAACCCACTTGAGCCATAATTACCAAAGCTCCTTCGTGGGGTTCGATAAGCTCTGAAAGGAAATCCCCGTCAGTAAAGGAAAGCACTAAACCTGGGTAGAGCCTTTCACACCTAATATGCTGATCAGATACTGTTAGTACCGCGTCTAAGAATCCTCATTGCTTTTTCCCCGTAACCTTTCTAACTGACTCGTCCGTGATCACATCCACCACTTGGCATACTGCCTGGGTTTGATCTTGTTGTTGGGTATGGGTGGTTAGATTCGATATCGGGGTGTTGTTTGCCTGCTGTGAGCCCGAAGTATCCCATCATGCGACGTACTGAACTAAAGCTCTATTCTAAATGTACTTTTCGATCAAGTCCATCAAACTTCAGCAAGTCTCCGTAGAATGTCCAGTTTACCCACGATAATCATAGTATTTGTTCATGTTCCCTCTGCTATATTTTATGTTATCCTTGGCTGGTTTGAAATAAGGCTTGTCCTTTATATGTTCCAAAATAGTAGCCCAATCAGTGTTGGGCTTTGTGTAGATCTTGTTGACTCTCTGATTCGGAAAAGATGGTCGTCCTTCACCTGAACCGCCATTGTTACCATACTTCTTCTGATAACCACTCGACTTGTCATTATTATTATTTCCTTTATCATTTTCCTTGTCTTTCAGTTTTTTCTGATGGGATCTACTTCAGGCTGTCCATCATCTCCTCCACTATGATAAAGCCTTCGACCAAACTCTTCGGATGGTTGAACATCAGCTCTTTTACTAACTTCTTGGATTTTACAAGGTCCAAACCATTTTAAAAAAGACCCACCGCCTGAAGGTCATTTAAATCTGATAACTGATCGTTGGCCTCTTGGAATCATTTAACGTACTGACCCAAGGTTTCATTTGAATACTGTCTGATCTAGGATAGCGAACCGGACAGCTTTCCCCTCCTTTTATTACTTCCTTACCAAGCATTAAACTTATCAAAAAGCCTTCTCCAAGAAGAAACTAAGTTTGGGGTCAGTATCATCATCCACTGTTGGGCGTCTTTCCTCAGAGTAGTCATGAACATCTGGCATTTAGCAGCATTCGAATAGTCATAGTAATCCATTAGTCGATCATAAGCTTGACTGTGTTCATAAGGGTCTCCCGAACCGTCATAACTCTCCATGTGATGGGGTTTTGTACTCGGATCCACCTCCTCTTGAAATTTTTTTAGGGAGAATGGTGATGAAGATTTAACCGGGGTTACAACATTCTGGTTCCCCTCGGGTAACCGTTTCTCCAGTTCAGCCACCTTCTTTGCTAGCTCTTCCGTCTCACGCCTTCTTCTATAGGGAGATGAATCTCGTCTCCTGTAATTTGACCGACCTATGCTTTTAGAACTTGATTCCCTCGAGAAATTTCGGTGCCTGCTGCTAGTGTGCCGAGGGCCATCCACACTAAGTGTCCTAGACTGGTTCCCGGGTGACCGTTCTCCCGATCTGCTCCTGTGCCTGCTCCTTTCCCGAGAGCGACTCCGAAGCCTGCTCTTGGTCTGCCTAGAATCGTCCAGATTAGGTGTCCTGGACTGAACCTCTAGTGACCAGCCCCGCCTTCAGTTATGGCTGGAGGAACCTTCTTCGTTTCCCCCAATCAATAACACCAACTATTGATCAATCTCCTTGCGTTGTATGAGTAAAGCTTTCAAGGTATCATCAGTTTTATGTGCCTTCCTGGTTAAGATCAGCCTCTTCTTGTCATGGCCGTCGTCATGGGGACGTATTCGGGACGGTGCATCCTCGACATGACCCCCAAAACCGGCATCCCGACTGTGACAGCCCCAAATCTGGGTCCCAAATCACCACGAATCTTGTACAATCATTCTATAACTATTTGCGAAAGATATAAACATAAGTTATTTATACAATACATTGTACACACTATTCCCCAAAATCGAGTAACCTTAACTTATACACAATTCATAAACTATCTAACACATAACATTATTATCAAACTATATTATTACAAATTAGCTGCACATTTTATCCCAAACTGAACTTGGCATTATCCTTTTCCTTTATCCGAACACATTCGCCTTATCTGTAATGTTTTATCATGATATAGCAAGGGTGAGCATGAAAGTTGCCCAGCAAGTTTAAATTTATATAAGGATATATCATGATTGAAAGAGTCTGAATAATAAGATGACTATAATTCATCAATATAGTTGTGAATTAGCGCAAACAAACTTTTGACTGAACAAGTATTAAACATGAACAAACATATCTGGACTGAATGGTAATGAAGGTGATCAGCCTTTCATACCTGACTTATACATGCAATATGTACAAAGTAGAATTCTACATGGCAATCAACAATGATTAACCATAGGAATATTTGAATGAAACAACTCTTAGTAGAGTTAAGTAAAAACTTTCCTGAATTATTGATTACCGTTACTCATTCTATATCGCCTGATCCGAAGACCTAATATTAGTAATATAGATCTCCAATATTAGAATAATATCATCACAATTTAATACAATTATATATATACACATAGAATAATCTAAACATATAGCACATAACCATATTAGTCTATTCAGCACATAACACTTAGCATCAAGTCAAACTATTTCAGTCTGACTTGAACCCGACACAATTCTATCATCCCGACGGTCTAGTCGGACAAATATCGAGTTTAAGTTCAATTAAACTCTGCCTAAACACTTAACAATATCTTAGATAATCATATTATCAATCAAAATAATTTTTATAAGCTCATAATAATTTTCAGATAATTAATATCATTTAACATAATTTTTCAATCATTTATATCGTATTTATATTACATAAATACCACAACATTCTAATATCATTAATATTTATTTAATATTAAAATTAATGAAAATCATAACATAATATTATAATATATTTATAATATCACAAAATATTTTAATACCTTAATTTCTCATTTATATGCTTTATAAACCTTTAAATCCATTATCTCGATAATTTTTATTAATATTAAAATATTAATAATTTCATAAAAATATCAAAAGTTATATTTTATAACTTAAAAATATTTTTATAACACTTAAATCATTTTATATGATTTTTAAATCATTAATTCTATTTTTCCATAATTTATTTAATATATATATATATATATATATATATATAAATAAACTAATAATCATTAATAATAGATTATTAATAAAATTCATCACAAAATATTAAAAGTCATCAAAAATAACTTAAAATATTTTTAATATCATAATATAATTTTTCATAATTTTTTATGAATATAAAAAAATTTAAATAATTTATTTAATATTATAATTAAATAAATTAAATACCTTTATATTCCAAAAATATTAAATATTTTTGAAATACACTCAAAATAATTAAAAACTATTTTTCAGGCTTTAAAATAATTTTTCATAATTTATTATGTATTTTTAATAATTTAAAACTATTTTTTTTCTAATTTTTTTATTAAATTAAGTAATTTTTGTAATTAATGTGTCGCTATGCTAAAGGGCCCTATAGCGACAGAACCATCGCTATATGTGTTCTTGGCTGTTTCCAGAAATTCATGTCAGTCATCAAGGCATGAGGTTTGACCGGTTACAAATCTTTGTTCTAGTTTATTTCTGGGCTTGGTAAAGTTTCCAGATTATAGTGTTCATGTAATTCTACAACTACAATCAAGTTTCATGGCCATCACGCATCATAACAGCAAGTTATTGACCATCAAAGTCCTTGTCAGACCTGTTCTTCATTTTCTGGGTTACCCATAAAATGAAGAACAGTCAATGCACCTATTTTGAAGCTTTGAATCTTAGCTTTCTGGACTCAGTTTGTATAATATTAAGGTTCAATCGTGTAGTAGTTTAGTCATACCAGGGTACAAAATATATCACAAATCTAGTCTAACAAAAACATATAAAAGAAATCATGGCTGGTCAAAGTACCTGTAGGGTACACGTTCAAGAACAATCTGGGTTTTCCAGATTGTTTATCAAGCAGATCGGTCAACCTAGTTTGACCATGATTAATTTGCATCCTGATCATGATCTAAGAACATAAAATCATGGATGTGTAGAACTTATGTCAGGCTACAAGATTAAATCATTAACACCGACTAAAACACAAACAGTGACAAGATCTAAAGCCCAGAAAATGGTTGTCATAGTTTATGAGAAATCTGGGTTGCCCAGAAACCAGACTATGTGTTCGGTCAACGCAGTTTGACTGCATATATCTCTTAACATAGTCATGATCTGGCCCTACTTCGAGTTTCAAATCAAAGAACTTACTACAAAGAATAGATCTATAACTTAAAACACACTAAACAACTAACACATAAAGATTTAAGGCCTCTGACATTCGACTGTCAGGCCTCTTTCCAATTTTTTTCCAGATTTCAAAAAAATGTTATTTCGTGCACTTTGATGTTATGGATCTGGGATTTAACAATCCAGATCACTAAATTACACCTTATTACACATTTCTAGCCAACAAATTACAACATATAACATCAAATCATGAGATTTCTAAAATTTAGAGTTCTTATACCTTTGAGACCTTGATTCTGATTCTGATCCTTGAGGATCTGATCTTTGATAGCTATGGACTGATCATGGCTTATCTTATCATTATCTTTCACTTCAAATCTCGATTTTTTTAGCGAGAGAAGAAGGTTGACCAATATGGTAAGTAAAATAAACTTTTCTCTCTCTTTTAATCTTATATAATGTTTGATGCAATGAATGTTGTCTACTAACTTGGCTAGATCTACAAGCAACATATTATATAAGGCACAAAGGGCACTTTAGTCATTTAGCTTCAAATTTTAATACCAAAGTTGTCAATTGATCAAACCCTTAGGGTTTAACCTTTAGGGTTTGACCCTTAGGATTTAACCCTTAGGGTTAAAACCTAAGGTTTACAAAAATACCAATTTCTAGAATTTTCAACTTAGGGTTTTCAAAGTAAAAATTAACATTTGTAAATTATAATTACAATTCCCTTAATTATACTAAGGTTTTCTAATCATAAATTAAACTTACTAATTAGGATTAATTTATCCTAATTAAAATTGCTAAAATAGCAATTTAAATCAAAAATTGTACATTAGGGTTTCTGACGGAATGATTAGGGTTTAAAATTTTGAAATTAGGGTTTTCTAATTAATTAAGCTTTACACTAATTAATAGCACTTAAGCATTATAATTATCCTTTAAGTTCCCAGATTAGGGTTTTAAATTCCCAGAATCTGAAATTAGGGTTTTCAGATCTGCTATGGGGGTTTTCTAAAAAAATCAATTAGGGTATCAAGTGAATCATTAGGGTTTTCCCTAATTAAGTTATAATTAATAACGTTTAAACCTTATACTAGCATTTGGATTCCCAATCTAGGGTTTTAAATTTTCGAATTAGGGTTTTAGATTCCCAAAACTGAAATTAGGGTTTCAGGACCGGTTTCTAGGGTTTTTTATCCATTGCTAGGGTTTTCTAACTGAACGTTGACGTTCTTAATAATATTAGGGTTTGACACTGATAAAATTTATCTGGTCAACCCTTGACCCTTATCCACATTCTGTACACATATAATACCATAATCACCGCACATATAAACATATACACTTAATCCTGAATATTTCTCCAAAATCCTACACAGAATTTTGAAATCCTCAAAATTCCTTCCCAAAAACATCAAACGCATACACTTACTTTCTGTCTAGGTCTAGTGTTTGACCTAAAATCCAACATTTAAGATTTTAATAAATTATCTAAATTCTTGGGTTGTCACTTTCACCCCTTCTTCTAAGAATTTTGTCCCTGAAATTCACCTTACACTTTACACCATACTGCTTACACCTGTCACACATATCATTACATGCTACCCAATACACCACTCACAAGAGTAAAAGTTTTCAAATTGTTCTGAGGAGTCGTATAGACTATTTGTCTGTCATTTTCGCAAAGGTTTTATGAAAATTCATCTGCAAACCGTCATTACTTATGAACACAAAGGGTGATTAGCCCGATATGCCCTATACTAGCCAAGTACTGGTTTTATCTATTTCTCGTCACTGCCGTAGGCACAAAACTTTACCTCAGTCTTACTGGATTCCGCACCAAAACAATTTGGTTCGGGAAATTTCTTTCAATGAACACTTAGAGTTTTCATAACATTAGTCTAGCTGAATCGAATAGCGTAAACTCATACCAATAATTCAATTCAATCGAATTATTTAGGTGTAATCAAACCCCGTTGGCAAATTAAACTTTTGAAAACATTTTCGAGAATGACGTCATGATGTCGTCATCAGACATGATCCGCTTGAGGATGTCGTCATCGTATGACTTCGTCATAACACATCATACAATAGTGGAACAACGATTTTAGATCAAATTCACACTAAGTATTCCTGTATTTACAACTCCATCGCCTTTTTATCATCTCAGCACCAGGTTTCATGGTACATGAGTGATAAAAAAAAATATATTTTGATATTTCAAATCATTTGCGTCTAGCCAAAATAAGTAGCATAGATTATACTTTAAACCGTTTCAAAAATGATTACAAGTCTACATTTTTTTAAAAGCACATAGTGCCTATTTAGCTTGATGTCAAAATTTCGAAATCTAGCATAGCTAGGAGTTTTGGAAAACTTATGTCTCCACTAATAATCAATTCCTTAAACAGTCTACCTATTCCTATTATCCTCAATATTTCATTCACAATTAATTCTACCTAGTTCGTCAAACTTAAGAACTCGTACTTAACCTTATATCCTCTACCTATAACCTATCTATTTGTTATACACACGAGAAAGGAATCAGCCTATTAACATGCATATAGCAAATAGCGCGACCCAAACATTTCAATGATTATCGCGTGCGTAAACTAAGTAGTTTTTACACCAAGTACAATTCCCCGCCCATACAAGGAATCATACAACTCAGCTGCCGACATGAGTCCTCAATTGAAATCCCCACCTAATCTTAAACCCTTTCTCAATACGAATTTCATTTAATCCGTATTCATAATCCTTTCCTGAATCTGTACCAATTCACCCAGCAATCTTGCTGTAAACTTTCCAATCATCAGATTGATTCTTATCTGTAAGACCCCAACTTTTATGAATAAAGATGAATTTTCTATAATTATCATTTTTTGAATATTATGGAATGAATTAGTTGTGGGTAATAGTTATAAATTTTGCAAAGTACGCAAGTTGTTATATAATATTTGATTGGTCGGAGAATATTCGTTTTATCAGAGAATATTCGTATGACGACACAATCATTGGTGGACCCCACAACGGAATTATAATCGGATTGAGAAAACGACAAAAATATTTTATGAAAATAACGGCGGAAGTTTTATCGTTAACTGTTGAAACACCCGGTGTTAAAAGTACAGGAATACGCGTGGTTGCATAGCAGCACACGATATTGATTATTGATGCTTACGTGAGAAGTCACTTAGTTTTGTTCAATTATTGCTTCAGTAATTGTTGTATAGTATCTCACGTTAATTGATTCAATTATTGTCAATATTTTATATATTATTAAATCAATAATTGAGACGACGAAGTTATTAATATTATTATTTGCAATATTAACGATATATAGAAGTTCTGCCAAGGAGAGGTTTGGTCACCTAATTGTGTGCCAATAGGGAGAAATCCTTATTGAAAAGCCCTCTCTTTCCTGGGAATGACCTGGTCGATTAATAGTGTGAATTATAATAATGATGATGAAGTTTTGTTTTATTAGTATTATTAATGTAATAAAACAGAAAAAGATTTGTATATAAAATAGAATACTTTTATAAAGTTATTCGTTTTATTAGACTATAAATAGAATATATTATATTTTATTATGCATAGTATTTGCATAGTGCCTGCATAGTGTTTTGCATAGTAAAATCTTGTTATATAAAACAGAATACTTTTATAAAGTTATTCGTTTTATTAGATTATAAATAGAATATATTATATTTTATTTAAAAGATTTTTCTTATTAGAATATTTTATAGTAAACCAATCTGGACCGTCCGTTTAAAAGTAAACCAATCTGGACCGTTCAGGAATTAGTTACTATTTAGTCCATTCTCCTATAAATAGAAGCTCATTCCTTCATTATTTCTTACGAATTCACTGAAACTCTACAGAGAGAAACTATAAGTATTCTGCTACTTCATTACTCCTATATCTAGTTTGTTCTAAGGTAAGGGGTATTATTTCTTTCGTATTCATGAAGAGAACTTCTGTTATTCTATTTTTTTTATTCTGTTGGAATAACTCAGTATACGCTGGTCTACCCTATACTTGGTGAAATTCTTCCATTATTCCATTCTTTATCATTATGTTGAATAACTCCGCCTATGCCAAGTATCGCATACATGTTGAAATTCTTCATTATTCAATTCTTTATTATTCTCATTGGAACATCATGTCTGCGTGGCTTTCGCATGACCGGATTTCCGTTATTTATTATTCTGCTGGAACATCCTCGCTTGCGCGTAATTTCACCGACTTGGTTCCGCTTATTTATTATTCTGTTGGAATATCCTCGCTATGCGTTTACGCATGACCTGGTTCCGTTATTTATTATTCTGTTGGAATAACCTGTCTGTGCAGTCTATCGCATGCCTGGTGATTTCTTTTGTTATTCTATTTTTTATTATACTCAGTTGGTTAAAGTTTTAACTTCTATAATCCATGAAATTAGTGGAATATCCTTGATATTTCCGCTTCATCCAGTATCTTTTCATGGAAATATTCTTCTGAGCATTCTTGAATTTTACTCTACAAAGCAGTATCATGTTGACAATTTAGACGTTATTGAATTCTGGATAAATTAATTCTTGAACTTATTTTATTGGATTCTTATATCATTGTCATCATCCTCATTCTTATATTATGTTGAAAGTCATATGTGGCCTGTTGTGCATAGATGGACTTGGTATGATTATGACCATGAATTATCGGTATAATCATGACCGTAATGTTACAAATGATGTGGTAAAAGTCCTCATTGGCCCGTAGTGCATTCATGGATAAGTGTTGGCATGATAATGACCATTGATGAATACACGAATATCCTTGGCCCGTAGTGCATGGATAATTTGTGGTTGTGATACTAATGAATATCATTGGTCGAAAAGTGTGGATGATGATGTGGATTATTTATTGTCGAGTCCCAAATGATAAAAGTGATGAAAACCTTTTAAATCATAAAAGATAGTAGATTTTATTCTCTACTTGACTCTTTTAATGGATTGTTTGTTCCGCTGTAGTTAAACTAGATATTTGTTATATTGTATCAGTTTAACATTGTTGAAGGCTAACGATAATTTATTCTGTATTATCTTAGTTATAATATTTCTTACTGGGCTAGTTGAGCTCACCCTTTTACTTTCATTGTTCTCTTCAGGAAATGAGAACGTAGCAGGGACTAGTCGGGGAACGGAGTGACGGTCCAGATAATAGCATTAGTAATCCTCACTATTCTGTTAAATAGTAGATAATAAATGTAATGAGGACTCAATTGAGTGTGGATATTGTCTAGATGACAATATTTGTATTAAAACTCATAGCATATGTTTTGTCGTATTTTACACGACTGTTGTATAATTAAGTTGTATTTGAATTTTGTACCATGTATTTGGCGACCCAAGATGGGTGATGTATATCTATTTTGGGGGCGTCACAGTTGGTATCAAAGCTTAGGGATATGATCCATGGCTAAGATGTGAGATAAGAACTAGGAGGTGAGAGACGGGGAATTCCTTCACTAGTATGACCTACCTAAGTTTATTTGGTATTTAATTGGTTAATCAGAGTATAGGGATAATATGTGATATGTTAATTAACCCTTGTTTTATGGCAGTATTTGAAAATGGCATCCGAGAATGTTGAGATTAGCAATGGAGCACAGGAGACCGTTGAGTCTCCACAGATCAATAATCAGGATAATGTGCATTAGGAAGGCGACAATCCTCAGGCAAACAACAACACTGACCAGATGATGAATGATGGAATGTTCAAAGGCTTTATGTAATTCATGAAACATCAGGCAAAAGCGGCTCTCAGAAAAATGCGGGGAAACACTGCAACTCTCGACGGTCACTCAAGCTAAGCGCTTCAAGGAACTGGGACCACCGGAGTTTTTGAGAGCCAAACCACTTAAGGCGAGACGTGGATAAAGCGATCAACAAGATATTTGATGTCTTGGGATGCTCCGAGGAGCAAAAGGTTCTCTTTGCCACCTTCATGTTGTGTGCAAAGGCAGATTACTGATGGGAATTTATAAAACGTACTCAAGTTGCCGCACTGAAGATAACTTGGGAGAAGTTCCAAGAATTGTTCAATGACAAGTACTTTTCCGAAAGTATTCGTCACATGAAAGAGGTAGAGTTCATCAAGCTGGAGAAAAACAAGATGACCGTGTCGCAGTACGAAGCCAAGTTTGCCGAGTTGTCCCAGTTTGTGTTCCATTTGGTTGATAATGAGGAGAGAATGACGCGAATGTTTCTAAGAGGTTTGAAACCTGAGATACGTCAATATCTTATCTCTCATAAACTGTGTTTGTATTCAGATGTTGTTAATAGGGCTCAGTTATTGGAGCCCGATAATGAGCCAACCCAACCAAAAGAGAGCAGCCGGCAAAATGATAATACTAGTGATAGCAGTCATCGAAGCGATGACAATAAGCGTGGAGGGAATCAACATGCTAGAAATGGTAACCACTTTGGTGGTAATCATGGCCAAAACAATAAGAATGGACATTTCAAGAAGAAGAGATTCAACAATGATGGAAAGACGTCAGCACCAGCACCCGTTGTTAAGGAAGGAGAACGACCACCTATCATATGCTTCAAATGCGGAGGGAGGACACATCATCAAACCTAGCGATGCATTCCAAAGCATGTTATAATTATGGAAGAGAAGGTCACCTAGCCCGATTTTGTCGTTCACCAAAGACATGTTCAGCTAGGATGGAGGCACCAAAGGACGTCCCAGAAATGTCAAAACCAGTAGTGCAAAGGAGAGCGTTTGTCGTGACCTCCTAGAAAGCAAGGAACCCGAACGAGGTTATCACGAGTAAGCTTATCATAAACTCTAGCGAAGTTTATACCTTATTTGATACCGGTTCTACCCATTCTTTTATTTCTCCTACTTCCATTCAACGTTTAAATTTTACTCCAAAGAAATTGGACTTTGACTTATCTATTGAAACTCCATTCGAAGAAACCTTCATTTCATCCACTATTTATAAGTTTTGTTTGGTTCAAATCGGTACCCTCACATTACCTGTCGATCTTATTTCATTGAAAATACTTGCATTTGACGTAATTCTAGGGATTGATTGGTTAACTATTCATCATGCAAAAATTGATTGTTTTCGTAAGGTTGTTAGCTTTCATATTCCTAACCAACCTATTATGCGAATTCAAGCAACCAAACCATTAAAATCAATCACTGTCATCTCAAGCCATAAAGCTATTCGTTTATTGAAGAACGGATGTCAAGCTTTCTTAGCTCATGTCACGGATCTTAATAAAAATACGTCAATTTTGAATGATATTTCTATTGTTAATGAATTTCCCGACGTATTCCCTGAAGAACTTCATGGCCTACCCCCAGAGCGTGAAATTGAATTTTGTATCGACCTTGAACCCGGTACAAAACCCATTTCCAAAGCCCCATATCAAATGGCTCCTATTGAACTTTAGGAGTTAAAGACCCAACTGCAGGAATTGTTAGACATCGGTTTCATTCATCCTAGTACGTCTCCTTGGGGTGCTCCTGTTCTATTCATGTAAAAGAAAGACGGGAGTATGCGACTTTGTATTGATAATCGGGAGTTAAATCATGTCACCATCAAAAATAGGTACCCATTGCCACATATTGATGACCTGTTTGACCAGTTGCAAGGCGCCAAATTCTTTTCAAAGATTGATCTTCGTTCTAGATATCACCAATTGAAGATTAGAACCAATGACATTCCAAAGACGGCTTTCAGAACTCGATATGGGCATTATGAATTCTTGGTCATGTCTTTTGGATTGACTAATGCTCCTGCTGCTTTCATGGCTATGATGAACCGAGTGTTCAAGGAATATTTGGATCACTTCGTGGTCATCTTTATTGATGACATCCTTATTTATTCCAAAAGTCATGAAGATCATGAGCAACACTTGAGGATGATACTTCAAAAGCTTCGTGAATATAAGCTTTATGCCAACTTGAAGAAATGCGAGTTCTGGCTTGAGGAAATAGCATTCCTTGGGCACATGGTATCAAGTCATGGAATATCTGTTGACCTAGAAAAGATTGAAGATATTCAAAGCTGGGAGCAAACTAAATCAGTGACCGAAGTACGTATCTTTCTCGACTTAGCTGGTTATTATCGGAGACTCGTAGAAGGGTTTTCTCGAATCGCTACTCCCTTAACTCAGTTAACTCGGAAAGATACAAAATTCAGTTGGAACGAGGAATGTGAGAAGAGTTTTCAAGAACTCAAGAGGAGACTCATTTTAGCACCTGTTCTGATAATACCATCTGGCTCGGAGGGATTTGTCATCTACAGTGATGCTTCAGGCAAATGGTTAGGATGTGTTCTCATGTAACATGGGAAGTCATAGCCTATGCCTCTCGACAACTCAAAGAATATGAGAGGAATTATCCTACTCATGATCTAGAGTTGGCAGCTGTTGTTTTTGCACTAAAGATTTGGAGGCATTACTTGTATGGGGAGAAAGTGGAGATCTTTAAAGATCATAAAAGCCTCAAATATTTCTTCACTCAAAAGGAACTCAACATGCGACAGCAACGTTGGCTTGAACTGTTGAAAGATTATGATCATACCATCCAATACCATCCTGTAAAAGCAAATGTGGTAGCTGACGCATTGAGTAGAAGATCATATGCGGGTACGAGTCCGATATTGTCAACGCAAAGGCCTATTTTGTATGACTTGTAAAGGATGGAGATAGAGATGAAGACTCCAGGGACCCACATGATGATGGCGAATATACGAGTAGAATCGACTTTAATCGATAAAGTTAAAGCTGCTCAAGCTACATACCTGGAGCTGATGCATATGAGGAAGAAAGTACAAGAAGGTGCTCTGACGGAAGCAAGAATCGATGAAGAAGGAATACTTCGAGTCAACTCCAAACTTTGTGTTCCTAACGATCCTGAGTTAAAGTATTAAATCATGATGGAGGCGCACAACACACCGTTTGCAATCCATCATGGGAGTACCAAAATGTATCATGATCTTCGATATACATTTTGGTGGGGCAATATGAAGAGAGAGATAGCGCTGTTTATCTTAAGGTGTTTAACTTGTCAACGAGTCAAGGCAGAGCATCAAGTACCAAAAAGTCCATTGCAACCACTTGAAATTCCAGAATGGAAGTGGGAGTATATTACCATGGATTTTGTTACTGGTCTTCCCACAGTTTCTCAAGGCATAGATGCAATTGGGGTCATTGTTGATAGATTTACCAAGTCTGCTCATTTCTTACCAATACGATAAACTTATACACTTGAATGTCTTGCTCGTATGTACATAAACGAGATTATAAGACTGCATGGTATGCCAGTATCCATAGTTTCTGATCGAGACCCAAGATTCACTTCACAATTTTGGGTTAGTTTACAAAAAGCTATGGACACGAATTTACGATTTAGTTTGGCATATCATCCTCAGACGGACGGACAATCAGAGAGGACTATTCAAACTCTTGAAGATTTATTAAGACTCTGTGTCCTTGACTTCAAGGGAAGTTGGGACAAGTTCTTACCATTGGTGGAGTTTTCTTACAACAACAGTTATCAAATAAGTATTGGCATGGCTCCATTCGAGGCGTTGTATGGAAGAAAGTGTCGCTTCTCCAAGATATCTTTGGGATGAGGTGGGTGAAGCAACATTGTTGGGACCGGAGTTGGTACGTATGACTACGGAAAAGATTCAGACGATCCGACAACGTATAAAAACCTCACAAGACCGACAAAAGAGTTATGTTGATCTTCTTCAAAAGGACGTGGAATTTGATATTGGAGATCATGTGTTGTTATGTGTTGCTCCATGGAAAGGAGTTACGAGATTTGGAAAGAGAGGAAAGCTTAATCCTCGATTCATTGCCCCATTTTTAATCCTTGATCGAAAAGAGACTGTAGCCTATAGACTCGCTTTACCGCCAAGTATGTCTCGTGTTCATAACGTTTTTCATATATCCATGTTACGTAAATATGTGAAAGACTCAAACCACATTATTGAGTTAGAACTGAACGATATAGCAAAAGATTTAACGTATGAAGAGGTTCCTGTTCAAATCTTTGATAAGAAGGAACATATTCTATGCTCCAAAGTTATACCTCAAGTTAAAATTTTATGGAGGAACCACAATGTTGAGGAAATGACCTGGGAGTTAGAATCTGAAATGAAATCAAGGTATCCTTACCTCTTCGACATACCAGGTATGTACCCTAATTTCGAAGGCGAAATTTCATAAGAAGGGGAGATTGTAAGACCCCAACTTTTATGAATAAAGATGAATTTTCTATAATTATCATTTTTTGAATATTATGGAATGAATTAGTTGTGGGTAATAGTTATAAATTTTGCAAAGTACGCAAGTTATTATATATATTCGATTGGTCGGGGAATATTCGTTTTATCAGAGAATATTCGTACGACAGCACAATCATTGGTGGACCCCACAACGAAATTATTGTCGGATTGAGAAAACAATAAAAATATTTTATGAAAATAAAGGCGGAAGTTTTATCGTTAACTGTTGAAACACCCGGTGTTAAAAGTACAGGAATACGCGCGGTTGCATAGTAGCACACGGTATTGATTATTGATACTTACATGAGAAGTCACTCAGTTTTGTTCAATTATTGCTTCAGTAATTGTTGCATAGTATCTCACGTTAATTGATTCAATTATTGTCGATATTTTATATATTATTAAATCAATAATTGAGACGACGAAGTTATTAATATTATTATTTGAAAAATTAACGATGTCTAAGGGTTCTGCCAAGGAGAGGTTTGGTCACCTAATTGTGCGACAATAGGGAGAAATCCTTATTGAAAAGCCTCCTCTTTCCTGGGAACGACCTGGTCGATTAATAGTGTGAATTATAATAATGATGATGAAGTTTTGTTTTATTAGTATTATTAATGTAATAAAACAGAAAAGCTTTGTATATAAAACATAATACTTTTATAAAGTTATTCGTTTTATTATACTATAAATAGAATATATTATATTTTATTATGCATAGTGTTTGCATAGTGCCTGCATAGTATTTTGCATAGTAAAATCTTTTTATATAAAACAGAATAATTTTATAAAGTTATTCGTTTTATTAGATTATAAATAGAATATATTATATTTTATTTAAAAGATTTTGTTTTATTAGAATATTTTATAGTAAACCAATCTGGACCGTCTATTTAAATGTAAATCAATCTGGACCATTCAGGAATTAGTTACTATTTAGTCCATTCTCCTATAAATAGAAGCTCATTCCTTCATTATTTCTTACGAATTCACTGAAACTCTAGAGAGAGAAACTATAGAGAAAAAGAAGAAAAGTATTCTGCTACTTCACTACTCCTATATCTAGTTTGTTCTAAGGTAAGGAGTATTATTTCTTTCGTATTCATGAAGAGAACTTCTGTTATTTCAATTTTTTTATTCTGTTGGAATAACCTGTATACATGGTCTACCCTATACTTGGTGAAATTCTTCTGTTATTCCATTCTTTATTATTATGTTTGAATAACCTGTCTATGCGAAGTATCGCATACATGGTGAAATTCTTCTGTTATTCCATTCTTTATTATTCTATTGGAACATCATGTCTGTGCGTTTATGCATGACCTAGTTCCGTTATTTATTATTCAGTTGGAACATCCTGTTGATGCAATTTACTTTGACCGTTCGGTTCTCATTATTTATTATTCTGTTGGAATATCTTGTACATGCGTTTACGTACGTATGACTTTGGTTCCGTTATTTATTATTCATTGGTAACTCGTCTGTGCATGGGTCTATCGCATGCCTAGTGATTTCTTTTGTTATTCCATTCTTTATTATACTCAGTTGATTAAAGTTTTGACTTCTATACTCCATGAAATTAGTGGAATATCCTTGATATTTGCGCTTCATCCAGTATCTTTTCATGGAAATATTCTTCTGAGAATTCTTGAATTTTACTTTACAAAGCAATATCATGTTGACAATTTGAACGTTATTGAATTGTGGATAAACTAATTCTTGAACTTGTTTTATTGGATTCTTATATCATTGTCATCATCCTCATGCTTATATTATGTTGAAAGTCATCTGTGGCCTGTTGTGCATAGATGGACTTAGTATGATTATGACCAAGGATTATTGGTATAATCATGATCGTAATGTTACAAATGATGTGGTAAAAGTCCTCATTGGCCCGTAGTGCATTAATGGACAGTTGTTTGCATGATCATGACCATTGATGAATACACGAATATCCTTGGTCCGTAGTGCATGGATAATTTGTGGTAGTGATACTAATGAATATCCTTTGCCGTAGTGCAGGGATGATGTGGATTATTTATGAAGCTGAGTCCCAACGATAAAAGTGATGAAAAACCTTTTAAATCATAAAAGATAGTAGATTTTATTCTCTACTTGACTCTTTTAATGGATTGCTTGTTCCGCTGCAGTTAAACTTGATGTTTGTTATATTGTATCAGTTTAACACTGTTGAAGGCTAAGGATAATTTATTCTGTATTATCTTAGTCATAATATTTCTTACTGGGCTAGTTGAGCTCACCCTTTTACTTTCATTGTTCTCTTCAGGAAATGAGAACGTAGCAGGGACTAGTCGGGGAATGGAGTGATGGTCCAAATAATAGCATTAATAGTCCTCACTATTCTATTAAATAATGTGATAATAAATATAATGAGAACTCAATTGAGTGTGGATATTGTCTAGATGACAATATTTGTATTAAAACTCACAGCATATGTTTTGTCGTATTTTACACGACTGTTGTATAATTAAGTTGTATTTGAATTTTGTACCATGTATTTGGCGACTCAAGATGGGTGATGTATACCTATTTTGGGGGCGTCACATTATACCTGCTATCACCTTATCAGATCACGGAATGATCTCATCGTATATATTATGATTCATTTCTATACTATGATCGTTTTGTTTTACGATCTCCTATCACTGCACATTTTAGTTTTTTTGACTCTATTTATTCACCATTACTGTTCAACTTTACGATCAGAGTTAGAGAACCTTGTATCTTTATAACTCGCCGAGATTCATCTTGGAATCTTACCGACACACTAACTCTATATGAGTTAGATCTTATCCTAATCACTGCGGTTATTGGTCTCAGGTATTCCTACCTAAGCTTCATAACCAACAGCTTTGATACCAACTGTGACAGCCCCAAATTCGGGTCCCAAATCACCACAGATCTGGTACAATCATTCTATAACTATTTGCGGAAGATATAAACATTAACATGAACAAAGATTAAGGTTTTATCATGATATAGCAAGGACTCAGTTTGTATAATATTAAGGTTCAATCGTGTAGTAGTCATATCAGGGTACAAAAATATATCACCAATCTAGTCTAACAACAACATATAAATGAAATCATGGCTAGTCAAAGTACCTGTCAGGTACACGTTCAAGAACAATCTGGGTTTTCCAGATTATTTATCAAGCAGATCGGTCAACCTAGTTTGACCATGATTAATTTGCATCCTGATCATGATCTAAGTAACATAAAAGCATGGATGTGTAGAACTTATGTCAGGCTACAAGATTAAATCATTAACACCGACTAAAACACAAACAATGACAAGATCTGAAGCCCAGAAAATGGTTGTCAGTGTTTTTGGGAAATCTGGGTTGCCAAGAAACCAGACTATGTGTTCGGTCAATGCAGTTTGACTGCATATATCTCTTAACGTACTCATGATTTGGCCCTGCTTCAAGTTTCAGATCAAAGAACTTACTACAAAGAACAGATCTATAACTTAAAACACACTAAACAACTAACACATAAAGATTTAAGGCCTCTGACATTCGACTGTCAGGCCTCTTTCCAATTTTTTTCTATATTTCAAAAAAAATGTTATTTCGTGCACTTTGATGTTATGGATCTGGGATTTAACAGTCCAGATCACTAAATGACACCTTATTACACATTTCTAGCCAATAAATTACAACATATAACATTAAATCATGAGATTTCTAAAATTTAGGTTTCTTATACCTTTGAGACCTTGATTCTGATTCTAATCCTTGAGGATCTGATCTTTGATAGCTATGGACTGATCATGGCTTATCTTATCATTCTCTTTCACTTCAAATCTTGAATTTTTTAGAGAGAGAAGGAGGTTGACCAATATGGTAAGTAAAATGAACTTTTCTCTCTCTTTTAATCTTATATAATGTATGATTCAATGAATGTTGTTTACTAACTTGGCTGAGATATTAGATATCTTGCACATGCTAGAAATAGGGTGGTTTACCAACTCCTTTAGGGTTAGATCTACAAGAAACATATTAAATAATGCACAAAGGATACTTTAGACATTTAGCTTCAAATTTTAATACCAAAGTTGTCAATTGATCAAACACTTAGGGTTTAACCTTTAGGATTTAACCCTTAGGGTTAAAACCTAAGGTTTACAAAAATACCAATTTCTAGAATTTTCAACTTAGGGTTTTCAAAATAAAAATTAACATTTGTGAATTATAATTAGAATTTCCTTAATTATACTAAGGTTTTCTAATCAGAAATTAAACTTATTAATTAGGATTAATTTATCCTAATTAAAATTTCTAAAATAGCAATTTAAATCCACAATTGTACATTAGGTTTTCTGACAGAACAATTAGGGTTTAAAATTTTGAAATTAGAGTTTGCTAGTTAATTAAGCTTTACCCTAATTAATATTATAATTAATAGCACTTAAGCATTATAATTATCCTTTAAGCTCCCAGATTAGGGTTTCAAATTCCTAGAATCTGAAATTAGGGTTTTCAGTCTGCTATGAGGGTTTTCTAAAAAAATTAATTAGGGTATCAAGTGAATCATTAGGGTTTTCCCTAATTAAGTTATAATTAATAACGTTTAAACCTTATACCAGCATTTGCATTCCCAATCTAGGGTTTTAAATTTCTGAATTAGGGTTTCGAATTTCTGGAACTGAAATTAAGGTTTCAGAACCGGTTTCTAGGATTTCTTATCCATTGCTAGGGTTTTCTAACTGAACGTTGAAGTTCTTAATAATATTAGGGTTTGACACTAATAAAATTTATCTGGTCAACCCTTGACCCTTAACCACATTTTGTACACATATAATACCATAATCACCACACATATACACTTATACACTTAATCCTGAATATTTCTCGAAAATCCTACACAGAATTTTGAAATCCTCAAAATTCCTTCCCAAAAACATCAAACGGATACACTTATTTTCTATCTAGGTCTAGTATTTGACCTAAAATCCAATATTTAAGATTTTAATAAATTATCTAAATTCTCGGGTTGTCACACCTACTGGTGGTTGAAAACAATCTTCATCGAGGGCCATCTGCCCTATCCCTTGATGGAACCCCTAAGTTAGTATGGGCCCAAGCCTATCCTAGATGCTCCTAGAGGGACCCAACATGTCCATGATTGATCCTCTTGGCTGAGAAAACTCGTGTGCCATTGACTTTCCAACTCAAGAAATTGTCTTACTATTCACCATAATTCCCACCGAATAACTCCCATTGTGATTGAAAAATAACAACACTAGAAGGCCCTCATTCTAGAGCCAATGTTAACACCAAGATCCGTCCACATTCTTCAATCACCAAAGCGCGTCCAATCCGGCACAAAAACAGAATCACACCAAAAGCTTGACGGCTTGGGCAGCCGGGGGATAGCTCCGGTGTGAGAATAAGTACAGGCTGAATAAGGTTAACAATGGATGCTTAATGCTCTAGTTCTGAAAAATAATAATTGTGTGTACCTTAGAATCAGGATAAAAACTTGTATTTATAGTGATCTCACCACCTCCATAGAGTCCTTCCCCGTATAGACTTAGAAATCTTCATTAGGTATAATTCCTTGATGGGATCAAACATAATTCCTTTAAAGAAAGGAAGTAGGTTTAAAACTTGACACTCTCCTTAGGAATTAGAAACCAAATATAATTAGAAATCTTTGATTCTTTAAAATTCTCTACTGCCCAAACAGAATCCCACATAGGTTAAAATAACTCCACATGGACCTTGACCCGCCATATAATTCGGGCCCAAATAACTGTGTCCCTGTAACACCCCCTTCCCGAAAAAGGAAAGGGAGGTCACGTGCAAAGCACAACAAACCTCAAAATAAATAAACAGAGCACTAACAACCTCAAAATATTAATAGTGGTGATTCATTAATAAAGTAATAAGTACAATTCTCCAAACTGAGTCAAAATAATCAAAACTTAAAATTCGAATCAACCTAAATGGTCAAAGGCAAAAATCTCATCACACTAGCCCTGAATCACCCCTGCAAACCTGCCGGAAGAAAAACACAGCATGAGCCAATTGCCCAGTACGGATACAGATATACAACTGATATACGAAAATAACTGAGACAAAATACTGAACAAAACCTCAAGTGCAAATACGAACGAAAATATAATATCCAAAGATTTGAATGGAATATATTTGAATCAACGTAATGAATATATCTGAATCAACGTAATTGACGAAACCAATAAAAGAATAAAGAAATAACGAACTGAAGTAACTAACTCAATGACTTGAACTGAACAGAAACCAACAAAACTAATCCAATAAAATAATAGGTCAAAACAAATGGTTTGGAGTTATTTTATACCGAATGAGCTCAGACCACACATTGCCACACGTAAAGTCAAAATAATGCCACACAGGCAACCAAAATAATGCCACACAGGCAAATCACACATTGGACCGCGAATCCAAATGTATGCAAATCGGATAGGTGTGTTTGGCACAACATCACACATCCGCAGAACATAAAACTAGGGTTAACTCATACGCCTCCCACAACAAAACACCAAATGTCCCACTTCCTCCGAAGCCCAAAATGGAGACGCCGTGGACTAATCACACCGCCACGGAAAGTGTCACGTCTCTCATGCCAAGACGACGTGCCTGTAGTACCCCCACAGGTGGTTATAACTCAGGTATACTCTACGGTATATTCTAACAAAAATATCATGTCACAACACATGCGACATAATACCAACAAAAGGGTTCTATATGTACATGTTGAACCGAATCAAATTATAGTCACAAGGTTTCAAAAGGAAGGTAGCAACATGTACCGCTCTACAATTATCAAAAATAAATAATACTAAACATGATAACCTAATTCAAAGAGTACAAATACTAGTCATACGTATCAACTCTAAAATGAAACTAATATATTTATTTCACAAGAAACAATTATGTGAAATCATAATAGAATTCGAAATAAGGAAACAAACAAACAAATCAAATTTAACAAAGGTATCGTTGAAAGAGTATGGAATCCGTACCTGATACTTCCAAACCATTTATAGCACACTCCACAAAATCTTACCCTCAAATGCCAACGATATCAAATACGAAACGTTATTCATCACCTAAACATATTCACCTCAAATTAAATATAATCCAATTCAATAATTCCAAAATAATTCATAATCTATTTAATATGCCTTTAATCATCGTCTTATATCAATTATTAATACTCCAAAATTTATATTCCAAATATAACTCTTTAAGTTCCTTCCATCAACTAACTAATTACACAAATTAATAATACTAAATGTAAGTACATTTATAAAAATATGAACACTTCTATTTGGTACGACTATAAAATATAATTACTTATAATATTAAGATTTAATTCATTCCATATAATCTTACATATTTATTTGTATAACATCTCTTGCAAATTATGCAAGTTTTCAGAACTTTAATTACTACTTGCTATATATATATATTTTTATTTAAAAATCATCAATTTATTATTTTAGGATCTCCAAAATCAATCATAGACTACTCCTCCGCTCAATCTGATTGGAATAAAGTGATAATAATAATAAGTACATCCGTATAAGTATTACATTAATAAATAAACTCTCCCATCTTTAAAGATCGCTCTTAGTTCTTGAATTACAAAAGTACTTGCTCATGATGAAAAAAACAACATACTAAATTTAATAATTTAATATGAAACCACGTAATTTATCCCCATTTATATAATGTATAATATACTTACTTACTACTGATGAAATTTTCCCACTAGTGATCAAAATCTCTAGTCTTTCTTCACCTGAGCCCCCTTTGTAGCTGTTCCCTTTATCTCCAAAGTAGCCACCTGTAATAACCGTGAAATTTAAGTCACTATATATGTATGTACATTATGGATTATTTTTTTTAACCTTGTGTTACATAAGGATTTAATATGTGACAACACATGTGAAGCGGTGCATGGGTCAATTAACATATATATTATAGTTATGGATACATACATTTCTGATTTCATTAAAATGAAAGCCTTGTGACCTAATTATATATTAGGTAAGACTATTAAATAACCTAAGGGTTATGGTAATACGAAAAAAGTTAGTATTTTATATGTATACTAACTTAAGTGGGTAAACTTAGTAATTCAAGTGACTAATAATTTTAAACCTAATTCTTGTAAATCTAATTAGGTTATGAGATAAAATCATATGTATAAGTAATTAAACTTCATATGATTGGAAATGAAAGCCTAAATTATCAAATTGGGTAACATTATTAAAATTGCTAGACTATGTTTATTATCTAGCCCAAATAAATTAAAGGAAAAGCCCAAAGGAAATAAAATACAATCTAATACTTAGCCCACTTGATTAGGGGTATTTTAGACATTTGATTAATCAAAATTGGGCATTTAAAATAAAAGCTAAATGGAGGATATTATGAGGATCCTAAGTGGAATAATTAAGCTTACTTGTCCATTAGTAGACATTATTAAACACAAGGACAATGTTGTCAAGCTCCCATTGGTTGCCACTCCATTATGCACATTTAATCATGTTTAGCCTAATGGAAGTAATAATACAAAGTTTTTACCAATGGGCAACAAAATAGTTATGGGAGAATTATTAGTGAATTGGTCATTTCATTTTGTAAACACATTTCATTCTTCCAACATCTCATTTTCTCTCCGTCTTCTTCTTCTATCTTTTGCTCCCAAGCTAGCCAACTTCAAAGAGAGAGGAGAGAGTGAGGGTTTAGGCTATAGAGAGAAAAGATAGGAGTGCTAGTTGTTCATGCCCCTAAGTTTATTAGTTACTTTGGAAAATCAAGAAAGGTAGCAACTAAGTCAAGGTATAATGTACCTTCATCTTCTTCTTTTACCTTGTTTTGCTAGCTTGAGTTTTGATGGGGTTGTGTACAACTACTCAATCATCATGCATGAAATTAAGTATCTTGAGTGTTAGATCAAGACTTAGAGGAAGAAAATGAGCATATGTTCTCTAAGGGTGAAAACTCTTGTTTTTCTTCCACTAAATCTTGTGTAACTCAAGTTCTACAACCTGGAATTGTGATCCGTCGAAGGGGGTGCTAGATACATGAGTTATGTAGTAAACCCAAGTTGTAGATCACAAATATAGCAAGTTTTGAAACCTTTTGAGATTTTTTTTCCAAAACAAATTACTTTATATGTGAGGCTTTGAAAATCCTAAAATGGCAACCGATTTTGTTTTTGTTGGGACCGTTTGATTCATTAAATATATTTTAAAAATCTGGAAAAATCACAAAGGTACCTTAAGAAGTTATCTACGTGCGGGAAAAAAGAACGGACACGTTTGAAAGTTATATATTATGCGTAATGACTATTTCCGTAAAGGACTCCATAAATATTATCCTACGAATATCTCACTGTGTATACACTGGAAAATTCCAAATTTTTACAGTAGCTTCATATATGTTAAAAGAGCATACCCTGAAAATTTCAGATTTTTCTGATTAAAACTCAATTTATGAAAAATAGAGCAAGATCCGAGTGTTTTGGGCACTTTAAAAATAGTAAATCATTTTCTAAAATTCTAGAAAAATTAGAGGATCATTGTTGGTTCATATTCTGTCAAAATCCAGAAGCTTAGAATTTTTGGAATCAGTTTGCTATTTTTCCTAAAAATGATTAAGTTGTGAATAAAAGGAAATAAATAGTTAAATGATGTCTTTAATGAGAAAAATATAATTTTTATGCTTGAATGCTCATAATATATTATATCATGACTATCTTAGGGCATTTTGGTAATTTATAATATTAAATATTATTTATGACCTTTTATGGATATTAAATAATGGGTTAATAAAGGATGAACAATTAGAATAAATTGTTTATTAATTTAATAAATCATTGAAATATTATTATAATATTAATAATATTATAATATGATGTTGTTATGTAAATAAAATATTAGATTAGAGTATTATTATTAAATAATAATATTCGAGATTAAATAAAATATTATTAAATGATTAATAATATTAGTAAGTGAATAAAATATTAAATGATTAATAATATTAGTAAAGGGATAAAATATTATTAAATGATTAATAATATTAGTAAGTGAACAAAATATTAGTAAATGATTTAAAGTATTATTAGTGAACCAATAATACTAGAAGGTGAATTAATATTATCTAAGTTAATAATATTATGTGAGTTAAAGGTAGTCGTTAATTAATAATAACACTATCTAGACATGATAATGTTTATAAGAACTTAATATAATGTATAATATCTTTGTGATTACATAATCTGATGTTATGCATTGACTAATTGAAAGACTAATTATAGGTCTCTCAAAGGAAGATAATTTAACTGCATAGTGGATAGAAATTAATTTCGTAGCTGTAACCTACGATCGAGGCAAGTTTTCTAACTCAAACTTGAGTTATCATTTTCAAAGTATGTTAGTGAATAATTATTGATGATTATTCACGTCTATATTGATTATTGAAATTCACACTTTGTGCAATTGAATTCATGTTCTACTACTATTGAACTGTGAATTAAATTAAAGTTCTTCATTTATGAACTGTTTATGAAATAGATCTATGCTAATTGTATCAGCTAGATCAAGCATGTCTAAATTTGTTAAATCAAATGTGTTTTAAATACATGTTTTTCTTATTAAATTGATATGATAAGAACTCTTGAATCGAGAAAAGGATTTAATTTGATTAAGGCATGATATCAATGCCGGATTATTAAGTGTTTATGCATAAATCACGGGGTATGAAAGGCTGATCCCCTTGAATATCAAAACTTATTAAAAGGTCCAGTTTAAAACACTGAGCACCTTGGCAAATGTTCATGGTTATTCAAAATCACTCAGTTCATGTTATTCAATTATCGAATATTCAATTGTTGATTATTAATTCATGTTCCTTCACAATCTTATATTATTGTTGAACATTGAAGGCAATATTTCTTTCTAAGTCATGATATATCTTCCTTGTCTATATAAACTTGTGAAGCAAATTAGTTGCTTACTCTTTGCTTATCATGACATCTATTTCAGTTAAGCCCGAAGGATCCAACACGGAGGACAAGGGCAAGGGCAAGATCCAGGAGTAATTTAGAATGAATGTTAAATTAGTTATTATCTAATGAAATTTCTTAAGTAAACTATTTGTATTATAAATGGTGTATTTAAAGTTAAGGTTATGGAGACCTTGGGACCATGTTATGAGACTTTATTATAATGAACAATGTATGTTTATTATTTCGAAATAGTTATAGAATGCTTATGATGATGATAGGATCGTGAGCACTAAATCTGAGGTTAGAGAACCTGGATTTGGGGGCGTCACACCACCTCTTCTTATTCAGTTTGTATAATGAAGTAATATTAGGTTTAGCTATTTATTAATTAGGTTTGCCCTAATAAACTTCTATTTGGGTTAAATTAATATTAAGGCCCAAATTTTAACTACATAATATTATCTATCACTTATTAATATTTATTAGCCCACATAATTTAAATAACTAGTTTGACCCAAATAAATGACAAGTTCCAAACAATATGTTTTAAGAATATAAATTTAATATTATTTATTATTTTTTTCGGGATATTACATTACCTCCCCCTTAAAAAGGATTCCGACCCCGGAATCAAAAGAAGAAAAATACCTAATTATTAAAAAGATGCAGATACTCCGCTCGAATAGACTCCTCTATCTCCCAAGTAGCTTACTGCTTTGAATAATTTTTCCACAAGACTTTAACAAAAGGAATTATCTTCCTCAAATTTTAATTTAATCAGTTATTTAATTATCTACTAAAAGAATTTAATTTTCCAAACAAAACAAGGAAGAAAAGAAGGAAACAAAATCATTTACCTTTTCCCATTTAAACACAATTGTATAAGATAAAATTAATTAATATTTTATTATATAAAAAATAGGTTATTACATTTTCACCCCTTAAAAAATAATTCCGCCCCTAATTCAAATAAGCTACTGAAAAAATAAATAAATTTAGAATTACGACGTAGCGTCGCCATTTATAACGACCAACGTGGATAAGTCATCATCCAATGTAATTATCAATGTACTTGTAAAAGATTCGTCAGCTACCGTGTCAAGTCTTGGTAAGGTTCTTCGCGTTAAATCACATGATCCACTGTTGGTGCGGGCCCCCCGTTAATATCTTTGAGTTTCATTCTTGCAAGCGTACGTACTCCTCGGAACATAATTCGAAATCACAAACATTTTTCTTCATCTAAATACGATTCAAATAACCAAAATATTTAAAATTATTTTTAACTCGTTAAAATGTTTATATTCCACACATGACAAAGATCTGACAAATTATTTTTATTTAATTTTACATAAATTCATGCAAAACTCTAAAGACATCAGATAACCAAAACAACTATGCAAACCATATTACCAACTCTCCCCAAGTCCTCAAGAGCTTCAAAATATCTCATCCTTAATTTGAACTATTCACCAAATAATATTACACCAAAGAATATACTACTAATATCTCTTTATCACCAACTTTCCTAAGTCCTTAAGAGTTTCAAAATATCATAACCTCCAATCAAATTAGTTCTCAAATATTATTACACCAAAAATATACTACTACTAAGATCTCTCCATCACCATACCAAACTCCAAATCATATATCCTACTATCTGAATAAACAAATGATAGCTTTCAAAATCTCTTAAAGATTCATCACTTAATATCTAATCATTTAATAAATCAATCATTCTCTTAGTGCAAACCTTAACCCAACAAATTCCAAAATCTCCTCATACTATCACTCAAAATTTCATATAAGATAACTCCAATATTCTACTAGGAAATAATCGCAAAATTCATTTACTCCAAAAAATTAATCTAATTACCTCGAATCTTTACAACAACTCAAAATTACAAGAGATCCTTTGTACTTAATAGTTTTCACTTTATCATATTATCCCACCGATTCACATACCTCAAATTATTCACAACTTAACAAAAATCAGAATCTAACCCAAATAAAATCCTCAATTCCAAAATCATAATAATTTGTAATTACCTAAAATAACTCTTAACAAATAATTCTCCCATATCAAAACTTGCTGATACAAATGCTCATATCATAATCGTATAATCATTTTTTAACTGAACAAAATATGATATTATTCTCCTTAATAATCCAATCACAATCCTTAACTAATATTATTGTTCCAACGCATAACAATAATAATCTTAACAAATTATCTCGCCTTTCTCAAATCAACTATAACTCAAAGAACTAAAAAAACACTTGGTCAGAATAAGACCAACCAAACAGAGAACAAAATCAATTTAAACTCCTATGTCTACCCAGTGATTTACCAACAACTCACAGGTCAAACCTAAATAGGTTTTCTACAAGAAAGAACCTAAGCTCTGATACCATCTCTGTAACACCCCCTTCCCGAAAAGAAAAGGGAGGTCACGTGCAAAGCACAACAAACCTCAAAATAAATAAACAGAGCACTAACAACCTCAAAATATTAATAGTGGTGATTCATTAATAAAGTAATAAGTACAATTCTCCAAACCGAGTCAAAATAATCAAAACTTAAAATTGAATCAACCTAAATGGTCAAAGGCAAAAATCTCATCACAATAGCCCTGAATCACCCCCTACAAACTGCTTAAGAAAAAAAACACAAGATGAGCCAATTGCCCAATGCGGATACGGATATACAAATCGATATAACGAAAATAATCGAGACAAAATAATTGAACAAAACCTCAAGTGCAAATCTGAACGAAAATATAATATCCAAAGATTTGAATGGAATATATTTGAATCAACGTAATGAATATATCTCAATCAACGTAATTGATGAAACCAATAAAAGAATAAAGAAATAACGAATCAAGTAACTAACTCAATGACTTAAATCGAGCGAAACCAACAAAACTAATCCAATAAAATAATAGGTCAAACAAATGGTCGGAGTTATTTTATACCGAATGAGCTCGAAATACACATTGCCACACACGCAAGTCAAAATAATGCCACACGAGCAACCAAAATAATGCCACACGTGCAAATCACACATTGAATGGCGAATCCAAATGTATGCAAATCGGATAGGTGTGTTTGGCACAACATCACACATCCGCAGTAATGAAAACTAGGGTTAACTCATACGCCTCCACAACAAAACACCAAATGGCCCACTTCCTCCGCCCAAAATGGAGACGCCAGTGGACTAATCACACCATTGCGGAAAGTGTCACGTCTCTCGTGCCAAGACGACGTGCTGTGGTACCCCACAGTGTGGTTATAACTTCGTATACTCTACGGTATATTCTAACAAAAATATCATGTCACAACACATGCGACATAATACCAACAAAAGGGTTCTATATGTACATGTTGAACCGAATCAAATTATAGTCACAAGGTTTCAAAAGGAAGGTAGCAACATGTATGCACCTCTCTACAATTATCAAAAATAAATAATACTAAACATGATAACCTAATTCAAAGAGTACAAATACTAGTCATACGTATCAACTCTAAAATGAAACTAATATATTTATTTCACAAGAAACAATTATGTGAAATCATAATAGAATTCGAAATAAGGAAACAAACAAACAAATCAAATTTAACAAAGGTATCGCTGAAAGAGTACGGAATCCGTACCTGATACTTCCAAACCATTTATAGCACACTCCACAAAATCTTACCCTCAAATGCCAACGATATCAAATACGAAACGTTATTCATCACCTAAACATATTCACCTCAAATTAAATATAATCCAATTCAATAATTCCAAAATAATTCATAATCTATTTAATATGCCTTTAATCATCGTCTTATATCAATTATTAATACTCCAAAATTTATATTCCAAATATAACTCTTTAAGTTTCTTCCGTCCGAACTAATTACACAAATTAATAATACTAAATGTAAGTACATTTATAAAAATATGAACACTTCTATTTGGTACGACTATAAAATATAATTACTTATAATATTAAGATTTAATTTATTCCATATAATCTTACATATTTATTTGTATAACATCTCTTGCAAATTATGCAAGTTTTCAAGTAAATTTTAATTACTACTATATATATTTTTTTTATTTAAAAAATCATCAATTTATTATTTTAGGATCTCCAAAATCAATCATAGACTACTCCTCCTCCGCTCAATCTGATTGGAATAAAGTGATAATAATAATAAGTACATCCATATAAGTATTACATTAATAAATAAACTCTTCCATCTTTAAAGATCGCTCTTAGTTCTTGAATTACAAAAGTACTTGCTCATGATGAAAAAAACAACATACTAAATTTAATAATTTAATATGAAACCACGTGATTTATCCCCATTTATATAATATATAATATACTTACTTATTATTGATGAAATTTTCCCACTAGTGATCAAAATCTCTAGTCTTTCTTCACTTGAGCCCCCTTTGTAGCTGTTCCATTTATCTCCAAAGTAGCCACCTCTTCTTATTCAGTTTGTATAATGAAGTAATATTAGGTTTAGCTATTAATTAATTAGGTTTGCTCTAATAAACTTCTATTTGGGTTAAATTAATATTAAGGCCCAAATTTTAATCACAAAATATTATCTATCACTTATTAATATTTATTAGCCCACATAATTTAAATAACTAGTTTGACCCAAATAAATGACAAGTTCCAAACAATATGTTTTAAGAATATAAATTTAATATTATTTTATTATTTTTTTCGGGATATTACAGTCCCAATAGTAAAACATAAAATGATATTTCTACATGAAAAGCGTCACTATAAATCCTATAACGACGATTTTCATGACAATTTTCACCGTTACTATACATCTATAACGACACTTTTAATGTAAAAATATCAAAAAGTGTCGTGGAAATATCAATTTCCTATAACATTACAATGGTACAACCCTCATTTAGTGAGAGCCTAGTGTGTCATGCGTGTTGGGGAGTTTTTTTTTTTTGGGAATTTTTACGGATTATAATATAATTTTATAATTAAATACATTATCAATCAAATTTTATATATGAGAAAGAAATAAACCCATAAATAAGCTTTACAGAAGGAAGAAACAAATTTTCATAAATAAGAAAATAAACTCACTTACCGTGAGAATTGAACCTGAGATCCAATCTGAGACCTTTGGATATCAGTACCTCAGTTGTACCACTAAGCTAAAGCCTCATCGGCATGATGAGGAGGTCAGGAGTTCAAGGGACTTATTGTTTGCACTTAATGAGTTGCTTAAAGGCTGCATTTCTTACTCAATCAGAAGTATTAGTATTTTTTTTTCGTGATAAACCACATAAAATTTCATTAACATATATCACAAGCTCAACATCGTTCAAACCTAAATATTAGATTAACAAAACTTACTAAATACATAAGAAACAAACCATTACCTCTTACAACTATACAACTATTATCACTAACCCACCTATACAAACTATTAGTATTAAGAGTGTTTGTTTTTCTTAAGTTGTCAGAAATTTATTGTCTCTTATGACCTACCCAAAAAAAGGTGAGGTTAGGTCTTATTTCAATTTACGGTTTAAAGACGCTTTAAACCTTAAAGTTTTTAACTTTTTACAATTTAAACTTTAGTGTTTTTATTTTAAGACATTTAACCTTAATGTTTAAATTGTATAAATTAAACATTATACCCACCGACGTAAAATAATTGATTCAAATGAGTGTATTTTGGGTAATTTTACTACTAAATATCTTTACAAGTATAGAAAACTATAAACACATAGTTAGTGTGTGATGAAAAAACATAGACAAAATTAGAGCAAAAAAATGATATATACCCTCAAAAGACTTTATTGCTTACATTAATAGAAAATTTTAAATATCTTTAAATGTACATAAAATTTTAGACATGTAATTAAACACCGTGCATCATTTTTTTATCACTAAAATATAGTGACACCCCTTCTAAATAATTATAATAACACTCATCTCCACTCTAGTTTTTGAAGTAACATTAGTACCCTGCAAGTTTTTAGAGTTGACTAAATAGATAAAGTTCCATATTTACCTGTTATTATCAAATTTTAATTCCTAAATAATATATATATATATATATATATATAATTTCGTTTAATTAACACATATTTTTGGATAAGTAATACAAATATTAAAAAATTTAAATTAAATTTTTAATGGATCTATTCTAATTAAATTAAAGTGATTGAGTATGTTGATAGTTTAGTTTTTGATTTTTAACAATAAAAAATATTATTTGAATTCTTAGTTTTATATTATGACTTTTATATGTTAAATTTTCTTGAGTATATGTCAAAATTTGGGATGTTTATGATTTTGATTACATTTTTTAGCATACAACCGACGTTTTTTTTTGTGTAATATTAAATAAAAGAAAATATAATAATATTTATTACTACATCTATCTTGTAAAAATATTTTTCTTTTTTTTGAATAAAAATATTTGTCATTTTTACTATAAATAATTATGTTTAAGTGTAACTTATGTTTAGTTTAATATATGAGAAAAATAATTAATTTAACTTGTGACGCCCCCAAAATATGTATACACAACCCATTCTGAGTCGCCAAATACATGGTACATAATTTAAATACAAACTTCGTTTATATAATACGACAAAACATAGCTAAGAGTTTTAACACGAATATTGTCTCGTAGACAATATCCAAACTCAAATAGAGTTCTTATTATAATTATTATCACACTATTTTATAGAATAGTGAGGACTACTACAACCACTATCTCGGACCGTCATTCCATTCCCCGACTAGTCCCAACTATGTTCTTATTTCCTGAAGAGAATAATGAAAGCAAAGGGTGGGCTCAACTAGCCCAGTAAGAAATATTATGACTAAGATAATGCAGAATAAATTATCGTTAGCCTTCAACAAAGTTAAACTGATAGAATACAATAAATAACAAGTTCAACTGCAGCGGAACAAGCAATCCATTAGAAGAGTCAAATAGAGCATGCTATCTACTATCTTCTATGATTTAAAAGTTTATCGTCAATATTTTATCGTTGTAACATAGCTCAATAAATAATCCACATCACTGAATTATCCATGCACTATTGGCCAATGATATTTATTAGTACCACATCCACGAATCATCCATGCACTATGGGCCAAAGATATTCGTTATTATCACCAGTGGTCATGATCATGCCAACAACTATCCATAAATGCACTAGGGGCCAATGAAAATTTTTACCACATCATTTGTAACATTACAGGTCATGATTATAATGATACATAATTCCTTGTCATAATCATACCAATCAACAGTCCATCTATGCACTACGGGCCAAAGATGACTTTCATCACAATATAAACATGAGGATGATGACAATGATATAAGAATTTAATTAAGTGAAAACAATGATAAATTTTAAAGATTTATAATTCAATTTATCTTGAGTTCGAGAATGTCCAAATTGTCAACATGATAACTGCTTTGTGGAGTAAAATTCAGGAATAATATTGTATCAAAAATAATTTGGACATAAAAGAAATTAATTTTTGTCATGAATAGTGCCCCGGGTGATTAGTACCCCATGAATAGTACTTCGTGAATAGTACCCCGACATGAAAAGATTAAAATTTAACAAGAATGTTCAGAAAAATATTATTGTGAAACGATACTAGATGAAGCGCAAATTTCAACGATATTCTACTAATTTCAAGGAGTATAGAAGCAATACTTAACAAAATGAGTGTAGAATTCAGAATCTAAAATGAAATAATATTACTTAAATACTAAACAGTATGGAAGAAAATATTATTTCTTACGAATATTGAACAAAAATAATATCCCTTACAACTGTTGAACGAAGATAATATTCCTTATGAATATTGAACGAAAATAATATTCCTTATGAATATTGAACGAAAATAAAATTCCTTACGAATACGAAAAATAATATCGTAAACGAATATGAAATAAATAATACCCCTTTCCTTAAAAGGAAAGTACTTTTGAATGGTATAGTGGGGATATTCTTGAAGAAAACTTGTACTGTTTTCTACACTCAAAGCTTCCTTAAACTTAAAAGAAACACTCTCAATATTACAGAAGAAAAATTCTCTGATACTGGTGTGATTTTCAATTCTAAACTAAGCATCCTATTTATAGGAGAATGTCAGGATACTATTTTAAATAATTATGGACTACATAGTAGGAGAATTCAAGAGCAAATTCAAGGACGAATTCATTGAAATAATTTTAATTTTACTATGCAAACACTATACAGTACTATGCAACACTATGTAGTACTATACAATTAAATAAAATAAAATATATTCTATTTTATATAAAAAACAGAACTTATATATATATATATATATATATATATAAGTAATAAAAAAAATGAGATAACTTTCTACTGATGATTTTGAAAAATGAGTAAGTGGGGGTCCATATAAGAAGCCAAATTTATAACAAATAATTCATAAAAAGGCCCTCTATTTATTTCAATTCACTTGGCTTCACCAAACACATTTTTAATAACATTTATTCATCATTAATATTATAACTTGCAATATTAACAACCAAATCATTCCCATGAAAGAAGGGGGCTTTTCGATAAGGACTTCTCTTTATTGGCGCATAATTAGGTGACCAAACCCCTTTTCTCGACAGAACTTTCTAGACATCATCAATAATGTAAATAATAATATAAATAACTTTGTCATCTCAATTATTGATTTAATAATATAAAATATCGTGCAGATGATATTGTGACAATAATTGAATCAATAATGTGAGATATTATGTATCAACTACTGTGACAATAATTGAATAAAACTGAGTGACTTCTCACGTAAGCATCAATAATCAAAGATATTGTACCATACCGTGTGCTACTATGCAACTATGCATATTACTATACTTTTATCACCGGGTATTTCAATAGTTTGATAGTAAAACTTTTGCCGTTATTTTTATAAAAAGTTATTTGTGTCATTTTCTAACTCCGACAGTAATTCCGTTGTGGGGTCCACCAATGATTGTGCCGTCGTACGAATATTCCCCGATAAAAAGAATATTCCCCTACCAAACGAATATTTTATGACAACTTGCTTACTTTACAAAATTTATAAATATTACCCACAACTATAACATTATATCAAATCCACACCTTATTATTCAAAAATAATAATTAAAGAAAATTAAATCTTTATTCATAAAAGTTGGGGTCTTACATCCTCCCCTTCTTATGAAATTTCATCCTAAAAATTAGTGTACATACTTGGTATGTCAAAGAGGTGAGGATACCTTGATTTCATTTCTGATTCTAACTCCCAGGTCATTTCCTCAACATCGTGGTTTCTCCACAAAACTTTAACTTGAGATATAACCTTGGAGCGTAGGATATGTTCCTTTTTATCCAAAATTTTAATAGGTACCTTTTCATACGTTAACTCTTCCGCTATCTCGTCTGGTTCTAATTCAATAATATGGTTCGGGTCTTCCACATATTTACGTAACATAGATATGTGAAAAACATTATGAATACGAGACATATTTAGTGGTAAGGCGAGTCTATAGGCCACCATTCTTATTCAATCGAGGATTTCAAATGGGCTAATGAATCGAGGATTGAGCTTTCCTCTCTTTTCAAACCTTGTAACTCCTTTCCATGGAGCAACACGTAACAACACATGCTCTCCAACATTGAATTTCACATCTCTTCGATGAAGATCAACATAACTCTTTTGTCGATCTTGTAAGGTTTTTATATGTTGTCGGATCATTTGAATCTTTTTCATTGTCATGCGTACTAATTCTGGTCCCAATAGCGTTGCTTCACCCACCTCATCCCAACATACTGGAGAACGACACTTTCGTCCATACAACGCCTCGAATGGAGCCATGCTTATACTTTCTTGATAACTGTTATTGTAGGAGAATTCCACTAATGGCAAGAACTTGTCCCAACTTCCTTTGAAGTCAAGGACACAGAGTCTTAATAGATCTTAAAGAGTTTGAATAGTCCTCTCTGACTGCCTGTCCGTTTGAGGATGGTATGGAGAACTAAATCGTAAATTCGTGCCCATAGCTTTCTGCAAACTAATCTAAAATCGTGAAGTAAATCTTGGGCCTCAATCAGAAACTATGGATATTAGCATACCATGCAGTCTTATAATCTCATTTATATACATACGAGCAAGACGTTCAAGTGAATACGTTGCTCGTATAGGTAAGAAATGAGCAGACTTGGATAATCTATCGACAATGACCCAAATTGCATCTATGCCTTGAGAAACCATGGGAAGACCAGTAATGAAATCCATGGTAATGTGCTCCCACTTCCATTCTTGAATTTCAAGTGGTTACAATGGACCTTTTGGCACTTGATGTTCCGCCTTGACATGTTGACAAGTTAGACACTTTGAGATAAACTCCGCTATCTCTCTCTTCATATTGCTCCACCAAAATGTATGTCGAAGATCAAGATACATTTTGGTACTCCCAGGATGGATTGCAAATGGTATGTTGTGCGCCTCCATCATGATTTTATACTACAAATCAGAGTCGTTAGGAACACAGTCTGGAGTTGACTCTAAGTATTCCTTCTTCATCGATTCTTACAAGCCAACATCATTGCCGCATGTTGAGCTCCTTTTGGGTGAAGAAATATTTGAGGCTTTTATGATCTGTATACATCTCCACTTTCTCCCCATACAGGTAATGTCTCCAGATTTTAAGTGCAAAAATGATAGCTCCCAACTTTAGATCATGACTAGGATAATTCCTCTCATATTCTTTGAGTTTTCGTGAGGCATAGGCTATAACTTTTCCATATTGCATGAGAAAACATCCTAAACCTTTGCCTGAAGCATCACTGTAGATGATAAATCCCTCCAAACCAGATGGTATTGTAGACACTCAAAATTTTCTGCACACCTGTTACTAATATTGCAGGAGGCGATTCGCTCTTCGAGAGATAACCACGAAGACGACTTTTATATACATTCTGGATACCACCGAAATTTCAGTCTCAATCCCGGAACACACACTGGGAGTATTAGTTCCAACCTCAGAGATAACCCTGAGTTTTATCCTTGGAAATAACCCCAAGGAATGTCGTTGCAGTTCCGACGATAACCCCGGAAATGCTTGTTTCAAATGCATGTAATCAGCTTTAACCTCGGAACTCCTGTCGAGGCACTCATTCCAAAGACCCGAAGATAACATCGGAAAGACAAGTACATTTAAAGATGACACTGAGGAATTCAAACACTTGCAGCATTCCAATCTCAGATGTAACCCTGAGCAACATTTGCTTTATCAACCAAAACCGGAGATAACCCTGATGAGGGGTAAAATTGTCATCTTTCCACCTCAACCCCACATTACGCCGTCTCAACAACTCATACATACATTTCTACACAATAATGTCCCACAAGAGCCAAGGAGTTCCAATCCCGAGTGACTATTACACAGGGCATCACACTGGATAAAATTTGAAGCTTGAAGACCATGGACATGGTCCCCTTTTCTTGACTTCGTACAACCTCTAATCCCATGTCATTGCGTAACTTTCGACAACGGCGGTCCGAGAAAGGTCTTGTACACCTCAATCGGATGCTCGGATTGAAGTTCTGCAAGTTTGAACGGACATCACAGTGCACGAGTGCACGTACTTCGAGATGGCAAGACTCGCAGAGTTCGGGGCACCCCGGCACCAAGCAGTGCATTTATTTAACGCCAGGTACACTGCAAGACCACCAGCTCTATAAATATAGGGCTTGTGGTGGCTATTTTAGAAAAGAAAAAAGGCGAGAAAGCCCTGTAAAATTTGCTTTGTACACACCCCATATTGAAAGCTTTCTCATATAGCTATATTTTTACTGGTGAGAGCTGAATGTTCATCCACATAGAGTTATATAAGTCTTCTTTAACAGCCCACTGTAAGCCTTCTTACACACTATAAAGCCTTTCTCTTCATCTTTGCACACATTATTCTTCACATTGAGAGTCTTGTTGTGTGTGTATGCCCGGACTTTGGTCCGTGGTTTTCATTTATGTCTCTATATATATACTTATATATGTATATATTTATATATATTGACTTACATTATCTAGTTATGCCTCGATTGAGCCTAGACTTATGTCTGGAGCATTTACATGCTTATATATATATATATATATATATACTTATATATATGAACTGTTGTCAGACTATGTTCGATGAGCCTAGATTTTATACCTCGTATGCTTTTCTTTGCTTTTATATATATATAGCGACAAATTATCGAATGATATATATATATATATATATATATATATATATATTTACATTTCTCATCAGTTCGGAGTTTACTTCGTGGCCTTATATACCTTTTATTTACATTCCGTTCCTTTGGAGTTTACTTTGTTGCGGTTAATCGTTTTTACTACTTTATTTACATTTAGTCCCGCCTGGAGTTTACTTCGTGGTGGTTGATCGCATTTATTGCTTTATTTACATTTCTGATCACCCATGGAGGTGCTTCGTGGTGGTTAATCATGTCTATATATATATATTTACCGTTTTTATGTATTTACATTTACGATCCCCCATGGAGGTACTTCGTGGTGGTTGATCATGTTTGTATATATATATATATATATATATATATATATATATATATATATATATATCTCTTATCGCTTTCATATAAATCTATGCAAAGATCATGTGAGCCTAGGAATCATGTGATCACGATTCATCCAATCGGATCTAGATTCGGCCTCTGTGATGGACATTTTAGTCAGAAGCGACTTGTAAATTATTCACAGTGTTTGAATTTCCTTAGATGTCTTTCATGCCCATAAGGAGTTTGGCACTGCTATATATTATTTTCTCGAAGATTCTTCACATCTCAAAAAATAAAAGCAAACAAGTCGAACATTTAATAATAAAATGGAAGTATGAAAATGTCTCAATTACTATTGAGCACAGGGCTTGAAAAACCTCTTTTACAAAACTTCACTGCTATATCACTGAGTCATATCACTTGGTCACAGACCCGTTTAGCAGTGTCATACCACTAGGTCAATGTGCAAACCTTTTCTCGGTTGCATTGGTGCAACTAGTTAAAAACACCAACTGGCGACTCTTATAGTCAAATTGTCGACATATACATGTCGGACCTTTTTCACTTGTCTTTTCAAACAAATCTCACATAACATGAAAACACCAAAGAACAAGAACAGAAAAGGGACAATTAAAAATCCCGACGTCAACAGGTGGCGACTCTGCTGGGGACACTAGTAAGAGGGCTTAAGCCGCTACTACAAGTTGTTCAAAACTGTTATATGCTTGTGTGTGAATGTTGCATTTACATATTTTGATGAATGTATACGAATGCATTTTTACTTACTGCAATGTAATATATCTATCTGTGATATTAGTACTTCGCACATGTTATCATTTTCATAAACGATGAGACACGTTGTATGTGAATGTATGTTGTGTGGTTCCTCCACTAGGAGGCTATCCTGTCGGTGTTTGATTACTGGACTCGTAGGGAGACTAATTCAAACGAGGCTCAGGAAAGGCACCACCCAGATTTACTTTAGTTGAAAGATCGGATTAACTTTTTGTCAAGTAAATTGTGATGATCTGGGAAACTTCATGCCAAAAATCCGCGAGAGTAACCTAAGATAGGTCAACCTCTAATAAACCAAACGCGGAGGAAAGTCTCTTCATGCTTTCCATTTTTCGATTACTTGTAAATATCATTTCATGGCAATCCATCGTAATGGAAAATATGAAGAAATATGTGCACATGCATATTTGAAATTAACATGCTATCCTGTATTACAAAACAGCTATCCTGTATTCATAACACGGATACCTCAAATAGCATGTAAATATTTACATTATCCCTAAAAATAAACTACATAAGTTTTTTGTAGGGAAACAATTGGGCCTTTTACCCGCTCAAAATCCAAAAAGGCCATGAGCCTACAACCAATAATGTCTTCTTCTGACCAGTCTAATCCCGTTTCTCGAGAAGAATTTGACGGATTAAGTAAACAAATTACAGATTTGGTTGTTCTGCTTAAAGAATTGCATCAGTCTACTCAGGGCCCAAAGATGCCTACACATACAGAATGCTCTGCACAAGGAGGAACTTAAGGTTTGGATAAAACAAATTCGGAACCTCAGTTGGATACGACCAACAAAGATCCTGAAAACACCCATCATAAAGGAGATCCAAACACCGATGATATCAGGAAGAAGGTCCTTCAAATGGAAGAAACCATCCGTTCTCTCAAGGGGATTGGAGCACATCGGAGTGTTTCATATGATGACCTTTGCATATTCCCTGGTGTTCATTATCCAGAGAAATTTAAAACCCCTGACTTTGAAAAATCTGAAGGACTAGGGGATCCTTACACACATTTGAAGGTGTTCATTGGAGAACTTGGATCTTATGTAGAAAATGAGAAGCTCAAAATGCAGCTATCTTAGAAGAGTCTGACTGGAAAAGCCCGTTCATGGTATACTAGATTAGACAACTCAAAGATCCATAGCTAGGAAGAGCTAGCTCACACCTTCCTTATGCAGTACAACTTCCAGTCTCAGATGGCTCTGGCCCAGATCGTAGTTACCACCAAGGTCAAGAAAGCAATCAATGAGCCTTTCAGAGAGTATGCTCAAAGGTGGAGGCGCCTTGTTGCTCAAGTTATTCCCTCTATGACAGAATTAGAAATGGTTATGACCTTCATAGACATACAAGAAGCTCCTTTTTATGAGAGAGTCTTAGCTGGTATTGGCAAACCATTTTCTAAAATGATCAAACATAGAGAGATGGCTGAGATGGGGATGAAGTCAGGAAAGATTGAAGACCTAGCCACTATTAAGGCAGTTGCTGAACACATCCAGTCCGGAACTTATGGAAACAACCCCTAGAGGGACCATAAAAAGAAAGAGGAGGATGTTTCCTTGATACTACAAGGTCAAAAAGGCAATCAGAATATGCCTATACAAAGGAGAAACTACTCCCCTTTTCAAGCACAGTCTTCAAACCCTCCATTGACTAAAGGTGGAAAAGGAAAGCGCCCTCAAATGTTTACACCCTTAGGGGACTCGCTCGAGAATATTCTTACTCTTCTGACTACTCAGAAGAAAATCACACATCTTCTTTCACTAGCCAACAGTAATGGGAGGGGTTTCAATGCTACTCAGAAGTGTGCTTATCATTCTGGGGCACCTGGACATGATACTCAAGATTGTTGGACCTTGAAACACAAGATTTAACAGACAATTGTGAGATCATGGTTACCAAACCAGATCAACCTCATGTGCAAGATAACCCTCTTTCTCAACACAAAGAAGAAGAGGTCAATATGATTAGTTGGAGTAGTGGACAGAGTTCCAATTTTAATGATGAATCATCCCAGACCATTAAAGAAGGTGTTAATAGATGGGATTACACAAAGTTCCAATTTGCTATGTAACGAAAGATAAAAGCTCTTTGTAAGCAAGTTGAACAATTGGCATAACTGGTGATCCATCAGCATCAAGTCACATGCCAGTTAGTCAGCCAGGAGCATGTCTGTCTCCTTCTTTTTGTTATGAATGCTCCATCATCACCTTCAAAAAATGAAGCACTGGAGGATAAGGTTGCAAAGAGAGCAAGTGCTAAATCCCGTCGGGATTTTGCCAATAGAAGGGAATTTACATACATGGGCTAACCTATGGAAGAGATATTTCATATGATAATCAACGAAGGAAGAATCACCTCCCTTCTACCTCTAATTAATCCCCATTTAAGACTGTTCAACTCTGATGGAGTATGTCAATATCATTCACATTCTCGTGGTCACATCACATAAGAATGTTAGGCACTCCGCCACTTTATTCAAAATCTAATTGACAGCGGTGTCCTGCAGTTGGCAGACGATGACACTGTGCTACTCGAGAGTGGGAATACATGTCCTACTAAGTGGAAGAGGCTAGTAGCAGTTATATCCGTTGAGACTGATGAGACTGTCGGTCCATTTCCCATACAAGCAATTCAACTTAAAGGTAGTGATAATCCTTTGAAAGTGGCTGCACGAGAGCTAATTTGCTTACCATTCAGACCATAGTATCTTGTTATCAGCTTACAAAAAGTCCTATGGAATTATGGAGAAGCTGAAGGATCCACTTCTCATGTTACTGCTACAGTGTCGAAGGAAAATCCACTGTATCTTCCTCAAAGGGTGATGAAGCCTACCATAAAAGCAAAAGGGAAGATTCCCATATAGAAGATTAAGAAATTTCTCCGCACTATGGGCCATAATGAAGCCAAGGTGGTTTTAAGCTTAAGAGAAGCTCCACATCAAATCTCAATACTGGACTTGGTTTTCTCTTCCAATGATCACAAAAAGATCTTACTGAAGGTTTTGGAAGAAGCCTATTTACCGAAATCAGTGGATGTGGAAAAATTTTAACATATGGTTGATCACATTTTTAACCACAATGTGATATCTTTCACTGATGATGACATACCACCCGAAGGGACCGATAATTGCAAGCTATTGCACATTACAGTTTTATCCTCCTGGTATATATTAGCTGGAGTTTTGATAGACGGAGGTTCGTCTTTGAATATATGTCCTTATGCCACTTTGGTGAAGATGAACGTCAATCTCAAACGGATCCGAAGTACCTATACATTTATCAAAGCTTTTGATGGATCTCGATAAAATTCTATTGGAGAGATTGAACTGCCAATTGAGATTGGTCCCCATACATTTTGCGTATCTTTTCACATCCTTAAGATAGATTCAGGAGACAACCTGCTATTGGGGAGACAATAGATCCACATAACTGGAGTCGTCCCTTCTACACTTCATCAACAACTTAAATACATTATCAACAATAGCCTAGTCACTATCAACGCTGAGCCAAAATATCCTGAACAACGAGACATACTACTCATCAGCTTCAATTCAGAAGTTGAGTTGGCCAGTTTTCATACTTTGGAAGTGAGCAAAACATAATACCATCCTATTGGAGCGCCACTTCCCGTACCCAAGATTTCTGCCGAAGTGATGGCGGCTACACAAGAAATGATATTATGGGGTCATCAGCCTGTACAAGGGCTGGGTAAAAATTATCAGGGTATTAAGCACCCAATTCAAATGTTCAGTCAAATCGGGATAGCCGGACTAGGCTATTCTGCCAGTTCCAGTCATAGGAATCCTCATAAGCATAAGCAGATTCCTCAAGCTTCCGCCACACGACAATTATCTCCACCTACAACTCCTGAGCTGATACAGTCTCCGGTAAAGGTGACAGTCCATGTTATAGCTATGCTATTTCCCAAACCAGTACCGGTTAAAGAAAAAGAAGTGCTTATTCTTGATCCCAAAGTGGAAAAGAGGGAATGGAAATGTAAACAAGACATCGCCCTGATGATGTCAGGCATACACATCATTGTCCATGATGAGCATACAAACAGATACACATCATTGCCCAGATGTTATGGTCATCATTCGGGAGAAGGAAGAGGATAACAGCCCCTCCATCACTGCGGTCCATCATAACTTTGCCCTTGATAATTGGAGCAGCACTCCATACATTGGTCGACAAGGGTAAAACAGGTAGAAAATCCCTCTGCCCTGTAGATAATATTAATTGCTTACTTTTCTGTACAGTATTAGCAGTTATTTTATCAGTATATACTCACATTTTGTATAATTAAAAAGTTTCATATATTAAGTGAAAGCATATTTTGTTTCAGGACCCTGAATTTAGATGTGCCTGTACTTGCTGATAAGATGCCTTTTCTCCATAAGGATTGTAACTTTGATGAAAAGTTAGACTCAGACTTGATGGAAATACAAGAGGACATTGAGATACCTCAGGAGATCAAAGAATGGGTCGAAGATAAACCTAAACCCAACCTTGATCAAACTATTTCTTTCAATCTCGGAACCTTGGAAAGCCCTAAGTTAATCCAGATTGGTTCAGACCTTACCCCAAGCCAAAAGAATAACATGGTTACATTACTAACTCAATTCCAGGATATGTTTGCGTGGTCTCATGAAGACATGGTGGGTTTATCCACTGACATTGTCCTTCATCACCTTCCCATTAAAGAGGGATTTAAGCCACCAAAGTGAAGCTTCCAAGCGATTGAAAGCTGAGTGGAGTTTAAAGGTGAAAGAAGAAATTGTGAAACAATTTCAAGCTGGCATTATCATGGTGTCTACATATCCTGAATGGATATCCAACATAGTTCCCATGCCTAAACCAGGAGGAAAGGTGCGAGTTTGTATGGATTACCGGGATTTGAACAAAGCTTGCCTTAAAGATAGCTTTATCGTGCCCTTTATCCACATTCTTATTGATAATGCTGCTCAATACGTCATGTACTCCTTTGCTAGTTGCTTTGTGGGATACCATCAAATTATGGTCGCTGATGAGGATTGTGAGAAAACTACTTTTATCACGCCTTGGGAAACCTTCTGCTATAGACGGTTGTTATTCTGCCTCATTAATGCCAGAGCAACCTATTAGCGAGCTATGATGGCTCTTTTCCATGATTTAATAGACAAGGAGATAGAGATCTACGTGGATGACATCATTGTCAAGTCACGAAGGGAGGAAGACCACCTAGACCATCTCAGAAAGCACTTCAACAGGTTGCGTAAGTACAACTTGAAGTTGAATCCAGCCAAATGCACCTTTGACGTTAAATCAGGCAAGTTGCTAGGATTTCTAGTCAGCCACAAAGGGATTGAGCTGGATCCCACCAAAATCCAGGCCATCACTGAAATGCCCATTCCTAAGACAGAGAAGGAAATACGGGGGTTTTTGGGAAGAATCAACTTCATTAGCAGATTCATCTCTCAACTCAGAGCAACCTGTGAACCCATCTTGAAGGTGTTAAGGAAGAACTCCTCCATGAAATGGAACGATGAGTGTCAAAAAGCCTTCCTTACAATCAAAGAGCAGCTAGTTAAAGCTCCCATTTTGGTACCTCCGAGGGATGGTGTTCCCCTATTCATGTACCTTTCAGTTAATGAAAATACCATGGGCTGCATGCTGGGACAAAAAGACGATAGAGGCCAAAAACGAGCTATTTATTACCTCAACAAAAGATTCAGCATCAGTGAACACAAGTACACCCTGATTGAGAAGACTTGTTGTGCTTTAACATGGGCTTCCTTGAGCTTACAGCATTACCTCCATGGTCACACAACCCATCTCATATCCCGCGTGGATCCTCTCAAGTACGTGTTCAGTAAACCCATGTTAAATTTTTGGCTGTCCAGATGGCAGTTGATCCTACAGCAATTTGATATCGTCTACGTGGCACAAACGGCTATCAAAGGTCAAGGAATTGCGGATCAACTGGCCACCGCACCTACAGGGGACTTCAAACCATTAGGAACATACTTCCCCGATGAAGGGATAATGACAATTCAGCAACACCATCAGTACGATACATGTCGTACATGGAAAATATATTTTGATGGAGATGTTAATACAGAAGGCTCTGGAGCTGGAGCAGTTCTAGTATCCAGTACGGAGGAGCAGTATCTTGTTGCCGTCAAATTACAGTTTGTCAGCACCAACAACACAGCTGAGTATGAAGGCTGTATCATGGGGCTAAAACTTGCCCATTCAATGGGCATAAAACGGTTAACTATCTTTGGGGATTCTGAGTTGGTAATCAAATAATCCATGGGAATCTATCAAACCAAAGAACTACATTTGTTGCCTTACCATTAATAAGTTTTACAGATGGCTTTGGAGTTTGAAGAAATCTCCTTTCTACACATTCCTCGTAATAGGAATGATTTTGTGGATGTGCTAGAAACATTGGCCTCCTTAATTCACATAACTAACAAGGAAAACATGCCAAGCATCACATTTGCACTGCAAAAGGCCCCAATCTATGGGAACTATGTTGGAGAAGTATCGGATGAGCTACCTCCCATCCACAACCCTTGGTATCATCACATCAAGGAGTACTTACGAGATGGATCTACACCCGCTAAGGCGAGCCCAACTGAAAGAAAGTGGATCCATCGACTTGCTATGAAATTCTACCTGAGCGGAGATGTACTCTACAAGAGAGATGCAGGATTAGGTCTCCTCATATGTCTGGACAAGGACCAAGCTCAGAGTCTCATGGATCAGATCCATGGTGGAGTATGTGGCCCACACATGAGCGGCCCTCTTCTTGTTAAGAAAATCCTCAGAACAAGGCATTACTGGCTTATCCTCAAAGCTGACTGTGATGATCACGTCAAGAGGTGCTATCAATGCCAAATTCATGGAATGCAATCCACGCCCCTCCAAGGGAACTCCGTAACATGAGTTCACCTTGGCCCTTCTCAATGAAGGGAATGGACGTGATCGGGCCCATTGAGCCCAAAGCCAGTATTGGACATCAGTTCATATTCACCATGATCGATTACTTCACCAAGTGGGTGGAAGCAGCCTCCTTCCCCGGGGTAAGTCATCATTGCTTTCATTTGAAACAATATCGTTTGTCGTTATAGACAACCAGAGGTAATTATGTCAGACAATGCTAAGAACCTCAACAACAAAATGATGGAGGAGTTATGCAGCAAATTCCACATCAAACACCTTAACTCTGCCATATCATCCAAAGATGAATGGTTCTATTGAAGCGGCTAATAAAAACATCAAGAAAATCATGCAAAAAATGTCCGCCAACCACAAGGGATGGCCTGACTTGTTGCCTTTGACTTTATTAGCCTACAGAACTTCAATGCGTACTTCCACTGGGGAAACCCCCTACTCATTAATCTATGGGATGGAAGCAGTGCTCCCTATAGAGGTGGAAATGGAATCCCTCAGAGTGTTAATAGATACTCAGCTGGATGAAGACCAATGGGTACAAGATAGGTATCACCAATTGTCTCTAATAGACGAAAGGCAAACCGCAACTATCTTCCATGGTCAGTTATATCAGCAAAGGATCGCTAGATCCTACAACAGGAAAGTTCGGCTATGACATTTTAAACAACATGACTTGGTTTTGAAGAAGATAATTGACAACCAAGATCAATCCAATGGAAAATTCACTCCTAACTGAGAAGTCCCGTTTGTTGTCAAGGAGATATTGACAGGAGGCGCTCTCAGATTATAGGAAATGGACGGCGATGAATTTCCACAGCTTATCAACTTGGACACCATGAAACGGTACTATGTCTGAGGTTACCATTAAACAAACACCCTGGTTTTGGATCATCAGATCACCAGTCATTTCAGGTTCCTTAACCCTCATTACATACATCCTTTCCTTTTTATCCATCTCCCCCTCAGGGAAAAACACACTTTTCAAACTAGCAGCCTGGTTTCACTTCATACAAATTCGGTTATCCCATCAGGGATTGAACCTTTCATACCTGTAGTTTATCCTGAAGACGGGATTAAACTTTTCACACTTGCAGTTTGTCCCAAGCATGGGATCAAACTTTTATTTCCCTGCAGTTCATTCTGCACATGGGATTCAACTTCTTTGGTCACAAATCGTCCTGAGGGGCGAACTACGTCGACCTGATCTACCTGATACCCGGGAGTACGTAGGCAACCATATTCTATATAAAAACAAAAACATTTCTTCCCTTTTTCTATAAAAACAAACAAAAACACTTCTACCCTTCTCTACATAAACAAAAACAACAAAAATATTTCTACACCCTTCTTCATCAATAAAGCTTCTACACCCATTTACACCTTTCCCATTCAGCATAGAACCTCTTACACCAGCTTCGAACTACGCAGACCTAATCTCCTTTTCAATAGGAGTACGTAGGCAGTCATTTATGGTTTGGTCTAACCCCTTACCAAAATATAAAGACTTATCATCTGGTACTAGGATCAAACCTCAATCCACCACATTTCATCGACTTCAGACCAGAGGGATGGAACTACCTAACATCTCCTCATAAATAGGAGATTCGGTGACCATCTAAGCTGCGGTTGTGCCTCAAAGAGAAACCCCAATCCATAAGAGATAGAACTAACTGGGCTCCTCCTAAATAGGAGTATTGGTGACCATCTGTGGTGCGATCAATCTCAGAGAGGAAAAGCCACACTCCTCTCCACATCTACATACAGAAACTAGTCTCAAGACATCAAAGATGGTAGGGATACACACAGATTAATGATTAGAAAACCCAAAACTTCTCATCATCGATAAGACTTCGTATGTGTAAAATCCGTTATATAAATAAAATTTCTCAGATTCTACTCACTGCGATCCCAATGTGTTATGTGTTAATATATACTTTGTTTGACAAATTTGACCAAATAAATTTTGTCAAAAAAAGCGTCGTGCTTGACACCTCGTGCTTAAAATTTTTTTTAAATAATCGGACTTTTAGGTAAAATTATTTTGACAAGTTGCTTTATCGTGTTGTTTATCATGCTTACCTTTAACACAAAATGCTTTATCGTGCTTTGTTAGGATTAGTGAGAAATTTAGGTTAACAATCCTAGATTAACAAACCCTAACCTAATTAGCAAAACCCTAACCTAATTTGTAAACCTAACCTAATTAGCTAAACTAACTCTAATTAGCTTATGTTAACACCTAATCATGGTTAGTAAACTTCAATTAGGTACTAATAAACATTACTTAACATTCCTAATCATTAGAAACAAAACCTAATCAAGATTAGTGAAGATTAAAGCCTAATTAAGCTACTAAACAAACCTAACTAGCTCACAAGTAGGTTAGGAGTCACCATTGCAAGTTCTGAAATTACATGACATGCTTGTAACTCCCAAGCATGACAATAGTCATCAAATCGAGATATTTGTAGAGGCAAGTTGCAAAAAATGACCAAAAAGCCAAGTTGAAGAATTCTATAAATAGGAACCTTAGGGCTAAGCAAACTCACAAATTCCTAAGCCTAGATACACTTATAAACTTACCAAATCAAGCACAGGGTGATAGCGATAACAATATCGAAGCTAGAATCAAAAATCATTCAAGAAAAGTCTGAAACCTTAGTTCATAATTAGCTCTATGATCCTATGTTAGATTTGTTGTTTAGATGTTTAGAATCATGTATTAGTATGTTAGAAAGTATGTTAGATTGGTAGAACACGTTTTCATAACATCTAGATGCCTTAATTAAGTGTTTTAAGAAATCTAAAATTTTGAAAACTATATACGACGATCGAATGTCGGGGCTATAGATTCATATGTGTTTATGTTTTGGTGCATTAATTGTTTGGTATTTGTAGCTTTTGTAGTAGGTCTTTAATCTGGAAAAGAAAACAGTTCATTTGAACCATAGATTTCAAGTTATAAGCGATCAAAGTGGGTTGACCAGTTCACGGATTGCGATTTTACTGGGTTACCCAGAAAACTTCGAAACGATCGAGCAAGCTACTTTGACACAACACTATTTAATCTTCTTACATTTTGTGATTTTTGTAAGTTTTTTTTATAGATTAATACTACATTATATATACTACCTATCTATGATCTTAAATTGAACAAACAATTATAGGTTTCTTTGGAATTAATGGTCAAAATCCATTGGCCAGAAACTTGACCAAGTTTTACGGGTTTTCGAGAAAAGCGAAGAACATGAAAAACGTTTGTTTGGCTGTACTTTGACCAGCATAATTAGAGACCTTAGAGTTATGCTTTGTTCATGTTAATGTTATATATCTGTACCCTGACATATATACTACATATTACAACAAATACAACACACATCTAATACACGAATCGAAGATATTTAAGCCACAAAACCGTTGATGGCCGTGACCATGACTCTTTGTTACAGGTTACCCGAAACTCAAAACAACTCGGCGGTGACTTTGAGCCTCTATAACTTCTTGTTATATGTAGGTTAAAGCCTAAAATTTGTTTCATGTTATACTCTTTGTATTAGTACTACTGACATCAACTCTTGAACAAACCAAAAATCATCATCGGTAGCATTTTAATTAGTGGTCAAACTAGTCACTCGACCATGACCAAACTGCTTGCCCGAAACTCAAGAACACCTCTGACGACACTTTACATCACTTTGAAGGGCTTTAGCGACAGACAAAAATTATTTTTCTAAAAATAAATTATAAAAAAAATTAGAAATAATTAATAAATAAATATAAAAAGCAGTTTTAAAAATTATATTAAATTATTATAAATAAATTACGATATTTTTACATAAATTTAATAATTATTTTATATTATTTTGATATTATTAATAATTAACTTATTAATAAAGAAATTAGAATAAATTATTTATAAATACTAAATAATTAGAGAAAAATATTATTATTGATATAAAAATTATAATAAATGAATATAAATTATTTAATAATAATAATCAATGTTTTGTAAAATTTTTAGTAAATATTAATTACTTATAAATAGAAATAAATGATTTAAAAATCATTTAAAAGATAAATAAATGTTTTAAAATACTTTAAAATATTATTAAGGATAATTAAATTTTTCTTAAATAAAACTTAGTCCATTTATCAAAGGTATTAAACACCAAACCCTATTAATCTAACTTAGATATTATATAAATGTTATAATTGAGTATTGTTATCAATACTAACGTGTTAGATTTATATATATGAACATCGTAGGTATTTATTAACGATTGAATAGCATAACTTGACTGGTCTACGCTCAGGCAAGTTTTCTAAACCCTTACCTTATTTTTTTTCATTATGCAAATTTCTTAAACCTGTTTATTCATTAAACAAGATTTTTATCTTGATATGTTGTTGATATAATATACTACACCTACAATTGAATTACCTTTTTATTGTACAGTTATTGCTATAGCTTCAGCATAACTAAAAAAATGAATTGTTTATTCATATGATATTGTTTATTGAGCATAAACTATTGTGTGTCAAACCAAATTGTTTTGGTAAGACATCTTATCTTTGAAGTTGGGTATCCGTAAGGGATCGAAATTATAATCGATAATATATTGACATTAATTAAGTGTATTTTGAGCCTTTGGTAGGATGATATGCATACTCTAAGATGTTGAATGGGTTGATCCCTATCTCACATCTAACAAAATTTCTAAGTCTTTGTGGTAGGCGAAATAAAGAAAAAATTCGAAAATGGTTGAAATAAATAGAAATCCGAAAATGGTAACAACTATCGATCGAAATTTGAATTGTTATATTTCTTCAAATCCTATATTGTTATAAATACAAAACTTGTTGAGCATGTAAGCATAGCTCACCCTTGCAAATTATTCCCTTTGCGGTTTTAGATGGTAATCTGGAACATCTGGAGTAGATAAAGGGAAGCGTCCTACATAGATTAGATTATATTCTTATGCATTTTGAATACCTTGTAATAAGAACTCGTTATGAGAATCATGTAATCGAATCTTAATATTACGATATATATATATATATATATATATATCTTTTATTTACTTTTATAGTGTTTTCTTACATATATATAGATGTAAAATTAGACTTCTTGAATCTAGTTGAGATCCTTGGGAACTATTTATCTGAGTGAGGGTATTAATAGCATGGATATTCATGTTGTTATTGATACTCTTGATTTTTGGATAGATAGTTACTATCGATCTGATAGTATAAATTAGTTTGGCATATACTATACATCTACGGGTGAGGGTATTAGTAATATGGATTTATTCATATTATTACGATACTCTAAATTTTGGATAAATAGACTCTAGTCACAATCACAGTTCATATATCCAAGTGAGGGTATCCAAACACGATAATAGTTCTCTTGAGAATTTACATACATTATGGGATCTTTGTGAATTTTGGATCTATGGGAATTATATCGATAGTCCCTCTATTTAATGTAATCTTATAATCGAGATACCATGGGTGTATAGATTTAAATGCATTATATCGATTCATAGTAAGCACCATATCGATATCTGGTAGGAGTATAGATATGGGGTTATTACAATTTTAGTATCAAAGTTTTAAGGCTATAGATATAAGGAAGAAAATCTTAGTATATAGTCTTGAGTCAGTAAAAATTTTAAAAGTACATATAAAATATAACATTAAAACTATTATGTTGTGTAAAATTTTATACCAGATATTAAAGGAGTTTTCTTTTATAGATGGCCAACTCAATCTTTGAGGAAATGGTAATAGCCAATAATCCACCACAAATAGAGTCATACATAGCGATGATCACGAAAGATGAGGAATTGCTTCATGATCATCAAGCTGTTGAATCTTTGAGGAAGAGGAGGATCGATGGCGGGACATGATTAATGAGAATTGATGAGCATGATGAGGCAATGGCATCATTCTTTGAAGACAACGAGAATATGAGGGTAATAAGATGAGGTTTAGAAATTGATATAGTGAGGAATGCTACTGACATGAGAGAGGGACATAGTCAACGACTAAAAGTACAATTGCACCATGCGTAGAGGCGAAAAAGGAAATTCGATCGAGGCTTCTTAAAACATCTCACGGGTGTTTGAGATACTTTTAACGATTTGCGGTGCCGTGTGTGATTCGATGTCCGGTGAGAGGAGAAGAAGATGACTTATCTCATCGATCGATCTGTGGTTTGTCACATGATTCGAGATTCCTTTGATGATATCAATGAATTCTAGAGAGTAGCATAGGTGGTTGAATGCTTTATATTAGTACAATAAAGAAGCATTCAAAGTTTGTAATGTAATCAGTACTTTGTAAGATAGTAGTATGTTTAATTATGAAGTTGTTGTGTAATACCATTGTGATATATAAAATAAACAATATGTTGTGTTACTCAAATTCTTATGTGAATTTTATTGGTTTATATAGAATCATGCCACCAACCAGAAGACCCCAAAGAGAAATGAATGATGATAATTCTACCCGGTTAGTAGACCTTATGCTAGAGTTGTAAATAGACACATGAACCAAAACACAACTTTTAAAGACTTTAAATTAGTTGGACCACACGAGTTTAAAGGTACATGAACACTATAGATGCACAAATTTGGATTTAGAGATAGAAAAATTTCCTAGTAACCAATGTTAATAATAACTAAAAGACAACTTTTGCAACCTTTTTCTTAAAGGGTGAGGCTAATTATTGGTGGGAATCAACCAAAGGTCGGGTAGAAACTGAAATTATTCCTTGGGATAGATTCAAAGAATTGTTCTTTGAAAACTATTTTTCCCAATCCCTGAAAGACCGAATGGAAATAAAATTTCTGGACTTAAAACAAGGAGATCTTCTTTGTAACCCGATATCTGACTAAGTTTAATGAACTATCCAGGTTTGCTCCTCATCAAGTAACCACTGAACTTAGAAAGACTCGTAGGTTTTAGAAGGGTTTAAACCCTCAGTTGAGTAGATTGTCAATACTTCAAATAAAAACTTTCTCTGAGATACTAGAGAAGGCCACTGTAGCCGAAAGTGAGAATGAAAGCCTTGCTAAGTTTCATCAGGACAAGAGAAGTCAGAATGAAAAAGGAAAAATTAGGACAGAACCCAGTTCAGGTGGGTTTAATAACAAACGTAAATGGGATAATTCTTTTTCTAACAACCCAGGGAAAAAGATAGGAAATACTAATAACAACTTTAGTAATAATAATATTAAACCTTGTCCTAATTGTGGTAAGAAACATAGAGGAGAATGCCTTCATAACAAATGTTTTAATTGTGGAAAGTCGGGACATTATTATCCACGATGTCCTCTTCGAGGAAAAATAAATGTTTTAATTGTGGTTCATTGGACCATTTTTCAAAGAATGTCCCAAACCTAAGAATCAAGGAGGAAAAGGGGTTAGAATACGAAAAATAATCAATCAACGATGGCTGCGAGTTGGGGTTGAGAATCGACCTCTGAGAACATTTAATATGTCGGTGAGGATGTTGTTGCTTCACGGGGATGTGGTGACGGTATCATCCCTATCAACACTTTAAATGCATATGTGTTATTCGATTACGGTGCTACATGTTCATTTGTGTCTAGAAATTTCTCTACAAACTTGAATATGCCTTGTGAAAATTTAGACAAACCATTTTGCGTAGAAATTGCTAATAATGAAAGAATTTGAGGTTAAGACCATATCTGAAAACTATAGTGTGGTAATAAAGGACATAATTTTAAGGTAGATTTGATACCAATTCGGTTGGGAGAATTTGACGTAATTCAAGGAATGGATTGGTTAGTTAATCACAACGCGATGATTGATTGTCATCAAAAACATATAAACCTTTTGACTACTTTGAAGTCAAAGGTAGTGTTCAACGGTAGTTGTTCACCTAAGAAATCTCGATGTTTGACTATAGTTCAGGCAAAAAGATTACTTAGAAAGGGTTGTTTAGGATATTTGGCCTATATAGTTGATACTTGACAAGAAGGAGTAAAACTAGATCAAATACCTATAGTTAAGGATTTTCCCAATGTATTTTGGATGACTTACGGGTTTGCCTCGGATAGGGAAATTGAGTTAAATCATTGATCTTGCACTAGGAACGACACCAGTTTCTAAGGCATCGTACAGAATGGCACCTATAGAACTGAAAGAGTTACTTATACAATTACAGGAACTCTTAGATAAAAAGTACATACAACTTAGTGTTTTACCCTGGGGAGCACCATTTTTGTTTGTAAAGAAGAAGGATGGAACTATGAGACTATGTATAGACTATAGGGAGCTAAATAAGTTAACTATTAAAAATAAATATCCTTTATCAAGGATTGATGATTTGTTTGACCAATTAAAAGGGGCTGAATATTTTTCAAAAATTGACCTTAGAACAGGTTATCATCAATTAAAGGTAAGAAAGGAGGATGTGCTGAAAATAGCGTTTAGGACCTTGCTATGGACATTATGAGTTTCTTGTAATGTCTTTTGGATTAACAAATGCACTGGCAGCATTTATGGATTTAATGAATCGAGTGTTTAAACCATGCTTGGACAAATTTGTTGTAGTGTTTATCGACGATATTCTGGTATACTCGAAAACACGGGAAGAGCATACTGAACACTTGAGAGTCATTTTGGAGATATTACGAAAGGAACAACTTTATGCAAAGTTTTCCAAGTGTGAATTCTGGTTGAAGAGAGTTCAATTTTTAGGTCACGTAATTGATAAGAATGGAATATCTGTAGATCCAGCTAAGATCGAAACGGTTGTGAATTGGGAACAACCAACAACTCCAACAGAAGTACGAAGTTTTCTCGGTTTAGCGGGTTATTATCGATGGTTTATAAAAGATTTTTCAAAAATACCAACCCCATTAACTAATTTAACTTCGAAAGATGGTGAAATACGTGCGGACGAGATAAATGTGAGAAAGCTTCCAAGAGTTGAAGAAGCGACTGAGCATGGCTCCGATGTTATCCTTACCGGATGATCTGAGGAGGCCTTGTAGTATATAGTGACGCATCACACATGAGAGGTTTAGGGTGTGTGTTGATGCAACATGGGAAAGTGATAACTTATGCATCACAACAACTCAAAGATTATGAGAAGAGGTATCTTACTCATGACCTAGAGTTAGCCGCGATAGTTTTTGCTCTAAAAATTTGGAGACATTACTTATGCGGGGAGAAGTGTGAGATATATATCTGAGATCATAAAAAGTAAAATATATTTTTACACAAAAGAATTAAATTTAAAATAGAGAGCGATGGTTAGAAGCGATAAAGGATTTTGACTGTGAAATTTTATATCATCCCGTAAAAGCCAATGTTGTGGTGATCGTTAAGTAGAAAGAATCAGGAAAAATTGAATGTATTAACCAACAATAATTGGTTAATAAAAGACTTTGAAAATTTAGAAATTGAGGTGGAATGTCCAACTACCTCTACCCCAAAATTGTATATTTTAGAAGGAGTTTCATCTCTGCTTAATAAAGTTAAAGAGATACAGGAGAAGGATGAAGAATGTCAGAAGTTTAAATCTAATTCAACACATGATAAGTATAGATACGGATGGAATAATAAGATATGAAAATAGAATTTGGGTTCCATTAGACCAGGCTTTAAAAGATGAAATTTTAAATGAAGATCATAATTCTAAATTTGCCATACATCCTGGCAGTAAAAAAATGTATAAGGATTTAAGTCGACACTTTTGATGGTCGAACATCAAAAGAGAAATAGCTGAATGGGTAAGTAAATGTCTCACGTGTCAAAGGGTTAAAATTTGAGCATCAAAAGTCGAGTGGTTTACTTCACCCCTTACCAATTCTGAGTGGAAGTAGGAACACATAACTATGGATTTTGTTGTTGGTCTTCCAGCTACACAAAAGGGCCATAATTCCATTTGGGTAATAGTTGACCATTTAATAAAATTAGCTCACTTTTTACCTATTAAGATTACTCATAACCTAGATCACCTTGCTAAACTGTACATCAATGAAATTATTTCTAGGCATGGAGTATCTGTTTCCATAGTATTAGATCGAGATCCAAGATTTACTTCTAATTTTTGGAAAAGACTTCAGAAACACTTAGGAACACAACTAAGATTAAGAACAACTTATCATCCTCAGACTGATGGACAGAGTGAGAGAACCATACAAACATTAGAGGATATGTTGAGAACTTGTATTATAGACTTCAAAGGAAGTTGGGAAGATCAGTTACCCTTAGTTGAATTTGCCTATAACAATAGTTATCATGCTAGCATAGTTATACCACCCTATGAAGCTTTATATGGGCGTAAGTGTAGAACACCTTTATGTTGGGATGAAGTCGAGGAAAGACAAATGTTAGAACCCGAGATAATTCAACAAACAAGCTGAAACTATCGAATTATTAAATCAATGATTACAAGCGTCTCAAGATCGACAAAGAAAAATCGTCGCCAATCCACATCGTCAACAACGAAAAACTTTAACGTGGGAAGTCACGTATATTCTTGAAAGTATCTCCTTGGAAAGGCAAGATACGTTTTGGCAAAAAGGAAAATTAAGTCAAGAGATTCATTGGACCTTTTGAAATTTTGAGAAGGGTTGGTGAAGTTGCTTATGAAATAGCACTACCTCCTAAGTTGAATCATATTCATAATGTGTTTCATGTGTCCAATATATTATTACGACCATATAAACACGATTATAAACACGTTATACAATATGAGCCAATCCAAATAGAAGAAGATCTTTCTTATGTAGAAGAACACATGCGCGATCGTCGATAGTAAAGAGCAAGTCTTGATAAATAAAGTGATAGCATCGGTCAAAGTAATCTGGAGGAATCAGAACGTTAAAGAAGCTACATGGGAACTTGAAGATAAAATATGCGAGAATTATCCTCAATTATTTACTTAAACTTGTACTGCAATTTCGAGGACGAAATTCTTATTAGTGAAATTGAATGTAAAACCCAAAACCTAATAAAGACTCATATGTGTAAAATCTCGTTATATAAATAAAATTTCTCTGTTCTGAATATGTTATGTGTTAATATATACTTTGTTTGACAAATTTGACCAAATAAAATATTGTCAAAAAAACGTCGTGTTTGACACCTCGTGCTTAATTTTTTTTTTTCATAATCAGACTTTTCGGTAAAATTATTTTGACAAGTTTCTTTGTCGTGCTTACACTGACAAAACACTTTATCGTGCTTGTTAGGATTAGTGAGAAATTTAGGTTAACAATCCTAGATTAACAAACCTTAACCCTAATTAGCAAAACCCTAACCTAATTTGTAAACCTAACCTAATTAGCTAAACTAACTCTAATTAGCTTATGTTAACACCTAATCATGGTTAGTAAACTTCAATTAGGTACTAATAAACATTACTTAACATTCCTAATCATTAGAAACAAAACTCTAATCAAGATTAGTGAAGATTAAAGCCTAATTAAGCTACTAAACAAACCTAACTAGCTCACAAGTAGGTTAGGAGTCACCATTGCAAGTTCTGAAATTTGCACATGACATGCTTTGTAACTCCCAAGCATGACAATAGTCATCAAATCGGATATTTGTAGAGGCAAGTTGCACAAAAATGACCAAAAAGCCAAGTTGAAGAATTCTATAAATAGGAACCTTAGGGCTGAGCAAACTCATGAAATTCCTAAGCTGAGATACACTTATAAACTTACCAAATCAAGCACAGGTGATAGCGACAACAATATCGAAGCTAGAATCAAAAATCATTCAAGAAAAGTCTGAAACCTAGTTCATAATTAGCTCTATGATCCTATGTTAGATTTGTTGTTTAGATGTTTAGAATCATGTATTAGTATGTTAGAAAGTATGTTAGATTGGTAGAACACATTTTTATAACATCTAGATGCCTTAATTAAGTGTTTTAAGAAATCGGAAATTTTTTGAAAACTATATACGACGATTGAATGTCGGGGCTATAGATTCATATGTGTTTATGTTTTGGTCATTAATTGTTTGGTATTTGTAGCTTTGTTAGTAGGTCTTTAATGCTGGAAAAAAAAAGCAGGTTCATTTGAACCATAGATTTCAAGTTATAAGCGATCAAAGTGGGTTGTTAGTTCACGGATTTGCGAGTTTTAGGTTACCAAAAACTTCGAAACGATCGAGCAAAGCTACTTTGACCAACCTGTTTAATCTTCTTATGTTTATGATTTTTGTAAGTTTTTGTTATAGATTAATACTCTGTTATATATACTACCTATCTACGATCTTAAATTGAACAAACAATGTATAGGTTTACTGGAATTAATGGTCAAAATCCATTGGCCAAAGCTTGACCAAGTTTTACTGGGTTTCGAAAAAAGCGAAGAACAAGAAGAACAGCGTTTGGTTGTACTTTGACCAGCATAATTAGAGACCTTAGAGTTATGCTTTGTTCATGTTAATGTTATATATATGTACCCTGACATATATACTACATATTACAACAAATACAACACACATCTAATACACAGAATCGAAGATATTTAAGCCACAAAACCGTTGACCGGCCATGACTACTATTCTGGGTTACCCAGAAACTCAAGAACAACTCTGACAGTGACTTTGAGCCTCTATAACTTCTTGTTATATGTAGGTTAAAGCCTAAAATTTGTTTCATGTTATACTACTGTATTAGTACTACAACATCAACTCTTGAACAAACCAAGAATCATCATCAGTAGCATTTTAATTAGTGGTCAAACTAGTCACTCGACCATGACCAAACTGCTGCCCAGAAACTCAAGAACACCTACAACGACACTTTCTGTCACTGAAGGGCTTTAGCGACAGACAAAAATTATTTTTCTAAAAATAAATTATAAAAAATTAGAAATAATTAATAAATAAATATAAAAATAGTTTTAAAAATTATATTAAATTATTATAAATAAATTCTGATATTTTTACATAAATTTAATAATTATTTTATATTATTTTGATATTATTAATAATTAACTTATTAATAAAGAAATTAGAATAAATTATTTATAAATACTAAATAATTAGAGAAAAATATTATTATTGATATAAAAATTATAATAAATAAATATAAATTATTTAATAATAATAATCAATGTTTTTGTAAAATTTTAAGTAAATATTAATTACTTATAAATAGAAATAAATGATTTAAAAATCATTTAAAAGATAAATAAATATTTTAAAATACTTTAAAATATTATTAAGGATAATTAAATTTTTCTTAAATAAAACTTAGTCCATTTATCAAAGGTATTAAACACCAAACCCTATTAATCTAACTTGGATATTATATAAATGTTATAATTGAGTATTGTTATCAATACTAACGTGTTAGATTTATATATATGAACATCGTAGGTATTTATTAATGATTGAATAGCATAACTTGATTGATCTAACGCTAAAGCAAGTTTTCTAAACCCTACTTATTATTTCTTTATGCAAATTTCTTAAACCTGTTTATTCATTAAACAAGATTTTTATCTTGATGTGCTGTTGATATAATATACTACACCTATAATTGAATTACCTTTTTATTGTACAGTTATTGCTATAGCTTCAGTATAACTACAAAAATGAATTGTTTATTCATATGATATTGTTTATTGAGCATAAACTGTTGTGTCAAACCAAATTATTTTGGTAAGACATCCTATACTGAAGTTGGGTATCCCGTAAGGGATCGAGTTATGGTCAATGAATATATTGACATTAATTAAGTGTATTTTAAGCACTGGTAGGATGATATGCATACTATTAAGATGTTGAATTGGTTGATCCCCTATCTCATATCTAAATAAAATTTCTAAGTCTGCGTGATTGATAGAAATAAAGAAAAATTCCAGAAATGGTTGAAATAAATAGAAATCTAGAAATGGTAACAACTATCAGTCAAAATTTGAATTGTTATAGTTCTTTAAATCCTATATTGTTATAAATACAAAACTTGCTGAGCATGTCATAGCTTACCCTTGCAAATTATTCCCTTTGCAGTTTTAAATGGTAATCCTGGAACATCTGGAGTAGATAAAGGGAAGCGTCCCTACATAGATTAGATTATATTCCTGTCTGTTTGAATACCTTGTAATAAGAACTCGTTATGAGAATCATGTAATCTAATCTTAATATTCTGATATATATATATATATATATATATATATCTCTTTATTTCATAACCGTGTTTTTTCTTACATATATAGATGTAAAATTAGACTTCTTGAATCTAGTTGAGATCCTTGGGAACTATTTATCGAGTGAGGGTATTAATAGCATGGATTGTTCATGTTGTTATTGATACTCTAGGATTTGGATAGATAGTTATTATCGATATGATAGTATAAATTCATTTGGCATAGACTATACATCTGGGTGAGGTATTAGTAATATGGATTGTTCATGTTATTCTTGATACTAAAATTTTGGATAAATAGACTCTCACGATCTGATCATATATCCAAGTGAGGTATCCAAACACATAATAGTTTTCTTGAGAATTTACATCTCATATGTGATCATTGTGAATTTTGGATCTATAGAATTATATCAAAGTCACTCTATTTAATAGTTCTCTTGAGAATTTATAGATTTAAATGCATTATGGGATCTTAGTAAGAATTTTGGATCTATAGAGATTATATCACCTAGATAGTCCCTCTCATTTAATATAATCTTATAATCCGATACCATGGGTGTATAATGATTTAAATGCATTATATCGATTCCCTACCGTAAAAATACCAAGATGCACATCTATACACTCCACAGTTGAAAGGAGTATGACATAGCTATCTCATGGGTAAAACAATATACGTGTCGCTGAAAGTGCTATCCAAAGGCAGTGCCATCAACCGTGCATACTCCTCCAGAGTAGGAGTCAACTAATGGATGCCAAACCGGAAGACCTGTCTCTCTGGTATCCAGTGCTCTAGCATGCCCTCCACGAATCCTACTAGAACCTGAAACATCAAGAGGGTCTTAGTATGCTGCAATAGCTGATCTATAGTCACCCTGTCTGATGGTGACATACTATCATAGCACGATCGCATACCAGATGCCACCAATACTGGTGGGGTATGATCAATACTGACTAATCGTCAAGAAGACATCTCAGACGCGGTAGTGTCATAAGACCATCCAAGGGTCAATGCTGAATATCTCTGGATATACATACATATGCATAACATAATACATGCATGATGATCAATAGATGGCAATATAATATAGGGAATGGAAAACTGTACATACATTCCTAAGTACGTCATCATCTAATACATCTCTGTACAGCTAAAAATATAGGGAAATGGGCCATAGCTGCCTAATAACTAACAGAGGCCTATCAAAAGATATAGCGAGAATGGGGCCCACCCCTCCGGCTCAGTTCAGTTTGAGTTGCAAAGGAGGTCTTACAAGCTGAAAAGGCTAAATCAGGAATAAAAATGCTACGCGACTAAGCAGAATAGCCTGGAATCCTGGTTGACACAACTCAAATTATGGCTTTACATATCACTCATTGGTATTCAGCTAAATACAAGGTATACTATACCGATGATCTCAGCTTTTGCAAATCATACTTGACAATGCCTCACACAGGTCTGATGCCACCAAATACAGGGCCGTAACCCTAAAAGGTTCCCCAGCGGGGGTTATAACGCATATTTCATTCATTGATAAGGATCCCCGGCGGGGGTTATAATGCATTCTTTGTCCATGAACGAATCCCCGACGGGGGTTACAACGCATTCTTATCCATTGATGTACATGTCAATGAAGGTCAAGCAACCTTGACGTCATCTCAGCCGATGGCAAGTAAACCATTCGAAACATCGGAAACTATTCGATGAGTGGTACCCATATCCATGTATCCCCGGCAGGGGTTATAACGCGTATCTATCCGTTGATACACACATCAACGAATGTCAAACAACCTTGACAGTTCACCCAACAGGGATCTATCCATTGATACACACATCAATGAAGGTTAAGCAGCCTTGATAGTTTGCCCAACATGGATCTATCCGGTGATACACACATCAGCGAAGGTCAGGCAGCCCTGACAATACATACTATTGGCAGTAACTCCAATAGGATGGTGATATATGCTGGTGACACAAACCAAAGAAGACCATCCTCATCAGAGAGGACCGATGATGGAATATGTTATACACATCCTCAAACAGACAAAGCTTTATCCCCGTAGATCTCTTGCACACGAGAGGCACATCTTTAGAGTAAAGTCTGTATCAAGGATTCATGACTTTGGTGATAACCCAAACATCAACATCCTGAAAGACTTGGATCACACGTCCAAGACATCACTGATTGTCATCCCCGATAGGATTAACCGGGAACCGACAATCATCCTATCATGTTGGAAAATAATCTAACAAAACACATGCATCATACATTTGCATCATGTTGCTACACATGGAATCATGTTTATCTTGTTACATTTCAAGTGTCTAGGATTCTTTATCCTATCCAAGCCTTGCATTGAATGAATATGATAAACAGGGGCATCTGTAGACACTCGAAATTTTCTGCTCACCTGTTACTAACATTGTAGGAGGGCAGATTTGTCTTTCAGAGATAACCTTGGAAGACAGCTCATATACATTCTGGATACCAACTGAAGTTCAGTCTCAACCCCGGAACACACAAAGGGAGTATCAGTTCCAACCTCGGAGATAACCCCAAGTTTTATCCTTAGAGATAACCCCAAGGAATGTCGTTGCAGTTCCACAAATAACCCCAGAAATGCTTTTTTAAAATGCATGCAATCAACTTCAACCTCGAAACTCCTACCGAGGCACTCATTCCAAAGACCCGGAGATAAAACCGGGAAGACAGGCACACTTAAAGATGACCCTGAGGAATTCAAACACTTACAACATTCCAATCTCAAAGATAACTTTAAGCAACGTTTACTTTATCAACCCAAACCGGAGATAACCCCGGTGAGGGGTAAAATTGTCATCTTTCCACCTCAACCCCACATTACGTCATCTCAACATCTCATAAATACATTTCTACACAACAATGTCCCATAAGAGCCAAGGAGTTCCAATCTCGAATGACTATTATGCAGGGCAGCACACCGGATAGAATTTGAAGCTTGAAGACCATGGGCATGGTCCCCTCTTCCTGACTTCGTACAACCTCTAATCCCATGTCATTGTGTAAATCTCGACAACAGCGGTCCGAAAAAAGTCTTGTACACCTCAACTGGATGCTCGGATTGAAGTTCTGCAAGTTTGAGCGGACATCACAGTGCACAAGTGCATGTACTTGAGATCAGCGGATCAAGGGACTCGTGAGAGCCCGGGGCACCCAGGCGGCCAGTAGAGTGCATCTGCAGGCTACCATAAAGTACACTTCATGCTATCATAGTACACTTAGGGCCACCAAATCTATAAATATAGAGCTTGGGGTGGCCATTTTAAAAAAGAAAAAGGCGAGGAAGCGCTGTCAAATTTGCTCTGTACACACCCTATATTGAGTACTTTCTCATTTTAAACACCTATTAGCTCACATATAGCTATATTTTTATTGACGGGAGCTGAGTGTTCATCCACTTAGAGTCATAGAAGTCTTATTTGGCAGCCCACTGTAAGCCTTCTTACACACTATAAAGCCTTTCCCTTCATCTTTGCATATAATATTCTTCACATTGAGAGTCATGTTGTGTGTGTATGCCCGGACTCCGGACTTCGATCTGTGGTTTTCATTTACGTATATATATATATATATATATATATATATATATATATATATATATATATATATATATATTTATATATATAAACTAATATTATCGAGTTATGCCTCGATTGAGCTGAGACTTATGTGCTGGAGTGTTTACTTGCTTTTATATATATATATATATATATATATATATATATATATATATAGCAATAACGCTCTAGATGTAAAATCCAGCTCATCGGACATAATCGACAACAGATTCATATATATATATATATATTTACATTTCTGTCAAACTGGAGTTTACTTCATGCCCTTTATCTTTATTTTATTTACATTTCGTCACTTTGGAGTTTACTTGTGGCGGTTGATCATTTTTACTACTTTATTTACATTTAGTTTCGCCTGGAGTTTACTTCGTGGCGGTTGATCACATTTATAACTTTATTTACATTTCTGATCCCCCATGGAGGTGCTTCGTGGTGGTTGATCATGTCTCTATATATATATTTACCGCTTTTATGTATTTATATTTACGATCCCCTATGGAGGTGCTTCGTGGTGTTTGATCATGTTTGTATAAATATATATATATATATATACAGTCCGGATCAAGTGCATACGGTTCGGTCATAGAATCATCGTCTATACTTTTAGCGACGCTATATGTTGTCCGTTGCTAAAAGTATAGACGACGGTTATATGATCGAAACCGTCGCCGGGTCCGTCGCTAAAGGGGGGTGAGCACGGGTGAGTAAGATAAGGGGTATGCACTTGATCCTTTCTCTCTCTCTCTCTCTCTCTCTATATATATATATATATATATATATATATATATATATATATATATATATATATATATAACGCTACTACTTTTCATATAAACTGCGGCATCATGTGAGCCTAGGAATCATGTGATCACAGATTCAGTCCACTGAATCTAGATTCGGTTCCCGTGATGGATGTAACGATCAAGAAATTTCCCTTAGTTTAAAAATTAAGTTTTGAATATTATTTGAATTGTGTGTTTAAAAGTCGTTTTATGACCTAGGATGGTGATAATATTGTAGTATTTTTATTACGTGCAAGAATAAATAATTAAGAATTTTGAAGACGAAAATAAAAAAAATTCGGAGAAAGTTTGCGTAAAAAAAACACTATTCACATGAAGAACGATACGAGTTAGGTTTTAACCCTAAGTTCTTTTGAGAGATCCATACATCGTATTGACTTTCCGTTTCAAGATATACCGGTAATACGTCGTGAAAAGTCGTATTGTCCAATAAAAAATTTTCTCTGAAAAACGTCGTGCTTGACACACGTGCTTAAAAATTTTTCTTCCGCCTATGGACTTTTCGGTATATTTTTTTTAACAAGCTGCTTTGTCGTGCTTACACTGACAAAATGCTTTGTTGTGCTTATACTGACAAGATGATTTGTCGTGCTTACGCCTGACACATGCCTGGCACACGTCAGCACACGCTGGGTACTAAAGTGTAATTAACCTAAGTACCAAAATGTAATAAGCTGGGTGTAAAGTGTAAATAGTGTAATTAACCTTGGTACTAAAATGTAATTAACCTAGGTACCAAAGTGTAATAAGCCGGGTGCAAACTGTAATAAGCTAAGCCCCTAACGTGCAATTAGTGAAACTATGTTTTTCTATAAATAGTAAGCTAAATTCATTCATTTCCTACCAATTCGCAAGGAATTTAAGAGCAAAAATACTCTATATTTACATTTTGAGAGATATTGTGAGAAAATAATTACTTTTGAAGCATCGAAGCGCTACACAATTGGAAGTAAAGCTAGCAACTACAAGAGGTAACATCTCTAGTTGTTCTTATGTTCGATTTTATTTCATTTTATAGTCTATAAGCTCAAGAACATAAGTTGTTATGATGTTCAGATTTTCCAACTTCGTGTCCTCATAATTTCTTGAGCAAGATGTTATTATGTTCAATTTATGTAATTGTATAGTAGAAATGTCAAGAACACAAGTCGTTACCATGTTCGAAATTTCCAACTCCATGTTTCTTCATGTGCTCTTGAGCAAATCTAATATTATTTAAGTTTATGTTATTTCTTTTATAAAATATTATAATCACATATGCAAGCCGTTATAATGCCCAAAGTATTTTAATTATAAAAACCAAAAGCTCAAGAACATATGTCGTTACCATGATCGATTTTTTGTTCTTTGTGTTCTTCGCGTTCTTCATATATTCTTGAGCAAAAGTCATGAATTTTACATAAGTAGGTTAGTGATATTATTATTTTTATGTTATGATATTTTATTAAGTGTTAGAACATGTTATCCTAGCAAATTAATGCTCGTAGTATCATGTTTTACTAAATGAAAAGAAGAATTGTGAACCAAAATCACATTTCTGACATTTCTGTCCTTTTTCTAAAATTTTTAAATGGTAATATGCTTTTGAATGATTAATAAAGTTATAGATATAGAAGTTAGGAGCGCGTAGGCGCAAGAATCACCCAAAAATGTTTTAAAACGAAAATGTTATGGCAATTTCCGTAGAGGACGTCAAAGCTGAAAATTTCTTTGCACTTTTGACATCCATCTGGAAGACTTTGAACTTCATGTGAGCAGCAAAGGCAAGGAATATTCTAATTGCTTCGAGTCTGGAAACGGGTACGAATGTCCCATTATAGTCAATGCCTTCTTCCTAAGAGTAGCCCTTGGCTACTAGTCTGGTCTTATTCCTGGTTATCACCCCATCTTCATCCATCTTGTTTCTGATGACCCACTTCGTTCTAATTACAGGATGGTTCTTTGGTCTTGGAACCAATCTCCAAACTTTTCTTCTCTCGAACTGATTAAGTTATTCCTGCATCACTTCTATCCAGCTGGAATCTTCCATAGCATCCTCTATCTTCTTTGGTTCTATTTAAGATAGGAAGCTTGGATAGAAGCATTCATTTTGAGTAGCAGCTCTTGTTCTGACTCTTGTATTTGAATCTCCAATGATTAGATCTTGAGTGTGATCTTTTGCCCATCTGCTTCCTGTTAGAACATTTGTTCTTATGCCTTCTTGTCTTAGATGATATGAATCGAGACTTCTACACTTAGTGTCTTCTTATTGAACACTCTGTAAGCCTTGCTGTCTATGGCATATCCAAGAAAGATTCCTTCGTCTAATTTTGGTTGAAACTTTGTCAAGTACTGCTTTCCTTTGTTGAGTATGTAGCATGCACACCCAAAGACATGAAAGTAGCTGACACTAGGTTTTCTTCCTTTCCATAGTTCATAGGGAGTCTTCTTAATCGCAGAGTGTATGAGTGATCTGTTCTGAGTATAACATGCGGTGTATAACATGCAAAGGTCGTACGCTCACTCCTGAAGACTCAAGATGATGAGTCGCTAGTAGAGAGTCCTTCCAGCCTCTATTAGTGTTCTATTCTTTCTCTCAGCAACTCCATTTTGTTGAGGAGTTCGTGGAGCTGAGAAGTTGTGACTGATGCCATTGTCAGAGCAGAATTAATCCATTTCTAAGAAGTCGAATTCTCTACCATGATCACTTCTTATAGCCTTGATCTTCTCTCCTTTCTCGTTCATCACAAGCTTGAACATTTTGATCAGCTGGGAGCCTGTCTCATCTTTTGAGGTTAGAAAAAACACCCATGTAAATCTAGTGAAGTCGTCGACTATGACTAGAGAGTATCTCTTTCCTCCAAGGCTTGTTTTTGGAATTGGTCCAAACAGATCCATGTGTAGCAGCTACAAAGGCTTGTCAATTGAGTTGATAGTTTTGCTTTTAAATGTGTTTCTGGTCTGCTTCCCAAGTTGACAGGCATTGCAAGGCCTTTCTTTAACGAAGTTGAACTTTGGTAAACCTGCAACTAGATCTTTTGATGCTAATTTGGACATACTTTTAAAGTTGGGATGAGATAATCTTCGATGCCATAGCCAACTCATTTCTTCAGATGCTTTAGCCAGAAAGCATATTGTCTCGTCTGATCTTAGTTGACCAAGATTTACTGTGTAGACATTTCCTTCTCATGTCCCGATTAGCTTTACTGCAGACGTCTTCAGGTCTCGGACTTGACATTGATTGTTGAGGAATGTTACTTGATGACCCTTGTCACAGGGTTGGCTAATGCTTAGAAGGTTGTGCTGTAGTCCTTCCACATAGGCCACTCTGTTGAATGATACTGCACCATTTCCGGCTGAGCCATAACCTCTTGTCTTGCCAGAGCTATTATCTCCAAAGATGACCAAGGGACCCTCCTTCTCTATGTAGTTAGACAGAAGAGCTTTGTTCCCAGTCATGTGCCTTCAACATCCACTATCCAGATACCAGGTTGTGTTTGTGGAACTCCTTTCCTGAGGTAACATTTAAGCCTTCATTTTGGTACCCATACTTGTATGGGTCCTACTATGTTAGTACCCTTGGGGAGCCAAATCTTCTTGATTTTGGGTCTCACATGTATGGAATCATAATGGCAATTAGTAGCCTTGTGGCCAACTCTGTGGCATACAAAGCATTTGATATTATGCATGTTAGTATATGTGTGATAGTTCTTCCTCCACTTGGACTTTTGTGGGTTATTGGTCATTCTCCTGCTAGGCTGATATTCCCTTTTCCATGTGTTCTCTTGTTTCATTGATTGAGAGGAGTATATCTTACTTCTACTGTATCTTCCTGGTTGGTTCGTAAAGTTGATTTTATTAGACTCTACGATCCTTTGAGGTTGATGAGTAATAGCTAGATTAGATTACTTTTTTTTTTACGAAACCTGCACCGACATGAGATCCCTTACTTCTGGGAATATGAATTAAATCAGCCGGGCAGGGTTTGACAGGTTCATCCTTTTGTGAGGATTTCACAAATATAATGCCTCTACTGAAATCTGAGACATTATCAGTGCAAATTCCGTTTGCTTTTTCCACATATGACTCAGAGGCAGATTCCCTAACCCCGTTCTATCAGAGGAACTTCTCTGGTTAGAGATTAAGGAATCCATGGATGAAGAGGATTTGTTCCAGGTAAAGACTGTCTTTTCTAGATCCTTAATTTTGGAGGTTAGACTAGACTCTTTTTGAGCACTGAGCTCATTTTCCTGTCTTAAAAGCTCATTCTCAGCTTCAAACTTGGAGAGAGAATAAGTACTTAGAAGGGCTATTTTCAGTTCCTCTTGAACCTTTTCTTTCTCCTTTTGAAGAAGTGAATAGTCTTTAGACAGAACTCTAAACCACTTCATGTATTGATGCGCGATCGATGTTATCTTGCCGTAATGCAGTTCTAAGGTCATCAATATCTACATCAGGAGAGTTGAAGACAAATATCTCATCGATACTTACTTCATGTATATTGGAGTTCTGCTTGTCCCTTGCACTTTTGGCCATCAAGCAGAGATTTACTATTTGAGGATCTTCATCATCACCAGATTCAGGAGTTGAGTCATTGTCTGAGTCACTCCACGATCCTCCAGCTACAAGACCTTTGTTTTTCTTTACTAGTCTTTTGTTGCCTTTGTATTCCTTCTTTGCATGTGTCTTCTTTTTGAGTTCTTCTCTGAGAGGTTTGTTCCAGTTGGCAATGAAGTGACCAGGTTTCTTGCAGTTATATCATAGGTCATTCATTTGCTCTCGGCTCAGAGAGTTACCAACTTTCTTTGGTTTCTTTGGTTCGCGCTTTGTCTCATGAATCTTCTTAGTCTTTTAACCAGCATTGCAAAGTCCTCATCATCATCTTCATCGTAGTAAGAATCAACTTCAGTGTTGATTTTGGAGGTGTTTTCAGTTACCTTGAGAGCAACACCTTTGTCCTTCTTTCTTCCTTCAGATAACGTTTCAGCTCGTTGTGTCAACTCCAGTTCGTACGTGAGGAGGTTGCCATATAACTGTTGAACAATCATTTCACGTAGATTCTTTGATTCTCTAATGGCAGTGGTTTTGGCATCCCACTTGCTCAATAAAGCTCTCATGAACTTTATAATCAGATCTTGATTTGGATAGACCTTTCCATAGGCTCGTAAAGAATTGAGCAGAATATTGAATCTCTCGTATGTAGCAGTGACGTTTTCTCCTTGAACATGGGCAAACATCTCATATTGTTGAGTCAAGAGAGATTATTTGTTTTCTCTGACTTCTTCTGTTCCTTCATGCATAATGAGTAGTGCTTCCCAAACCTCCTTTGCTGTTTTGCAGTTGACCACGTTTTCAAATAGATCATCTTCTAATGTTTGAAATAAGATATTCTTGGCCTTTTTGTCAAGCTGGACAGCTCTCTTCTCGTTCTCTGTTCATTCTCCTTAGACTTTGATATGTACTCTATTTGGATCATATGTAGTTGGTGCAAGCTTTGTAGGAACGTAGGGCCCATTTTGAACAGTGTCAAATAGATCTTCATCTATTGAATCCATGTAAGGTTGCATCATAACCTTCTAGTTAGCAAATTTATCTTTGTTGCACATGGGTGGCTTGCTGCCTCCTCCAGTCTTTGATTCACTTGGTAAGTGTGCCATTGGATCTACTCAAGCTTTGTAGGCTGTATTATAAAACCTGCTCTGATACCAATTATTAGTTCCCGAAAGCACAATAGTTATCTAGAAGGGGGGGGGTTGAATAGATATTAAAAACTTTTTTTTGTTTAAAAACTGTTTTGATAAATCTTTTAAGCACAGCGGAACTATTGATTCTTTGAAATCCCTTTTAGATAGCATATTAAAGAGAGAAAGGCAATTATTGCAGTTAGAGCAGTTATAAAGACATAGTTGTTCTTAAGTGGTTCGGAGCACTCAAAGCTCCTAGTCCACTCTTCTACTCCTTGAGTAGGAAATCCACTAAGGATGTCTTGTACACTTCTGAATCTCACAGAGTTTCTAGACCAGCAGTCTAGGCACTTCTAAGTTCACTTTTGAACTCTTCAAGTCCAGCAGACTTGGCTCTTCATAGTTCACTTAGAACTCTTCAAGTCCTTCTGACTTGGAACTTCTTACTTCAGTTAATTGATGATTTTTGAGTTGTGATTGAGGCTACTCAGTTGTAGTTAAGCACTTGTTCGAAAGAACTGAGTAGCTGAGCAAGCTTTCCCTTTTTCTTAGATCGTAGCTGTCGGCGTTTAGAGTTCTTGTGTGTTTTGTTCAATACTTGCTTAGCTTTTCTCATATGTCTTTGATCTGTATATATGTGATCTTGAAATCTATCTGTTGAAGTCATCTGATGAACCATTAAATGTGTTTGACATTTCTGAGCTTTGATGGAGACTTTTCTGCACATCTTCTGAATTGCACTCTGGCCCACTGACACAACAGACTGCTTTCTCACCTAACACCTCAAAAGGTGTTTTCCTCTCCCCAATGGTCCTTTTCTTAGCTTCTTAAATACGTTTCTTTTGATCAATACTAAGGATATCTTTTCTACGTTGGGACTGGTGAGAGTTTCAACGTTCAAAATCCATTCCATATTTGTTGGAGTCTATCTTCAAATGAATGATAGGGTTTGATGTTTCTGACACAAGGCATATGTTACTCTACTATCAATATCGTAGTGTCTTGTCATATTGGTGCTCGTACTTAAGAGATCACTATGATTTCTCACTACGATCTGTTAACACTACGATCTTCGCTTGCTCGCCTTGCGCAGACTCGTGCATTTCGAGAGCACCCTACGATCTCTGAGTTAGCTCGGCAAGAACGTCCGGACCACTTTCGATTCTGGAGAGGCCCTTCAAGGCGATACACTACGATCATCTCAAATTTCTGCGATCCCCGCCTTAGCTTCACGATTCATTGATTAGATGAATAGACTACTAGCCTATCTATTTCTTTCTAGCCATAGATCAACCTAACAGATTTGATCTCCTTATCTATATAAGTAAACATTAAAAAGGCTAAGATCAACCTAACAACTTTGATCTATCACTAAGTCCTTGTACATATATTCTTTGAAGGACTTTACATAATCATGAGCTTTTTCATAAAACATCAAATCACAATATGCATTCTTCCAACATGCTTGAAACATAGAAATCTTATATCTTCAGTAACTGAACAATAGTTGCAAAGTACTATCGATAATTCAAAATAGCACTTCTTTTCCTTCAAAATGTTTTACAATAACAATATTCAGTAAAACATAAATTCTAGCTCAAGACCATGAGCAATTCATAATTTCATTGAAAAGGACAACCCGACAATAAGTCCGTAAGTCCGGCATATCTTACGAGCACTGTGACGCCCCCAAAATAGGTATACATCACCCATTTTGAGTCGTCAATAACATGGTACAGAAACAACTACAACTTTATTACTACAACATAGAAACTATGAGTTTAAATACAAATATTGCCATCTAGACAATATTCACACCCAAATAAGTCCTCATTACAATTATTGGTACATTATTTTACAAAAATGGTGAGGACTACTAAAACGACTTCTAGAACCATCATTCCACACCCCGACTAGTACTTGCTACATTCTCGCCTCCTGAGAAGAAAAATGGAACAAAAAGGAAAAGGGTGAGCTCAACTAGCTCAGTAAAGAATATTATGACTAAGATAATATAGAAAAAATTATCGTTAGTCTTCAACAGGGAAAAATCTGATAAAATACAATAGACAACAAGTTTCAGATCAATATTCGCAGCGGAAACAATAATTCATAGAAGAGTTACGTAGAGAATGAAATCTACTATAATCTATGAATTTAAAAGTCCATCATCAATATTTTATCCCTATAACATCAATTAATATTCATCTTGAATCAAATATTCATCTTTGCACTACAGGCCAAAGATTTTCATCGATTAGTCATGTTCATCTCAACACTGTACATCTTTGCACTACTGGGCAAAGATATTTATAAGAAAATCAACCATCTTTGCACTACTGGGCCAAAGATATTCAATGTACCATCATTTAGGACTGAGGATGATGAAAAATATTTTAAAGAAAATGAATCCAGTGAAACAAAAGAACAAGTATTATGGATTCGTACTTTAAACAATCCGAGTTCAAAAATACTTCATAAATAATCATAGTGAAGTAAAATTCAAGAATGATCAAAACATGGATACAATCAAAGCTAGTATCCACAATAAATATTTTGGACAAAACGAAAATTTAATTTTTTCTCGTGAATAGTGTCAGATTATAGTGAATAGTGTCGTATCGTGAATAGTAACCCCCCATACACTAAAAGACAAGAATTTCACAAGAAAAATCTTACCAATAATCCAAAGATAATGATATTAGAAGAAATAATATCATTTTAAAAAATAATATCCCTTACCTTGAAAAGACTGTACTTACTAGTTTGAATACTGGGATATAGTCTTTGAAGGAACTTGCAGAGTATAGCAACAACACTCAAAGTATCAAAATACTCACAAGAATACGCTCGATAATATAGAGAGAAAAGGGAGAGAAAACTTCAGTTTCTGGTGTGATTTTCAATTCTAACCTAAGCACCATATTTATAGGAAAATGCTTAGAACACCAAAGCAGAAAATTTAATAAAATATTAGTATATATATATATATATATATATATATATATATATATTATAATTTACTTCACACACTTTCATAGATTCAAATCATTAGCCAAACAAGTGGTCCCCCCTCACCAAAATCAATAAAAACGTTTTTCTTAATAAAAATAATAAAAACTCCCAAAAAATCAATTATTCTAGAACTTCGGAACTTCAATAATTCATAATAAATAGTTCTTTTGTTAGAAAAATTCAAACCTTATGTCTTTTCTATATGAAATTTCATTCTCTACAACTTTGCAGAAGAAAGTTTTTCCAAATTCCAAATGTAAACCCGTAAAATCCATAAACCAAGCGATTTTACAGGCTATAATCAAATTTCAGTCAAGAAATGGGCCCACAGACATGTTTAACATGTTTTAAACAACTTTTGCAATAAAAATACTCTTCCTCCTCATATATTCATATATCCCACATTCATTGTAAAAATATTACCATTATTATATTATTAAAATATAATAATATATTTAAATGAATTGTTTATCAGAAAAGATAAAATAACAAATTTTCAACAATTGTCACATTAAAAATTTTATCCATCTATATCCACATAAAATGAATATTTTCCTTATCATATAAATTAATAAATAATTATTCACAAATAATATTACAGAATCACAATAATGACAACCTGGCCGTTCCTAGGAAAGAGGGGGCTTTCCGATAAGGATTTCTCCTTACTGGCGCACAATTAGGTGACCAAACCTCTCCTTAGACAGAACTTTCTAGACATTGCCAATAATGTTATCTAATAATATTATTCAAATAATATGAATTATTGATCGTAATGAAAATATCGTAGTGACAATTATTGAAACAACAATAATATAAAATATCAACGTAGCAATTATTGAATCAATAAAATAAAATATTGAATAGTAACTCATCGTAACAATTATTGAGTAATGTCTTCCTACGTAAGAATCAATAATTGGTGCAATATCGTAATGCTTCTTGTTTTTAACCAAGGGTATTCCAACAAGATAATTCAGTAATAACTACGCCGCTATTTATAAACAACTTATACTTGTCGTTTTCTTCATTCAATCGCTTTCCGTTATGGGGCCCACATAAAGGTCTCATTGTCGTCATTTAATATTCCCCGACAAAGAAGAATATTCCACGACCAAACGAATATTCTCCGATAAAATGAATATTTTATAACCACTTGCATATTTGAAATATTTATGCATTTTACCCATAAATAACCACATTAATCAAATCAACCCTTACTATTTCAAAATAATAAATAGAGGAAATTTAATTTTATTTATAATAAGTTGGGGTCTTACAACCTCCCTCCTTATGAAATTTCATCCTCGAAATTGACGTATGCACTGGTGTTTGAAAAGGTGAGGATACTTCGCTTTCATTTCGTTTCCAACTCCCGTCATTTCCTCAATAGCATAGTTTTTTCACAAAACTTTAACTTGTGGTATGACCTTTGTCGTAAGACATGCTCCTTCCTATCCAAGATCTTGACAGTACCTCCTCAAATACGTTAAGTCTTCTACTATCTCATCCGGTTCTAACTCAATAACGTGGTTCGGTCTTTTCACATATTTACTGAAGCACGATATATGAAAAAATTACGAACACGAGACATACTTGGAGGTAACGCAAGTCTATAGGCTACATTTCCTACTCGGTCAAGAATCTGAAATGGACCAATAAATCATGGATTGAGCTTTCCTCTCTTTCTGAATCTTGTAACTCCCTTCCATTGGGCAACACGCAATAATACATGATCCCCAATACTAAATTCCATATCCTTTAGATGAAGATCTGTATAACTCTTTTGTCGATCTTAAGCCGTTTGTATACGTTATCGAATCATTTTGATCTTTTTTGTAGTCATACGTACCAACTCGGGTCCCAACAATGTTGCTTCACCCTCCTCATCCCAACATACTGGAGAGCGACACTTTCTTCCACACAATGCTTCGAATGGAGCTACCCCTATACTTGCCTGATAACTGTTGTTGTAGGAGAATTCCACCAATGGTAAATACTTATCCCAACTCCCTTTGAAGTCTAGCACACAGAGTCTTAATAGATCTTCAAGAGTTTGAATAGTCCTCTCTGATTGTCCGTCCGTTTGAGAATGGTATGCCGAACTGAATCGTAAATCCGTACCCATAGCTTTTTGCAAGTTAACCCAAAATCATGAAGTGAATCTTGGGTCATGATCTGAAACTATGGATACTGGCATGCCATGCAATCTCACAATCTCATTTACATACAAATGAGCAAGACGTTCAAGGGAATAAATCTCCTGTATCAGCAAGAAATAAGCAGACTTGGTTCAATAATAACCCAAATAACATTTATGCCTTAAGAAACTATGGGAAGACTCGTAACGAAATCCATGGTAATGTGTTCCCTCTTCCATTTCGAAATCTCAAGTGGTTGCAATGGACCCTTAGGCACTTGATGCTCCGCCTTTACACGTTGACAAGTTAAACACCTCGAGATAAACTTCGTGATCTCTCTCTTCATATTGTTCCACCAAAATGTATGTCGAAGATCACGATACATTTTGGTACTTCCAAGATGGATCGCAAATGGTGTATTGTGTGCCTCCATCATGATCTTGTTCTTTAAATCAGAATCGTTAGGAACACAAACTCTGGAGTGGACTCGAAGTATTCCTTCTTCATCAATTCTTGCTTTTGGAATAGCACCCTCTTGTACTTTCTTCTTCATACGCATCAGCTCCGGGTCTGTGGCTTGAGCAACTTTAACTTCATCGATTAAAGTTGGTTCTATGCGTATACTTGACATCATCGCACTCGTTCCTGCATATGATCTTCTACTCAACGCGTCAGCTACCACGTTTGTTTTTCCAGGATGGTATTGAATAGTGTGGTCATAATCTTTTAACAGCTCGAGCCAACGTCGTTGTCGAATATTGAGTTCCTTTTGGGTGAAGAAATATTTGAGGCTTTTATGGTCTGAATATATCTCCACTTTCTCTCCATATAGATATGCCTCCAGATCTTTAGCACGAAAACGACTGCTGCCAACTCTATATCATGAGTAGGATAATTCCTCTTATATTCTTTAAGTTGTCGCGAGGCATAGGCTATGACTTTCCCACGTTGCATGACAACAAATCCTAACCCTTTGCCTGAAGCATCGCTATATATAACAAATCCATCTGAACCAGATGGTATTGTCAGAACAAGTGCCGAAATGAGTCTCCTCTTGAGCTCTTGGAAACTCTTCTCGCATTCCTCGCTCCATACGAATTTTGTATCTTTCCAAGTCAACTGAGTTAACGGAGTAGCGATTCGAGAAAATCTGTAAGACCCCGGATTTTATGAAATAAAAGTATTCAATTTTTCTTATAATTATTATTCAGTAAATGGTTAAATTGATATAATTTTAAAGTTATCGGTGATATATGTAAAATTTTCAAAATACGTAAGTGGTTATAAAATACTCATTTCTGTCGGAGAATATTCGTTTGGTCGTGGAATATTCTTGTTGTCGGGGAATATTCATACGACGACGCAGTCATTTGTGGGCCCCATAATGTATAATAAGCTTGGATGAAGAAAACGGCAAGTTTGAGTTTTTATAAATAACGGCGTAGTAGTTACCGTTAACACTGTTGGAATACCCAGTGGTTAAAATACAATAATATGCGTGATTGCACAAAGAAAGACACCAGTATTGCACAAAGATTTTTTTGAAGTATTGATTCTTACGTAAGAAGGCATTACTCAATAATTGTTACAGTAATTACTGTTCAATATTCTATTTTATTGATTCAATAATTGCTGCGTTGATGTTTTATATTATTGTTGTTTCAATAATTGTCACTGCACAGTATTTTCCCATTATCAGATCAATAATTCATATTATTTGAATAATATTATTAGATAAAATAATTGGCAATGTCTAGAAAGTTCTGTCAAGGAGAGGTTTGGTCACCTAATTGCGCGCCAGTAAGGAGAAATCCTTATCGGAAAGCCCCCTCTTTCCTTGGAACCACCTGGTTGTCATAATTGTGATTCTGTAATATTATTTTTGAATAATTAATTATTGATTTCTTTGATAAAGAAATATTTATTTGATGCGGAAATAAATGATGGATTTATTTATGTGGTTATAAATGAAGGAATTAATATTGAGGTGTTTTATCAGTATTTTGTCGGATTGGAGGTATTAAAAATCAAACCAGTGTTCTTGTGATATATTGCGTGAGTTATAATTTTTAATCCGACCGTTAGATCGTTGTGATTTTTGGATATGTTATACATATATAAGTTGAGTATATGTCCACAAATTTTGAACTGTTAAAAATGAACGTATGATTTTTTATGAATTTTAAGAGGTGACTGTTCAAAAATTGTTGAAGTTTTAGAATTTATCATTTTGGTGGAAAATTCTAGAATGCGTGGGCCCCACCTATGGTTGGTGAAGAAATGTGCTGAAAATATAATTCAAATGTGGTGGGTGGCAATAGTAGCAGGTAAAGCCATCAGGTAGCAGGTTAAGTCTGCTTCGGCGTGCTAAATTTTCCTATAAATAGAGGGCTAAGTTAGAATTGAAAATCACACCAGAAACATAAGCTTTCTCTCTTTCTCTCTATATATTATCAGGTGTATTTTGTGAGTATTTAGATACTTTGAGAGTTGTTATTCAGTGCAAGGTTCCTTCGGCTTTACATTCCGGTCAGAAATACTGCTCTTTCGAGGTAAGGGATTTTAAGGGTTATTATGTTTTTCAGTTTCAAAATTTTTCTGAACTTTCAAAAATTCTGGAAAAATTTGAAATTATATTTTGATGAGTTTTCTTGATTGTGTCCAAAAATGGCGATTTTTGGATGTATAGATTAAGAGTCGTGGATTTTATGATAAAAGACTATTTGAAAAGTAAACCCTTATAACTCCTTGTGGTTAACTCCAAAATTGGTGAAATTTTTATTGGGAGTACACCTATATAACATAAGTGTACTCTGTAAATTTCAGAATTTTTTGGACAAAAGTACAATTTATAATAAATGTCTAAATATTTGGCAGTTTTGGCCATATGAAAAATAGTAAATGAATTTTAAAAATTTTAAGAAAAATATATGTTCAATATGGGACTATATTCTGCTAAATCCCAGAAAAGAAATATTTATGGAACTAATTTGGTATTTTTCATAAAAATAGACTAGTTATGAATATATGAATTAAATATGTTATGTGAAGTAAGAAAATGGAAAAATAGGATTTTATGGCTTAAGAATCCTATATAAGGTATATGCAGATTTTTTATGAGGGCTTTGGTTATTGGTGATGAAATTTTATGATTTTGGCATTTTAGGATGATTAAATGCATTAATTGGTAAAGTATAAACAATTAAAATAAATTATTTATAAGTTTAAGAAATGATTAAAATATTGTGGTAGTATTAATGATATTAGATTATGAGACTATTAAGTGATTTATAATATTTAGATTAAGGTGTTATGAAATCATTAATTTATGAATCTTACTCTTGAAATTAAATGCAGTTGTTGATCATATTGTTTTTATTATCATATATAACATTTTTATAATTCTAGTGAACAAATTTATCTTTGACTTGAGTGTAAAGATGGGTAGATTATTGGTATGATAGTGACTATGGGTTCTCTTTGGCCAGTAGTGCAAAGATGAATTGTTGACTGGTATGATCATGACCATTAAATTTACAATTGAATATTTTTAGCTTAAGTACAAAGGTGAATTAATCAACATGGTTATAATTATTGTTTATATAAATTCTGAAATAATTATATATTTCTTTGAGATATTAATATCTTTGGCCCGTAGTGCAAAGATGACATGTTGTTGAATATCTTTGGCCTGTAGTGCAAAGATGAATTGTTGATGAATATCTTTGGCCTGTAATGCAAAGATGTCCTGTTGTTGAATATCTTTGGCATGTAGTTCAATGATAACCTGTTGCTGAATATCTTTGGCATGTAGTGCAAAGATGAACTGTTAATGAATATCTTTGGCCCGTAGTGCACATATGAATTTATTAGTATGACTATGAACAGGAACTGTGATTTGGTATAACCATGATCGTTGATGTTTTCAGGTAAAGACAGGTGATGAAAATTATCTTCGTCCTAAATGAGAAGAGGAATTTAGAACCACAATTATGGTTATGAGTTATTCACATAATTGTGGACAGGAACTGTTAATTGATGTTACAGGAATTAGAGCATTGTTGGTGGACTTTTAACATGGAGAAGATAATAGACTTTATGGTCTATTTGACTCTGCTAATGGATTTCTCGTTCTGCTGCAACTATGGTTGAAAAGTTTTATCATCTACCATATGTTCTAAATCTCTAATTTATTACTGATGAAGGCTATTGATAATTTAATTATCTTTAGTCATGATATTCTTTACTAAGATAGTTGTGCTCACCCTTTTGCTTCACAATTCCTTTCAGGTAATAAGAGTGTAGTTTGGGTCGAAAGGGATAACAGGGAATAGAATCGGTGGTCTATAGGCATTTGAGGTTCTCCTAAATAGTATGGAAATAATTTTATTGAGAACTTTAGATAAGTGTGTCGTATTGTATCGTCATTTGATATTTAATTTTGTGAACCCGAATAGGGTGAGGCGAACCCAACTTTGGAAGAGTGTTTTGTCACTATCATACAAGATGTCTAATGACATACAATCTCGTGTTATCATAAGAAAGGGTTGTGCACATCCACTTGCTGAGTGTATCTACGAGCACTACCTATATGATCTTGGAGTTTGGTTGAAACATAATGTTCAATCGCAGACGGTGGAGATAGTTATATGTCAATAGAAGACTCACCATTGGAAGGAACATGATAGTAATCTTCTCTTTTTTCTTTGGGGTCTATTGGATCAACCAAGGATAATTCTCTGGACATATGATATCTATCATAACTTAGATTCATGGCCTCCTATGTATGAAGGTTTCCTTGAGCACTTCCCAAAGATTTTATGTTTCTAAAACAGTTCTAGATTATACCTTTATGTAAGGTATCACTGTGAGGTGTTGTCCATAGTTGGGACATGAGTCACAGTTAGTATTAAAATTCACAGTATATGTGTTGTTGTATTTTACACGACAATTATAGTAATAAAGTTGTAGTTGTTTTCTGTACCATGTATTTGGCGACTCAGAATAGGTTGGATGGATTGGAACTATTTTAGGGGCGTCACAGTTGGTATCAGAGCTTAGGAATATGATCTCTGGCGGAGATCCGGGATTAGAACTAGGAAGGGAGAGATGAGTAATATCCTTCGCTAGTGTGTGTCCTACCTAAGCTGAATTTTCTTACTTAAGTTGACAAATTATGATATATCAATTAACCATTGTTTTGAAGTTGTATTCTAGAATGATATTTGAAATATAGGAGATGAGCAATGGAGAAATCATGATGACAGGGAAGATGGAATCTGAAATGAAAGCAAGTTATTCTCAACTCTTTGAAATACCAGGTACGTAAATTTCGGGGACGAAATTTCATAAGGAGGGGAGATTGTAAGACCCCGGATTTTATGAAATAAAAGTATTCAATTTTTTAATAATTATTATTCAGTAAATGGTTAAATTGATAAAATTTAAAAGTTAAGGGTGATATATGTAAAATTTTCAAAATACGTAAGTGGTTATAAAATACTCATTTCTGTCGGGGAATATTCGTTTGGTCATGGAATATTCTTGTTTTCGGGGAATATTCGTACGAAGGCGCAGTCATTTGTGGGCTCCATAACAGAATAACTGTCGGATGAAGAAAACGACAAGTTTGAGTTTTTATAAATAATTGGTAGTAGTTACTGCTTAACAACTTGTTGGAATACCCGGTGGTTAAAATACAGTAATATGCGTGATTGCACAGTAGCACACGATATTGCACAGTATTTTTGAATTATTGATTCTTACGTAAGAAGGCACTACTCAATAATTGTTACAGTAATTACTGTTCAATATTCTATTTTATTCAATAATTGCTGCGTTGATGTTTTATATTATTGTAGTTTCAATAATTTTCACTGCACAATATTTTCCCATTATCAGATCAATAATTCATATTATTTGAATAATATTATTAGATAGCATTATTGGCAATGTCTAGAAAGTTCTGTCAATGAGAGGTTTGGTCACCTAATTGCGCGCCAGTAAGGAGAAATCCTTATCGGAAAGCCCCCTCTTTCCTGGGAACCACCTGGTTGTCATAATTGTGATTCTGTAATATTATTTGTGAATAATTAATTATTGGTTTATATGATAAGGAAATATTTATTTGATGCGAAAATAAATGATGGATTTATTTATGTGGTTATAAATGAAGGAATTAATGTTGAGGTGTTTTATCGGATTTTGTCTGGATTGAGGTATTAAAAATCAAACCAGTGTTCTTGTGATATATTGCGTGAGTTATAATTTTTAATCCGACCGTTGGATCGTTGTGATTTTTGGATATGTTATACATATATAAGTTGAGTACATGTCCACAAATTTTGAACCGTTAAAAATGAACGTATGATTTTTTATGAATTTTAAGAGGTGACTGTTCAGAAATTGTTGAAGTTTCGGAATTTATCATTTTGGTGGAAAATTCTAGAATGCGTGGGCCCCACCTATGGTTGGTAAAGAAATGTTCTAAAAATCTAATTCAAATGTGGTGGGTGGCAATAGTAGCAGGTAAAGCCATCAGGTAGCAAGTAAAATCTGCTTCGGCGTGCTAACATTTTCCTATAAATAGAGGGCTAAGTTAGAATTGAAAATCACACCAGAAACATAAGTTTTCTCTCTATATATTATCAGGTGTATTTTGTGAGTATTTAGATATTTTGAGAGTTGTTATTCAGTGCAAGGTTCCTTTGGCTTTACTTTTCGGTCAGAAATACTACTCTTTCGAGGTAAGAGATTTTAAGGGTTATTATGTTTTTCAGTTTCAAAATTTTTCTGAACTTTCAAAAATTCTAGAAAAATTTGAAATTATATTTTGATGACTTTTCTTGATTGTGTCCAAAAATAGAAATTTTTGGATGTATAGATTAAGAGTTATGAATTTTATGATAAAAGACTATTTTAAAAGTAAACTCTTATAACTCCTTGTGATTAACTCCAAAATTGGTAAAATTTTTATTGGGAGTACATCTATATAACATAAGTATACTCTGTAAATTCGGAATTTTTGGACAAAAGTACAATTTATGATAAATATCTAAATATTCAGCAGTTTTGGCCATATGAAAAATAGTAAATGAATTTTAAAAATTCTAAGAAAAATATATGTTCAATATGGGACTATATTCTGCTAAATCCCAGAAAAGAAATATTTATGGAACTAATTTGGTATTTTTCATAAAAATAGACTAGTTATGAATATATGAATTAAATATGTTATGTGAAGTAAGAAAATGGAAAAATAGGATTTTATGGCTTGAGAATCCTATATAAGGTATATGCAGATTTTTTATGAGGGCTTTGGTTATTGGTGATGAAATTTTATGATTTTGGCATTTTAAGATGATTAAATGCATTAATTGGTAAAGTATATAAACAATTAAAATAAATTATTTATAAGTTTAAGAAATGATTAAAATATTGTGGTAATATTAATGATATTAGATTATGAGATTAATAAGTGATTTATAATATTTAGATTAAGGTGTTATGAAATCATTAATTTATGAATCTTACTCTTGAAATTAAATGCAGTTGTTGATCATATTATTTTTATAATCATATATAACATTTTTATAATTCTGGTGAACAAATTTCTCTTTGACTTTAGTGTAAAGATGGGTAGATTATTGGTATGATCGTGACTATGGGTTCTCTTTGGCCAGTAGTGCAAAGATGAATTGTTGACTGGTATGATCATGACCATTGAATTTACAATTGAATATTTTTAGCTTAAGTGCAAAGGTGAATTGATCAACATGGTTATAATTATTGTTTATATAAATTCTGAAATAATTATATATTTCTTTGAGATATTAATATCTTTGGCGCGTAGTTCAAAGATGACATGTTGTTGAATATCATTGGCCTATAGTGCAAAGATGAATTGTTGATGAATATCTTTGGCCCGTAGTGCAAAGATGACCTGATGTTGAATATCTTTGGCATGTAGTGAAAAGATGACCTGTTGCTGAATATCTTTGGCATGTAGTGCAAAGATGAACTGTTAATGAATATCTTTGGCTCGTAGTGCAAAGATGAATTTCTTAGTATGATTATGAACAGGAACTGTGATTTGGTATAACCATGATCGTTGATGTTTTCAGGTAATGACAGGTGATGAAAATTATCTTCGTCCTAAATGAGAAGAGGAATTTAGAACCACAATTATGGTTATGAGTTATTCACATGATTGTGGACAGGAACTGTTAATTGATGTTACAGGAATTAAAGCATTGTTGGTGGACTTTTAACATGGAGAAGATTATAGACTTTATGGTCTGTTTGACTCTTCTAATAGATTGCTCGTTCTACTGCAACTATGGTTGAAAAGTTTTATCATATACCATATGTTCTAAATCTCTGATTTATTACTAATGAAGGCTATTGATAATTTAATTATCTTTAATCATGATATTCTTTACTGAGCTAGTTGTGCTCACCCTTTTGCTTCATAATTCTTTTCAGGTAATAAGAGTGTAAATTTGGTCGGCCGGGGATAACGAGGGAATAGAATCGGTGGTCTATAGTCGTTGAGGTTCTCCTAAAATAGTATGAAAATAATTTTATTGAGAACTTTAGATAAGTGTGTCGTATTTTATACGTCATTTGATATTTAATTTTGGTGAACCGAATAGGGTGAGGCGAACCCAACTTTGGAAGGGTGTTTTGTCACTATCATACAAGATGTCTAATGACATACAATCTCGTGTTATCATAAGAAAGGGTTGTGCACATCCACTTGCTGAGTATATCTACGAGCAATACCTATATGATCTTGGAGTTTAGTTGAAACATAATGTTCAATCGCAGACGGTGGAGATAGTTATATGTCAAGAGAAGACTCACCATTGGAAGGAATATGATAATAATCTTCTTGTTTTTCTTTGGGGTCTATTGGATCAACCAAGGATAATTCTCTGGACATATGATATCTATCATAACTTAGATTCATGGCCTCCTATGTATGAAGGTTTCCTTGAGCACTTCCCAAAGATTTTAATTTCTAAAACAGTTCTAGATTGTACCTTTATGTAAGGTATCACTGTGAGGTGTTGTCCATAGTTAGGACATGAGTCACAGTTAGTATTAAAATTCACAGTATATGTGTTGTTGTATTTTACACCACAATTGTAGTAATAAAGTTGTAGTTGTTTTCTGTACCATGTATTTGGCGACTCATAATAGGTTGGATGGATTGGAACTATTTTGGGGGCGTCACAAAATCCTTCCACGAATCTCCGATAATAACCAGCTAAGCCCAAAAAGCTACGTGCTTGATTCATCGACTTTGATTTGCTCCCAACTTTGTATTGCCTCAATCTTCACCGTCAACAGATATACTCCATATTTTGACACCACGCGCCCTAAGGAATGCTACTTCCTCGCTTTAAATTCGCATTTCTTCAACTTGGTATATAGCTTGTTTTCACGATGCCTTTGGAGTACCAGCTTCAAATGGTGCTCATGATTTTCATGGCTTTTGGAATATATGAGAATGTCATCAATAAAGAAAAAAAGAACTGATCCAAATAGTCCTTGAATACTCGGTTCATCATATCCATGAAAGCCGCAGGAGCATTAGTCAATCCAAATGACATGACTAAGAATTCATAATGCCCATACCGAGTTTTGAAGGCAGTCTTTGGAATATCCTCAGTTCTAATCTTCAGCTGATGATATCCAGAACGAAGATCGATCTTTGATAACTAGATATGATAGTAATTGATTCATGACAGACTAGATATGACAGTGATTGATTTTAATTCAATCCATTTTTTAATAAACGAATATCTTTATGACTAGATATGACAGTGATTGATTTTAATGGTTTAGTTGCTTGAATTCGTACAACAGGTTAGTTTGGAATATGAAAACTAACAACCTTACGAAAATAATCAATTTTGGCATGATGAGTAGTTAACCAATCAATCCCTAAAAACACATCAAAAGCAAGTATCTTTAAAGAGATAAGGTTAACAGGTAATGTGATGGTGCCAACTTGGATCAAACAAGATTTATAAACAGTGGATGTGATGAAAGTTTGTCCTAACGGAGTCTCCACAGATAAATCAAAGTCTAATTTCTCCGGAGTTAAGTTTAAACGTTGAGCACAAGCAGGAGAGATAAATGAATGGGTAGCACCGGTATCAAGTAAGGTATAAACTTCGCAAGAATTTATGATTAACTTACCCGTGATCACCTCGTTTGGGTTCCTCACATTTTGACCAGTCACGACAAACGCTCTTCCAGGAACCGTTGACTTTGACTTTTCTGGGACAGCCTTTTGAGTCACCATCCCCGCTGGACTTGGTTTTGCTACCGTATAATCTCGAGCGATATGTCCTTCCTTTCCACAATTATAACATACCTTGAACTGTTGTGGGCAGTTTGGGCTGATATGTCCCTCTTTTCCACATTTATAGCATACGACCGGTGGTCGTTCTCCTCCCTTAGAACAAATTGCTGCTGGTGTTGACCTCTTCACATGGTCATTGTTGAATCTCCTCTTTTTAAAATCTCCTCCCGACTCGCTTCTTCTATTCTCATGGCCATGATTACCACCAGAGTGGTTACCGCCTTTGTCCATATTCTTCTTTCTCCGCTGGTTATCGTTGTTCTGATGACTGCTGTCACCAGTATGATCCTGGTTATGGTCCCTCGGTTGAACGTACTCGTTATCTCGCTCTAACAATTGAGCCTTATTGACAACATCTGAATAGAGAGAAAATTTATGAGAAATGAGATACTGACGTATGTTGGGTTTCAAACCTATCAGAAACATCCGCGTCATACGTTCCTCATTCTCCACCAAATGAGGTGCAAACCTGGATAACTCTGCAAACTTTGCCTCGTACTGGGACACCGTCATGTTATTTTGTTCAAGTCTAATGAACTCCAATTTCTTCATATGATGAATACTTTTAGGAAAGTACTTGTCATTGAAAAGTTTCTAAAACATCTCCCAAGACATGCTGAGTGCGGCTGGATGGGTACGCTTTACAGATTCCCACCAGTAATCTACCTCATTACAGAACATAAAGGTGGCGAATGGAACCTTCTGTTCCTCCGTGCATCCCAAGACATCGAATATCTTGGTGATTTGTTTGACCCACGTTTACGCTTTTTAATCGGATCCGGCTTTCCCGCACTCGGTGGTCCCAACTCTTTGAATCGCTTGGGTTGTGACAAACCGTATGCGTTGTTATCATTTCCACTGTATTTTGTACACGAGTCTCCTCGTCGATTTTGCATGAACTGCAAAAATCTTCTAAACATCCTGTCGTTCATCATCTGCTCAGTGGTGTTGTTCACAGGAGGAACATTGCTAGTTTGTTGCACGTTCTCCTCGTTGGTGAGTAAAGGTGTCTCCACGGTCTCATTTACTCCACTGTTAACATTCTCAGTCGACATTCTCAAATACTGCTATAAAACAAGGGTTAATTAAGGAAATTAACATATCACCAACTAACAAATAAGCTTAGGTAGGACACACTAGCGAATGATTTACTCGTCTCTCCCCTCTTAGTTCTATTCCCCGATCTCCGCTAAAGATCATATCCCTAAGCTCGATATTAATCAGGACGCCCCCAAAATAGGTATACATCACCCATTTTGAGTCGTCAATAACATGGTACAGAAACAACTATAACTTTATTAATACAACATAGAAACTGTGAGTTTAAATACAAATATTGCCATCTAGACAATATTCACACCCAATTAAGTCCTCGTTACAATTATTGGTACATTATTTTACAAAAATGGTGAGGACTACTAAAAGGACTTCTAGAACCATCATTCCACACCCCAACTAGTACTTGCTACATTCTCGCCTCCTGAGAAGAAAAATAGAACAAAAAGGAAAAGAGTGAGCTCAACTAGCCCAGTAAAGAATATTATGACTAAGATAATATAGAATAAATTATCGTTAGTCTTCAACAGGGAAAAATCTGATAAAATACAATAGACAACAAGTTTCAGATCAATATTCGCAACGAAAACAATAATTCATAGAAGAGTTACGTAGAGAATGAAATCTACTATAATCTATGAATTTAAAAGTCCATCATCAATATTTTATCCCTGTAACATCAATCAATATTCATTTTTGCACTACAGGCCAAAGATATTCATCAGTTGGTCATATTCATCTCAACACCTGTACATCTTTGCACTACGGGCCAAAGATATTCATAAGAAAATCAACCATCTTTGCACTACAGGCCAAGGATATTCAGTAATACCATCATTTAGGACTGAGGATAATGAAAAATATTTTAAAGAAAACGAATCCAGTGAAACAAAAGAACAAGTATTATGGATTCGTACTTTAAACAATCCGAGTTCAAAAATACTTCATAAATATTCATAGTGAAGTAAAAATTCAAGAATGATCAAAACATGGATACAATCAAAGCTAGTATCCATAATAGATATTTTGGACAAAAACGAAAATTTAATTTTTATGTGAATAGTGTCGTATTCGTGAATAGTGTCATATACGTGAATAGTGCCGTATAGGTGAATAGTAACCCCGACACTAAAAGACAAGAATTTTACAAGAAAAATCTTACCAATAATCCAGCATTATGATATTAGAAAAAATAATATCATTTTAAAAAAATAATATCCCTTACCTTGAAAAGATCTGCACTTCTAAATTGGAATATCGGATATAGTCTTTGAAGGAACTTGCATAGATATAGCAACACTCAAAGTATCAACATACTCACAAGAATACGCTCGATAATATAGAGAGAGAAAGGGAGAGAAAACTTCAGTTTCTGGTGTGATTTTCAATTCTAACCTAAGCACCATATTTATAGAAAAATGCTTAGAACACCAAAGCAGAAAATTTAATAAAATATTAATATATATATATATATATATTATAATTTCCTACACACACTTTCATAGATTCAAATCATCAGCCAAACAAGTGGTCCCCCCTCACCAAAATCAATAAAAACGTTTTTCTTAATAAAAATAATAAAAACTCCCAAAAATCAATTATTCTAGAACTTCGGAACTTCAATAATTCATAATAAATAGCCCTTTTGTCAGAAAAATTCAAACCTTATGTCTTTTCCATAGGAAATTTCATTCTCTACAATTTTGCAGAAGAAAGTTTTTCCAAATTCCAAACAGAAACTGTCTGAAATCCACAAACGGGCGATTTTACAAGATATAATAAATTTCAGTCAAGAAATGGGCTCACAGACATGTTTAACATGTTTTAAACAACTTTTGCAACAAAAATACTCTTCCTCCTCATATATTCATATATCCCACATTCATTGTAAAAATATCACCATTATTATATTATTAAAATATAATAATATATTTAAATGAATTATTTATTAGAAAAGATAAAATAAGAATTTTTCAACAATTGTCATATTAAAAATTTTATCCATCTATATCCACATAAAATGAATATTTTCCTTATCATATAAATCAATAATTAATTATTCACAAATAATATTACAGAATCACAATACTGACAACCAGGCAGTTCCTAGGAAAGAGGGGGCTTTCCAATAAGGATTTCTCCTTACTCGCGCGCAATTAGGTGACCAAACCTCTCCTTAGATGTAACTTTCTAGACATTGCCAATAATGTTATCTAATAATATTATTCAAATAATATGAATTATTGATCCGATAATGAAAATATCGTAGTGACAATTATTGAAACAACAATAATATAAAATATCAATGTAGCAATTATTGAATCAATAAAATAAAATATTGAATAAGAATTCATCGTAATAATTATTGAGTAATGCCTTCCCTACGTAAGAATCAATAATTGGTGCAATATCGTAAATGCTACTTGTGTTTTAACCCACCGGTATTCCAACAAGATAATCTGTGAATAACTACGCCGTTATTTATAAACAACTTACTTGTCGTTTTTCTTCATCCAATCTCTTTCCGTTATGGGGCCCACACAAGGTTGCGCCGTCGTACGAATATTCCCCGACAGTAAGAATATTCCACGACCAAACGAATATTCTCCGATAAAAATGAATATTTTATAACCACTTGCATATTTAAAATATTTACGCATTTTACCCATAAATAACCACATTAATCAAATCAACCCTTACTATTTCAAAATAATAAATGGAGGAAATTTAATTTTATTTATAATAAGTTGGGGTTTTACAAGCACTTCTGGGTGATCAGCCCATAGTACGCTATGTTGATCAACACTACATCCTGTTAAACATATGTACATTTAAGTTTTCGCAACCTCGCGTGCCCATCTAATAATCGATGAAAAATACATTTGTTAATTAATACTCAAGCTTACCTTGAATCCGTACAAACAATTGGCGTAGGATAGCTTTAGCAAATCTATATTGAAAGACTTGTAAATAAATCAATCAACTCTTCAAGATTAGTCTAGTCGAGATAAAACTAGCATCGACCCTTTAGTAAAACACTTCATGCATCTCATAACATGAATCACAGAAAACTTGGCTAACACGAAGGTTAGACATGCGATAAGAAAAACTTGCCTTCAAATATTCTCTGAAGATAATAACTTTTTTCCTTTCGGTCTTTCTGGTCTCTACAACACATAACCACATAACATACCACATTAGGTCATGAATGAACATACATGGTTCCTAATGAATCTTACCCTTCATCTCAATCTAATCATATATTAGATTTGTTACTATTGGTTCCGGCTTGCCATTATATTTTACATTATTCTTACCAACTTCTTTCTCTTCAATGTCTTATGTAGATTTACTTCATTAATCCAACTCGTTTCAAGTTAATCATCCTTCCACATGGCTTACTAACATCTTTACGTTATCAATCGAAACTCGATCGTCATTTGTTAAGTACACTTTATTGTATACCGTTTACATTCACGTATTACTTAACAACTTTTAGTTGTAACTCTTAACGTTATAGGCCTTATCATTATTGAATACGGTTCACGTTCTTTATACTTTACGTTCGTCTTTAATTGATTATTAACCTTTAATCATCATACATTAAGTGTCTAACAATGCCTTAACAATGTTATATTTATACCTTAGTTCATTGCTAATGAGTTATCTTTCATTTTATACTTGTAAACATTCTTGTCTGTCGAAACCCTAGGATTGGCGCCGCGGTACCACACATAGTTCTCCTTCTTCTTGCATGCCATGAGTTTGTAATAAACACGACAACATCATGCTGACTTGTACATTAGCAATATTTAACCATTTGGGTTGGTCACGCCAGGCGCCAACTCATGCTTAGAAAAATTTTACAGACTTTTAATTTTGCAAAATTCCCGGACGCATAACTTCTTCGTTATAAGTCCGAATTGGCTCGTTCAAAAGCCTACGGTTCACAAATTACATACTCTATGCGTTCATGCAAGAATTTTATCTATTTAACTTCGTTTGCTCAAAATTCACCTATTAGTCCATTTTTAATGAAAATGGTAAACATTCGTGAACGTTCAACGCTCATTTCTTCGTTCTAAGTCGGAATTCGGTCATTCTCGAGTCCGCAACTCTATAATGCCAAATATGATGTGTCTCCATCAAAAACCAACGTTTTGACTTCAAACACAAAATACGACTTCCATTCCGAGAATTTCACGAATTCGACGATTATCGTCTAATCATGAAAATTCTGGCATAACTTCGTTACTTATGATTTGTTCAACGTTTCAAATGGATTCAATCCATCGAATTAACATCTTAACATACATATTAACTTATTTATATGATAAGTTATTACTTGTTCTTTGTGAGTTTATAACTTATAAAAGTATAAACTACTTATGACTTCCTTTCTCATGACTTATTATAGATTAAGTCTTTTAACCAGCATTCTTACTTCTTATTATAATACCATCTTATTAAAGTACACATATGAGTAGTTCGTATAAACTCTTTATAAATTCATAACTTAATTAAGTTTGAATTACTTATTCATGACTTATAAGGCTTAAGTCCATTGATTAATCATTCTTATCATTCCTTAACATACATGTTCTACCACTACCCCCTTCTCTAACAATTGAAGAGAAAGAAATTATTGTTTAAGTTCTTACCTATGAAGATCACTTGCTTAAATCCTTACTCTCCTTCTTGCTTCTTGAATTCTCAAAGGCTAAATTGTTCTAGCTTTTGTAGCTTATTCTCACTTATTCTCTCTAACCAATAAGCTCTCAACTTATTAGATGAAATGAGTAACCAACAAAATGAAAACCAAGCTATTTATAGGAGTTGCTAGATTAGGGCATAAGGGTCATTAATCCAATCCCACCTCCTTAAGCCACCTCCTTACTATTCCATTCTTAACCACCAAGTTTACTTGCTCACCAAATAAGTTACTTGGCCATCACAATACTTGGCCATTAAGTTAACTTGGTTGCCACACATAAGCACTTTACTTGCTCATCACACATAAGCACTTTACTTAGCATTTAAGTTACTTAACTTATCATTTGCTTAACACTTAAGTCTACTTGCTCAACACACTTAATTATTGGTCACCAATTCACCCATATGATCATGGGTTGCCCCATGGATCCTCCTAATCCATTGGATTCTTACTTTGGGCTTAAGGTTTAATTAATCCTAACTTATACATTGGGCTTGTTCAATAATTTACATTAGACTTAACATTACAAATATTTGGGCTTTAACATTAATTCATATTGGGCTTTATTATTATCCCAATTGGACATTACAATTTCCTGCACAATTCAACAAGTCCATTATATTTGGCTTAAAGCCTTATAACGTATAATTTACGTATTAATCTCGTATTCTAACTCATATACTTAATTAATATATGTCATTCCATCATTCAGACATGCTCGTATTATACTTGTATTCATTATATTGTACAATACTTACATATTATACAATCACTGCTTTAATTCATTATACGCATTTAAATTCCTTCTCGGAACTCATTTTCCCTAATCGTTAGGTTTTAAGTCCGCAGGCGAAAAACTGCGTTTGCCATAACTGAAATATTATTGGATATTCCATATCACCTCGATATTCTATCATTACGTATTTCTCGGAAGTTCAAAAATAATTTTCGAGCAGAAATGCGTGAATAGTATTTTTTGGAAAATTTCTCGGAAAGCTTTTATTTTCGTCTTTGAAATTCAAACACTTTAATTCTACCACGTAGCCAAAATACTACGACATTCCGATATATCTAGGTCATAGAACGACCTTCAATTAGCTTACTCCCATATATAATTAATTAAATTTATTTTAATCCACATAATCAAATAAAATTTTAATTCTCAAAAATCCAAATTTTCTGGGGCGTTACAGTTTGAGATTAAAGCTTGGTCAAACTCACCCACTCGTTAACTGTCATGGTGATCTGGGTTTGCATGATGAACATGAATAACACCTATAGCGATGGTTATGTCGCTATAGGTGGTCTTTAGTGACAGATTAAATATAAAAATTATATTTTTATTATATAATTATAGAAAATTAGTTTTTAATTATTAAAAATACCAAATAAATTATAAAAAATTATTTTAAATTCTAAAAAATAGTTTTTAATTATTTTTAATATATTTCATAAATATTTAATATTTTTGAAATATTAAAGGTATTTAATTTATTTAATTATATATTAAATAAATTATTAAAAATGATTTTAATACTTTAAAATTATATTATGGAATAAGAAAATATTTGAAGTTATTTTAATGACTTTTAATATTTTGTGATGAATTTCATTAATAAATTAATATTAATGATAATTAAGTTATTTAATGAATGAATTAAATTAATAAATTAAAAATGATTTTATTATATTAAAAATCATTTTAAATAGTAATAAGGCATTTAAAAATATTTTAAGTTATAAAATATAACTTTCAATATTTGAAGGTAAATTTCATTAATTAATTATTATTAATGATATTAAAGTTATTTAATAATTATATTAAATAATTTAGTTTAAAATGATTTTATTATTATAAAAATCATTTTAAATGAAAATAAAGTGTTTAAAGATATTTTAAGTTATAAAATATAACTTTTAATATTTAAAGGATAATTTCATTAATAATTAAATATTAATGATATTTATTTAACATTAATGATATTATATTTATTTAATAATTATATTAAATAAATGGTTTAAAATGGTTTTATTAATTTAAAAATCATTTAAAAGGGATATAAATGAATTAAAAATATTTTAAGTTATACTTAATAACTTTTAATATTTTAAAGAATAGTACATTAATATTTTAATATTAATGGTAATTATTTAAAATAATTTTAAATTTTTAAAAATCATTTAAGGATAATATTAATACTTTAAAAATATTCAAGTTATTATAAATAACTTTAATATTTTGAAAATGGTTTCATTAATAGTTTAATATTAATTAAATATTAATGATAATAGAATTATTTGATATTTAAATTATTTAATAATGATTCCGGTGTTTAAAAATTCATGATAAATTATGATAAATGTTTAAAAATTATTTTAAGTCATTTAAAAATAATATGACTGATACTTACAGATATTGAACTTCAGAATAGAGTCTTAGACTCGATAATTACTCGATAAAGCTGTCGATACACCGACATGTTTCAGAAATTGATCTGGACTTAGATATTTTGACTGTGTTAATGATTGTTTGTGATTCAATGACTGTAGAACATGTGTGATAATGTGATTAGGTTATGTGCTGACTACGAAATGCAGTATTATGTGTTATAGTATATTGTTCTAATCGAATGAATGATCTGATTAATGATAGGTTGTGGTATAAAAGATAAAACTAAGTTGAGAATTGTAAGCAGCGTATCAGACAAGTATCCTACCTTTGCATTTTCTTTATGCAATGGACATGAGTAAGAATGTTTCAGAATTATATTATTATTGTACAGTTTAGTAACCATATATTATATACGCTCATTGATTATCAACATGTTAGTATATGGTAATTCGGATATATATTACATTCATTAATTTCTATAAATGGTTATACAAGTGTCCCCACTTGGATAATCATTATATTTAATCACATATTGATACACCTTTATTAATTACCCGTATATATATATATATATATATATATATATATATATATATATATATATATATATATATATATATATATATGTTGAATTATAGATTATTGTTGAACAAGATAAAACCTTATTATTATCCAACCGAATTGCTTTGGTTTGGAACCCCGACAAGTATGAACATCCCTTACACGGGAAAACTTTTTATGCACCCAAGGTGGACAGAGTGAACGATAACATCATTCTTGCATGTAGTATTGATCAATACAGGATACAACGGGCTGATCACCCTCGTGCCCGTAAGTTATGACGGTTTACAGATGAAGTTCTGTTTAACCTTTTCGAAAATAAAAACAATGTTCATAGTATGTCATCTTAACCTTATTTATAGTCAGTACGTAGTTTCAAAAATTTGAAAGAGGGTTGTTATGTTATTATTATTGGTTCAGATTACTTCACAACTATTGATTTGTTGTAGAAGGATAGTATAAAGAAAACATTTAAATTCTTTCAGTTTATATATATATATATATATATATATATATATATATATATATAATTATTAACACTTGTTGGGCACTTAAATGCTCATCCTTGCTTAATTTAAATGTTTTCAGCTAAGTGTGAAGAACCAGAAGGCTCATGCAGTAACAAAGGAAAAGGAAAGGTAACCAAATAAGATTTGTGGTAGTTTATGTAATAGTTTGATATTACTAAGACAAGTATATATGATATCTATTTATTATCATGTATTGTAATGAATGATTAAAGGTTACGTACTTGGGGAGCTAGACTCTGATAATTATGTAAATTAAGTTTGTTATTTATATTATTGTTATTATTATTAGTATTATTCCGCTCATAGAAATGGTATCGTGAAGCACCGAGTTCGGGTTTTAAGTACCTGAATTTGGGGGCTTTACATGATCAGTTTCTAAAAACGCTATTTCGTGCATCTAAATGTTATTGATCTAAGTTATAACAACCCAAATCACTAAATGACACCTTCTAACATAACTTTATACAATAAACAAAAACAAATAACATGGATCACATAGATTTTTAAGTTTAGGGTTTTTTTATACCTTTTTAGCTTTGATCATTGATTCTGATCATCATGATATGTTCTTGGCTTGATAAATATCATTCTAGGAACTGATCCACTTATGATTTTCGTAGGTTTAAGTTGGAGAGAATTTGGTTGAGAGTAAGTGAACAATTGGGCTTGAAAGTGAACTTTTCTCTCTCTCAATCTATATATATAATATGATGCAATACCTATGGCTGATCTTGTGATCAGATTTTGGCTGATTAAAGTAGATTACTAGACCACATGGCTAGCTAGAGTTGGTCACCAACTACTACTAGGGCAAGATCTACACTCTATCTCATTAAAAAAATGCAAAAGGGTAGTTTGGATATTTGACTTGTAAATTTAATGGCAATCATGTAATCTAACATAACCCTTAGGTTTTAACCCTTAAAGTTTGACCCTTAAGGTTTAACCCTAAGGTTATACAAATTTAAATTTTTAGGCTTTTCTAATTAGGTTTTAAAAATAAAAAATTAAGATTTCTTAATTATAATTAGGGTTTCCTAATCACATTAGGGCTTGTAATTAAGATTAATATTTCCTAATTAAAATTGCTAATTTAGCAATTAGGTTCCACAATTGTACATTAGTGTTTCTAGATGAACAATTAGGGTTTTCTAATAATCAATTAGGGCTATCCCTAATTAAATATATAATCATTAACATAAAAAACCTTATACTTATCTTCAAGCTCCCAAATTAGGGTTTTAATATTCTGAATTAGGGTTTCAGATTCCCGGTTCTAAAATTAGAGTTTCCAAAGCCATTATTAGGGTTTCTTATCAGTTGATATGGTTTTCTAACTGAACGTTGAGGTTCTTAATATAATATTAGGGTTTGTCACTGATATAATTTATCTGGTTAACTATTGACCCTTAACCACATATTGCACACATATATGACCATATACACAGAACATATACACTTATACCCTTAACACTGTAAACCTTCACCAAAATCTTTCACAAAATTTTGAAATTCTTAAAATTTCTTCATAGAAATGCCAAATCCATTCACTTATTTTATGTCTAGGTCTATTATTTAACCTCTATTCAATCTTAAGATTTTATTATTGTCTAAGTTCTCGGGTTGTCACAATTACTCTGACAATAATTGAATAAAACTGAGTGACTTCTCACGTAAGCATCAATAATCAAAGATATTGTACGATACCGTGTGCTACTATGCAACCACGCGTATTACTATACTTTTATCACCAGGTATTTCAACAATTAACGTTAAAACTTTTCCCGTTATTTTTATAAAAAGTTATTTTTGTCATTTTCTAACTCCGACAATAATTCCGTTGTGGGGTCCACCAATGATTGTGTCGTCGTACGAATATTCCCTGATAAAACGAATATTCCCTGACCAATCGAATATTTTATAACAACTTGCTTACTTTGCAAAATTTGTAAATATTACCGACAATTATAACATTATAACAAATTCATACCTTAATATTGAAAATGATATTTAGAGAAAAATTCATCTCTATTCATAAAAGTTGGGGTCTTACACCTCCAACGTTATGTTCAAATGTTCCACGTGCTCCTCTTTGGTTTTGGAATACACCAAAATATCATCGATGAACACCACCACGAATTTATCCAAAAACGGTTTAAATACTCTGTTCATTAGGTCCATAAATGTTGCAGGAGCATTTGTTAGACCAAATGACATCACCATAAACTTGTAATAACCATAACGAGTCTTGAACGTTGTCTTCAGTACATCTTCCTTCCTCACTTTTAATTGATGATACCCACTTCTAAAATCTATTTTTGAGAAGTACCTAGCTCCATTTAACTGATCAAACAAGTCATTGATCCTTGGAAACAGATACTTATTCTTAATCGTGACCTTTTTTAACTCTCTATAATCACTGCAAAGCCGCATCGACCCGTTCTTCTTCTTAAAAAACAACACTGATGCTCCCCATGGCGATACGCTCGTCTGAATATACTTCTTGTCCAAAAGTTCTTGTAATTGAACCATTAACTCCTTCATTTCCATCGGAGCCAAACGGTACTGGGCCACTGATATTGGGGCAGTTCCTGGTGCCAAATCAACCACGAATCCCACTTCCCTATCTGGAAGAAGTCCTGACAAATCAATTATAAATACATCTACAAAGTCCCTAACAACAAGTATCTCTTCCAGTTTTGCACTCTCCTTTCGAGTATCAACTATGAGGCTAAATCCCTTACACATCCTTGTCTTAACAACTTTCTGACCTGTATCATCATCAGATAACTTGCTTGCCTAGGCGACTTGCTACCATAAAATACTACCTTTGACAAAGTTATAAGGTTAACACACTTCTTTTGGCAATTAATTATCACCCCATAATTGAATAACCAATCAATTCCCAAAATAACGTCAAATTCCCCAAGTTTAATCGGAATTAAATCTATGATCATCATGTTTCCCTTAATATCCACCCTACAGTTCTTGTGTACAACCCTAACAGGAATTACCTCCCTATTCGCAATTTCTATGTTTAAAGGGTAATTTAATTCCTCCTTAGGCAAATTTAAACTCTTAGCAAAATCATCAGATATAAATGAACAAGTAGCACCCAAATCAAATAATACATAAGCATTAATATCTTTGATCGAAATGATAATTGACACCACATCCTTTAACTGCACAGTATCCTGCATGGTCATGTTAAAAGTTTTGGCGGTGGGTCGATTCGATGGCGTTGATCTTGTGATAGTCAACGTGCCTCCACTTTTATTTCCCCTACTACTACTTGCTCCTCCTACTGCCTTTTTGGGACAATCATGAGCCAAATGATCCTTTGACCCGCAAGTAAAACAAGCTCCCTTCTTAGGACTAGGACAGTTTGGCGCAATGTGGCCTTCAGACAAACATCTGTATGATTCTTGCCATAGGTAGCACAAGCTTAAAACTTCTTCTTTTGACTCCATTGTTGACTCCCAGTAGAGATTTTTTCATTCCATTTCCTTTTCTAACTACTACCACCATGGCTACAAGTTGCTTTGTTCTCACTTTTATTCTTCTTCTTCTTCTTCTTCTTCTTCTGTTCTTGATTGTACTTGGTAAGGGCATCGCTTCCCCCTTCTGCGATGATCACCTTTTCCAAAACCGTTGTAAACATATTCATTTGGAACATTAAAACCTTTCTATACAACCAGGGCTTCAATCCCTGCTCAAACCTTCTCGCCTTACTTTCCTCTGTATTTACTTGATATGTTGCAAACCTTGTCAACTCATTGAACTTTGCAACATACTCTGGTACAGACATAGTACCTTGCTTCAGTTCTAGAAATTGAACCTCCATCTGGTTCCATGAACTTGTCGGGAAATACATCTTGAAAAACATTTCTTTGAATCTATCCCACGTAATTACTCCCTGTCCCCCTCAAACCTTATTTGCCTTCCACCAGTAGCTGGCTTCCGACTTCAGCATGAACTGAAATGCCCCAAAAATTAGGATTTTTGTTAATTAAATTTTTATTTGATTATGCGGATTAAATGAATTTAATTAATTAATTATGTGAGTAAGTTATTTAAAGGTCGTTCTATGACCTAGACATATCTGAATGTCGTAGTATTTTGGCTACGTGATAGAATTAAAGTGTTTGAATTTCCAAGACGAAAATAAAAGCTTTTCGAGAAATTTTTTGAAAAACACTATTCACGCATTTCTGCTCGGGAATTATTTTTGAACTTCCGAGAAATACGTAATGATAGAATATCGAGGTGAGATAGAATATCTAATAATATTTCAGTTATGGCAAACACAGTTTTTTGCCTGCGGACTTAAAACCTAACGGTTAGGGAAAGTGAGTTCCGAGAAGGAATTTAAATTCGTATAATGAATTAAAGCTATGATTGTATAATACGTAGGTATTATATGAGGTAATGAATACGAGTATAATACGAAGTATTATACGAGTGTGTATGAATGATGGAATGTCGTATATTAAATAAGTATACGAGTTAGAATACGAGATTAATACGTAAATTATACGTTAAAAGGCTTTAAGCCAAATATAATGGACTTGTTGAATTGTGTAGGAAATTGTAATGTCCAATTGGGATAATAATAAAGCCCAATATGAATTAATGTTAAAGCTCAAAGAATTGTTAATGCAAGCCCAATGTATAGGTAGGTTAATTAAACCTTAAGCCCAAAGTAAGAATCCAATGGATTAGGAGGATCCATGGGGCAACCCATGATCATATGGGTGAATTGATGTTCAAGAACTTTGTGTGATGAGCAAGTAGACTTAAGGGTTAAGAAAAGGATAAGTTAAGTAACTTAAAGGCTAAGTAAAGTGCTTATGTGTGATGAACAAGCAAAGTGCTTATATGTGATGATTAAGTAAACTTAATGGCTAAGTGTTGTGATGGCCAAGTAATTAATTTGATGAGCAAGCAAAGGATAAGCTATGTGCTAAGCAAGTATACTTAAGAGCTAAGTACGTGTGGTGGCCAAGTTTACTTAATAGCTAGGTAATGAATAGTAAGGAGGTGATTAAGGAGGTGGAGTGGCTTTATGACCATTATGTCCTAACCTAGCAAACTCCTATAAATAACAAGCTTATTATTCATTTTGGGGGTTGTTCATTTCATCCACAAGTTGAGAGCTTATTGGTTAGAGAGAATAAGTGAGAATAAGCTAGAAAAGTTAGAAAGCTAGTCTTCATAATTCAAGAAGCAAGAAGAAGAACAAGGATTAATCAAGTGATCTTCATAGGTAAGGACTTAAACCATAATTCTCTTTCTCTTCCATTGGTAGGGAGATGGGTAGTGGTAGAACATGTATGCTAAGGAATGATAGGAATGAGTAATCAAAGAGCTTAAGTCTTAATAAGCCGTATAAGTCACGAATAAGCTATTCGTAATCATATAAGTTATGAAACAAGGAAGAACTTGTAGGAACTTTTTTTATGTTGAAATAATAAGGTTGTATAATAATAAGAAGTAAGGATGATGGTTAAAAGATTTAAGCTATGATAAGTCATGCAAAGTGAATTCATAAGTAGTTCATACTTTTACAAGTTATAGACTAATGAAGAACAAGTAATAACTTATCATGTCAATAAGTTAATGAAGTATGTATGTCAAGATGTTAATATGATGGATTGAATCCATTTAAAATGATGAATAAATCATAAGAAATGAAGTTAAGGCGAAATTTACGAGTTTGGAAGATAATCGTCGAATTCGTGAAATTCTCGGAATGGAAGTCGAATTTTGATATTGAGCTTGGAAACATTGTTTTTCAATGGAGACAAGTCATATTTGGCATTATAGAGTTGCGAACTCGAAAATGATCGAATTCCGACTTAGAACGAAGAAACGAGCGTTGAACATTCACGAACGTTTATCATTTTCGTTAAAAATGAACTAATAGGTGAATTTTTAGAAAACGAAGTCAAATAGATAAAATTCTTGCATGAACGTGTAGAGTATGTAATGTGTGAACCGTAGGCTTTTGAACGAGCCAATTCGGACTTATAACGAAGAAGTTATGAGTCCGGGAGTTTCGTAAAATTTTCAAATTTTGCAAACTAGCTTAGGCACAGAGTTGGCGTCGCGGTGCCAAACCAAGGCCAAATGGGTGGCACAAATGCGCCATATAACAATGTCGTGACATCTTCAACTAACTCATGCCATGCCCCGAGATGAAGAACTAAGTATGTGAAATAGCGCACACTGATCCTAGGGTTTCTACAGACAAGAATGTTTACAAGTATAGAATGAAAGATAACTCATTAGTAATGAACTAAGGTATAATATAACATTGTTAAGGTATTGTTAGACACTTAATGTATGATGATTAAAGGTTAATAATCAATTAAAGACGAACGTAAATTATAAAGAATGTGAACCGTATTCAATAATGATAATGACTATAACGTTGAGAGTTATAACTAAATGTTGTTAAAAATTACGTAAACGTAAACATAATGCAATAAAGTGTACTTAACAAATGACGATCGAGTTTTGAATAACGTAGGAATGTTAGTAAGCCGTGAGGAAGGATGATTAACTCGAAATGAGTTCTATTAATAAAGTAAATCCACGTAAGACATAGAAGAGAAAGAAGTTAGTAAGAATAATAAAAAATATAATGGCAAGCCGGAACCAATAGTAACAAATCTAATATATGATTAGATTGAGAAGAAGGGTAAGATTCATTAGGAACCATATATGTTCATTCATGACCTAATGTGGTATGTTATGTGGTTATGTGTTGTAGAGACCGTAAAGACTGAAAGGAAAAGTTATTATCTTCAGTAGCAGATTGACTGAAGGCAAGTTTTTTCTTATCGCATCTAACAACCTTCGTGTTAGCCAAGTTTTCTGTGATTCATGTTATGAGATGCATGAAGTGTTTTACTAAAGGGTCGATGCCAGTTTTATCTCGACTAGACTAATCTTGAAGAGTTGATTGATTTATTTACAAGTCTTTCAATATAGAATTGCTAACGCTATCATACGCCAATTATTTGGTACGGATTCAAGGTAAGCTTGAGTATGAATAAACAAATGTATTTTTCATCGATTATTCAATGGGCACACGAGGTTGCCAAAACTTAAATGTACATACATTTAACAGGATATAGTGTTGATCAACATAGAGTACTATGGGTTGATCACCCAGAAGTGCTCGTAAGATATGTCGGACTTACACACTTAGTGTCGGGTTGTCCTTTTCAAATAAATTATGAAATGCTCATGGTCTTGAGCCAGAATTGATGTTTTACTGAATATTGTTATTGTAAAACATTTTGAAGGAAAAGAAATGCCATTTTGAATTATTGATAGTACTTCATAACTATTATCCAGTTATTGAAGATATACGATTCCTATGTTTCAAGCATGTTGTTTAAAAGAAATTGTTGTACTTGCTGAGCTTGTTATGCTCACTCTTGCTTGAACCATATGAATGCAGCTAGGACCGAATGAACTGAGGGATCTGACAAAGATAGAGGAAAGATGAAGCTGAACGATTAGTTTACCTTATAATAAACTAGTAAGTTGTATATATTATAGAATGATGAACAAAGAATGTAATGGTTTCAGAACCTGGGAACGGGATATAATATTATTAATGTAATAAGAATGTCGTTGATACACACATTTTGATGTCGTTTCAATAGAATGAATGTACATTAATGAGTACCGTGTAGCACCATCTATCGGGTTAGAAGATACCCGGATTTGGGGGCAACACATGAACGTTGCGAAAGAAATTTTCTAATCATCATTGACCCTAGCAACGTCAAAAACCTTGTCCATTTCCATAATTCAAGTACGGGCTTAGATCGGATTCATAGATCCTCTAAACTCTGGCGGTCCTACAGCTTTAAAATCTTTAAACGAAATAGCTTGAGCTTACGACTAATTTGCAAGTGCTCCCACTAATAGGTTTACCAGTTGCTGAACTTAATTGGCGTTAGCCTCATTGTTTTTATTCGTAGATCCCTCTTGAGCTTGTTGACGTGTTTGGTGTCTTTGGCGGCATTTTCTGTTTAAGATATATGCTTATTAGCTCATTACTCAATTTCTCAAGTATTTAAAAATTAACTTAAACATTTTAAGATTAATAATTAACACATAACATATTTAATAAACCTTGATATTTTATTCATTCATGGCTTTTAAAACATTAAAAAGATAGCATCATTGCTATTTACATCAACTTTACTGAACTGGTAAGGTTTCAGAATTACATTCTCATCTTATCTAATTATTTATATCAACATTTGGGATTTACATCTACTAACTATTATAGTGATTCAAATAACATATCACTCTTATTATCAAGCTCTATTAAGACTAAGACGTCGTGCAGCTTCTCTGGACTCTACCTCTATAACACGAAACATCGTCCTGCGATCCAACATGTATCATGGCAAATCTTCGAACTGCTTTGGATAGTAAAAGACTCAGTCTTCGGCCCTAACAATCGCTGAATGGAAAGCATAGTCCATCTCATTAATTCTAGCTTTCTTTGTCCTAACCTTGTCTTCAGCACAATCTGCACACTGTGAAGCCTTCATCCAAGCATCTTCAGCTATCGTCCGCTTAGCAGACTCCTCTCTCAGATCATTTGACACCCCCAAATTCAGGTACTCCATTCCCACAAGATTTGTTGCTCACTATTCAAAATAATTACATCTAACTACCCATAATAAAGGATAAAGACATAAAATAACTTAAACAATAATCTTTCCCATTAAAGGGTTACATCAACTTAAATCAATCACAGGTAATCTAACCTTAAATTATTACATAAGTCTGCAAAATACATCACAATTTAGCATAAGTCTTATAACATAATTCATTTAAATAAATTCACATAAGTCTTCGTCACTTGGACAACTTGCCCTTTCCTTTGCTAGAAGATGGCTCATCGATTTTTGAACTTTTGCAAGAGTGAGCAAACAATTTCTCACTAATATAAAGAATAATAATAGCAATAACATGAGATTAGACAACGAATGCTGAATAATGGTGAACTCATTCTACAAATCAAAATAGAAAACAAGTTCAAGATTTATATCCGAGGGTCTTAAGACCACAAACTATGTCCCCGGTAATTAAGTATTATTATCTCAACCTTAACAGTCATTTAGACTATACAGACCATTGCTTACGTACTAAGGGGGATCAGCCCTTTGCACCATGTATTGTGCACAAACATCTAAACGTTAACACGTACATAATCCCCTATATTAGGGTTTTTCATCTCAGTTTGACTTTAGGATTTCCGCACTAAAGAAAGTTTAGTTTGGAACTAGCCTATCAGTGATTCTAGAATTTTAGAACACTATCAAGTATAGATTAATCCAACCAATAAGAGCTTGCTTGCTATTCGAAGGTTCAACACAATAATATAGAATTAGACAATGATATTTAATACAATGATTTAATAATGACAATGTACAATCGAATAGACATGGTACATATGCAAGGTACTACATCCAAAAGAGTTAAGAACACTCGATAGGAACAATGAAGTTAACCAGAACATGCTTTGAATAACAAAAATGAGAATTAGTAATATGAAGCTCGCTCAAGGTAAAGAATTAGAATCCAAGAGCTTGTATTAACATAACAAGATAGAATCCATAAGCTTGCACAACTATAATATAAGATTTAGGAACTTGCATAATGATAAATTAGAAAGCTTGCTTGACAAACAAAGCGTAAACATAATTATGAAACTTGCATTCATTACAAAGAGAATGAAGTTAGAAAACTTGCCTCGTTTATAAGCTACACAAGTATAATAACGTTCACCAATTACCCTACACATACCATTGAAATCGCAAAACCAATTAGTTATATTATCATTAGCTTTATAGGTTCAACCCACCATTTAAGCCATAACCTTTAACTTAATGTCTAAACATGTTGGTTAATAACTCATATAGATCTGAAAAACTCAATTTTACCTAACACAAAGTTTTGTCATTCACTTTTATATCTCTTGGAAACATCAATTACCATTCGTTACACAACTTGTTAAGTGATTATTTAAAATCTTCACTTTTTTGGTATTACCACACACAACCAGCTATTAATAGATCTTATAATATAGTTTCACATCTTTACCATGCCTAATAGGTTAGATTAAGTCTTCATTTTATGGTCTACAATTAATTAAAACTTATTGTCTCTTCGAAGGCACGATGCGGTTGTCTTTGGTCAAGCCTTGCTTTTGAAGCCTTTTCTTTACAAGATCGGTGCAGACCGGTGGAATCTACCGAGGCAAAACAGCATGCCATTTACGCTTTTGGTACCGACGCAAATTGTACAAGACGTCTGTGAGACAAAACTACAAAAAACTTCAAACTCGCTTTACTTTACTAACACTCTATTTTTTCCCAATTTCTATAGAAATTCACAAAACCTAACAACTAAATTTTGTAATAACAGCAACAAGCATGCATATCATAATTCTATCAACATAAACATTATATATAATTAACTTTCAAGGATCAAAAATCATATTTTTCCCAATTTCTTCATATTTCAATACTTTTAGCGAATTCGATTGCCAAATCTTCATTTCTTAACCAATTGACACCATTCCAACTACGTTGTTTTCGTTTCTTGATATACTATAACAATCCACAACCAATTTATAGATTCTATCAAGTATTGAACATCAAATTTTGGATTTAATTAAGCCATTTTACATGTACATAACACTGTTAGTCTAATTTTTCTTCTTCAAACCATTTTTCCATGAATTTGATTACTCAATACGACTTCTATATAATAATTACAAAATTACACATGTATATAGTCAACACCTCAAACCCTGACCCAACAAAATCAATTATAGAGAATTAAACCACAAAACCAAAACTCAAATTTCTCTTCTTCAACATATTTATACGAATTTTGATTACTTCAACATCACTTCTAGATAATTATAATAGATTATACATATATATAACCAACATTTAAACTCTAATTCAACAAGAATTATAATTCATAGAAAATAGATATTGAAAAGAAAAATTTGGAATTAGGGTAGATTATACCTAATCCTTAATTACTGAAGAAAATGACAGAGAGTTGCTTCAATTCCTTCCTCTTCCACAACAAAAGCCCTCAATTCTTCTCTAACCCTCTAATAATTTTCTCTGTGTTTCTCTCTTCCTCTCTAAACTATGTATTCTTTTGCCTTAGAAATAATACGCGTATAATAACTTATATAGGCTCCCTCCCAACGTACTCTTCAGGTAAGAATCCAAAAAGTTACATCAGTAAAATTAAGCCAAAGGCCACAAGGCCTTGTTTGGCTACACTTAATTTAGGTTTCTAATTTATTTTTATAATACTTATATTATATAGTTCCATTTGTCACACTTTTATTTAATTAACTTATACTCTTACAATTATAATTATAATTTCCATTATAATTATTTTTATACTTAACAAATTATTACACACTTAATTTAATTATTAAATTAAACAGAACTGTGATAACCCGGGATTTCAAATAATCCAAATTTTACGAATAATTTTTTTTTATTTAATATTGACATTGATTGTTAATATTGTATTATGTATCTATGATACGAGTCTCGAGGTATGGTAAATTTGTGTATTGACTGAGAAATAAGAGTAGAGTTGTGCTTAACAGCTTTAGAAACCCTAATCCTAATTCTGGATAGGGATTTGATGGAAAATATAATTAAAATAATTATATTAATATGTATGTGTTTGTACTGTATAGAATTATTGATCAATAATTGATCAAATAAGGTTTAAAACTAATAAACCCTAATGAGAGATTAGAAACTCTAATCTCAGGATTAGAAACCCTAACGCGTAGTTAAAAACCCTAATTGAAAGCCGGGAAACCCTAATTTCATATCCGGGAATCCTAAACCCTAATTAGGAAACCTTAATCCTAATTAGTGAGCATAATGTGTTTATTAACCACTAATATGATTAGGAAAACCTAATTTAATTAGGAAAACCTAATTTTAGTTTTAAACTTTTAATTTTCTAATTTAAAACTCCTAATTAAAAAATCTTAGAAAGCTAAAGTTTTAAAACCTAAGGGTTAAAACCTTAGGGTTAAACCCAAAGGGTTGGTTCAATTGTCTAGTTTGCCATTAAAATTGTTTGTATAATGTCCAAAATGCCCTTTTTCATTTTCTTTAATTGGTGACTTGTAAAATTACCAAGATCTTTAGTAGGTGAGCAACTACATTGACTTGGTGGCTTTAAAATCTCAGCAAATCGGCAGCAAGATCAGATAATACAATGTATCTAAGTAATATAAATAGATTTGAGAGAGAGAAAGTTAATAATTTACCCCATTTTTCTTGAAAGCTCTCACCAACTCTTATTCTCTCTCAGCCTCCGAATTTATCAAGTTCCTCAGTCACATAAACAGCCCCTTGTTCAACCAAGATCAGTTAGGAAGATTAAGATCAAGGATTTGAAGCTAGAAGGTATAAACCTAATTTGATTTTTGATCCAAGTTGCTAATAAATTTTTTTGTGTTTTAGTGTTTAATCTTATGTTATATGATGTTTTTAGTTGATCTATGATGATCCATCATGGATCCATAGCATCAAAGTGGGTAAAAACCATGTTTTTCAAAATCTTTTCTTGAGCATTCTTAGTGGTTTGACAAGAAATGTCAGTGGCCACAGATCCTTGCTCGTTTATGATATTTGTTGTTTTAAAGTTGTTATTGGTTGCTTGTTATGTTATCTTTGATCTGGAAGTGAAATCACAGACAGATGATGTCTAGATTTCGAGTTATTCCTGGTCAAAACCGGTTGACCGGGCATGACCAGTCAAAATCTGGGCAACCCAGAAATTTAAAAATAGGATCTGACATGATATTCAAACCCTTAAATCTGTCAGTTATGATGTTGTTTGTTGATGTTGTTGTAGGCAATATGTAGCCTGTTGTCTGGACTATAGATCCATGCCTTAAGATCCTTTAAAACATCAACTGATTGAGTGTTATAAGTGGTCAAAATAGGCCAATCGAACACGGATGACGTTTCTGGAATTTCCAAAAACCATAAGAACAGAACGTCTGACAAGCTTTGACCGAACCTTAACTTTTTATTTTGTTGTTGTTTATCAGATCTATTGATTCCTATGTGTTCCTTGTTATGTATACTACATGTATGAACCATAATATCACATCAAGAATGACTGGAACATAGATTAAAGTGAGCTTGAAAGTGTCAACTCGAAACTGTCTGGGTTTCTGGGTTACCCAGAAAACCCAGATTAAGTCTGACAGTAAGTTTAAGGAGTTGGATCTTCATGGTATATGATTGTGTGACATATATGATGATTGATTCATATAGTGTTACATAAATACTACATAATCAATGTTTAAACAAGTCCATAAAATGCATAGATTGATAGATAAAGCTGGTCAAACTGAGCACCTTGAGCACTAAACTGTCAGTGTTCTTGAGCTCAAGAACACCAACAGCGACGCTAAGTGTCGGTAAAGACCTACAACGATGGTTTTAAATAATTTTAATTTCTGCATTTCCGTAAATTAATTAAAAATAGAAATAAATTATAAAAATTATCAAAAATAGTTTTAAAAATTATTTTAAATTATGAAAAATAAATTTTGACCAATTAGAATAATTTTCTTTAATATTTATAATTATTTAAATATTAAAGGTATTTAATTTATTTAGTTAGTGTATTAAATAAATTAGAGAAAATGACTTAATATTATGAAAAATCATTTTAAATAAAAATAATGTATTTAAAAATATTTTGAATTATAAAATGTAACTTTTAATATTTTTAGAGAATAATCGTTAATAATTTAATATTAATGATATTAGATTTATTTAATTATTATATTAAATAAATGAGTTAAAAAAGATTTTAATATTTTAAAAATCATTTTAAATGAGAATAAAGTGTTAGAAAATATTTTTAATTATAAAATATAATTTTCAATATTTTTGGAGAATTCTCATTAATAAATTAATATTAATGATATTAAATTTATTTAATTATTATATTAAATAAATGAATTAAAAATTATTTTATTGATTTTAAATTAATTTAAAAATGAGAAATGATTTAAAAATATTTTTAAGTTATAATTAATGACTTTTAATATTTGGATGATAATTTTATTAATATTTAAATATTAATGGTGATGATTTAAAATGATTTTAATTATTTTAAAAATTATTTAAGTAGAATATTGATGATTTAGAAATATTTTAAGTTATTAAAAATAACTTTAATATTTTGACAAGTATGTTATTAATATTTTTATATTGTTACATATTAATAAAGATAAGGTTATTTGATAATTAAAATCATTTAAAATGATTTAGATGTTTGAAAAATTATTATAAATTATTAAAAGCTTCCGAAAAATGTTATTAATGATATTTGACTTATCTAAAATAATATTGAAGCTTAGAAACCGAATTGAATTGACAATAACTGTGTTAATTGTCAGATAGAGTGACCAGAACACCGAGAATAGACCGAAATCCAACCAGACCAAAATAGTTAGACTTGTTAAGTGTTTATATTGGTTATAAACATTGATCTGACTATATGGTAATGTGTTTAGGAGAAGATTGACTGTGAATTATAGTGTTGCATGTTATGAAATATTATGATAATTGTGAGACCGATATTATTGGTTATAGCTCTTTCAAAAGTAGATAAGTTTATTGTGTAGATGTAATCAGCGGAAGAGGTAAGTTTCCTAACTCAACCTTGAGTTAATATTGTTTAATTATTATGGTGGTTAATTATTGTTAATTAAACCACGTCCAAGAATTTATTGTTGATTATTCGCAGTTAGTGCATATTTAATAATTCAAATTGAATTACTGATTCGGAAAATATACATTCGTAGAATAATTATTGTTGGATATTCATATCCGTAGAAGCTAGTATTGACAGTACAGATAATTCCTGTTTATTATCGAATTATGTTGAGAAATGTCTTAGCCAATTATTCTGGCTAGACGAACATTTGTTAGAACTTGATAAGTTCGAGAAGAGAATTCAATTATTATTTTGACAGATCGATGCCAATTATTTCGGCTAGATCGAGAAGTAATTAGAAATTGAAATCACAGTATTTCGTTGTTAAATCAAAATCTTGATTCTGAGACTGAGAAGAACAACCTTTTATATAAAGGGAATATTTTATTGGTCGATATATCTAGGCATTTCTTGGCGATTAAGTATTATGCATAATATAGGGTATAATAAAGCTGATCACTTTATATACTTACAGAGGGGTATGATTTAATCTTTATGGTTATTTGATACACCTGGGTATATCAAAGTCAATTCTTTGATAGTTACTCGAGAAGAGAAGTTCAAGATCCAATGGATCGCTCAGCATAAATCTGGAAAACAATCCACTTTGCTATTTCGTAGAATTAATTCTTGATTATTCATTTGAATATCGTAGAAAACCTTGAAAGCGTTGTACTCTTTCATTATCAGATTATTGTTGCGTAGAATGCGAGAAGACTTGTTATTTATTCTTATACATTTATCGTATGTCTTAACTTGCGGGGCAAACTTGTTGCTCACCCTTGCTTAATAAAATCTTTCAACAAGGGACGAAGTTGTAGAAGTTGTTGTGAAGAAGAACAAAGAAAAAGCCATAGTGATAAATTAGTATAATGAACATTATTATTATTATGTTGTATTGTAAACCCTTTTTGTATATCTAAGGGGTATGTTTGTAATGTTAAGGTTAGCAGAACTGGGACTTATGTATTAACAACATATGTTAATGAGTTATGTATTCCTATTTATATTTGAATGGGTAGTTAGATGGTATTATATTGTGGATTGTGAACACCAAATTTGGGGGTCAGGTAACACGGATTTGGGGGTGTCAAAAGAATATTATTTTATTTATTTTTATTATTTTCTTAAATATTAAAAAATTCATTTAATTTAATTATTTCATTAAATTAAATCTTTAAATATTAAAATTACCATTCATGAATTTTGTTAACATACACACTTAACTAAATTATTGCACCACAACTTCTCCAATTATTTATTTATCTCAATAAATAAATAAATTAAAATATTTATTTAATTCAATAAATATTTAAAATTAATTACAAAATTCTCGTTTGTTACATCCTTCCCTCCTTAAAAGGATTATGTCCCTAAAATCACAACTCGACAAATTCATTCGTTACATTCTTCCCTCCTTAACAGGATTCTATCCCCAGAATCACTATACAAGATTAAGCAAATAATTGAGGATACTATTTTATCATAACATCTTCAAGTTCCCACATAGCTTCCTCAGCATTATGGTTTTTCTAGATTACCTTAACAGAAGGTATCACTTTATTCCTTAGTACTTGTTCTTTCCTGTCGATAATTTGTATAGGGACTTCTTTATATGACAATATTTCTCAAACTGTAACGGCTCATATTCTATAACATGCTTATAATCAAGCTTATATAGCCTTAATACTAAAACATGGAAAATATTATGAATATGTTCTAATTCCGGAGGTAAAGCTACCTCGTACGCTACTTCACCAACTCGTTGTAGCACTTCAAAAGGTCTTATAAACCTAGGGCTTAATTTTCCCTTTTTGCCAAACCGAATTTTCCCTTTCCAGGGAGACACTTTCAAGAAAACAAAACTACAGACATCGAATTCCCGATTTTGTCGGTGTTGATTGGTATATTTCTTCTGTCTATCTTGTGAAGCTATCAATCTTGTCTAAATCACCTTGATGATCTCGAAAGTTTGTTGTACCAATTCTGGACCCAATAGCTGACGTTCACCTACCTCATCCCAAAGATAACTACTGCATTTCTGTTTTGTCTGGCAACGCTTCGTAAGGCGGTATGCCAATACTCGCGTGATAACTATTATTATAGGTAAATTCAATCAATGGTAGGTGGTCATCCCAATTTCCTTTGAAATCCATAATACATGCTCTAAGTATATCCTCTAGTGTCTGGATGGTTCTATCACTCAGTCCATCGGTTTGAGGATGATACGTTGTGCTCATTCTCAACTGCGTTCCAAGCATTCTTGTAGCCGTTTCCTAAAATTTGATGTGAAACGTGGATCCCTGTCTGACACAATGGACACCGGAACACCGTGTCTTGAAACAAATTGTAAGACCCCGAATTTTATGAAATAAAAGTATTCAATTTTTCTTATAATTATTATTCAGTAAATGGTTAAATTGATAAAGGTTTAAAGTTAACGGTGATATATATAAAATTTTCAAAATACGCAAGTGGTTATAAAATACTCATTGTTGTCGGGGAATATTCATTTCGTCGTGGAATATTCTTTTTGTCGGGAATATCCGTACAACGGCGCAGCCAGTTGTGGGCCCCATAACAGAATAAATGTCGGATGAAGAAAACGACAAGTTTGAGTTTTTATAAATAACGGCGTAATTGTTATCGTTAACACTGTTGGAATACTTGGTGGTTAAAATACAGTAATACGCGTAGTTGCACAGTAGCACACGGTATTGCACAATATAGTTGAATTATTGATTCTTACGTGAAAGGCACTACTCAATAATTATTGTTATGAATTCTTGTTCAATATTTTATTTTATTAATTCAATAATTGTTTGCGTTGATAGTTTATATTATTCTTTGTTTTAATAATTGACATTTGCATAAAGATTTTCCATTATCAAATCAATAATTCATATTATTTGAATAATATTATTAGATAGCATTATTGATAATGTCTAGAAAGTTTTGTCAAGGAGAGGTTTGGTCATCTAATTGCGCGCCAGTAAGGAGAAATCCTTATCGGAAAGCCCCCTCTTTCCTGGGAACCATCTGGTTGTCATAATTGTGATTTTATAATATTATTTGTGAATAATAAATTATTAATTTATATGATAAGGAAATATTTATTTGATGCGGATATAAATGATGGGTTTATTTATGTGGTTATAAATGAAGGAATTAATGTTGAGGTGTTTTATTAGTATTTTTGTCGGAATAGAGGTATTAAAAATCAAATTAGTATTTTTTACGATATATTGCGTGAGTTATAATTTTTAATCCGACCGTTGGATCGTTGTGATTTTTGGATATGTTATACATATATAAGTAGAGTATATGTCCACAAATTTTGAACCGTTAAAAATGAACGTATGATTTGTTATAAATTTTAAGAGGTTACTGATTCGAAAATTAGGTTTATAAATGATTTTTGGTGGAAAATTCTAGAATGAGTGGGCCCCACTTGTGGTTGGTGAAGAAATGTGCTGAATTATATTTCAAATGTGGTGGGTGGCAATAGTAGCAGGTAAATCCATCAGGGAGCAGGTCAAGTCTGCTTCGGTGTGCTAACATTTTCCTATAAATAGAGGGCTAAGTTAGAATTGAGAATCACACCAGAAGCATAAGCTTTCTCTCTTTCTCTCTATATATTATCAAGCATATTTTGTGAGTATTTAGATACTTTGAGAGTTTCTATTTAATGCAAGGTTCCTTCGGCTTTCCATTCCGGTCAGAAATACTGCTCTTTCAAGGTAAGGGATTTTAAGGGTTGTTATGTTTTTCATGTTTCGTATTTTTTCCTACCTTCAAAAATTTTGGAAAAATTTGAAATAATAATTTGATGAGTTTTACTGATTGTGTCCAAAAATGGAGATTTTTGGATGTATAGATTAGGAGTTATGAATTTTATGGGAAAAGACTATTTAAAAAATAAACCCTTATAACTCTTTGTGGTTAACTCCAAAATTGATGAAATTTTTATTGGGAGTACATCTATATAATATCAGTATACCCTGTGAATTTTGGAATTTTTGGATAAAAGTACAATTTATGGTAAATGTCTAAATATTCAGTAGTTTTGGCCATATGTAAAATAGTAAATGAATTTTAAAAATTCTGAGAAAAATATATGTTCAATATGGGACTATGTCCTGCTAAATCCCAGAAAAGAAAATTTGTTTGTACTGATTTGGTATTTTTCATGAAAATGGACTAGTTTTGAGTAAATGAATTAAATATGTTATGTGAAGTAACAAATTGGAAAATAGAATTTTATGGCTTGAGAATCCTATATAAGGTATATGCAGACTTTTGATGAGGGTTTTGGTTATTGGTGATGAAATCTTATGAGTTTGGCATTTTAGGATGATTAAATGCATTAATTAGTAAAGTGTAAACAATTAAAATAAATTGTTTATAAGTTTAAGAAATGATTAAGATATTATGGTAATATTAATAATATTAGATTATGAGATTATTAAGTGATTTATAACATTTGGATTAAGGTTTTAAGAAATCATTGATTTATGAATCTTTCTTTTGAAATTAAATGTAGTTGTTGATCATATTATTTTTATTATCATATATAATATTTTTATAATCCCGATGATGAAATTTCTCTTTGACTTGAGTGTAAAGATTGGTAGATTATTGGTATGATCATAACTATGGGTTCTCTTTGGCCAGTAGTGCGAAGATCAATTATTGATGAATATCTTTGGCCCGTAGTGCAAAGAAGACCTGTTGTTGAATATCTTTGGCCCGTAGTGCAAAGATGACTTGTTGATTGAATATCTTTTGCCTGTAGTGCAAAGATGAACTGTTGTTGAATATCTTTGGCCCGTAGTGCAAAGATGACTTGTTAATTGAATATCTTTGTCCAGTAGTGCAAAGATGAATTATTGATGAATATCTTTGGCCTGTAGTGCAAAAATGACCTATTGTTGAATATCTATGACATGTAGTGCAAAGATGAACGGTTAATGAATATCTTTGGCCCGTAGTGCAAAGATGAACTTATTAGTATGATTATGAACAGGAACTGTGATTTGGTATAACCATGATCTTTGATGTTTCAGGTAAAGACATGTGATAAAAAAATATCTTCGTCTTGGATGAGAAGAGAAAATTAGAACTATAATTATTATTATGAGTTATTCACATGACTGTGAACAGGATCTGTTGATTAATGTTACAGGGTTAAAGCATTGTTAATGGACTTTTAACATTGAGAAGATAATAGACTTTATGGTCTATTTGACTCTTCTAATGGATTGCTCGTTCCGCTGTAACTATGGTTGAAAAGTTTTATCATCTACCATATGTCCTAAATCTCTGATTTATTACTGATGAAAGCTATTGATAATTTAATTATCTTTAGCCATAATATTCTTTACTGAGCTAATTGTGCTCACCCTTTTGCTTCACAATTCCTTTCAGGTAATAAGAGTGTAGCTGGGTCGAGCGGGGATAACAGGGGAATAGTGTGGTGGTCCGAGACTGTCAAAGTTTCTCAACACATTATAAAACGGCATGACATACAATATATAATTGTATTGAGGACCTAAGATGTGTGTGTCGTATATTATACGTCACTTAATAGTTGATTTTGGTGAACAACAATAGGGTGAGGTGAACCCAACTTTGGAAGGGTGTTTTGCCACTATCATACAGGATGTCTAATGACATACAATCTCGTGTTATCATAAGAAAGGGTTGTGCACATCCACTTGCTGAGTATATCTACGAGCACTACCTATATGATCTTGGAGTTGGGTTGAAACATAATGTTCCATCGCAGACGGTGGAGATAGTTATATGTCAAGAGAAGACTCACCATTGGAAGGAACATGATAGTAATCTTCTCATTTTTCTTTGGGGTCTATTGGATCAAGCAATGATAATTCTCTGGACATATGATATCTATCATAACTTAGATTCATGGCCTCCTATGTACGAAGGTTTCCTTGAGCACTTCCCAAAGATTTTAATTTCTAAAACAGTTCTAGATTGTACCTTTATGTAAGGTATCACTGTGAGGTGTTGTCCGTAGTTGGGACATGAGTCACAGTTCATATATATATTTGTATCAAAACTCACAACATATGTGTTGTTGTATTTTGCACGACAATTGTAGTAATAAAGTTGTAGTTGTTTTCCGTACCATGTAATTGGCGACTCAGAATAGGTTGGATGGATTGAACCTATTTTGGGGGCGTCACACAATTTCCTTCACGTACAATTTTTCCAACCGATATAGGTTAAATCTAATCTTGATTGGCAAAAAGTGTGCCAACTTCGTCAACCGATCGACAATCACCCAGATAGCGTCGAAACCTTGCTAAGTCGTTAGAGGACCTACCACAAAATTCATTGTTATTTTCTCCCATTTCCATTTTGGTATCTCGAAGGGTTACAATAATCCACTTGGCCTTTGATGTTCAACTTTAACTTTCTGACACGTTAAGAATTTTGCCACACACTCAGCCACGTCCTTTTTCATTTTCGACCACTAGAAATGATGTCTGAGATCCGGGTACATTTTCTTACTTCCAGGGTGAATCGAATATCGTGAGTTATGGGCCTCACTTAAAATTTCTTCTTTAACTTCTGGTACTGATGGAACCAATTCTCCCTTCGAATCGAAGTAACCCTTCTGAATCGATTTTAAATTTATTTTCCTCACCTTTTGATACTTTTCTTCTTATCTCTTCACGGTTCTCATCCTGAAGTTGCGCATTCTTCACCTTATCTAACAACGTTGAACTGTTTCCCATCTGGAATAATTATTCATTTTCTTCTGTCGGATACTTAATTTCCAACTCCATCTTTTCTATTTCTGATACTAGCTTCTCTTGAGCAGTCAACATCATTAATTTCTATCGTCCCTTTCTACTTAAGGCATCAACAACAACATTCGCCTTTCCGGGATGATAAAAAATCTCGCAATCATAGTCTATAATCGACTCCAACCATCTTCTCTGCCTCATATTCAAATCTTTCTGTGTAAACATATACTTCAGACTTTTATGGTCGGTATGTATCTCACACCTCTCTCCATAAAGATAATGTTTTCAAATTTTTAGGGTAAACACAACCACAACCAACTCTAAGTCATGAGTCGGATACCCTTTCTCGTAATCTTTCAATTGACGTGATGCATACGCAATAACTTTGCCATTCTACATAAGCACACAGCCTAGTCCTTTATGCGATGCATCACTATATACCACAAAATTCCCTATATCATCAGGCAATGACAACACAGGTGCTGAACTCAACCTCTTCTTTAATTCTTGAAAACTTTCCTCACACTTCTTCGTCCAGACAAGCTTAACTGCCTTCCTAGTTAAATTCGTCAATGGAGTTGCGATCTTGGAAAAGTCTTGAATAAAACGCCTATAGTAACTTGCCAATCCCAAGAAAATTCTTACTTCTAACGGTGTCTTCGGCTGATCCCAGTTTATTATAGCTTCTACTTTTGATGGATCTATCGAAATTCCGTCCTTATCAATAACGTGCCCAAGAAACTGTACACGTTCCAACCAAAACTCACATTTTCAGAATTTAGCGTACAACTTCTCTTTTCTCATTGTCTCCAATGTCACTCTTAAGTGTTCAACATGTTCCTCCTTGGTCTTGGACTACACCAATATATCATCAATAAACACCACCACAAATTTATCTACGAATGGTTTAAACACCCTGTTCATCAAATCCATGAATGCTGCAGTGCATTGGTTAAACTAAATGACATAACCTAAAACTCCCAATGACCATACCGAGTTCTGAATGCTGTCTTCGGTACATCTTCTGGCCTCACCTTCAACTGATGATAACCACTCCTCAAGTCTATCTTTGAGAAATATCTCTCTCCCTTCAGCTGATCGAACAAGTCATCAATTCTTGGAAACGAATACTTATTTTTAATCGTGACCTTATTCAATTCTCAGTAGTCAATGTAGAGCCGCATCGATCCATCTTTCTTCATAACAAACAACACTGGCACTTCCCATGATGATACACTCGGCTGGATATACTTCTTGTCGAGTAATTCTTGCAACTGCACCATCAACTCTTTCATCTCTACTGGGTCCATTCTGTATGGTGCTTTAGATATCGGGGCCGTTCCTGGTACTAAATCAATCATGAACTCGATTTCTAGATCTAGAGGAAGTCCAGGCAAATCGTCTAGAAATACGTTTGAAAAATCTCTTATGACCGGTATCTCTTCTAACTTCGCACTCTTCTTTTGTGTATCGACTATGTAGGCTAAGTATCCTACACATCCTTATCTCAACAACTTCTTGGCTTGCATCACCGTCAGACAACTTTCTTGTCGAGGTGACTTATGTTGGGTAAAATTTAATTACGCACAGCACGCAAGTATACGTGGTCAACAAGTAATATAATAGTAAGTAGAGTATCGTTCTCGCAGAGAAATTAGTAAGATTTTCAACCTCACAATTACCAGTTTCCTATTAATCCCAATTTATTAAACTATCCAAATTAATGGTTAAAATTATAGAAACTAAATTATTAATAATACTAAAATCGCAAAACAATCACAAATCATAAAAACTGAATTTCTAAACAAGTATCGGAGAATTAGGCTTACAACTTCACCCTAAGCTTCACTCTGATTATTATCCTTTATTCCAGTTTAATTTACTAACCTAGTTTATTAATCAAGAACACAAAAGTAGAAATAGCCACCTCTCGATGCACTAACACCATGTTAACTTAAATCCACAATTTAGATAGAATTAAGTTAAACACCTTAATTAACTAACTCACTATATCTCTATTTGTATTACAATCAAAGAAGGTTTAAGTTCAAGTTCTCTACCCTAACATTCATCAAGATTCTGTTCATTCATAAAATTCAAGAACACATGTTATATTAACTAAGTCTATACTCGTACTTTCTCTCTCGAATTCATACAAGTCCACAAAGAATTGTTGATCAGACAATTCATAAATTCAAACACAAATTAATATAGATAAACTAGATAATAGATTATTAAACTGAAAATCAAAGTTATATAATCATCGTTTCACTTAAAGATCCATCATAAGCCTAAAAAGTATTTTAGTTCATCATAAATGAAATAAACACTGAATATATTAAAGATATCATCCTTTCAATTACAAATAAACTAAAAGAAAAGAATAAATCTAGAACCACCCTTTTCTTCAGCTCAATTTGCAACTGTTATGAAAATTCTTCAAAATCTTCTCTCCAATGCTTGCTCTGAAAATATATACTCTTGCTCTCTGTTAATTTCCTTGTATTGTATATGCCCCTCAATCTTGTTATTTTTCGTTAAATATAACACTAAGACATGTATTTTGATTGAAATTCCATGCTAATACAAGTCTCAAGCCATCCCAAATACTAAAACATAGATCTAGCAGTCTTTGAAACCAACTAAACAATTGCATGCTCGGACCCCACTTCGGCCGTGTTACTTACTACAATTAGCATACCCGTGATGCTCTGACTCTGTCTTGAGTTGGACCCCATACGTGGCCGGTGTAAAACTTTTAAAATGCCCGCCTACGGCGAGTATGTGATTCTCGCTACATGGTCATGTATTGCTCCTTTGCTTGCCACAATGTACCTTAAATTCACCCTTTTTGATCACTCGCAAAAACAAATCGTGATAGTCCTCGAGCATAAAACAAACTAACATACTATGCAACGCAATGCAATGATATATAATGCATCTAATCTAAATGCCTACGCATCCATCAGTCATCATAGAATCAAAGTATTTAACCGGCCTCAGAGTAATCAAGTAAACATGACAATACTTCATATCAAAACCAATCGATAATTCCTTATTAATCCTCGAATCTTAAACTATTATCACTGGTATAGTGTGTGTGATCAACATCTATTCAAATTGATACGGATTCAAATTCAATACATAATCAATTTCTTATAAGGAATCATACAGAGCAAACTCAAAAGTTTTAAAAGCAGATGAGTTCCAACTAAAACCAAGCAATCACCACTATCCAGGGTTCACAAAGGGTATGTATGCTTTTATTTTTATTCATATATATATATATATATATATATATATATATTCTCACGGGGGCTTTTTGCTCTTTTCTCATTTTATTCTTTTTTTCATTTTCCATGACTGTGCAATGTCTCATTCCATTAGGCTAACAGTGCTACCCCTTAGCGAGCTTTCAACTAACGACTCCCAGACCATATAAGACCTTAGGGCGCTAGGTGTAGAGACACCCCCTCGGGCGTACTTGCTTAAGTAACAAAGGCCCCAAAACAAGACTAGCCACGAATATTTTTTTTATATATGTATAAAGCTTATATACCCCACATTTATCCCCCAAAACTTAGTTCTTTACCTAATTCTTCATCTTCACTGCCTATCCTTATCATTTTCTCATTTACACTAACATTATCCTTTAGAAACTCTTTATGTATCAATTTAAACTAATCAGTCGACACAGATGTTATTAGCGCGCTACCCTTTTTATATTAGTTTCAAATAAGAACAAGATCCAATTCATAACAGAAATCACATCAAGGTTCTAATAATCAGTACTGTACTTGTCGACTTAATCTCAACCTCATCATTGGACAAAATAAAATGAACTACAACAACTGATGCACATATGCAAAATTAACACAATACTTAACTAATTTATATATATATATATATATATATATATGGTAAACATAACATGAATGCAACAATAAATAAAAACTATTTATGCTCCTAAGCTACTATGTAACTACATGATTACATGAATGCAACATTTGATAATCCTAAAACTAAACAATGAACTACTATGCACCTAGCTAATGAAATTAAATATGCATACATGAAATTAAATCCCCCAAATTTGAAAATTACAATGCCCTCATTGTATAGATATAGCAATAAAAATATGAGGACTTCCCTGTAATCACTTAAGCATGGGGTGGTGGTGGGTGTTCTTCTTCATCGGAGTCACTTGGTGGAAATCGTGGCATTAGGGCTGGCTATTGGTATATGAATTGAGCAGTGGGATTGAAGCTCTGGAGCGTCGTATTCAATGAGGTGAATGATAAGTTCATTGCTTCAAACATGTGGTCTTGCCTCGCTGCGAGCCGCAGCATCTTTCTTCGTGCTATCTTGTTTTGCTCATCCACTTGACGTTGAAAGTTGAGGAACTAAGGGCTAGATATAGACTCGGACTGTGGGGGTGCCTCTGTTCCTTCCTTTCCCATTGGAGTCGCCCTCCGAGCTATCGGAAGCATCAGCCTCATCATCCAAAGTGGATAAAAATATAAAGCCTAATCCTCTAGGATGTGACTCGCCTCCGGGCCATACCGCATACCGTGAAATCATTCTTAAATCTAGTGTCTGAAGTGGCATTTAGGTGATCTCATCATCGGACCATCGAACTCCGCTTGCCTACACAACCCACAAATGAGTGATGGGTGTGGCAAGCCGCCCGAGAATTGTCCTCGTAAGTACTGTCGAATTGAAAAACTGATTATTGCCCCGCCGTCGATGATAAAGTCTTGTACAATGGCATACAAGAGTACTTCCTTCTCCTTGGTCACGTCTGACGAGTGTGTGGATGGAAATAATTTGGCGCATAAGAATACATACCATATCTTGCCATACCTGCTGAGATCCTTGTTGTGAAAAATCATGCCTCCTTTGTGACCTTTGATCCATAAGGTACCCAGTTTTGTCATTTCATTCATAATAACCTCGTAATCTAGATCATAATCATGTAAATGAGCATACTGGAAATGTTTAGGCACTCTTACTAATAGTATATATTGATGGCATCAGCACTGAAATGGACTAATCTTCCCCACACAAAAGCGTTGAAAGGGGCCTTATCCTCGGCGTTAGCATAAAATTCTTTGACCACCCTTACAACGGCAGCCTCAGGTTCCTCCATGAACTTATTCCACCCTTTTTGATATATCTGTTCCATCATTTCACCGTCAACATGGTCCGGTGCCAACCCCCGCTCCGGTGTGAGAGATTTTGACACCATGTAATCATAACGGTCGGCGGCGGCGGCACTTATGAATTTGCATCGGTCGAAAGTTCGTGATGGTGGTGTGGTTCCGGAACTCTCTCCCCATCGCCTCTTTGATATGGGTCTAGACTCCATTGAAATCAGGAAGCTTTAACAACAATATTTCCCCCAAACTTCACTCACGCAATCTGTCGAACACTTGGTGTGCACAATGTTTTATTCCCCCAAACTTGATGATTTTGTTTCAAATATGCTGATAGGAAAGGAGGAATTAGAAGACAAAGTGCTCACTCTCAATTGTTGTATAACTTCCCTCACGAAGAACCCTAATTCGTAGCTTTCTGAGTTTGAGTTGAATGTATGTCGTGAAATTGGGTTATAGGGGAATGAATTTATAGAGATGGTGTGATGGAGAGGATTATGGGTTGGAGTAATGGATTGAAGTAGTGGATGTCTGTGTTATTGAAGTTGGATGGTAGATTGTAACTTGCCAAAATGTGGGTATATGATGATGTAGGTGTGGTGTTTCAGTTGGGAACTAAATAGTAGTGGGCAAATATGATGTAGCTATAAAAGCTGGCGGTTCAATTCGGGACCCACTTCGTGGGGTAGTATGTCTAAAAGGTGTGACGTTCGCAAAAATAGGTATACATCACCCATCTTGAGTCGCCAGATACATGGTACAAAATACAAATAAAAACTTAATTATACAACAGTCGTGTAAAATACGACAAAACATAATCCAAGAGTTTTAATACGTATATTATCATCTAGAAAGTATACAAACTCAATGATGTCCTCATTACATTTATTGTCACACTATTTAACAGAATAGTGAGGACTACTAATGCTATCATCTGGATCGTCACTCCGCTCTCCCGACTCGTCCCGACTATATTCTCATTTCCCGAAAGAGAACAAAGAAAGAAAGGGGTGAGCTCAACTAGCTTGGAGAAGAAATATTATGACTAAGATAATGCGAAATAAATTATCATTAGTCTTCAACAATGTTAAACCGATAAAATATAATAGACATCAAGTTTAACTGCAATGAACAAGCAATCCATTAGAAGAGTCAAGTAAAGAATAAAATCTACTATCTTCTATGATTTAAAAATTTTTCATCAATTTTTATCACTGGGACTCAATTTAATAAATAAACCACATCATCGAATCATCCCTGCACTACGGGCCAAGGATATTCATTAAATCATCAATGGTCATGACTATACCGAATAATCCCTGGTCATAATCATACCAAGTCCATCTTTGCACATAAGCCAAAGATATACAACAATAAAACAAATAATCAACCATCCATCTTTGCACGTAAGCCAAAGATATACAATTCAATAATCAACAGTCCATCTTTGCACGTAAGCCAAAGATAACTTTCATCACCATATAAGCATGAGGATGATGACAATGATATAAGCATTAATCAAACGAAAACAAGGATAAATATTAAAGACTTTAAATTTATCCAAATATTATCCATCACTTAAATAACTCATAATCTAATATTGTTAATATTATAACAATATTTTAATCACTTTTTAAACTTATAAACAATTTGTTTCAATTGTTTACACTTTACCACATAATGCATTTAATCATTTAAAAATGCCATACTCATAAGGTTTCATCACCAATGATCAAATCCCTCATCAAAAATCTGTATATACCTTATATAGGATTTCAAAGCAATAAAATCTTATTTTCCAATTTTGTTACATCACATAACATATTTAACTCATATGTTCGTAATTAAACCATTTTCATAAAAAATACCAAATCAGTCCCAAAAATATTTCTTTTGTGGGATTTAGCAGAATATAGTCCCATAATGAACATATATTTTTCTCCAAAATTTTAAAATTCATTTACTATTTTTCAAAAATTAATTTCTAATTAATTCCTTAAGAAATTAGCTACCTCAAGGTTAACTCCAGAAATTCCCAAATTTTGGTAGGATCTTACACATGTTAATGTGAGCTTCCCGTTTAAATTTCATGGTCATCGGAGTTATAGAACTCCGGTTATAGAACTTTTCGTCAGAAAAACCTAAATATTGAAATGGTCATAACTTGCTCATTTTAAGTCGGAATGAGCTAATTTTTGGACAGGATGTTCTTTATACCATATACTTTCATGTCCCAAAAGGCCAGAATTTTTCTCATAAATTAAGTGGCAGAAACAGCCCTTTTAAAAATATGGACAGTAGCTTTTTAAGCATTTCCAAATTTTTCATCCTTTACTAAAATCAGTCCACACGAAAATCTACGATACTTTTTTCAGTGATTCCACTTGGGTAAGTTATAAGACTCATAGATCTAAATCTAGAACTTGACCACACTCAAAAATTCGAAATATAATAGGAGATATGGTCAATTGAATTTCATGTTCCATTTTCACCAAAATCTGATTTTTCAACCCTTTGTGATTTCTAAGAAATTTTCATGTTTTCACATATTAACCAACATAACTTATCATAAAACATACTAATACTATAGATACCCATGGTTTTGATCAATCCCTTGCTTTTATTATGACTTTCTCCATAATCCACGTAAACATATCATTTCCACATTTTAATAAGAAATGAATACAAAGGATCATTCACTATGCATGTGGTAATCCACTCAGGCAGGTTATTCCAACAGAATAATAAATAATGAAATAACAGAAGGATTCACCATGCATGCGATAAAGACAAACATGCATGTGTTATTCCTAACGAATAATAAAGAAGAAGCGGAACCGGTCGACGTGATCCGCACCGAAAGTGATATTCCAATGAATAATAAATAATCTAAACCGTGTCAAAGTAAATTACGCCGCGACGGGATATTCCAATAAAATAATAAATAATGGAACCCGGTCCCCAGAACTTACGAGCATGGATATTCTTCGATAGAATAATAAATAATGGAACCAGTCCGTGAAAATGCATGAGCATGTGATATTACAGCGTAATAATAAAGAACGGAATAATAGAAGAATTTCACCATGTATGCGATTACTTGCATATAAAAGTTATTCCAACATAATAATTAAGAATGGAATAATAGAAGAATTTCACCATGTATGCGATACTTCGATAGACACAGGTTATTCCAACAGAATAATAAGGAATGGAATAACAATAGCTCTCTTCATGAATCTGAAAGAAATAATACCCTTACCTTATAATAAAAAGTCGGATACTTTGGAGAGAGAGGTAGCAGACTTCTCTTCTTCTTTCTCTCTATAATTTCTCTCTATAATAAATGCTCTATAGCTTTAGTGAATTGGTGAGAAATGAAGAAAGAATGAGCTTCTATTTATAGAAAAATATAGTTTCGATAATTGCACGTTTTGGGCTCGAAATATTACAATTACAATACCTCCAACTTTTCTTTTATTTTTAATTCACCATCCAAGTATTATCAAACTTGCACCACCTCCCCTAATAGTAAATCATGTGAATCAATAGTAAATCATGTGACTCAATAGTTCTAAACATGTGAAAAAATTAATTACAGTATAGTACCTCCATCTATACCTTCATTTTTAACTTAGTCATGTAAGTATCATCAATCTTGCACCAACTCCCCTAATAGTAAGTGAATGTGACTCAATAGTAACTCATGAATAGTAACTCATGAATAGTAACTTGTGAATAGTAACTCGTGAATAGTACTCTGACACGAAAAGTGCCCTGAATACCTAATTGAACAATATAATCTCCAGACATCAATTATTATCGAAATAAATGTCAATTTCTACTAACACAAATAATCTCAACACAATGGAACTATCAAATTCATCTTTAATTAACACGAACTTATTCATCATTAATATTATAACTTAAAATATTTAACAACCAGGTCGTTCCCAGGAAAGAGGGGGCTTTCCAATAAGGATTTCACCCTATTGGCGCGCAATTAGGTGACCAAACCTCTGCTTGGCAGAACTTCTAGACATTGTAAATATTGCAATTTAATAATATGAATAACTTTGTCGTCTCAATTATTGATTTAATAATATATCATATAATGCAGATGATACTGTGACAATAATCGAATCAATAATATGAGAGATATGATGCAACAATTACTATAGCAATAATTGAGTATAACTGAGTGACTTATCACGTAAGCATCAATAACCAATACCGTGTGCTACTATGCAACCACGCGTATTATTGTACTTTTACTACCGAGTAGTTCAACAGTTTTAACGGTAAAACTTTCGTCATTATTTTCATAAAAATAATTCTGTCGTTTTATTACTACGATAATACTTCAGTTGTGGGTTCACCAATGATTGTGCCGTCGTACGGATATTCCTGACAAAAAGAATATTCCCCGACCAAATGAATATTTTATAACAACTTGCATACTTTACAAAATTTATAAATATTACCCACAACTAAAATATTATATCAAATCCATACCATAATATTTAAAAAATATTTTGAGAAATTTAAATCTCTATTCATAAAATTTGGGGTCTCACAATCTCCCCTCCTTATGAAATTCCGCCCTCAAAATTTACGTACGTACTTGGTATGCCGAAGAAATGAGGATACCTTGACTTCATTTCAAATTCTAACTCAAGAGGTATAACCTTGAGTGTCGAATGTGATCCTTCTTATCAAAGATTTTAACACGTATCTCCTCACACGTTAAATCTTCTGCTATCTCGTCTAGTTCTAATTCAATAATGTGGTTCAGGTGGTCCACATATTTATGTAATATCAAAACGAGAAAAATGTTATGAACACGCGACATACTTGGCGGTAAAGAGAGTTTATAGGCCACAGTTCCTACTCGATCGAGGATTTCAAATGGGCCAATAAAATCGAGGGTTGAGATTTCCTCTCTTCATCGATTCTTGCTTCTAGAATAACGCCCTCTTGAACTTTCTTCTTCACATTCATCAGCTCTAAGTATGTAGCTTGCACGACTTTAACTTTATCGATTAAAGTCGATTCTACTCGTATATTTGATATCACCACGTGGGTCTTTAGAGTCTTTAACTCTATCTTCATCATTTGTAAGTTATACAAAATGGGTATTTGTGTTAACAACATCGCACTCAAAAATGCATACGATCTTCTACTCAACAATGGTACGACCTTCAACGGCTACCACGTTCTCTTTTCCACAATGATATTGAATGGTACGATCGTAATCTTCAATAGCTCGAGCCAACGTCTTTGACACATTATACGATCTTTTTAGGTACAGAAATATTTGAGGGTTTTCTACTGGGGTCAATACAAAATTCAATTTCACGCTCTAGACGTAGGCTAAGAAGTCTTCAAGAATACGTCAGGAAATTTATTAACAATAGAAATATCATTCAAAACTGTGACCCTCATCCCAAGACTTGGATAGCACATGTAATGAAGGTTTCTCCTAAGGGAGTTTCAACCAATAAGTCAAAGTCTAACTTCTTCGGAGTCAAATTTAAACATTGAACGCAAGCAAGAGAGATAAAATAATGGGTAGAACCGATATCTAATAAGGTATAGACTTCAAGAATTTATAATTAACTAACCCGTGCTAACTTCGTTCGGGTTACTCGCTTTTTGAGAAGTCACGAAAAACGCTCTTCCTGAAACCACCGACTTTGTTTTGTCCGTATCCGCCTTTGGTGCTACCGTCCCAGCTGGACTTGACTTCACTATACGACAAAATCGAGCTAAATGACCTTCTCTTCTTGAAATTTCCATTTCTATTATCTTGGCCATGATTACCACCGAAGTGGTTACCATTTTTGGCATGATAATTTCCCCCACGATGGTTATCATTGTTCATGGCGTTGCCACCCGCATTTATTATTATTATCGTGTTGTTGGTCGTTACCTTTTGGTTGTGCTAACTCATTATCACGCTCCAATAATCGAGCCCTATTCACAACATCCTAATATAAACAAAGTTTATGAGAAATGAGGTATTGACGTATATCGGGTTTAAACCTCTTAGAAACATTCGCGTCATTCGCTCCTCATTATCGACCAAATGGGATGCAAACCGGGATAACTCCACAAACTTAGCCTCGTATTGCGACACGATCATATTGTTTTGCTCCATTGCTTATCTCAACATTTTCAGATGCCATTTTCAAACACTGTCACAAAATAAGGGTTAATTGACATATCAAATATTATCCCTATACTCTGACCGACCAATTAAATACCAAATAAACTTAGGTAGGTCATACTAGCGAAGGAATTCCCCGTCCCTCCCCTCCTAGTTCTTATTTCACATTTCAGCCAGGATCATATCCCTAAGCTTTGATACCAACTGTGACGCCCCCAAAAATAGGTATACATCACCCATCTTGAGTCGCCAGATACATAGTACAAAATACAAATAAAAACTTAATTATACAACAGTCGTGTAAAATACGACAAAACATAATCCAAGAGTTTTAATACGTATATTGTCATCTAGACAGTATACAAACTCAATGATGTCCTCATTACATTTATTGCCACACTATTTAACAGAATAGTGAGGACTACTAATGCTATCATCTGGACCGTCACTCCGTTCCCCGACTCGTCCCGTATTATATTCTCATTTCACAAGAGAATAAAGTGAAGAAAGGGTGAGCTCAACTAGCCCATTAAGAAATATTATGACTAAGATAATGCAGAATAAATTATCATTAGTCTTCAACAATGTTAAACTGATAAAATATAATAGACATCAAGTTTAACTGCAGTGGAACAAGCAATCCATTAGAAGAGTCAAGTAAAGAATAAAATCTACTATCTTCTATGATTTAAAAAGTTTTCATCAATTTTTATCATTTGAGACTCGACAATAAATAAACCACATCATCGAATCATCCCCGCTTTTACGGGCCAAGGATATTCATTAAATCATCAATGGTCATGAATATACCGAATAATCCCTGGTAATAATCATACCAAGTCCATTTCTGCACATAAGCCAAAGATATACAACAATAAAACAAATAATCAACAATCCATCTTTGCACGTAAGCCAAAGATATACAATTCAATAATCAACAGTCCATCTTTGCACGTAAGCCAAAGATAACTTTCATCACCATATAAACATGAGGATGATGACAATGATATAAGCATTAATCAAACGAAAACAAGGATAAATATTCAAGACTTGAAATTTATCCAAATATTATCCATTACTTAAATAACTCATAATCTAATATTGTTAATATTATAACAATATTTTAATCACTTTTTAAACTTATAAACAATTTGTTTCAATTGTTTACACTTTACCACATAATGCATTTAATCATTCAAAAATGCCATACTCATAAGATTTCATCACCAATGATCAAATCCCTCATCAAAAATCTGCATATACCTTATATAGGATTTCAAAGCAATAAAATCCTATTTTCCAACTTTGTTACATCACATAACATATTTAACTCATATGTTTCAGAACTAAACTATTTTCATGAAAATACCAAATCAAGTCCCAAAAATATTTCTTTTCTGGGATTTAGCAGAATATAGTCCCATAATGAACATATATTTTTCTCCAAATTTTTAAAATTCATTTACTATTTTTCAAAAATCAATTTCTAATTAATTCCTTAAGAAATTAGCTACCTCAAGGTTAACTCCAGAAATTCCCAAATTTTGGCAGGATCTTACACATGTTAATGTGAGCTTCCCGTTTAAATTTCATGGTCATCGGAGTTATAGAACTCCGGTTATAGCACTTTTCGTCAGAAAAACCTAAATATTGAAATGGTCATAACTTGCTCATTTTAAGTCGGAATGAGCTAATTTTTGGACAGGATGTTCTTTATACCATATACTTTCATGTCCCAAAAGGCCAGAATTTTTCTCATAAATTAAGTGGCCGAAACAGCCCTTTTAAAAATATGGATAGTAGCTTTTTAAGCATTTCCAGATTTTTTTATCATTTACTAAAATCAGTCCACACGAAAATCTACAATACCTTTTCCAGTGATTCCACTTGGATAAGTTATAAGACTCATAGATCTAACTCTAGAACTCGACCAAACTCAAAAATTTGAAATATAATAGGAGATATGGTCAATTGAATTTCATGTTCTATTATCACCAAAATCTGATTTTTCAACCCTTTGGAATTTCTAAGAAATTTTCATGTTTTCACATATTAACCAACATAACTTATCAGAAAACTTACTAATACTATAGATACCCATGGTTTTGATCAATCCCTTGCTTTTATTATGACTTTCTCCATAATCCACGTAAACACATCATTTCCACATTTTAATAAGGAATGAATACAAATGATCATTCACCATGCATGTGGTAATCCACTCAGGCAAGTTATTCCAACAGAATAATAAATAATGAAATACAGAAGGATTTACCATGCATACGATAGAGACAAAGACTGCATGTGGGTTATTCCTAATAATAATAAAGAATGGAACCAGTCGAGTAGTGATCCGCCGACCGGCGTGATATTCCAATGAATAATAAAGAATGGAAAAACCGAAATCGGTGTAAATTAACTTAATGCAGATATTCCAATAGAATAATAAATAATGGAACCGTCCTGCATAAACGCATGACGATGGGATATTCCTATGTAATAATAAATAATAGAACCAGTCCCATGAAAATGCACAGAGAGGATATTCCGCGAAATAATAAAGAAACGGAATAATAGAAGAATTTCACCATGTATGCGATTACTTTTGCATATAAAGTTATTCCAACATAATAATAAAGAATGGAATAATAGAAGAATTTCACCATGTATGCGATACTTAGCATAATAACAAAGTTATTCCAACGTAATAATAAGGAATGGAATAACAATAATTCTCTTCATGAATACGAAAGAAATAATACCCCTTACCTTATAATAAAGTATCCTTTACCTTTGGAAAGTAGAGAGGTAGCAGACTTCTCTTCTTCTTTCTCTCTATAATTTCTCTCTATAATAAATGCTCTATAGCTTTAGTGAATTGGTGAGAAATGAAGAAAGAATGAGCTTCTATTTATAGAAAAATATAGTTTCGATAATTGCACGTTTTGGGGCTCAAAATATTACAGTACAATACCTCCAACTTTTCTTTTATTTTTAATTCAGTCATCCAAGTATTATCAAACTTGCACCACCTCCCCTAATAGTAAATCATGTGAATCAATAGTAAATCATGTGACTCAATAGTTCTAAACATGTGAAAAAATTAATTACAGTATAGTACCTCCATCTATACCTTCATTTTTAACTTAGTCATGTAAGTATCATCAATCTTGCACCAACTCCCCTAATAGTAAGTGAATGTGACTCAATAGTAACTCGTGAATAGTAACTCGTGAATCGTAACTCGTGAATAGTACTCCGACACGAAAAGTGCCCTGAATAGCCGATTGAACAATATAATCTCCAGACATCAATTATTATCGAAATAAATGTCAATTTCTACTAACACAAATAATCCCAACACAATAGAACTATCAAATTCATCTTTAATTAACACGAACTTATTCATCATTAATATTATAACTCAAAATATTTAACAACCAGGTCGTTCCCAGGAAAGAGGGGGCTTTCCAATAAGGATTTCTCCCTATTGGTGCGCAATTAGGTGACCAAACCTCTCCTTGGCAGAACTTCTAGACATTGTAAATATTGCAATTTAATAATATGAATAACTTTGTCGTCTCAATTATTGATTTAATAATATATCATATATGCAGATGATACTGTGACAATAATCGAATCAATAATATAAGTGATATGATGCAACAATTACTATAGCAGTAATTGGGTATAACTGCGTGACTTATCACGTAAGCATCAATAACCAATACCGTGTGCTACTATGCAACCACTCGTATTATTGTACTTTTATTACCGAGTAGTTCAACAGTTTTAACGGTAAAACTTCCGCCATTATTTTCATAAAAATAATTCTGTCGTTTTATTACTACGACAATACTTCCGTTGTGGGTTCACCAATGATTGTGCCGTCGTACGGATATTCCCAACAAAAATAATATTCCCCGACCAAATGAATATTTTATAACAACTTGCATACTTTACAAAATTTATAAATATTACCCACAACTATAACATTATATCAAATCCATACCATAATATTAAAAAAAATATTTCAAGAAATTTAAATCTCTATTCATAAAATTTGGGGTCTCACAAAAGGCATGCCCCAGCGGGCATACCTTATGTTATTGGACTGGAGACCCCCGCCCCGGTGGGGGTGTTATGCTTTAAGGATCCCGCCCCGGCGGGCATGCATTCTGTTAACCAAATTGGGAGACCCCCGCCCCGACGAGCATATTGGTCTTGAAGGGGCCCGTCATGGCAGGCTTGTACTCTACAAATGGCCTCTGGTTTGCTTAATTCTTCCCTGCAACTCCAAACCATGATCATATTAAGTTCCTGAAATACCATAAAACATAAATGTGAGTAGATATTGAGTAATTTTAAGCATGGTGATAGGATTATCTAAAAATGACTTATACTTTTAACTACTAATTATTGAATTGACATGAATTGATTCTATACTAAATAATATTCTAAACTATAATCTAACTAGTATGGATAAAATTACTGAGAACGAAAGTAAAATTGGGTTGCCTCCCAACTAGCGCTTGATTTTAAGTCTTTCAGCCTGACTACTCCCTGTTCACAGTACGTCGGCTAGTGTGATTGCGATTACATCCGTATTGGAATCGCCACCCCAATAATGCTTCAGCCTTTGACCGTTGACCTTGAAAGTTTCCAATGGATTCCTACCGTAGAGTTCAACGGTGCCATGTGAGAAAACTCTTTTGATGGTAAATGGACCCGACCATCTTGATTTTAGCTTCCCTGGGAACAACCTCAACCTTGAGTTAAAAAGTAGTACTGATTGCTTCGGCTTGAACGTTCTTTGCATGATTTTCTGGTCATGCCATTTCTTGACCTTTTCTTTGTATAACTTCAAGTTCTCGTAAGCTTGAAGTCTGAATTCATCGAGCTCATTTAGCTTAAGTAGTCTCTTTTCACCCACAGCTGCTTGATCGAAGTTAAGTTTCTGAATAGCCAAATAGGATTTGTGTTGTAACTCCATAGGCAGGTGACATGCTTTTCCATAGACCAATTGATATGGTGACATACCAATTAGTGTTTTGTACACAGGTCGGTAGGCCCATAGTGCATCGTCCAACCTGAGTGACCAGTCCTTTCTATTCGGGTTCACCACCTTTTCTAAGATTCTTTTCACCATCTGTTTGAAACTTCAGCTTGCCCACTTGTTTGGGATGATATGCCGTCGCCACCTTATGGTTGACCCCATACTTCGCCAAGAGAGCTGTAAATGATCTGTTGTAGAAGTGACTACCTTCATCACTTATAATAGCTCTTGGCGTGCCAAATCTCGTAAAGATATTCTTTTGAAAGAATTTGAGGACCACTTTGGCATCGTTAGTTGGGAGTGCTACGACTTCAATACATAATCAACCGCAAGCAATATGTACTGATTGTTAAATGAGGAAGGGAATGGCCCCATAAAATCCATGCCCCATACATCAAAAATCTCCACTTCTAAGATTGTTTGTAGTGGCATCTCATTCCTTTTCGATATATTGCCCACTCTTTGGCATTTATCACAACTTTTTACGAACTGGTGGGCATCTTTAAATAATGTAGGCCAATAGAACCCGGCTTGAAGAACCTTCGATGTTGTTCTTTCACTTCTGTAATTTCCCCCGTATGTAGACGAATGACATTCATGTAATATATTATTCACCTCGATATAGGGCACACACCGTCTAATCATCTTGTCGGCGCACTGTTTAAATAAGTATGGCTCATCCCACATATACCACTTAACGTCATGTAGCAATTTCTTTTTCTGTTAACATGTAAGAACAGGGGGAAGTATATTTCTCACTAGATAGTTAGAGAAATACGCGTACCATGAAAATTCCGCATTAACTCCAAATAGTTGCTCATCCGAAAATGATTCATTAGTTACACACCTGTCATCTTCATTTTTACCCTGATTTTATAGCCTCGATAAATGATCTGCAACTTGATTCTCTGTCCCCTTTCTATCTTTTATTTCTAAATCAAATTCCTATAGAAGAAGAATCCATCTGATAAGGCATGGCTTAGCATCTTTTTTTGAAATTAAGTACCGAATAGCCGAGTGATCTGTATAAACTACCACCTTTGTTCCGATCAAGTATGCCCGGAATTTATCGAAGGCATATACTACTGCACGCAATTCCTTTTCCGTAGTTGTGTAATTCATTTGGGTCTCCGTGAGTGTCTTACTTGCATAGTATATGGCATGAAATACCTTCTCTCGACGTTGGCCCAAGACAGCCCCAACCACATAGTCACTTGCATCACACATTAACTCAAACGACATTGTCCAATCCAGTGTGATGATAATTGGCGTTGTAGTCAATTTCTTCTTCAATAGCTCGAATGCTAACTTACAACCCTCATCAAACTTAAAATCTGAATCCTTCTCTAAAAGACTGCACAATGGTTTTGTAATTTTAGAGAAGTCTTTTATAAATCTCCTGTAGAACCCGGCATGTCCCAAAAAACTACGTATTCCCTTAACTGAAGTTGGTGGTGGGAGCTTTTCAATCGTTTCCAGCTTTGCTTTATCAACCTCTAGTCCTTTTGCTGAAACCTTATGACCCAAAATTATTCCTTCCTCAACCATGAAGTGGAACTTTTCCCAGTTAAGTACCAGATTTGTTTCTGTGCATCTCTTTAACACCATCACCAAGTTCTACAAATATGCATCAAAATCGTCTCCATAGATAGAAAAGTTGTCCATGAAGACTTCCACATTTTTCTCCACCATGTTTGAGAAGATGGCCATCATACACCGTTGGAAGGTAGCGGGTGTATTACACAAGCCGAAGGACATTCTCCTGAATGCGAATGTGCCGTATGGGCACGTGAAAATTGTCTTCTCTTGATCTTCAGGAGCAATGACTATCTGATTATACCCTGAATACCCATCCAATAAGCAGTAAAATTTATGGACCACCAATCTATCCAACATCTGGTCAATAAAAGGCAAAGGGAAATGGTCTTTTCGAGTTGCCTTATTCAATTTCTTTCAGTTTATGCAAACCCTCCAACCAGTCATTGTCCTCATCGGAATTAGCTCATTGTCAACATTTTATACCATGGTCATTCCTCTTTTTTTCGGCACACACTGCACCGAACTGACCCACTTACTATCAGAAATTGGGTAGATGATACCGGCGTCCAACCATTTCAGTATTTCTTTCTTCACAACTTCCTTCATAATTGGGTTGAGCCGTCTCTGTTGCTCCATCGTTGGCTTTGCATCCTCTTCCATTAGAATTTTGTGCATACAAAAGGATGGGCTGATTCCCTTGATATCTATGATTGTCCATCCTATAGCCGATTTATGTTCTCTAAGCACCCTCAGCAACTCACTTTCCTACAAGTCATTAAGCGCAACAAAAATAATAACAGGTAAAGTATTAGAATTGCCTAAATAAGCATACCTAAGGTGTTTAGGTAGTGGCTTTAGCTAAAGGGCAGGTGGCTCCTCCAATGATGGTTTCATTCTTGTTGCGGCTCTTTCCTTCATGTGCAATGGTTCAAATGGTGCTTTAAATCTGCTAACTCGTGGCAGGGAGTCTAACATCTGCAAGTAATCCATAAATTCTGGATCATCCAAATCTTCATCTCCCAATAACGTCGTTTCCAATGGATCATTAGCAAAACTTTTACCCATGTCTTCGCTAATTATCTGCTCAATGATATCCATCCTAAAACACTCTTCTTCATCCGTGGGGAATTTCATGGCCTTGAAAACATTAAACTTTACTTCTTGATCTTGGACCCTCATAGTTAGTTCACCTTTTTGTACATCGATGAGTGTCCTACCCGTAGCCAAAAATGGTCTCCCTAGGATAATTGGGATGTTATTATCTTCCTAAAAATCCAAAATTATGAAATCCGCAGGGAATATAAATTTTTCAACCTTGACCAAGATGTCCTCCACAATGCCTCTCGGCATGCGTGGTGACCCTATCTGCTAACTTTGCAATGAGATGTCTCAGAGGCTTTGGAAGCGGGTAGACCTAATTACATATAAACTGATAATGGCATAAGGTTTACACTTGCTCCCAAATCACATAAACACTTGTTGAACACCATGTTCCCAATTGTGCACGGAATGGTAAAACTCCCCGGATCTTTCAACTTTGGTGGCAACTTCCACTGTAAAACTACACTACACTCCTCTGTTAATGCCACTGTTTCAAAATCTTCTAACTTCTTTTTCCTAGATAGAATACCCTTCATAAATTTCGCATAAATTGGCATCTGCTCTAGGGCTTCTGCGAAAGTGATGTTAATCTGAAGTTTTTTAAACACTTCCAAAAATTTTGCGAACTACTTATTTAATTTCTACTTTTGGACTCTCTGCTGAAATGGCGGTGGAGGATACACAACTGGCTTGTCATCTAACTTTGTTTTCTCAACTTGCTTTTCCTCACCCTGTTTTTCCTCAACCACTTTGTCATCTAGTCTAACTGAATTTTCTGCACTTTTCCCATCTAGATGTTTTCCATTTCTCAATGTGATTGCCTGACATTGTTCATGATTTCCCTTAGGATTTCTTTCGGTGTCACTTGGTAGAGTCCCTTGTGGTCTATTGTTCAATCCTAAGGAAATTTTTCCCATCTGATTTTCTAAATTCTTGATGGCTATCTCTTGCGATTTCATGGCCATTGCTTGGTTTTCCATAGCTGCCTCGTTGCTTGTTATAGACTTTGACAACAACTCCTCTAAATCTGATTTCCTCTCTTGATGTTGAGCTGGTTGTTGTTGATTCTGAAATCCTGGGGGATAAGATGGTCGTGGAGCTTGCTAATGCTGATTATTACTCCACAAAAATTTTGGGTGATTCCTATTCCCCGGATTGTATGTATTCTGGTACATGTTCTGTGGAATCTTGTTGTAGCTACCCACAAATTGCACTAACGCTGGGTTGATTGCACATTGATCTGTAGGATGTTCACCCGCACACAATTCATAAATAACGGCAACTTGTTGTGTCTGTACCCCTGACAAAGCATCCAACTTCTTAGAGAGTGCTGAAATCTGCGCTGCTATCGTCGTCACTCCATCTAACTCTAACACTCCAGCTGTCGTTGTGTGTGTCGTTCATGCCATGGGCCACTGATAATTGTTAGCTGCCATTATCTCTTTCATTTCGTAAGCCTCCTCATAACTCTTAGCCATAAACGCTCCACCCGAAGCTGCATCAATACTGGTCCTGAGATTCCAATGTAATCCATTAAAGAATGTATTCATCTGCAACCACTTAGGCAATCCATGATGCGGGAACTTTCTGAGTAATTCCTTGTATCTTCCCTATGCCTTATACAGTGATTCCCCATGTTGCTATTCAATCATAATTATCTCCTTCCTCATCTTTACAGTTTTCGCTGGTGGAAAAATTTTTGCAAGAAATTTATGAGCTAGGTCTTCCCATGTAGTTATTGATCCCGGAAATAGAGAGTGTAACCAACTCTTCACCTTGTCCCGTAAGGTGAATGGGAATAAGTGAAGCCTTACTACATCATCTGACACCTCATTATACCTAAAAGTGTTACAAATCTCCAGAAAGATGACCAAATATTCGTTCGGATCATCATTTGCCAAACCCCCAAACTAAACCGAATTTTGAATCATCTGAATAGTCCCAGGCTTGATTACAAATGTGTTCGCAGCTATAGCAGGCCTGATGATACTCAACTGCAGCTCAGTCACCTTGGGTATAGCAAAGTCCCTCAACGCTTTCTGGTCTTCGGTAGCTATTGCTTCTTCTTTTTCAGAGTTTTCGAAGTCTTCCCTTGTTTCCTTGATCCACTTACTTAGCCTTTGAAACTGTCTCTCAATGTCGTCCTCAAAAGGAAGCAAGTCCGGATTTTTGGACCGAGTTTGCATAAACCAACTTCAAAAACCTGAAATAAGACGAACAAAACAAAAATAAAAAATGTTTAAATAAAACTGGACTAATTAAATTGATATCGTAAAATATTAAAATCTATACTAATAGTTCCCCGGCAACGGCGCCAAAAACTTGTTGGGTAAAATCTAATTACGCTCAACACGCAAGTATACGTGGTCAACAAGTAATATAATAGTAAGTAGAGTATCGTTCCCATAGAGAAATTAGTAAGATTTTCAACCTCACAATTACCAGTTTCCTATTAATCCCAATTTTATTAAATTATCCAAATTAATGATTAAAATTATAAAAACTAAATTATTAATAATATTAAAATCGTAAAACAATCACAAATCGCAAAAACTGAATTTCTAAACAAGTATCGGAGAATTAGGCTTACAACTTCACCCTAAGCTTCACTATGATTATTATCCTTTATTCCAGTTTAATTTACTATCTCAGTTTATTAATCAAGAACACAAAAGTAGAATTAGCCACCTCTCGATGCACTAACACCATATTAACTGAAATTCACAATTTAGATAGAATTAAGTTAAACACCTTAATTAACTAACTAACTATATCTCTATGTGTATTACAATCAAAGAAAGTTTAAGTTCAAGTTCTTTGTCCAATTACATGCGATGTTAAGCATATCTCTACCCTAACATTCATCAAGATTCTGTTCATTCACAAAATTCAAGAACACATGCTATATTAACTAAGTCTAGACTCGTACTTCCTCTCTCGAATTCATACAAGTCCACAAAGAATTGTTGATCAGGCAATTCATAAATTCAAACACAAATTAATATAGATAAACCGGATAATAGCTTATTAAACTAAAAATCAAATTTACATAACCATCGTTTACTTAAAGATCCATTATAAGCCTAAAAAATAATTTAGTTCATCATAAATGAAATAAACACTGAATAAATTAAAGATATCATCCTTTCAATTACAAATAAACTAAAAGAAAAGAATAAATCCAGAACCACCCTTTTCTTCAGCTCAATTTGCAACTGTTATGAAAATTCTTCAAAATCTTCTCTCCAATGCTTGCTCTGAAAATCTATACTCTTGCTCTCTGTTAATTGCCTTATATTGTATATGCCCCTTAATCTTGTTATTTTTCATTAAATATAACACTAAGACATGTATTTTGATTGAAATTCCATGCTAATACAAGTCCCAAGCCATCCCAAATATTAAAACATAGATCTAGCAGTCTTTCAAACCAACTAAACAAGCTGATGTTTCGGGACCCTAAGCCCGGCGATGGTGTTATTTACTACAATTAGCCCTTCCGTGGCATAGCTTCTGCCTTAAGAGTTACGGGCGCCCCTTACGTAGTATAAAACTTAAAAACTGTAAGTAAGGAATGGTGTTTGATAACATCAAATTCCAAGAAAAAGTAAAATCGTAATCAAAATATCGATTAAAAATGAAGAACGCAAAGAACGCGAAGAACGTTGTTGATGGACAAATTTAAAACCATCGTAGTGTAATTGTTGTTGATGGGCAAGTTTAAAACCATCGCGTATAAGTTAATTGCTTATTACTTGGTTAGGAACGTTAGAAACGTTCATGAAGAACGGATTAAAACTGAGTTATAACGAAGTTATGGCAAAAATTTCATAAAAGACAAACGAGAATTAGAAAGTTATTAAATGAACCCGAATATGTAGGGTTTCATAAGAATGTAAGAGAACGTATAAAACATGAGTCGTGGAGTCAAGAGTGAATGAATTCCGAGTTTGGATGACCGAATTACGGACGAACGAACAAAGAGCGTTAAAAACATAAAATGAATGAAGGGCAAAGATTAAGCCAATTGAATGGCATGTTAATGGATTCAGAACGAAGTTCTTCCATGGGTAATCAAAGTACGTAAGATAAGGAAGAAAATGGTTATGGAATGACCTCGTTTCGAGTTATATCGAATAAGATATAAGATTTCAAAGTACGCGTCTCAACTTGATACAAGACTTAGAAAATTTTCTAGGTTCTATGTTGGTATACCACAGCCAAATGAGCTTTGGGAGGCGGCGCCACAAATATGAGGCACAGGCCATCGGCCGATCTTCGAGTGTGGCACCATTGCATGAGAGACAGAGAAGATACTCGGTAGTTTGACACTGCAGAGTGGCGCTGCAGCGCTAAGTAAAGGAAGGGGCTCAGTGTCGCGGCGCTGGTGCAGGGGAAAAGTCAATGATGAGCTTTTAAGTGCTCAATTACTGGGGGATGTGCAAGAAAGAAATATGAACATGTAGTTCAACTAATGTAACACTTAATCAAGTGTATTAAACCTTTAATGAAGGTTGAACGAAAAGATTAAACGATATTAAAAGACAAAGAATGTGAATGTGGGTTACAAAACTGATATCCAGGGACTGTAGTCACGATAAACGAACGGGGGGGATTGCTATGATTGTGATTCCTTAGACGTTGAGTAACGAGGGTAATGTATAACATTTCGATGTTATGACATAGTAATGAGAGATGAATGTAAAGCATTTAGACGTTGTGAACGTAACTTTGTTGCGATGAACGATCGGTCTTAGCATACAACAAACCATATGGCTTTGACATTAAGAAAGATTATTGAACATGGGATTCAGGTGATAGTAATGAATGAAAGCGATTAAAACCTTAGGTAAAGGTTGAATGAGAGATTAAGGGATGAACAACGTAAACGTTGAATACGTAAACAATTCTCGTGGATCGTATTCACGTCGGGCGAACGTTCTAAGTATACATTGGTTGTATGACTTAGACGTTGACGAAGGTAGTAAGTAAGATATGAATTATCAAGAAAGCCATAGCGAACGGTAATAAGATTAATGAAAGTCGAATGGGAGTCAGATAAAGAATGTTAGAATGAAATATAAGCGTTGAACACTTGAACCAACGTGAAGGTTAAGTGTACGCAAATATTAAACAGGTAGAACGGTGTAGAAGCTAAATTAAGGACAAGTACGTATAATATAAAGAAGCTGAGTTAATGTTTATAACTTGGATGATGTTCCGAGTCAAATGAACCGGACGTTTTAAGATAAGAATAAGATAACGTAAAATGGTAACGCTATAAATGCGTAGAATGAATATGAAATGATCGTTCTGAGTATACAAAAGACTATATGACTTGGACGATAAAGAATGAATCTTGAGGTATGGCATTTAGTTACCAGAAAGCCATAAGGAATAAGAAATTGACTTAATGAACGTTATAGTTAATGGTTTGGATAAGTTAAGATGAATTTAGGTTGTATTACAATTATAACCTTTGACGGTTGACATATTGGAGTTGGGCTAAACAATTCCTTCATAGAGCGAAGGTATATACGAAACTGGCAACTGATCTAACTCACTGTTATGGGCAGTGTAGATGAGACGGGAACTTGTTTGTTGGTTGTTTATGGGAAACCACTCAGAGTACCATATGGACTACTAGCAGAGAAACGATGTGTGTTGAGTCCTAGAGAAGTTATAAGAAGAAGATAAGAATGTAAATCATCAAAGATGATGAACGTATTGAGTAAGACATCTTTGTATGTCATAAAGCCATTAACCGGTAAAGGAAGTTGGTTGCGTAAACTTAGATTATAAGAACGCGGACCATAAGAAGTAATGTTAAGTAAACCAATGTGAAAGTCAAGTATATGACTAATTGGTGTATGTGTTATTTCCTTATGTGCTACATAGGAATTGGAATGAGCAGTTCAGCGTAAACTATAAGTTCTAGCTGTGCGTAAGGCAAGTTTCCTAACTTTATTCATATTCTAAATGAATGCTAGTTTCTAAAACTTATCAGATGTTAAACTTGAGAAGTTCTGTCTATGTGCAAATGTGTGATATTTGTACAAGGTGGTAGAACGTATGAGGCCTTGTGCCACAATATGAACACTTTTGTATTTCTATGAGATGAACTATTCTGTGATTGAACTGTTCAAGAAGAGAATGTTCTGTTTATACATGAACCGTTATTGTTAAGTCTGTGTTATTAATTCTAGCTAAACATGATGAGTATGAAAAAGGTAGAAGTATGAAAGTGTTTCAAAGTGAATGTGAATAATGTTTTAAAATGATAGGAATCAAGATTATTCCTATTATTCAAGCTGCTTCCTAACCTTTGTTCAGTTATTGAAGTCTTAAAGGAATGTTTAAATTCTTAAAGTTGTTTGTTCAACTGCTAAGACTTGCTGGGAAATTGAATGCTCACATTTGCTTTAAATAAAAACATTTTCACCGAACGATGTTAGAAGAACTTAAGGATCCCGTAAAGATCAAGCTGATCGGTATCCAAAAGAAGTGTCATTCATTATATGAATGACCATGAAGATCAAGCGAAGATTTGTAATATAGAATGATTGAATTAAACTATAGAATAGTTTAATGAACGATTATGTATCCTTGGTGGCGAATGAAAGTCACTCGTGTAAGATGTAAAGAATAATGTAATTATCATTATTTGTAATGAACGAGGTTATAAGGTATTAGAACTTGGGATTTGAGAATGTATGTTGTTATATTTAGCTATATAATGATGTATGTTTGGAAGAAGATGGGATCGTGACGTACAGAATCTGAGTGTAAAAATAGATTGGATTTCGGGGAGTTATAGATTGGTATCAGAGCTGATAGGTTATAAATCTTAGGTATGAGTACCTAAGACTATAATCATAGAGAGAAGGATAAGAAAATCGTTGAGTTAAATGATTAAGGAAGAAGATCACCACGTGATCATAGTAAATCGTAGTAACAGATGATCTATTAAACGATGAATGATTTATAGCTAATGCTATGAATGAATGGTACTATGAAGTAGTATGGGAAGAAAAACTTAGATTGAGTTGTAAAGGATATCATACGAATTAAAGAAGATTCATATTAAGCAAAGATAAAGTTAGATGTTGTAAGATTTTAATTAAGGACTCATGTGATAGCTGAGTTGTATGAACCTTTGTTATGGGCAGAGGTTTGTGCTTCGGTGTAACAACTGCTTAGCTTATTAAAGTGATAATCATTGGAATTGGTCGCGCTATTAAGATGTATATGACGAGAAGGTGAATCTTTACTCGTGTATATACTTGATAGGTAGAGAACGATAAAGTAGGTGCGAGTTCTTGAAACTCATACTTATGGTAAGTTTGTGACTCATAATTATATGGTATGTTTTTGAACTTCTTAGCGAATGGACACTTATGGTCTGTCTGGGATAGTTCTTAAACTCATATTATTGTGGAAAGTTCCTGAACTCATAATGTGTGGTAAGTTGATGGACTATACTAAGGTATAGAAATGTGTAGACTGAAAATGAGTTATTTTCAATAGACTTAGCATTGAATGTGCTAGAGAAGATTAAGTATTGTCGTAAGTAAGACAATGAAGGAAGATGGAGAATAGGATATTTCATGTCATCTAGCTATGCTAGATTTCAAAGTTTATTGAAATCGTGTTTATGTGTGCGCGTTTTGAAAATGAAAGAATTGGTTCAACTTTTGGAACCAATGGATTTTAAAAGAACTATTCTTAATATGTCTATGCTAGTTGATTCGGCTAGACAGAAATTGATTTGAAATATCAAAATGAATTTTACATCATCAGTGCATTTGATGCAAAGATGGTAAAAGGATGGAGTTATTAATACAATTGAACCTAGTTTTGGATGTGATCTTAGGATCAACAACCAGCTATGGTATGATTCATAATGACGAAGTCATAAATTGATGAAGTCCTCAATGTATTGTGAAAAGTACAGTATCATGACATCATAAAACGTTTTGATGTATTGTGAAAGAATTTAAAGAAGTAGTCAATGTTAATTAATTTGACTAGACGAATGTTTCAAGTTGATGTCCAATTTATTGGTATGGTCTAAGTTATTTGATTTGGCTAAGATGTATGGTATGTCATGATTAAAAGAAAATCGAGCTTTCTTTGAAGAGTTATGCCGAACTAAATTGTTTTGGTGCGGATTTAATGATTAAGTCTGAGGTGAACATACCCTGAAATAGGGTTATACGATGGGTTGATCGCCTACATATGGAAGATTGTAAACTGACCATGTAAGAAGGGTTTACGGTGAAATGTTGTTAAAACTAGTAAGAGTTCATGGTCAATTTGACCCCACAGCAAAAGAATGAAATATTTTAAAGGAATCCTTATATTCCTATTTATTCCTTTCACTTCATTATTCTTAATAAGTTATGAAGGGTATGGAATGTATGAAAGATAAGAACTTCTTTGAAGAGAAGCTGAGAAAAAGGGTAAGCTAAAATTTCAAGGACGAAATTCTGTAAAGAAGGGGTGAATGTGAGAACCCGAAAGATTAAAAGTATAGTTAAGTGTGAGGTTTAACTAATGACGATTATGTCAACAGATGATCCTTGTGAGAAGGATGAATTGAAATTAAACCTTTGCTAAAGGTTATAGGCACCCGGGTATGGGTGTGGTTTTAGAAATTTCGAGGACAGAATTTTTATAAGGAGGGAAGAATGTGACAATCCGAAAAATCGGATTATCCAGAATTTAAGATTTAAAGAATTAGTTATTAATAAAATGAATTTTTATTAATATTATTTTGTGCTATGTGTTTATTAATCATTCTAGAACCTAGAATGATTATAAATCAGGAGGATTCTGGCTATGAGCTAGATTGAACAAGTAGGAATTTTCAAGCCGAAAATAAAATTTTTTCGAGAACAAAATATTTCTGGCAAAAAGACGAAATAGGCACTATTCACCCGACGAAACACTAAGGGTTAGGGTTTGAATAACTTAAGCCTTTTTGAGAGTTCGGTATGTTAAAATGACATTCCGTCAAAAGATTTGACAATAATATATCGTGAAAAGTTAAGTAAGCCTATAAAAGTTTTTCTCAAAAAACGTGCAAAAATTGGATGAAATAAAAATGACGAAAAGTACTGCTGTGTGTTTTTCATTCATTTAACTACACTAGGGGGAAACGTGAAGAAAACGCTTAACGTGGAAAAGTGTTTTTCAGTTTTTTGGAGATCCGAAGAATGCATAAAAGTTAATCGGTAAACGAAAGACGAAATATCCAAAAATATTTGGATTCTGAGAATCGCAATTTTCGAACTGTCGAACGAATTTCGCAAGACGAAAGCACGAAGCTTTCAAGGGAAGCTTTGTGAATAAAAAGGAGGTGGAGTAAGGAGGTGTGAATAGTGATTTCAGGGGCGAAATGACTATTTTTCCCCTAGCCTTGGTTTTCTATAAATAGGAAGCTTAATTTATTTATTTAGGATTTTGAAAATCCTATAACACTTGAGAGGGAGAGAGAGAGATCGGATGAGAAGGAGAAGAAGGAAGAAAAGCTTTCTCGTGAGCAAACTTTGTCCGACAGAAGGAGATTAAAGAAGAAAAGTAATCCAAAAACCTAACTTCTAGATAATTTTCTGTAAGTTTTATATGTTTAAAATATAGCTTAATGAGAATAAGAAGTAAAGGATGTTAAGAATGATTTCATATGGTTGAAATCATGAGAAAAGAAGAAATAAGAAATTAAAAGTTTATTTTATAAATTTCTTAAGGAAGTGTAAGATTCGTAATGAATTAGAATGATCCGAGTGGATCATATAAACGATGTAGACACTCGAAATTTTCTGCACACCTGTTACTAACATTGCAGGAGGGCAGATTTGTCTTTCGAAAATAACCTTGGAGGACAGCTCACATCCATTCTGGATTCTACCGGAAGTTCAGTTTCAACCCCGGAACAAACACCAGGAGTATCAGTTCTAACCTCAGAGATAACCCCGAGTTTTGTCCTTGGAGATAACCCCAAGGAGTGTTGTTGCGGTTCCGGCGATAACTCCGGAAATGCTTATTTCAAATGCATGCAATCAGCTTCAATCTCAGACCTCCTACCGAGGCACTCATTCCAAAGACCCGGAGCTAACCCCAGGAAGAAAGGCACACTTATAGATGACCTTGCAGAATTCAAACACTTGTAGCAGCCCAATCTCAGATGTAACCCTAAGCAACGTCTGCTATCAGCCCAAACCGGAGATAAGCCCGGTGAAGGGAAAAATCGTCATCTTGCCACCTTAACCCCAGCGCGCCGTCTCAACATTTCATACATACATTTCTACACAACAATGTCACACAAGAGCCAAGGAGTTCCAGTCCCGAGTGACTATTACGCGTGGCATCACACCTGATAGAATTTGAAGCTTGAAGACAATGGGCATGGTCCCCTCTTCCTGACTTCGTACAACCTCTAATCCCATGTCATTGCGTAACTCTCGACAAAATTAGTCTGAAGAAGGTCTTGTACACCTCGTTCGGATGATTGGATTGAAGTTCTGCAAGTTCGAGCGGACATCATAGTGCACGAGTACATGTACTTCAAGACGGCGGGAGCCGCGCAGCCCGAGGCACCTCAGGCAGCCGCAGGTATATCGGTGGCTACCGCAGGTACACCTGCGGCTCCCAGTTCTTTAAATATAGAGCTTGGGGTGGCCATTTATAAGAGAAAAAAAGGCGAGGAAGCCCTGTCTAATTTGCTTTGTACACACCCCATATTGAGTGCTTTCTCATTTTAAACACCTGTTAGCTCATATATAGCTATATTTTACCAACAGGAGCTAAGTGTTTATCCATCTAGAGTCATAGAACTCTACCTTGGCAGCCCACTGTAAGCCTTCTCACACTCTATAAAGCCTTTCTCTTCATTTTTGCACACACTATTCTTCACGTTGAGAGTCGTGTTGTGTGTGTATGTCGGGACTTCGGTCTGTGGTTTTCATTTCTATCTGTATATATATACTTATATATGTATATATTTTATATATGGACTAACATTATCGAGTTATGCCTCGATTGAGCCTGAACTTATGTCGGGAGCGTTTACTTGCATATATATATATATATATATATATATATATATATATATATATATATATATATATACTATATATATATGAATTGTTGTCGGATTATATCCGGTGAGCCTGGATTTTACATCTGGAGCGTTTACTTGCTTTGATATATATATATATGAACTATTGTCGGACTTTGTCCGATGAGCCTGGATTTTATATCTGGTGCATTTACTGCTTTTATATATATATATATATATATATATATATTTACATTTCTGTCAGGCCTGGAGTTTACTTCGTGGCCTTTTACTGCTTTCTTTATATTTAGTCCTGACTGGAGTTTACTTCGTGGTGGTTGATCGTCTTTACTGCTTTCTTTACATTTAGTCCCGCCTAGAGTTTACTTCGTGGCGGTTGATCGCATTTACTGCTTTATTTACATTTCTGATCCCCCGTAGAGGTACTTCGTGGTGGTTAATCATGTCTCTATATATATATTTACCGCTTTTATATATTTAGATTTCTGATCCCCCATGGAGGTGCTTCGTGGTGGTTGATCATGTCTGTATATATATATATATATATATATTTATAGCTTTTATATATATAACTGCTTACTATTTTTCATATAAACTGCGGCATCATGTGAGCCTAGGAATCATGTGATCACAGATTCAGTCTACTAAATCTAGATTCGGTTCACGTGATGGACTTTTTCAGTTGTAAGCAGCTTGTACATTATTTATAGTGTTTGGATTTCCTTACATGGTTGTCATGCCCATGAGGAGTTCGGCACTTCTGTATATTATTTTCTCAAAGATGCTTCGCATTTCGAAAAATAAAAGCAAACAAGCTGAACATTTAATAATAAAATGGAAGTATGAAAAGGTCTCAATTACTATTGAGCACAGGGTTTGAAAAACCTATTTTATAAAACTGCACTGCTATATCATGTTTAAAACTGAATTTTCATACAAATTCAAACCCTTTGTATATAGGTCCGAACGAGGCCTCGCACTACTTCTAAATAAATTGCACATTGATCCACACACACACACACATTCATATAACAGTTTCTTGAAAAGTGGCGATCACCGTGGTAACACGGATGTCGGGGGGTGCCTAACACCTTCCCTCCCCATAATCAAACCCCCGAACCCAAATGAATCTCGGTTTCACAGACCAGTTTAAGCAGTGTCACATCACTGGGTCAATGTGCAAACCTTTTCTCGATTATATTAGTGCAACCATTAAAAAAACACCAATGGCGACTCTTACATCAAATCGTCGAGATGATACATATCGGACCTTTTTCACTTATTTTTTCAAATAAATCTCACATAACATGAGAACACCAAAGAACAAGAAATGAAAAGGGACAAATAAAAATCCCAATGTCGACAGGTGGCGACTCCGCTGGGGACACCAGTAAGAGGGTTTAAGCCGCTACTATAAGCTTTTCAAAACTGTTATATGCTTGTGTGTGAATGTTGCATTTACATTTATGATGAATGTGTACGAATGCATTTTACTTACTGCACTGCAATATATCTATATGTGATATTAGTGCTTCGCACATGTCATCATTTTCATAAATGGTGAGACACGTTGTATATGAATGTATGTTGTGTGGTTCCTCCACCAGGAGGCTATCCTCTCGGTGTTTGATTACTAGACTCATAGGGAGGCTAATTCCAACGAGGCTCAGGAAAGGCACCACCCAGATTCGCTCCAGTTGAAAGACCGGATTAACTTCCCGTCAAGTAGATTACGATGATCTGGGGACCTTCGGGCCAAAAATTCGCGAGAGTAACCCTAAGATAGGTCAACCTCTGATAAATCAAACGCGGAAGGAAGTCTCTTCATACTTTCCACTTTTAATTACTTGTAAAAGCATTTACTGGTAATTTTATTCCATGTTCATGTAATTGAAAATATGAATAATATTTGTACATGCTATCAATTAACATCGTTTTGCAGGATAATATTCCTAACACAGGTATATCACATAGCATGTAAACATTTACATTATCCCTAAGATTAAACTACATAAGTCTTTTGTAGGGAAACAATTGGGCCTGTTACCCGCTCAAAATCCAAAAAGGCCATGAGCCTACATCCAATCATGTCTTCTTCTGACCAGTATAATGCTGTTTCTCGAGAAGAATTTAACGGATTGAGTAAACAAATTACATATTTGGTTGTTCTGCTTAAATAATTGCATCAGTCTACTCAGGGCTCAAAAATGCCTATACATACAGAATCCTCTACACAAGGTTTGGATAAAACAAATCCAGAACCTCAGTTGGATACGACCAACAAAGACCCTGAAAACACCCATCTCAAAGGAGATCCAGACACTGGTGATATCAGGAAGAAGTTTCTTCAAATAGAAAAAACTATCCGTGCTCTCAAACGTATTGGAACACATGGAAGTGTTTCATAAACTGACCTTTGTATATTCCCTGGTGTTCATTATCTAGAGAAATTCAAAACCCCTGTCTTTGAAAAGTATGACGGATTAGGGGATCCTTACACACATTTGAAGGTGTTCATTGGAGAACTTGGATCTTATGCGGAAAATGAGAAGCTCAGAATGAAGTTGTTCCAGAAGAGTCTGACTGGAAAAGCCCGTTCATGGTATACCAGATTAGACAACTCAAAGATCTATAGCTGGGAAGAGCTAGCTCACGCCTTCCTCACTCAATATAGTTTTCAATCTCAGATGGCTCTGGCCAGGCATGCAGTTACCAAGGTCAAGAAAGCAGTCTAATGAGTCTTTCGAGAATACGCTCAAAGGTGGAGGCGCCTTCGCTCAAGTTATTCCTTCTACATAATGTCGAAAATGGTCATGACTTTCATAGACATACAAGAAGCTCCTTTCTATGAAAGAGTCTTAGCTGGTATTGGCAAACCATTTTCTGAAATGATCAAGCACGGAGAGATGGATGAAATGGGGTTGAAGTCAGGAAAGATTCAAGACCTAGCCGCTCTCAAGGCAGTTGCTGAGCACATCCAATCCGGATTTTATGGAAACAACCCCCGGAGGGTCCATAAAAAGAAAGAGGAGGATGTTTCCTTGATACTACAAGGGCAAAAAGGCAGTCAGAACATGCCTATATAAAGGAGAAACTACTCCCCTTTCCGAGCACAGTCTTCAAACCCTCCATTGACTAAAGGTGGAGAAGCAAAGCGCCCTTGAATGTTCACACCCTTAGGGGACTTGGTCGAGAATATTCTTGCTCTTCTAACTACTCAGAAGAAAATCACAAATCTTCTTCCACCATCCAACCCTAAATTAGTTGTTGCACTGGACAGAGTTCCAATTTTAATAGTGAATCATCCCAAACCATCAAAGATGGTGCTAATAGATGGGATTACACAAAGTTTCAATTTGCTATGGAACAAAAGATGAAAGCTCTTTATAAGAAAATTGGACAATTGGCAGAACTAGTGACCCATCAGCATCAAGTCACACGCCAGTTAGTCAGCCAGGAGCATGCCTATATCCTTCCTTTTGTTATGAATGTTTCATCACCACCTTTAGAAAATGAATCACTGGAGGACAAGGTTGCAAAGAGAGAAAGAGCTAAAGCCCATCGGGATTTGGCCAATAAAAGGGAATTTATATATCTGGGCCAACCTATGGAGGAAATATTTCAGATGCTAATCAACGAAGGAAGAATCACCTCCCTTCTACCTCCAATCAATCCCCATTCAAGATGGTTCAACTCTGATGGAGTATGTCAATATCATTCACATTCTCGCGGTCACAGCACAGAAGAATGTTGGGCACTCTGCCACCTTATTCAGAATCTAATTGACAGCGGTGTCTTGTAATTGGCAAACGATGACACTGTGATACTCAAGAGTGGGAATACCTGTCCTACCAAATGGAAGGGGCTAGTAGTAGTTATATCCGCTGAGGCTGATGAGACTGTCAAACCATTTCCCATACAAGCAATTCAACTCAAAGGAGCTGACAATCCTTTGAAAGTGGTTGCACCGGAGCCAATTTCTTTACCTTTTAGATCACAGTATCCTGTTGTCAGCTTACACAAAGTCCCATGGAATTATGGAGAAGCTGAAGGATCCACATCTCATACTACTGCTACAGTATCAAAGGAAAATCCATTGTATCTTCCTCAGAGGGTAATGAAGCCGCCATAAAATCAAAGGGGAAGATTCCCATGGAGAAGATTGAGAAATTCCTCCGCACTATGGGCCATAAAGATGCCAAGGTGGTTCTAAGATTAAGAGAAGCTCCACATCAGATCTCAATACTGGACTTGGTTTTCTCTTCCGAGGATCACAGGAAGATCTTATTAAAAGTTTTGGAAGAAGCCTACTTGCCAAAATCAATGGATGTGGAAAAATTTCAACATCTGGTTGATCACATTTTTAACAACAATGTGATATCCTTCACTGATGACGACATACCGCCCGAAGGGACCGGTGATTGTAAGCCATTACACATTGCAATTTTGTCCTCCGGGTATATGTTAGCTGGAGTTTTGATAGATGGAGGTTCGTCTCTGAATATATGTCCTTATACCACCTTAGTGAAAATGAACGTCAATCTCAAACGGATCCGAAGCAGCCATACGGTTATCAAAGCTTTTGATGGATCCCGACGAAATTCTATCGGAGAGATTGAGTTGCCAATTGAGATTGGTCCAAACACATTCAATGTATCCTTCCACATCCTCGAGATAGATTCAGGATATAACCTATTATTGGGAAGACCATGGATCCACATGGCTGGAGCCGTTCCTTCAACACTACATCAACAACTCAAATACATTGTCAACAATAGCCTAGTCACTGTCAATGCTGAGCCGGAATGTCCTGAACAAAGTAATCTACCAATCATCAGCTCCAATTCAGAAGTTGAACCGAACAGTTTTCATACTTTGGAAGTAAGTAACACTCAATACTATCCTATTGGAGCACCACTTCCTGTACCCAAGATTTATGCCGAGGTTATGTCGGCCACTCAAGAAATGATGTCATTGGGTCATCATCCTGAACAAGGTCTAAGTAAAAATTAGCAGGGTATTAAGCACCCAATTCAAGTGTCCAGTCAAACTGGGACATCCAGACTAGGCTATTCTGCCATTTCGAAATATAGAATCCTCATAAGCCACAAGCAGATTCCTCAAGCTTCCGCCACACGGATGATTTTCTCCACTGCACCTCATGGTGAAATCTCGTAAAGGTGCCGCACCCATGTTATGGCTATGCTGTTTCCCAAACCAATACCATTCAAAGCAAAAGAGGTTCTGATTCCTGATCCTGAAGTTGAAGAAAGGGAACGAAAACGTAAACATGACATCGACCTGATGATATCAGGCATACGCATCATTGTCCATGATGAACATACAAACAGATATACCCAAGACGATGATTGCCCAGATGTTATGGTCATCATTTAGGAAAAGGAAGACGATGGCAGCCTTTCCATCACTGCATTCCATCAGGACTTTGCCCTCGACAATTGGAGCAGCACTCCATGCATTGGTCGACGAGGGTAAAACGGGCAGAAATCCCTCTGCCTTGTAGATAACTTTAATTTCTTACTTTTCTGTACAATATTAGCAGTTATTTTATCAGTATATGCTAACACTTGTGTATGATTAAATAGTTTAATATATTATGTGAAAGCATATTTTGTTTCAGGACTTTGAATTTAGATGTGCATGTACTTGCTGATGAGGTGCCTTTTCTCCACAATGACTGTAACTTTGATGAAAAGTTGGACTTAGACTTGATGGAAATCCAAGAGGACATTGAGACACCTCAGGAGATTAAGGAATGGGTCGAAGACAAACCTAAACCTAATCTTGATCAAACCATTCCTTTCAATCTTGGAACCTTAGAAAGCCCTAAGCTAATCTAGATTGGTTCAGACCTAACCCCAAACTAACGGAATGACATGGTTGCACTATTAACACAATTCTAGGATGTGTTTGCATGGTCTTATAAAGACATGGTGGGTTTGTCCACTGATATTGTCCTTCATCGCCTTCCCATTAAAGAGGAATTCAAGCCAGTCATGCAGAAGCTCAGGCGATTGAAACCTAAGTGGAGTTTAAAGGTGAAAGAAGAAATTGTGAAACAATTTCAAGCTGGCATTATCATGGTGTCCACATATCCAGAATGGATATCCAACATTGTTCCCGTGCCTAAACTAGGAGGAAATGTGCGAGTTTGCGTGGATTACCGGGATCTAAACAAAGCTTGCCTTAAAGATAACTTTCTCGTGCCTTTTATCCATATTCTTATTGATAATACTGCTGAATATGGCATGTACTCCTTTGCTGATTGCTTCACGGGGTACCATCAAATTATGGTCGCTGAGGAAGATCGTGAGAAAACTGCTTTCATCATGTCTTGGGGAACCTTCTGCTATAGATGGTTGTCATTCGGCCTCATCAATGCCGGGGCAACCTATCAGAGAGTCATGGTGGCTCTTTTCCACGATTTAATGCATAAAAAGATAGAGATCTTTGTGGATGACATCATTGTCAAGTCCCGAAGGGGTGAAGACCATTTAGACCATCTCAAAAAGCTCTTCAATAGGTTGCGTAAGTACAACTTGAAGTTGAATCCAGCCAAGTGCGCCTTTGGCATCAAATCAGGCAAGTTGCTAGATTTACTAGTCAGCCATAAAGGGATTGAGCTGGATCCCACTAAAATCCAGGCCATCAAGGAAATGCCCATTCTTCAGACATAGAAGGAAATACGGAAATTTTTGGGAAGAATCAACTTCATTAGCAGGTTTATCTCTCAACTCACAGCAACCTGTGAGCCCATCTTCAAATTGTTAAGGAAGAACTCCTCCATGAAATGGAACGATGAGTGTCAGAAAGCCTTCCTTACAATTAACGAGCAGCTGCTTAACGCTCCTGTTTTGGTACATCCCAGGGATGATGTTTCCCTGTTCATGTACATGTCCATTAATGACAATGTTATGGGCTGTATGCTGGGGCAAAAAGACAATAGAGGCCAAGAACGAGCTATCTATTACCTCAACAAAAGATTCAGCAGCAGTGAACACAAGTACACTCTAATTGAGAAGACTTGTTATGCTTTAGCATGGGCATCCATGAGGTTACAGCATTACCTCCATGGTCATACAACCCATCTCATATCTCGCGCGGATCCTCTCAAGTATGTGTTCAGTAAGCCCATACTGAATTTTCGGCTGTCTAGATGGTAGTTGATCCTACAGCAATTTGACATCATTTACGTGATGCAAAAGTCTATCAAAAGTCAAGGAATTGCGGATCAACCAGCCGCCGCACCTGTAGGGGATTATAAACCCTTAGAAACATATTTTCCTGATGAAGGGGTAATGACAGTTTAGCAACACCATCAGTACGATGCATGCCGTACATGGAAAATGTATTTTGATAGAGTTGTTAACACAAAAGGCTTTGGAGCTGGAGCAATTTTAGTATCCGGTACGGCGGAGCAATATCCCGTAGCCGTCAAACTGTAGTTTGTCAGCACCAACAACACAGCTGAGTATGAAGGCTGTATTATGGGGCTAAAACTTGCCCGTTCAATGGGCATCAGGTGCTTAACTGTCTTTGGGGATTCATAGTTGGTAATCAAACAATCCACAGGAATCTATCAAACCAAAGAATTACATTTGCTGCCTTACCATCGGCAAGTTTTACAGATGGCTTTGGAGTTCGAAGAAATCTCCTTTCTACACATTCCTCGTAATAGGAATGATTTTACGGATGCACTAGCAACGTTGGCCTCCTTGATTCACATACATGACAAGGAAAACATGCCAAGCATCACATTTTCCCTGTAAAAGGCCCCAGCTTATGGGAACTATGTTGGAGAAGTATTGGATGAGCTACCTCCCATCCACAACCATTGGTATCAACATATCAAGGAGTATCTGTGAGATGGATCTACACCAGCTGAGGCGAGCCTGACTGAAAAGAGGCGGATCCATCGACTAGCTATGAAATTCTACCTGATCAGAGATGCACTCTACAAGAGAGATGCAGGATTAGGTCTCCTCAGATGTCTGGACAAAGACCAAGCTCAGAGGCTCATGGACGAGATCCATGGTGGAGTATGTGGACCACACATGAGCGGATCCCTACTTGTCAAGAAAATCCTCAGAACAGGGCATTATTGGCTTACGCTAAAAGCTGACTGTGATGATCACGTCAAGAGGTGCTATTAATGCCAAATTCATGGGAATGTCATCCACGCCCCTCCAAGGGAACTTCACAAAATGAGTTCACCTTGGCCCTTCTCAATGTGGGGAATGGACGTGATCGGGCCCATCGAGCCCAAAGCCAGTAATGGACATCGATTTATATTCACCAAGATTGACTACTTCACCAAATGGGTAGAAGCAGCCTCCTTCCCCAGGGTTACCAAAGAAGTCATCATTGCTTTCATCAGAAACAATATCGTTTGTCGATAAGGACAACCAGAGGTCATTGTGTCAGAAAATGCTAAGAACCTCAACAACAAAATGATGGAGAAGTTATGCAGTAAATTCCACATCAAACACCTTAACTCCTTTATCTACCATCCAAAGATGAATGGTATTGTTGAAGCGACTAATAAAAACATCAAGAAGATCATGCAGAAAATGTCCGCCAATCACAAAGGATGGCCTGACCTCTTGCCTCTGACTTTATTAGCCTACAAAACTTTAATGCGTACTTCCACTGGAGCAACACCCTACTCATTAGCCTATGGGATGGAAGCAATGCTCCCCATAGAGGTGGAAATGGAATCCCTCAGAGTGTTGATGGATGCTCAATTGGATGAAGACCAATGGTTATAAGACAGGTATCACCAATTGTCTCTAATAGACGAAAGGCGAGCCGCGGCTATCTTCCATGGTCAGCTATATCAGCAAAGGATCGCAAGATCCTATAACAGGAAAGTATGGCTACGGCATTTTAAACAACACGACTTGGTTTTGAAGAAGATCATTGACAACCAAGATCAATCTAAGGGAAAATTCACTCCTAACTGGGAAGGCCCGTTTGTTGTCAAGGAGGTATTAACAGGAGGTGCTCTCAGACTACAGGAAATGGACGGCGATGAATTTCCACAGCTTATCAACTCGGATACCGTGAAACAGTACTATGTTTGAGGTTACCATCAAGCAAACATCCTGGTTTTTGGATCATCAAATCACCCATTATTCCGATTTTCTAACCCTTTTTACATATTCTTCTGCCCCTCAGGGAAACATACACTTTAAACCAGCAACCTGGTTTCACCTCATTTCAAACCTTTCACACCCGCAGTTTATCATGAAGACGAGATTAAACTTTTCTACGCTTGCAGTTTGTCCTGAAGATGGGATCAAACTTTTTCCACACATGCAATTTGTCCTAATCATGGGATCAAATTTTCTTCTCCCCACAGTATAGCCTGCACATGGGATTCATATTTCTCTTCGGCTACAATTCGTCTTGAGGGGGCGAACTATGTCGACCTGATCTCCCTGATACTCGGGAGTACGTAGGCAACCATATTCTATATGGCCCGATCGCAATAAAAAAAACAAAAAAATTTCTACCCTTTTTCTACAAAAACACTTCTACAGCCTTCTTCATTAATAAAGCTTCTACACCCATCTGCCTTTTACATCCAACGTTGAACCTCTTACACCAGGTTCTAACTACGCAGACCTGATCTCCTCTTCAATAAAAGTACGTAGGCAGCCATTTATGGTTCGGTCTAACCCCCTACCAGAACAAAAATACTTATCACACGGTACTGGGATCAAACTTCAATCCACCACATTTCACCGGCTTCAGACCAAAGGGATGGAACTACCTAACTTCTCCTCAAAAATAGGAGATTCGGTGACCATCTAAGTTGTGGTTGTGCCTCAAAGAGCAACACCAATCCATAAGAGATGGAATTAACTAGGATTCTCATAAATAGGAGTACTGGCGACCATCTGTGGTGCGGACAATCTCAGATAGGAAAAGACACAATCCTCTCCATATTTCTATACAGAAACCAGTCCCAAGACACAAACGATGGTAGGGATACACACAGATCAATGATCAGTTCTGAAAGATCCTGAGACGTCTCAATGTCCACACATCAAGGATGAGTTCAGAATGTATCAAGATCACAAGCCCTGAAGAAACATGCAAATATCAAACAAGTATCAAGGCACAACTGAAAGGGAAGTAAATCAAAATATATTTCTCTGCCATATATAATACTGTTTGACATATACAATATGTGACGTACATGAAAAAATGGCTAAGCTAGTCTGTGCAGGAAAATACAAGTCTATCTACGGATCTGTGTGTATGCGGACTATCAGATATAACATAGCATCCCTCTCTGAAGAAGGAGGTAACGCTGCAAGCTCCTGCCCAATGGTATCTACACGAGCTAGCATATCAGAGGCTAACTGCATGGTGGCATGATGCTCATCAATATATGCACTCATATCGGCAAGGATGCCAGTCATAAGGGATCTCACTGAAGTACTATATGTGACGGCCACATCTCGGGCAGATAGGGCAGCATCCTGCTCTACAATCAATGCATCTCTAGCTGATCTAGCCTCATCCCTCTCTAATAGAGCGGCGTCTCTCCCATCAAGAGTTGTCAACATCAAGGCCCTAGACTGATCTCTCTCAAAGGTCATCAGATGTAGACTCTGCTCTAGATACTGTGTTGAATGTTGAATCACAGTAGCACTCGTAGTGGGAGAATCTATCACAAATGCTGGCAATCCAGCAGTCAAATCTTCATCGATGGGAATATCAGCCTCCTCCATAGGCTCTTCATCGTCAGAATCAATCCCTTATACTGTGGATACTACCGCAGCCGATGCAGTCTCTGTCCCCATCCATGCGGAATACTCTGCAGAACAACCCGGATAATCGACGAAAAACTCACCAAATTCACTAATCCCAATCAAACCATACAAAATCGGATTTATCCTCTGGCGATAAGGGCGGAAGCGATGCTACGACTGATGCCCCTAAAAGGATGAAAATCCTAAAACTGGTCAAACTGACACATCACGGCCAGTGGGTGGTAAGTAATCATGCCTTTTAAACCAGCTAAAGGAAGATAATCCATGCTCGGAGCATGAGTAATGAAGCTGTAGGGTGAGATAAGCCTTGTACACGGCAATATAGCAAACGGATCTCCGATCCTTGCCAGGAAAGCTGACCAAGATGCAGCATTTGTACACTCCGCAGGCTAAAAGGAGTATGACATGGCTATATCATGGGTGAAACAATACCCATGCCATCTAAAAGTGCCAATCGGTCTCAGGTGTGACATAAACCACATGTACAGCATGACCGATATGCATGTAAACACACCCATCGGATAAGTGCAGCAATATGTGGCTGACCTCAGAGTCTCTACCATAATCATCGGTATGATGGTGTGACCCTAACTGAGAGCTCTCACTACCATGATGACTCTTATGTCCAACTCATCCATGTACCGTGGCATGTAAACATATAACAGTACGCACAATAGCAATACATCTACTCTGGCCAAACGCCAATGATCCTTCGGTGTGGTGAAATCCCTGGAATGTCGTGCATAACTATCCTCTAAGCCAAATCTATCAAATAGAAAATACTAGGATATAACGTGGCTAGATGTGATCTAATCCTGCACCACCCTATGCCTCAATCCAGTAAGGGTCATGAACTGCCTACTCATGTCTCCAATCGCCATATGCACGCAAGGTCTGTCCAGTAGCAGTGTGACACCCCCAAACCCAGGTACTTCATTCCCACAGGATTTGGTGTTCACTTAATCAAACATTCATATCTAACTACCCAATCATAATCAAATTGAATAATGAAAACCTTTCCCATTTAAGGGTTACATAATAAAAATCTCTCAGGTTGTCTAACCTTTAAATACAATCATTCAAATACAGAATTAAAATTATTATATAACATCATTATTAAGAAGTCTAAGATCATCACAATAATAAAAGACAAATCAGCATCACTTGTACAATTTTCCCTTTCCTTTGCTAGTTGAAGGTTCATCTACCTTCTCCACTTTAGCTGGAATGAGTTTATAAATATGCAAGAGTGAGCAAAACAATTGCTCACTGGATAAAATAATGAATCAACAGAAGAATAACAATAATAACTGCCAATGAATAGGCTCATCAAAACTAGATAGTACTCTAACAATGATAATCGTGAACTGAAATCCAAAGTATGGAATAAACATAACCGAGGGTCATAAGACCATGAACTATGTCCACGATTCTTGAGAGTAATCTTTCAACTCCAACTTTAATTGATCATAAAGACTATAAGGACTCCTCGTACTTAGGGAGATCAGTCCTTCGTACCATGTATTGTGCACAAACATTTAACGATGCGCGTAAGTTACCCCTAATAATAAGGTTGTTCATCTCAGTATTTAGAGTACAAGTCCGCACCAAAGTGAGTTTAGTTTAGAAACATTTCAGGGTAATTTGGAATTCAACAAACATCAACTAAGGATTAGTTGAATAAAACCAATAACGTCATACTATAGAATAATCGTAATTGAAAAAACATGGTAAATTAAAGTCATGCTTTAGGAATAATCTAATATCATACAACTTGAGTAACTATAACACACCTTGCTTGAACAACATTAAGTCAAGGTTATTTAGAATTGAATACTAAGCATGCAAGGTAATATGAACGATAAAACTATTCAGATATATCTGGGCATGCTAAACAACAAGTTAAATACAAGAATAACTTGTTCAATATCAAAAATCAAAGTTTAGAAACCTTGCATTATTATATTGGAATCAATAATTGATTCAACAAGATAATGGTTTAGAAAACTTGCATCATTTATAACGTAATCGAATTGGAAACAATAATTGCTTCAATAAGAAAATAGATTAGAGAACTTGCCTTGCTCGTGGGCTAAACCGAACAATTCAAATCACAATATCCTATAAACATATGTCATCATGATATAATTAGTCACTACCACTTTACAAACTTAACCAACTACATTCATCATGTAGGTTTGACTATTTAATCACATAATCATTTTATAACACAAGTTAATCGTTGATAACATGCTTATTCATAATATAGAAATACTGAAATTAATATTTTACAGTCCTACTATTATCCCATAACAATTCCTTCAAATTTCGAGTACAAAAAGTACATTGTCAGACCATTACGCTAACTTTCATATATGCGCCACGATTTATATCAGTGTGGTGCGGCTATGGCATGACGTGAAAGCCAATGACTGCTGATGAATTGAATTGAATTCTTTAAGCCATGCTTAAATCATATATTTTTTGCGATCTTGATTGGCGACTTGACAACGAGTATGAACAAAAGCCAATTTTGGCCTACAAGTTCCTTTCTAACAGCCTAATTAGCATGTAGTTCCTATAGAGACTTCACATAAACATAGTTCAAAGATTGTAAACATGTTTCTATTCATAAAACAATATAAACAACTAATTTAAATCATACAATTTCACTTTATTGATAAAAACTCATTTTTTTTATGTTTTTAATGAAAATAAACACTGTGATTTTGTTTTCCAACCAAAATAGATAATTCAAAGCACTTTATCAATGTTTATACATACTCTACCACATTCAATAACCAATTTATCAACTAAACAACTAATTAACCCTTAATTTCTACCTTAAACCAAATAATATATATTCACAAAAACTCTCTATAAAAATATTTTTTTTCTTCATAACCATATACATAATATAAATTCATGGACTATTCTCAATTATAGCTTAAGAAAATAGTTTAACAACACTAGATTATCATATAAAATCACATACATAACAAATAATTTATCCTTACACAAGGATTTTACAGAGAATTAGGGAAGAGAAAAACTAAACTTTTAAAACTAAAAAAAATAGGATGATGCCTTGAAGAAGATGATGATGATGGCTATTACTTTTGACTCTCAAGCTTCTTCTTCTCTCAAATTCCCTAGCCTTTCTTATTCTCTTTGTAAACTCTCTTCTCCTCTCTATTCTAATTCTACGTCTTAGGATTATAACGTATAATAATAATATAGATATTAAATATATAATATAATTCTAACTTAATAGACATCAGTTATTTTTATTTGAAACTCAAAAGTCAAAAGGCTTGTTTGGTTACTTACTAAAATATAATCAATTAACCATTATGCCTTGTTTGGTAAAACACAATGAGGATAAAGACTTAATAGGCAATAGGCCTTGTTTGGTAAAACACAATTAAACTCCTTTAAATTATTTTAATAACTACTTCATAAAAGGTTATTTGTCACACTTTTAATTAACTAAATTAATTCCAATAAAAACTTATTAAATTACTTCATCACATAAAACAATACCACAAAATTATAATTTTCTATATAATTATAACTTTATTTAATCAACTAACACATCCTTTTAATTACAAATTCAAATAAAAAGAATAATAATTCAATTAATCAAAACTCTCTAACTTAATAATTAAATTAAATTAGCATAAAATAATTAATTTCCTTAATTATTTATTTAACAATTAGTTAACCAAATTGAATCAAATTTGAACAATTATTTATTCAACAATAAACACATCCATTAAATATTTAAATAATTCCATAAATATTTAATATAACAATTAAAAATTCTGGAATGTTACATCATTCTCTCCTTACAAGGATTCTGTCCTCAGAATCACAATTCAAACAATTCATTCGTCACATTCTCCCCTACTTACAAAGATTTTGTCCCCGAAATCGAAGACATAGATTTAACAAATAACTCAGGGTAATTCTTCATCATTTCAGCTTCGAGTTCCCACGTAGCCTCTTCGACATTGTGGTTCCTCCATATTACCTTCATAGAAGGTATCACTTTATTTCTGAGCACTTGTTCTTTCCTGTCGACTATCTGGATAGGAACCTCTTCATAGGACAAGTCTTTCTCAAATTGCAATGGTTCGTACTCGATCACATGCTTGTAATCGGACTTATATGGTCATAACACCGAAACGTGAAAAATATTATGAATGTTTTGCAATTCTGGAGGTAGAGCTACCTCATAAGCCACCTCTCCAACTTTTCGCAGCACTTCGAAGGGTCCAATAAACCTCGGGCTTAGTTTCCCCTTTTTACCAAATCGAATTTTTCCCTTCCAAGGTGAAACTTTTAGGAAAACATAATTTCCTACGTCAAATGCATGATCTTGTCTGTGTTGATCAGTATATTTCTTTTCTGCATCTTGAGCAAACTATCAATCTTGTTCTCGATGAGTTTGACAACCTCGGCAGCTTTGTTGTACCAGCCTCGGTCCTAATAGCTTGACGTTCACCGACTTCATCCCAAAGACAAAGGAGTTCTCGCACCTCCCCGCCGTACAATGCTTCGTAAGGTGGCATGCCGATGCTTGTGTGGTAACTGTTATGTAGGAAAATTCCACCAACGGTAATTGTTCATCCCAGCTTCCTTTAAAATCCATAACGCATGCTCTCAACATATCTTCCAATGTCTGAATCATTCGTTCTCTTTGGCCATCTGTTTACGGATGATATGTCGTACTCATTCGCAACTGTGTTCCCATAAATTCTTGTAGTCTCTTCCAGAAGTTTGATGTGAACCTCGGATCTCTATCTGACACAATTGAAACTGGAACTCCATGTCTCGTCATGATCTCTTTAACATATAACTTTGCCAGCTGATCAAGATTGAATCTAATCTTTATTGGCAAAAAGTGTGCAGATTTTGTCAATCTGTCCACTATCACCCAAATCGCATCGTATCCTTTCTTAGTCGTTGGGAAACCTATCACAAAATCCATTATGATATGTTCCCATTTCCATTCCGGTATCTCCAACAGTTGAAGTAACCCGCTTGGTCTTTGATGCTCGGCCTTGACTCTCTGACATGTTAAGCACTTTGCAACGCATTCTGCAACGTCTCTTTTCATGTTTGTCCACCAAAAATGTTGCCTCAAATCTTGATACATTTTCGTACTTCCTGGATGAATCAAATATCTCGAGCTATGAGCTTCTGTCAAGATGTCCACTTTAATAACTGGTACTGCTGGAACCCAGATTCGTCCCTCAAATCTCAGCATTCCATCAGTATCAACCTTGTATTTCACTTCCTTTCCCTCGACCACACTTTCTCTTTTTTTTTGCATTCCTCATCCTGCACTTGAGCATTCTTCACTTTCTCCACCAAAGTTTGACTGGCTTCCATCTGGTACAATTTCTCATCGAATTCTTTTGGAAATTTGATTTCCAACTCTACCCTTGACATTGCTGTAATAAGCTCCTCCTTATCAATTAACAGCATCAATTTCTCTCTGCCTTTCCTACTCAAGGCATCTGCAACCACGTTTGCTTTGCCTGGATGATAAAAGATCTCACAATCATAATCCTTTATCAATTCCATCCATCTCCTTTGACGCATGTTCAGATCTTTCTAAGTGAAAATGTACTTCAGACTCTTATGGTCTGTGTAAATCTCACATTTCTCTCCATAGAGATAGTGTCTCCATATTTTTAAAGCAAACACAACCGCCGCCAACTCTAAATCATGAGTCGGATACCCTTTTTTGTAGTCCTTCAATTGTCTTGATGCATACGCGATGACTTTTCCGTTCTGAATAAGGACACATCCTAATCCTTTGTGTGAAGCATCACTATACACCACAAAATTTCCTGTATTATCTTGTAATGACAACACAAGTGCCATACTTAGTTTCTTTTTCAATTCCTGAAAACTTCCTTCACATTTCTCCGTCCAAACAAATTTTACATATTTCCTCGTCAAATTTGTCAATGGAGTGGCAATCTTGGAGAAATCCTGGATAAACCGTCTGTAATACCCTGTCAATCCCAAGAAACTTCTTACTTCTGATGGAGTTCTTGGTTGTTCCAAATTTATCACAGCTTCGACCTTTGATGGATCCACTGAAATTCCATCCTTGTCAATTACGTGCCCAAGAAATTGTACACGTTGTAACCAGAATTCACATTTAAAGAATTTTGCGTACAACTTTTCCTTTCTTAGCGTCTCCAGGGTTAGACGTAAGTGTTCCACGTGTTCTTCTTGAGTTCTAGAGTACACCAAAATATCGTCGATAAACATCACCACAAACTTGTCTAAAAATGGTTTAAACACCCTGTTCATCAAATCCATGAACGCTGCAGGGGCATTTGTCAAACCAAAAGACATCACCAAAAACTTGTAATGTCCATACCAAGTTCGGAATGTCGTCTTCGGCACATCCTCCTTCCTTACTTTCAGTTGGTGATACCCACTTCTCAAATCTATTTTAGAGAAATATCTGGCACCCTTTAATTGATCAAACAAGTCATCTATTCTCGGAAATGGGTATTTATTCTTAATAGTGACTTTGTTTAACTCCCTATAATCAATGCAAAGACGCATTGACCCATCCTTCTTCTTTATGAATAACACCGGTGCTCCCCATGGTAACACACTCGGCTGAATGTATTTCTTGTCCAATAACTCCTGCAGTTGTACCATCAATTCCTTCATCTCTACCGGAGCCATTCTGTACGGGGCTTTCGATATCGGAGCGGTTCCTGGAGCTAAGTCGATCACGAACTCAATTTCTCTATCAGGAGAAATTCCTGGCAAATCCTCTAGAAACACGTCCAAAAATTCCCTAACCACCGGTGTTTTTTCCAGTTTCGTACCCTTCTTCTGAGTATCGACTATGTAAGCTAAATAACCCACACACCCTTGACTCAACAACTTCTTGGCCTGCATAATCGTCAGACATCTCATTTGTCTAGGCGATTTGCTACCATTAAAAACTACCTTTGACGGAGTCATAAGGTTTACACATTTCTTTTGGCAGTCAATTATTGCTCCACAATTGAACAACTAATCCATTCCCAAAATAACATCAAACTCTCCAAGCCTAATCGGAATTAAATCTACTATCAAAATATTTCCCTTAATATTCACCCTACAGTTCTTGTATACGAACCTAACAGGAATTACTTCCTTATTCGCAATTTCTATGTTTAAAGGGAAATTCAATTCTTCACTAGGCAATCCTAATCTCATAGCAAATTCATCAGATATAAATGAGCAAGTAGCACCCGAATCAAATAATACATAAGCATCAATATCATTGATTGGGATAATACCTGACACCACATCCATTGATTGCACAGTCATGTTAAAGGTTTTGGCTGTGGGTTTGGTTGATACCGTTAGTCCAGTAATGGCCCAAGTACCTCCACTGCTACCTCCCTTGCTTCCCGTTGTTTCGCCAGCTTTCTTCTTGGGGCACTCACGAGCATAGTGATCCTTGGACCCGCAAGTGTAGCAAACATTCTTCTTGGGTTGATTGCAATTTGGGACGATGTGACCCTCCTGGCCACAGTTAAAGCATACACGTTTCCCCATCAAGCATACACCCTTATGAAACTTCTCGCATGTAGCACATGCTTCAAACTTCTTATTCTGTTGGTTACCTTGTTGATTCCCAGCACCCACATTTCCATTCCACTTTCTTTTCAAGTTATTGTTACCATTTCCACTACCACCACCTCCATTCTTAACCTCCACTTCATTCTTCATCTTTTTCTGTTCCTGATTGAACTTGGTTACAGCCTTTGCCTCCACCTTCTGCCGAAATTGCCTTTTCCATCACGGTACCAGAACGTCTTCAATCGAACAAGGAAACCCTATTAAACAACCAGGGCTTCAAATCCTGCTCAAACCTCTCTTAAGCCTTGGTTCATCTCAGGCTTTGTTTGGTATGGCGCAAACCTCACCAACTCGTTGAATTTTGCGGCATACCCCGACACCGGCCATCGTTCCTCGCTTTTAGTTCTAAAATCGCACTTCTAGTCGACTCTTCGAACTCTCCGGGAAATAGGTCTCGAAGAACATCTCCTTGAAACTATCCCAAGCCATAACCCCTGGTCCTCCTCGAGTTTTATTGGCCTGCCACCAATAACTAGCCTCTGCTTTCAACATAAATGTTGCAAAAGAAGTCTTCTGATCTTCCCCTACTTCCGCAACATCAAACACTTTCTCTATCTCCATGACCCAGGTATGTGCCTCAACTGGATTCATGGATCCACAAAATTCTGGTGGTCTAACCGCCTTGAAGTCCTTAAACGTAGCACCTCGGTTCTGAGGTTGATTCTGCGGTTGATTTTGCAAAGGCACTTGTCGATGCGCCACCAATTTCTTTGAATCGGGGTTAGCTTCAAAGATTATCGTTGTTGGTTCCTTCAGTGGTTCTCTGTCGGGGTGGTTGACGTCTTGGAGGCATTTTCTGTTAAAAAATACACTCATTAGATTATTACTCAACTCTTTCAAGTAACTTCTAATTAACTTGCCCCCAAAATAATCACCACATAACACATAACACTTTGGATAAAAGAAGATAATAACTTTTATTCATTCTTAATTCTTTGAAAATATCATAACAATAGCATCACTACTATTTACATTATTTTCCTGAACTACTAAAGTTTCAGGACATCATCATCATATCCACAAGTTACATAACACTTGGGATTTACATAATACTTATCCTAACATAAATCATAAATCAAGTACACTTCCTACGATGTCCTACTAAGATACTGCAAAGCCTTACAACGCTCTTCTTTCATAATTCAGAACATGGTTCGACGATCTAGTATGTACGAGGGTAACGTCTCGAAATGAATTGGGTAACCCATGACCCGATCTTGAGCTCGGTTGATCGTGATGTTGAACACGTTATCCATCTCTTCCATCTTCTTTCTCTTTGCTTGTGCGTCCCTCTCTGCTATTCCAGCTTGTTGATAAGCTTCACTGTATGCGTCTTCGGCTCTTTCCCTTTTTGTAGATTCTTCTCTCAACTTGCTCTTTAACTCTGCAATCTCTGCTCTCATTTGCTCGTTCTCTCCTTCAGTGTGAATCAGCTTCTGTTCAACATTGTTCAGTCGTTCTTCTCGATCCTGGATCTTGTTATCCTTCTATGCCATCGAGGTCTGTTGTTCAGCTACTATCTCTTGCAATTCCTCGACAGTATCTTGAAGTTCCACATTATGGTCATGCACCTCATCGTATATACGACCAGCTATCGAGTTAAGTGGAATCCTTTCCTCCTCGTCCTCTTCATCCGTCTGTGGCAGCTCCAAGGAATCCTCCTCGTCTGTCTCTATCTCATCATCCTCATCAGGTATTCTTTCCTACTCAACTACTGTAACCAACGGAGTTTCTTTCCGTGGCAGTAGATGTTCCCACACCACCTGAATATCTCGAGGCTCCTCCTCTCTAGGCAGCTGGGATCCTTCCTCCCTAGCCTGACTGGATCCTCCTATATTAGCCATCCTGTCAACCAAATTTTTATGTTTAATTACTAATCATTAACTAGTCGACACTCACGAGCACATAAGTTATAATCACATAAGCACATAAGTGTTTTATTACTTCTTCCTTAAAACTCGATAAGAGTTTATCATCACTATCTTTTGGAAGGTTACTTCCTAAGGCTTTTCCCCACCTAAGGTTCATAACCTAAGGCTTTGATACCAACTTGTGACACCCCCAAACCCAGGTAGTTCATTCCCACAGGATTTGGTGTTCACTTAATCAAACATTCATATCTAACTACCCAATCATAATCAAATTGAATAATGAAAACCTTTCCCATTTAAGGGTTACATAATAAAAATCTCCCAGGTTGTCTAACCTTTAAATACAATCATTCAAATGCAAAATTAAAATTATTACATAACATCATTATTAAGAAGTCTAAGATCATCACAATAATAAAAGTACATATCAGCATCACTTGTACAATTTTCTCTTTCCTTTGCTAGTTGAAGGTTCATCTACCTTCTCCACTTTAGCTGCAATGAGTTTATAAATATGCAAGAGTGAGCAAAACAATTTCTCACTGGATAAAATAATGAATCAACAGAAGAATAACAATAATAACTGCCAATGAATAGGCTCATCAAAACTAGATAGTACTCTAACAATGATAATCAGGAACTGAAATCCAAAGTATGGAATAAACATAACTGAGGGTCATAAGACCATGAACTATGTCCACAGCTATGTAGTAATCTTTCAACTCCAACTTTAACAGTCATAAGACTATAAGGACTCCTCGTACTTAGGGAGATCAGCCCTTCGTACCATGTATTGTGCACAAACATTTAACGCTACGTGTAAGTTACCCCTAATAATAAGGTTGTTCATCTCAGTATTTAGAGTACAAGTCCGCACCAAAGTGAGTTTAGTTTGGAAACATTTCAGGGTAATTTGGAATTCAACGAACATCAACTAAGGATTACTTGAATAAAACCAATAACGTCATACTATAGAATAATCGTAATTGAATAAACATGGTAAATTAAAGTCATGCTTTAGGAATAATCTAATAGCATACAACTTGAGTAACTATAACACACCTTGCTTGAACAACATTAAGTCAAGGTTATTTAGAATTGAATACTAAGCATGCATGGTAATATGAAAGATAAAACTATTCAATTATATCTGGGCATGCTAAACAACAAGTTAAATACAAGAATAGCTTGTTCAATATCAAAAATCAAAGTTTAGAAACCTTGCATTATTATATTGGAATCAATAATTGATTCAACAAGATAATGGATTAGAAAACTTGCATCATTTATAACGTAATCGAATTGGAAACAATAATTGCTTCAATAAGAAAATAGATTAGAGAACTTGCCTTGCTCGTGGGCTAAACCGAACAATTCAAATCACAATATCCTATAAACATATGTCATCATGACATAATTAGTCACTACCACTTTACAAACTTAACTAACTACATTCATCATGTAGGTTTGATTATTTAATCATATAATCAAGTTATAACATAAGTTAATCATTGATAACATGCTTATTCATAATATAGAAATACTGAAATTAACATTTTACAGTCCTACTATTATCCCATAACAATTCCTTCAAATTTCGAGTACAAAAAGTACACTATCAGACCATTCTCGCTAACTTTCATATTTACTTGTATTTCATTTATTTATATTGTGTGTGCGGCGCTATGGTGCGTGATGATGAGCGTGTTCTGCCACATGAGAGTTAAGTTACTTAAGCCACATTATCAAGGCCATAATAATTGAATCATTTGGCCAAAGCTAGCTTCTTGATGACGACTTTCAACAACAAGATGAACAAAAGCCAATTTTGGCCTACAAGTTCCTTTCTAATGTACTAATTAGCATGTAGTTCCTATAGAGACTTCACATAAACATAGTTCAAAGATTGTAAACATGTTTCTACTCATAAAACAATATAAAAAACTAATTCAAATCATACAATTTCACTTTATTGATAAAAACTCATTTTTTTATGTTTTTAATGAAAATAAACACTGTGATTTTGTTTTCCAACCAAAATAGATAATTCAAAGCACTTTATCAATGTTTATACATACTCTACCACATTCAATAACCAATTTATCAACTAAACAACTAATTAACCCTTAATTTCTACCTTAAACCAAATAATATATATTCACAAAATCTCTCTATAAAAATATTTTTTTCTTCATAACCATATACATAATATAAATTCATGGACTATTCTCAATTATAGCTTAAGAAAATAGTTTAACAACACTAGATTATCATATAAAATCACATACATAACAAATAATTTATCCTTACACAAGGATTTTACAGAGAATTAGGGAAGAGAAAAACTAAACTTTTAAAACTAAAAAAAAATAGGATGATACCTTGAAGAAGATGATGATGATGATGGCTATTACTTTTGACTCTCAAGCTTCTTCTTCTCTCCAATTCCCTAGCCTTTCTTCCTCTCTTCTTTTCTTTCTATAAACTCTCTTCTCCTCTCTATTCTAATTCTACGTCTTAGGATTATAACGTATAATAATAATATAGATATTAAATATATAATATAATTCTAACTTAACTGACATCAGTTATTTTTATTTGAAACTCAAAAGCCATAGGGCTTGTTTGGTTACTTACTAAAATATAATCAATTAACCCTTATGCCTTGTTTGGTAAAACATAATTAGAATAAAGACTTAATAGGCAATAGGCCTTGTTTGGTAAAACACAATTAAACTCCTTTAAGTTATTTTAATAACTACTTTATAAAAGGTTATTTGTCACACTTTTAATTAACTAAATTAATTCCAATAAAAACTTATTAAATTACTTCATCACATAAATCAATACCACAAAATTATAATTTTCTATATAATTATAACTTTATTTAATCAACTAACACATCCTTTTAATTATAAATTCAAATAAAAAAAAATAACAATTCAATTAATCAAAACTCTCTAACTTAATAATTAAATTAAATTAGCATAAAATAATTAATTTCCTCAATTATTTATTTAACAAATAGTTAACCAAATTGAATCAAATTTGAACAATTATTTATTCAACAATAAACACATCCATTAAATACTTAAATAATTCAATAAATATTTAATATAACAATTAAAAATTCTGTAATGTTACAGGCAGCATCATCAAACGTGCATACTCCTCTAGAGTAGGAGTCAACTTCTAGGTCCCAAATCGGAAAACATGCCTCTCCGATACCTAGTGCTCCAGTATGCCCTCCACGAATCCTGTGGGAACTTGAAACATCAATGTATCATAGTATCTTTGCAACAGATGATCTCTGATCACCCCGTCTGATGGTGACATGTTATCATACCACGATCAAGAACTGATGCCACCAATAATGGTGGGTATGATCAATACTGACTAACCTGTCAAGAAGACATCTGTCAGATTTTAACCGCGTGTCATAAGACCATCCGGGGGTTAATGCTGAATATCTCTAGACATACATATATATATGCATAATATAATAATATGCATGATACAATAGATGGAAATATGATATAGGGAATGGAAAACTGTACATATATTCCTAAGTATATCATCATCTAATACATCTCTATACAACTAAAATACAGGGAAATGGGCCAAACTGCCCTATATCTAACAGAGGCCTATCAAAAGATAAAGCGATAATGGGGTGAAGCTACCTAATATCTAACAGAGGCCTATCAAAAGAGATAACGAGAATATACATCAGAAGAAGACAATGGTGTCAATGTCTACATCATCAATACTGTCCACCTGATGTAACTCCTCCCCGAGTCATTTGGATCTCTATCCACGTGGATGTCGTGCCTATACAAGGAGGATCTGCCGCAAGCAAAGCCATATGGGTCACCTGAGGGGCCAGCGCCAAAGCTGGAAGGATCAAAAGTATATGCCTCTGAAGGATCTTTACCCAAGTGCAGAATAAAGAAATGTGCCCGGTCCAACTGCCGGGTCAAACTGTCAATCTATGTCACATGATTTGGATCTCAGACACAGGTTAGCCAATCTGTCATCATCACGAATCCTAGAACCATATCCCCATGAACTGAGTAGTGTGGGTCTGGGCTCCAATGGTACTAGGGAACCACCAATGCTGGAACATCTCCTGAGTGCAGGGACCCTCTGATAATGTAAAACCGTTAACACCCAACAATGGGATATCAATGACGGGTGACTGCAAAACAGGTTAATAACGCCTGGTTTGAGGCAAGATCGGCATACGAATCTCTCTTGTAGTGCTCCTGATAGTACGCTATCCTAAGTAGAGCTCCCACTCCTCCGGCTCAGTTCAGTTCGAGTTGCAAAGGAGGTTTCACAAGCTGAAAAGGCCAAATCAAGAATAAAAACACTACGCGATTGAGCGGATTAGCCTGAAATCTTGGTTTTCACGGGCCAAACTGTGGCTTCACATATCACTCATTGGTATTCGCCTGAATGCAAGGTATACTATACCAGTGACTTCAGCTTTTGCAAATCATGCTCGGCAATACCTCACCAAGGTCCGATGCTGCCAAACACAGGGTCGTAACCCTAAAAGACGTGTTCCCCGGCAGGGGTTACAACATAATTCGGCCATTGATATACGCATCAATGAAGGTCAAGCAGCCTTGACATAATCCCTGGCAGGGGTTACAACACAGATTTTCACTCATCCACGTATCCCCGGCGGGGGTTACAACGCATTATTCGTCTATGAACGAATCCCTGGCATTGGTTACAACGCAATTCAACCGTTGATGTACAAATCAATGAAGGTCAAACAGCCTTGATGTCATTTCAACCGATGGCAAGTAAACCCATCGGAGGCCATTCGATGATCTCATCCATCAATGTACTTATCCACAACCTTCCCCGGCGGGGGTCACAATGCAATGCAACCATTGATACACACATCAATGAAGGTCAAGCAGCCTTGACAGTTTGCCCAGCAGGGATTTATTCGGTGATACACACATCGTCAAGGTCAGCAAATACCGACAATACATATTGTTGATGAGAATCTCGATAGGATCATGGTATATATTGGTGACACAAACCAAGAAAACCATCCTTATCGAAGAGGACCGATGATGGAATATGTTGCACACATCCTCAAACAGACAAAGCTTTATCCCAACAAATCTCTTACACACGAGAGGCACATCTTTGGAGTAAATTTTGTATTAAGGATCCAGGACTTTGGTGATAACCCCAACGTCAACATCCTAGAAAACTTGGATTGCACATCCAAGACATCATTGATTATCATCCCCATCAAGATTAACAGGGAACCGGCAATCATTCCATCATGTTGGAAAATAATCTAACAAAACACATGCATCATACATTTGCATCATGTTGCTGCACATAGCATCATGTTTATCTTTTTGCATTTCAAGTGTCTAGGATTCTTTATTCTATCCATGCCTTGTATTGCATGAATATGATAAAGAGGGGCATCTATAGACACTCGAAATTTTCTGCACACCTGTTACTAACATTGCAGGAGGCTAGATTTGTCTCTCAGAAATAACCCTGGAGGATAGCTCACATCCATTCTGGATACTACCGGAAGTTCAGTTTCAACCCCGGAACACACACCGGGAGTATCAGTTCCATACTCGGAGATAACCCCAAGTTTCATCCTTGGAGATAACCCCAAGGAATGTTTTTTCAGTTCCGACGATAACTCTGGAAATGCTTGTTTCAAATGCATGCAATCAAATTCAATCTTAGACCTCCTGCCGAGGCACTCATTCCAAAGACCTAGAGCTAACACCGGGAAGACAGGCACAATTACAGATAACCTTGCGGAATTCAAACACTTGCAACAGTCCAATCTCAGAAGTAACCTTGAGCAACGTCTGCTATCAGCCCAAACCAAAGATAACATCTGTGAGGGGCAAATTCATCATCTTGCCACCTCAACCCCAGTGCACCGTCTCAATTTTATATATACATTTCTACACAACAATGTCCCACAAGAGCTAAGGAGTTCCAATCCCAAGTGACTATTACGCGTGGCAACACACCGGATAGAATTTGAAGCTTGAAGACCATGGGCATGGTCCCCTCTTCTTGACTTCGTACAACCTCTAATCCCATGTCATTGTGTAACTCTCGACAAAAACAGTCCGAAGAAGGTCGTGTACACCTCGTTCGAATGCTCGGATTGAAGTTCTATAAGTTTGAACGGACATCACAAAGGCACGAGTGTGTACGTGATCGAGATGGCGTGACTCATGAGCTCGGGGCACTCCGGCAAAACAGTGTGATCTCTGGTCACAGAGATGTACACTGATGGCCCCAAATTTATAAATTTAGAGCTTGGGTGGCCATTTGTAAGAGAAAAAGAGGTGAGGAAGCCCTGTATAATTTGCTCTGTACACACCCCATATTGAGTGCTTTCTCATTTTAAACACATGTTAGCTCATATATAGCTATATTTTACCGGCGGGAGCTAAGTGTTTATCCATCTAGAGTCATAGAAGCCTTCCTTGGCAGCCCACTATAAGCCTTCTCACACTCTATAAAGCCTTTCTCTTCATCTTTGCACACACTATTCTTCGCATTGAGAGTCGTGTTGTGTGTGTATGCCCAAACTTTGGTCCGTGGTTTTCATTTTTTTCTGTATATATATACTTATATATGTATATATTTTGTATATGGACTAACATTATCGAGTTATGCCTCGATTAAGCCTAGACTTATGTCCTGAGCGTTTACTTGTTTATATATATATATATATATATATATATATATATATATATATATATATATATATATATATATATATATATTTACTTATATATACAAATTGTTGTTTGATTATATCTCGATGAGCCCGGATTTTATATCCGTGTGTTTACTACTTATATATATATATATATATATATATATATATATATATATATATCTATCCTGTCTGGAGTTTACTTCGTGGCCTTTTACTGCTTTCTTTACATTTAGTCTCGTCTGAAATTTACTTCGTGGTGGTTGATCGTCTTTACTGCTTTCTTTACATTTAGTCCCACCTGGAGTTTACTTCGTGGCAGTTGATCGCATTTACTACTTTATTTACATTTCTAATCCCCCATAGAGGAGCTTCATGGTGGTTGATCATGTCTATATATATATATATCTGCTTACTACTTTTCATATAAACTACGGCATCATGTGAGCCTAGGAATCATGTGATCACAGATTCATCCTCTCAATCTAGATTCGATTCATGATGGACTTTTTTAGTAAGTAGCGCCTTGTTCATTATTTACAGTGTTTGGATTTCCTTAGATGGCTGTCATGCCCATAAAGAGTTTGGAACTGTTGTATATTATTTTCTCGAAGATGCTTCGCATTTCAAAAAATAAAAGCAAACAAGTCAAACATTTAATAATAAAATAGAAGTATAAAAAGGTCTCAATTACTATTGAGCACAGGGTTTGAAAAACCTATTTTATAAAACTTCACTTCTATATCATGTTTAAAACTGAATTTTCATACAAATTCAAACCCTTTGTATATAGGTGCGAACGAGGCCTCGCACTACTTCTAAATAAATTGCACATTGATCCACACACACACACATTCATATAACAATTTCTTAAAAAAAGTGGCGATCACCGTGGTAACACGGATGTCGGGGGGTGCCTAACACCTTCCCTCCGCATAATCAAACCCCCGAACCCAAATGAATCTCAGTTTCATAGACCCGTTTAAGTAGTGTCACATCACTGGGTCAATGTGCAAACCTTTTCTCGGTTGCATTGGTGCAACTAGTTAAAAACACCAACTGGCGACTCTTACAGTCAAATCATCGACATGATACATGTCGGACCTTTTTCACTTGTTTTTTCAAATAAATCTCACATAACATGAGAACACCAAAGAACAAGAAACGAAAAGGGACAAATAAAAATCCCAGCGTCAACAAACAATTAGATGAAATAAGTAAGGAATGGTGTTTTATAACATTAAATTCCAAGAAAAAGTAAAATCGTAATCAAAATATCGATTAAAAATGAAGAACGAACGAAGAACGCGAAGAACGTTGTTTATGGACAAATTTAAAACCATCGTAGTGTAATTGTTGTTGATGGACAAGTTTAAAACCATCGCGTATAAGTTAATTGCTTATTGCTTGGTTAGGAATGTTAGAAACGTTCATGAAGAACGGATTAAAACTAAGCTATAACGAAGTTATGGCGAAAATTTCGTAAAAAACAAATGAGAATTAGAAAGTTAGTAAATGAATCCGAATGTGTAGGGTTTCATAAGAATGTAAGAGAACGTACAAAACAAGAGTCATGGACTCAAGAGAGAACTAATTCCGAGTTCGGATGACCGAATTACGGACGAACGAACGAAGAGCATTAAAAATGTAAAACGAATAAAGGGCAAAGATTAAGCCAATTGAATGACATGTTAATGGATTGAGAACGAAGTTCTATCCATGGTTAATCGAAGTACGTAAGATAAGGAAGAAAATGGCTTTAGAACGACCTCGTTTCGAGTTATATCGAATAAGATATGAGATTTTAAAGTACGAGTCTCAACTTGATACAAGACTTAGAAAATTTTCTAGGTTTTGTGCTCGAGCCCAGGCCAAATGAGCCTTGGGAGGCGGCATCACAATGCAGTGAGGTTCTAGCCATCGCCTACCTACAAACCGAGTGGTGTCGCAAGACAAGAGATAGAGAGAGATAGTGAGCGCCAGCCATGGCCACCTCGGCGCTTGACACTGCGCAGAGCGGCGCTGCAGTCAGGAGGTAAAAGAAAGGGCTTAAGATCATGATGTCATGGTGCATCATCATAGGGAAAAGCCAGTGATGAGCTTTTAAGTGCTCAATTACTGCGGGATGTGCAAGAAAGAAATATGAATATGTAGTTCAACTAATGTAACACTTAATCAAGTGTATTAAACCTTTAATGAAGGTTGAACGAAAAGATTAAACGATATTAAAAGACAAAGAATGTGAATGCGGGTTACAGAACCGATATCCGGGGACCGTAGTCGTGATAAATGAACGTAGGGGATTGCTATGATTGTGATTCCTTAGACGTTGAGTAACGAGGGTAATGTATAACATTTCAATGTTATGACATGGTAATGAGAGATGAATGTAAAGCGTTTAGACGCTGTGAACGCAACGTTGTTGCGATGAACGATCGGTCTTAGCATACAACGAACCGTATGGCTTTGACATTAAGAAAGAATATTGAACATGGGGCTCAGCTGATAGTAATGAATGAAAGCGATTAAAACCTTAGGTAAAGGTTGAATGAGAGATTAAGGGATTAACAACTTAAACATTGAATACGTAAACGATTCTTGTGAATCGTATTCACGTCGGGTGAACGATCTAAGTATACATTGGTTGTATGACTTAGACATTGATGAAGGTAGTAAGTAAGATGAATTATCAAGAAAGCCGTAGCGAACGGTAATAAGATTAATGAAAGCCGAATGGGAGTTGGATAAAGAATGTTAGAATGAAATGTAAGCGTTGAACACTTGAACCAATGTGAAAGTTAAGTGTACGCGAATATTAAACGGGTAGAACCTACACCCCGTGTATGGTTTGACCGTAAGGTAATGAAGATCAATGATTAAACCTGTGAACGGTGAAGAAGCTGAATTAAGGACAAGTATGTATAACGTAAAGAAGCCGAGTTAATGTTTATAACTTGGATGACATTCCGAGTCGAATGAATCGGATGTTGTAAGATAAGAATAAGATAACGTAAAATGGTTAACGCTATAAATGCGTAAAATGAATATGGAATGATCATTCTGAGTATACAAAAGATTGTATGACTTGGACGATAAAGAATGAATCCTGAGGTATGGCATTTAGTTACCAGAAAGCCATAAGGAATAAGAATTGACTTAACGAATGTTATAGTTAATGGTTCGGATAAGTTAAGATGAATTTAGGTTGTAGTACAATTGTAACCTTTGATGGTTGACATATGGGAGCTGGGCTAAACAATTCCTTCAGAGAGCGAAGGTATATACGAAACTGGCAACCGATCTAACTCAATTTATTATGGGCAAAGTGTAGATGAGAGACGAAACTTGTTTATTGGTTGTTTGTGGGAAACCACTCAGAGTACCATATGGACTACTAGCAGAGAAACGATGTGTGCTGAGTCCTAGAGAAGTTATAAGAAGAAGATAAGAATGTAAATCATCAAAGATGATGAATGTATTGAGTAAGACATCTCCGTATGTCATGAAGCCGTTAACTGGTAAAGGAAGTTGGTCGCGTAAACTTAGATTATAAGAATGTGAACCCTAAGAAGTAAAGTTAAGTAAACCAATGTGAAAGTTAAGTATATGACTAATTGGTGTATGTGTTATTTCCTTATGTGCTACATAGGAATTGGAATGAGCAGTTCAGCGTAAACTATAAGCTGTAGATGTGTGTAAGGCAAGTTTCCTAACTTCATTCATATTCTAAATAAATGCTAGTTTCTAAAACTTCTCAGATGTTGAACTTGAGAAGTCCTGTCTATGTGCAAATGTGTGATATTTGTACAAGGTGGTAGAACGTATGAGGCCTTGTGCCACAATGTGAACACTTCGGTGTTTCTATAAGATGAACTATTCTGTAATTGAACTGTTCAAGAAGAGAATGTTTTGTTTATACATGAACCGTTATTATTAAGTCTGTGCTATTGATTCTAACCAGACATGATGAGTATGAAAAAGGTAGAAGTATGAAAGTATTTCAAAGTAAATGTGAATAATGTTTTAAAATGATAGGAATCGAGATTATTCCTATTATTCAAGCTGCTTCATAACCTTTGTTTGGTTATTGAAGTCTTAAAGGAATGTTCAAATTCTTGAAGTTTTTTGTACAACTGCTAAGACTTGCTGGGCAATTGAATGCTCACACTTGCTTTAAATAAAAACATTTTCAGCGAACGATGTTAGAAGAACGTAAGGATCCCGTAAAGATTAAGTTGATCGGTATCCAAAAGAAGTGTCATTCATTATATGAATGAGCGTAAAGATCAAGCGAAGACTTGTAATATAGAATGGTAGAATTAAACTATTGAATAGTTTAATGAACGATTATGTATCCTTGGTGGCGGATGAAAGTCACTCGTGTAAGATGTAAAGAATAATATAATTATCATTATTTGTAATGAAAGAGGTTATAAGGTATTAGAACCTGGGATTTGAGAATGTATGTTGTTATATTTAGCTATATAATGATGTATGTTTGGAAGAAGATGGGATAATGACGTACGGAATCCGGGTGTGAAAATAGACCGGATTTTGGGATGTTACAAAAATTCCCGCCCCAGTGGGCATGTATTCTGCTAGATGGTCATGTATTCCTCCTTTGTTTGCCACAATGTACCTTAAATCCACCCTTTTTGATCACTCGCAACACCACCAAACCTACACCCAAAATTACAATAAACAAGTAAAAACAAACACAAAAATAAGGAATTAACACTAATTAAGCTTGAATTAGGAACCGATTCGTGGTTATAAATTCACTTATCAACTTGTTGCCATAAAACACTACCTTTGACGGAGTCATAAGGTTAACACATTTCTTTTGGCAAACAATTACTGCACCATAATTGAATAACCAATCCATTCCCAATATGACATCAAATTCCCCAAGTTTAATTGGTATCAGATCTACCATCATCTCGTGACCCTTTATAACCATTCTACAATTCTTATATATGAATCTAACAGGAATCACTTCCTTATTCGCAATCTCTATGCTTAAGGGAAATTCTAATTCTTCCTGAGGCAAATCTAAGTTCTGGGCAAATTCATCGAATATAAATGAACAAGTAGCACCCGGATCAAATAGTACATAAGCATTAATACCATTAATCAGAATGATACCTGACACCACATCCTTTGACTGCACAGCATCCTGCACAGTCATATTGAAAGTCCTCGTAGTAGGTTGGCTTGATTGTGCTGGTCCAGTGATAGTTAATGTACCACCACTGTTGTTTCCCTTTCCTCAACTTACACTTCCCATTGTCTTTTTATGGCAATCACAAGCCATGTGATCCTTCAAACCACAAGTAAAACATGCTCCTTTCTTTGGGCAAAAATAGTTTGGTGTAATGTGACCCTCTTGGCCATAATTCAAACACACCCTCATACCCTTCAAACACACCCCAGTGTGGTTCTTCCCGCAAGTAGCACAAGCTTCAAACTTCTTCTTTTGTTGACTTCCTTTTTGTACTCCCATATTTGAATTCTCACTCCACTTTGTCTTTTGACTGTTACCTCCATTATTGCTTCCACCAGCCTTGTTTTCATTCTCATTATTTCTCTTCTTCTGTTCTTGGTTATACTTGGTTAAGGCATCATTTCCACCCTCCGTGATAATTACCTTTTCCAGTACAGCCGCAAACGTGTTTAATTGGAACATTGAAACCTTGTTATAAAGCCAGGGCTTCAACCCTTGTTCAAATCTTCTTGCCTTAGGCTTATCTGTATTAACTTGATAAGTAGAAAATCTTGTCAACTCGTTAAACTTTGCAGCATATTCCGGCACAGTCATGGTTCCTTGTTTTAACTTCAAGAATTGAACTTCCAACTGGTTTCGAGAACTCACTAGAAAGTACATCTCAAAAAACATCTCTTTAAACTTATCCCACGCTATTATTCCATGTCCCCCACAAACCTTATTCGCCTGACACCAATAGCTAGCTTCAGACTTCAACATGAACATTGCGAAAGTGGTCTTCTGATCCTCGTTGACTCTGGCAACGTCAAATCTGACACCCCCAAAATACATCCACACAACCCATTCTGAGTCGCCAAATACATAGTACATAAAATAATTACAACTTCATTATTACAATTGTCATACAAAATACGACAACACATATGCTGTGAGTTTTAATACAAATATTGTCTTCTAGACAATATCCAAACTCAAATAAAGTCCTCATTATAATTATTAATACACTATTTTATAAATAGTGAGGATTGCTAAAACAACTGTCTTGTACCATCACTCCACACCCCGACTAGTTCCCACTATATTCTCGCCTCTTGAGAAGAAAAATGGAACAAAAAGAAAAAGGATGAGCTCAACTAGCCCAGTAAAGAATATTATGACTAAGATAATTAAAAACAAATTATCATTAGCCTTGAATAAATTAGATAAAATATAATGGATAGCAAGTTTAGATCAATATTCGCAGCGAAAATAACAATTCATTAAAAGAGTTAAGTATAGAATGAAATCTACTATCTTCTATGATTTAAAAGTCCATCATCAATATTTTATCCCTGTGACATCAATCAGTATATATCTTGAACCAAATATTCATCTTTGCACTATGGGCCAAAGATATTCATTTGTATCACCAGTTGGTCATGTTTGTCTCAACACTTGTCCATCTTTGCACTACGGGCCAAAGATATTTATCAGGTAATCATTAATCTTTGCACTACAGGCCAAAGATATTCAGTTATATCACCATTTAATACTGAGGATGATAAAAATATTTTAAAGAAAATGAATCCAATGAGATAAAAGAACAAAGATTAAGGATTCGTACTTTAGTTTATCCAAGTTCAAAAATACTCCATAATAATCAATTGTGGAGCAAAATTCAAAAATGAAGATCAAAATATGCATACAATCAAAGATAGTAACCATAATAGACAACTTAGACAGAAAAGAAAATTTAATTTTTTATGAATAATGCCGTATTCGTGAATAGTGTCGTATACGTGAATAGTAACCCTGACACGAAGAGGCAAAACTTTTACAATAAAAATCATACTTCGTGAATAGTAATCGCGAATAGTACCATATTCGTGAATAGTGACGTATACTTGAATAGTGTCGTATACGTGAATAGTAACCTTAATATGAAAAGGTAAAAATTTCATACTAAAATTCATACCAATATTTCGGTGAAATGATATTGAAAGAAACAACATCATTTACTTGAAAAATAACATCCCTTACCTCAAAAGAATAGTACTTCTGGCTGAAATATCAGATATAATGCTGAAGGAAACTTGCACTGTATAGCAACACTCAAAGTATATAAATACTCACAAAATATGCTCGATATTATAGAGAGAGAAAACTTCTGATTCTGGTGTAATTTTTAATTCGAACCTAAGCACCCTATTTATATGAAAATGCTTAGAACACCAAAGCAAAAAATTTAATAAAATATTATTATTTATAAAAAATTTCCTACGCCCACTTTGAAATCAGATTTCAGCATTTACAACATGCAAAAGGACAAGTGTGGGGCCTACCTTCTAGAAATCTCTACCAAAAACATTTTAAATCATTTATAAATTTAGAAACTTCAATAATTCATAATAAATATCCCTTTATCAAAAAAATACGAATCTTATGTCCATTCAATAAGAAATTTAATTCTCTACAACTTTGTAGAAGAAAGTTTTTCCAAATTCTAAACGAAAAATGACCGAAATCCATATATGGATGATTTTTCCAAACCGCCACACTAAAAAAATATGCTGATAAAGACCTTCGTATACCAAATTTTTAAAAAATCAACAATCTTCATTTTACAACAAGTGGGGCCCACCAACTCACAAAACATGTTTTTTGCATTTATTGTAACAAAATCAATTCGGACCCAATGCTCTCTTCCTCCTCATTTTATTCATATACCATGAATTTAGTATAAAAAATATCACCATTATTATATTATTATATTATCACATTATACATTTATAATGTAATATAATAATATATTTGAATGAATTATTTTATCAGAAAAGATAAAATATCAATTTTCAACAATTGTCACTTTTCTAAAAATTCCTCCATTCTGACAAAATACTGATAAAATACCTCGGCATTAATTCCTTCATTTATATCCACATAAAATAAATATTTCCTTATCGTTTTTTTATTATAAATTAATTATTCACAAATAATATTACAGAACCACAATATTGACAACCAGGTCGTTCCCATGAAAGAGGGGGATTTCTAATAAGAATTTCTCCTTACTGACGCGTAATTAGGTGACCAAACTCCTTTCATAGATAGAAGTTCATTACACATTGCCAATAATGCTATCTAATAATATTATTTAAATAATATTAATTATTGATCTGATAATTTGAAATAATGTGCAATGGCAATTATAAAATCAGTAATATAAAATATCAACGTAGCAATTATTGAATTAATAAAATATTGAACAGCAATTACTATAACAATTATTGAGTAGTGACTTCTTACGTAAGAATTAATAATTTGTGCAATACTGTGTGCTACTGTGTAACACCGTGTATTACTGTATTTTACCCATTGAGTATTCCAACAGTTTTAACGGCAATTGTTACGCCATTATTATTAAAAAAACTCATTCGTATCATTTTCTTCATCCGATAATTTTCTGTTATGGGGCCCACAAATGGTTGCGCCATCGTACGAATATTTCCCGACAATAAGAATATTCCACGACCAAACGAATATTCCCCGACAACAATGAATATTTTATAATCACTTGCTTATTTAAAATATTTGTGCATTTTACCCATAACTAACCACATTAATCGAATCAACCCCTTACTATTTCAAAATAATAAATAGAGGAAATTCCATTTTATTAAAAAAAATTGGGGGTCTTACAACCTCCCCTCCTTATGAAATTTCATCCTAGAAATTAACGTGCGTAGCTGGTGTTTCGAAAAGATGAGGATACCTCGCTTTCATTTATGATTCCAACTCCGAGGTAATTTCCTCAATAGCATACTTCCTCCACAAAACTTGGACTTGTGGTAAAACCTTTGTGCGTAGGACATGCTCCTTCCTAACCAAGATCTTGACTGGAACCTCCTCGTACGTTAAATCTTCGGCTATCTCATCTGGTTCTAATTCAATAATATGATTCGGGTCTTTCATATATTTACGTAGCACGGATATGTGAAAAACAGTATGAACACGAGACATACTTGGCGGTAAAACGAGTCTATAGGCCACAATTCCTACTCGATCGAGGAAAATAGACCAATAAATTGAAGGTTGAGATTTCCTCTCTTCATCGATTCTTGCTTCTAGAATATCGCCTTCTTGCACCTTCTTCTTCATATTCATCAGCTCTGAGTTTGTAGCTTGAGCGACTTTAACTTTATCGAGTAAAGTTATTCTACTCGTATATTTGACATCATCACGTGGGTCCTTAGAGTCTTTAACTCTATCTCCATCATTTGTTAGTGGTACAAAATGGGTCTTTGTGTTAACAACATCGCACTTGTACCCGCATACGATCTTCTACTCAATGCGTCAGCTACCACGCTCGCTTTTGCAGGATGGCATGGTCAAAACAGGTGCCGAAATGAGTCTCCTCTTGAGTTCTTGGAAGCTCTCCTCACATTCCTTTCTCTATTCGAATTGTATATCTTTTCGAGTCAGCTGAGTTAATGGAGTATCGATTCAAGAAAATCCTTCAACGAATCTCTGATAATAACCAGCTAAGCCTAGAAAGTTATGTATTTCGATTACTAACTTAGGTTGCTCTCAACTATGACTCATATCCCAATCTTGGATAGCACGTCACAATGGCACCTATCAGTTTACCACCGCACAAATATGGCATCCCCTATGGAGAGTCTGGCTTCGGTGTATTCCATAAAGAAAGTCACCAGATAGAGGCTCGGGTACAAACTCTTGTAGTTGGATTTTTAACTCTTGAATTTCAATAGGAGCCATTCGATATGGGGTTTTGGAAATGGGTTTTGTACCGGGTTCAAGGTCAATACAAAATTTGACTTCACGCTCTAGGGTTAGGCTAGGAAGTTCTTCAAAAAATACGTCAGGAAATTCATTAATAAAAGAGATATTATTCAAATCTGACTTATTTTTGTTCAAGTCCATGACATGGGCTAAGAAAGCTTGACATCCGTTTTTCAACAAACGAATGACTTTATGGCTTGATATGAAAGTGTTGACTTTAGTGGTTTGGTTGCTTGAATTCGCATAATAGGTTGGTTAGGAATAGAAAAACTAACAACCTTATGAAAATAATCAATTTTAGCTTGATGAATAGTTAAACAGTTGATTCCTAAAATCACATCAAAGGGAAGTATCTTTAAAGAGATAAGATCAACAGGTAATGTGAGGGTGCCAACTTGAATCAAGCAAGATTTATAAAATGTAGATATAACAAAGGTTTCACCCAACAGAGTTTCAACAAATAAGTCAAAGTCTAATTTCTCAGGGGTCAAGTTCAAACGTTGAGCCCAAGCAGGAGAAATAAAAGAATGGGTAGAACCGGTATCTAATAAGGTACAGACTTCACAAGAATTTATGATTAACTAATCCGTGATAACTTCGTTTGAGTCCCTCGTATTTTCATAAGTCATGAAAAATGCTCTTCCTGAAGCCACCGACTTTGTTTTGTCCGTATCCGCCTTTAATGCCACCGTCCCAGCTGGACTTGATTTTTCTATAGGACAAAATTAAGCTATGTGACTGTCTTTTCCATAACTAAAACATACCTTGGAAGGCTGTGAACAGTTTGGACTTACGTGTCCCTCCTCTCTGCATCTGTAACATCTAACTGGCGGTCTTTCTCCTCCCTTAGAATTTGTTACTGGTGTTGGTGTTGGTGTTGGTGCTGCTGCCGATGTCTTTCCGTCATTGTTAAATCTTCTCTTCTTGAAATTTCCACTTGAATCATTTCTTCTATTATCTTGGCCATGATTACCACCAAAGTGGTTACCATTTCTGGCATGATAATTTCTTCCACGATGGTTATCATTGTTCCGATGACCGTTGGCACCGGTACGATTATTATCGTGTTATTGGTCGTTATCTTTTGGTTAAGCTGACTCATAATCCTGCTCGAATAAATAAGCCATATTCACTACATTTGAATACAAACACAGTTTATGAGAAATAAGGTATTGACGTATTTCGGGTTTTAAACATCACAGAAACATTCGTGTCATTCTCTCCTCATTATAAACCAAATGGGATGTAAACCGGGACAACTCGGCAAACTTAGCTTCGTACTGCGACACGGTCATATTTTTTTGCTCCAACTTGATGAACACTACCTCCTACATGTGACGAATACTTTTGGGAAAGTACTTGTCATTGAACAATTCTCGGAACTTCTCTCAAGACATCTTGAGTACGGTAGGCTAAGTATGCTTTACGGATTCCCACCAGTAATTTGCCTCTCCTCACAATATGAAGGTGGCAAAAGGAACCTTTTGTTCCTCAGAGCATCCCAAGACATCAAATATCTTGGTGATCTGCTTTATCCACGTCTCTGCCGTAAGTGGTTCTGGCTTTCCCAAAAACTACGATGGTCCCAACTCCTTGAACTGCTTAGCGGTGACCATCCGTAAGTTTCCAATTTTTCTACCTGCATTTTGCACAAGAGTCTCTCTCGCCTGATGTTGCATGAATTGCAGAAAGACTCTAAACATCTCATAGTTCATCATTTGTTCAATGTTGTTGTTTACCTGAGGATTATTGTCTTCCTGATGCACATTAACCTGGTTATTGATCAGCGGTGACTCAATGGTATCATGTGCTCCATTGCTCATCTCAAAATTTTTAGATGTCATTCTCAAATACTGCCATAAAACAAGGGTTAATTAAACAAATTAACATATCACACTATTAACCATATATTTCGACTGACCCATTAAATACCAAATAAGCTTAGGTAGGACACACTAGCGAAGGATTTACTCGTCTCTGCCCTCCTAGTTCTATTCCCAGATCTCCACCAGAGACCATATCCCTAGGCTATGATACCAACTGTGACGCCCCCAAAATATGTCCACACAACCCATTTTGAGTCGCCAAATACATGGTATAGAAAATAATTACAATTTTATTATTACAATTGTCGTGCAAAATACAACTACACATATGCTGTGAGTTTTAATACAAATATTATCTTTTAGACAATATCCAAACTCAAATAAAGTTCTCATTATAATTATTGATACACTATTTTACAAATAGTGAGGACTGCTAAAACAACTGTCTTGTACCATCACTCCACACCCCGATTAGTTCCCGCTATATTCTCGCCTCCTGAGAAGAAAAATGGAACAAAAAAGAAAAGAATAAGCTCAACTAGCCCATTAAAGAATATCATGACAAAGATAATGAAAAATAAATTATCGTTAGCCTTCAATAAATCAGATAAAATATAATGGACAGCAAATTTAGATCAATATTCGCAGTGTAAATAATAATTCATTAGAAGAGTTAAGTAAAGAATGAAGTCTACTATCTTCTATGATTTAAAAGTCCATCATCAATATTTTATCTCTGTGACATCAATCAATATACATCTTGAACCAAATATTCATCTTTGCACTACGGGCCAAAGATATTCATTTCTATTACCAGTTTAGCATGTTCATCTCAATACATGTCCATCTTTGCACTACAAGCCAAAGATATTTATCAGGTAATCATTGATCTTTGCACTACAAGCCAAAAATATTCAGTTATATCACCATTTAAGACTAAGGATGATAAAAATATTTTAAAGAAAACGAATCTAGTGAGATAAAAGAACAAAGATTAGGGATTCGTACTTTAGTTTATCCAAGTTCAAAAATACTCCATAATAATCAATTGTGGAGAAAAATTCAAGAATAAAAATCAAAACATGGATACAATCAAAGATAGTAACCATAATAGACAGCTTGGACAAAGAAAAGAAAATTTAATTTTTTATGAATAGTGCCATATATGTGAATAGTAACCCCGACACGAAGAGGTAAAACTTTCACAATAAAAATCATACTTCGTGAATAGTATTGTATTCGTGAATAGTGTCGTATACGTGAATAGTGTTGTATACATGAATAGTAAACTCGACATGACAAGGTAAAAATTTTATAATAAAATTCATACCAATATGTTGGTGAAATGATATTGAAAGAAACAACATCATTTTCTTGAAAAATAACATCCCTTACTTCAAAAGGATAGTACTTCTGGCTGAAATATCGGATATAATGCTGAAAGAAACTTGCACTGTATAGCAACACTCAAAGTATCTAGATACTCACAAAAATACGCTCGATATTATAGAGAGAGAGAAAACTTTTGATTCTGGTGTAATTTTCAATTCTAACCTAGGCACCCTATTTATAGGAAAATGCTTCGAACACCAAAGCAGAAAATTTAATAAAATATTATTATTTATAAAAAAAATTCCGACGCCCACTTTGAAATCAAATTTCAGCATTTACAACATGCAAAAGGACAAGTGTGGGGCCTACCTTCTAGAAATCTCTACCAAAAATATTTTAAGTCATTTATAAATTTAGAAACTTCAATAATTCATAATAAATATCCCTTTATCAAAAAAATACGAATCTTATGTCCATTCAATAAGAAATTTAATTCTCTACAACTTTGTAGAAGAAAGTTTTTCCAAATTCTAAACAAAAAATGACCGAAATCCACATACGAATGATTTTTCCAAACCACCACACTGACAAAAATATAATGATAAAGACCTCCGTATACCAACTTTAAAAAAAATCAACAATCAGCATTTTACAACAACAAGTGGGGCCCACTAACTCACAAAATATGTTTTTAGCATTTATTGTAACAAAATCAATTCGGACCCAATTTGCTCTCTTCCTCCTCATTTTATTCATATACCGTGAATTTATTGTAAAAAATATCACCATTATTATATTATTATATTATCACATTATATATTTATAATGTGATATAATAATATATTTGAATGAATTATTTTATCAGAAAAGATAAAATGTCAATTTTCAACAATTATCACTTTTCTAAAAATTCCTCCATTCCGACAAAATTCTGATAAAATACCTCAGCATTAATTCCTTCATTTATATCCACATAAAATAAATATTTCTTTATCATTTTTTTATCAATAATTAATTATTCACAAATAATATTATAGAACCATAATATTGATAACCAGGACGTTCCCAGGAAATAGGGGGATTTTCGATAAGGATTTCTCCTTACTGGCGCGCAATTAGGTGACCAAACCCCTTTCCTAGACAGAACTTCCTTAGACATTGTCAATAATGCTATCTAATAATATTATTCAAATAATATGAATTATTGATCTGATAATTTGAAATAATGTGCAATGGCAATTATTAAATCAGTAAAATAAAATATCAACGTAGCAATTATTGAATTAATAAAATAAAATAAAATATTAAACAATAATTTGTGCAATACCGTGTGTTACTGTGCAACACCGCGTATTATTATATTTTACCCACCGGGTATTCGAACAGTTTTAACGGTAACCGTTACACCGTTATTATTAAAAAAACTAATTCGTGTCATTTTCTTCATCCGACAATTTTTCGTTATGGGGCCCACAAATGGTTGCGCCGTCATATGAACATTCCCTGACAAAAAGAATATTCCACGACCAAACGAATATTCCCCAACAACAATTAATATTTTGTAACCACTTGCTTATTTAAAATATTTGCGCATTTTACCCATAACTAACCACATTAATCGAATCAACCGCTTACTATTTCAAAATAATAAATAGAGGAAATTCCATTTTATTCAAAATAAAAAATAAAAAATTGGGGCCTTACATCGAACACCTTCTCCATTTCCATGATCCAGGTTTGGGCTTCAACCGGATTCATAGACCCTTGAAACTACGGCGGTCCAACCACTTTGAAGTCTTTGAAAGTCGTGACTTGAGCTTGCGGTTGATTCGCATGTGCTCCCGTTAACAATGTCACCAACTGCTGAACCGGGTTAGCGTTGGCCTCGTTATTATTATTAGTAGACCCCTTAGGAGTCGGTTATTGGCGTGGTTGTCTTCTTCTAGGAGGCATTTTCTGTTAACATATACGCTTATTAGTTCATTACCCAACTTCTTAAATATCTGGAAGTTTAACTTTAAACATACTAAGATTAAAGCTATAACACATAACATTTCAATAAACTTTGATATTTTATTCATTCATAACTTTCCAAAATATAATAAGGATAACATCTCTGCTACCAACATCCATTTTTCTGAACTAAACATGTTTCAGGATTACATCCTCATATTACCCCTTTATTTATCTCATAATAAGGGATTCACAATTCATTTATTCACATACTTAATCACATATTATTATTATCATTCCTATCTTGGCATATTAAGATGTCGAGAAGCTTCTCTACGCTCTTCCTTCATAATACGATACGTCGTCCTACGATCCATCGTCCTACGATCCATCACGAACCACGACAAGTCTTCAAACTGAGGTGGGTAATAAAAGACTCGATCCTAGGCCCTATCAATCGCAGAATGAAAGGCATAATCTATTTCATTCATCTTGGCCTTCTTCATTTGAACCTTAGCTTTAGCACGGTCTGCATGCTGAGTCGCCTTCATCCAAGCGTCTCCTGCTCTCGCACTCTTAGCTGACTCCTCCTTCAAATCATCTTTTAGCTTTTCCACTTCAGTCTTCATCTTCTCATTTTCAGCCAATAGATCTTCTTGTTTTCCCTTCGTATGAACTAGGTCCCATTCTGTGTTTCCAAGTCGTGAGTCAAGTTCATGAATCTCGGCATCCTTCTGCTCTATAGTAGCTTGACGCATCTCAGCTAACTCCTTCAGCTCCTCAATATTATCCTGTAATTCTATATTTCGATCATACAGCGCATCATACATCTCAGCTGATATGGAGTTTGGAGGAAACTCCACAGGATCCTCTTCCTCATCCTCCTCCTCTATCTCCTTAGAGTTCTCCTCCTCATGATCAAACACAGGCTCATCCTCCTGTTCTTCCTCAGCGACCAACAGAGAAGGCTCCCTCTGAATAAACTTTTCCCGAACCACATAAATGTCTCGGGGTTCCTTATCTCTAGGTATCTGAGGTATCACTTCGATCCCTAGCTTGATTGGATCCTTCAACGTTAGACATCCTGACAACAAAATATTTTTAAGTTTTATTTATTATGTAACACTCTTCGATACTCGCGAGCACATAAGTTATTAACACATAGCACATAAAGTCTTTTATTGTTTATCTTTAATGGATACCTTAATCCATTCCTTAAAACTCGATAAGAGTTTGACACCACTATGTTTTCTGTCTCCTTAAAGGTTACTTCTTAAAATTCCCCCACCTAAGGTTCATTACCAACCTGTAACACCCCCAAATCCGGGTACTCCATTCCCACAGGATTTGGTACTCAGTATCCAAAACAATTACATCTAACTACCCATAATAAAGGATAAAGACATAAAATAACTTAAACAATAATCTTTCCCATTAAAGGGATACATCAACTTAAATCAATCCCAGGTAATCAAACCTGAAATTATTACATAAGTCTGCGGAATACATCACCATTTAACATAAGTCTTATAACATAATTCATTTAAATAAATTCACATAAGTCTTCGTCACTTGGACAACTTGCCCTTTCCTTTGCTAGAAGATGGCTCATCAATTTTCTGAACTGTAGCTGCAGTGTTATTTGCAAGAGTGAGAAAATAATTGCTCACTAATATAAAGAATAATAATATAAATAACATGAGATTAGACAATGAATGTTGAATAATGGTGAACTCGTTCTACGAATCAAAATAGAAAACAAGTTCAAGATTTATAGATGAGGGTCTTAAGACCACGAACTATGTCCCCGGTAATTAGGTATTATTACCTCAACCTTAACAGTTGTTTAGACTATACAGACCCTTCCTTACGTACTTAAGGGGACCAGCCCTTTGTACCATGTATTGTGCACAAACATCTAAACGTTAACACGTATATAATCCCCTATATTAGGGTTGCTCATCTGTGTTTGACTTTAGGATTTCTGCACTAAAGAAAGTTTAGTTTGGAACTAGCTTATCAGTGATTCTAGAATTTTAGAACACTATCAAGTTTAGATTAATCCAACCAATAAGAGCTTGCTTGTTATTCGAAGGTTCAACACAACAATATAGAATTAGACAATGATATTTAAGACAAGGATTTAATAATGACAATGTACAATCGAATAGACATGGTACAATGCAAGGTACTACATCCAAAAGAGTTAAGAACTCTCTTTAGGAACAATGAAGTTAATCAGAACATGCTTTGAATAACAAAAACGAGAATTAGGAATATGAAGCTCACTCAACGTAAAGAATTAGAATCCAAGAGCTTGTATTAACATAACAAGATAGAATCCATAAGCTTGCTCAACTATAATATAAGATTTAGGAACTTGCATAATGATAAATTATAAAGCTTGCTTAACAACAAAGAGTAAACATAATTATGAAACTTGCATTCATTACAAAGATAATGAAGTTAGGAAACTTGCCTCGTTTGTAAGCTACACAAGTATAATAACGTTCGCCAATTACCCTACACATACCATTGAAATCGCAATACCAATTAGTTATATTATCATTAGCTTTATAGGTTCAACCCACCATTTAAGCCATAACCTTTAACTTAATGTCTAACCATGTTGGTTAATCACTCATATGGATCTGAAAAACTCACTTTTACCTAACACAAAGTTTTATCATTCACCTTTATATCTCTTGGAAACATCAATTACCATTCGTTACACAACTTGTTAAGTGATTATTTAAAATCTTCACTTTTTGGTATTACCACACATAGCCATCTATTATTATGTCTTATAATATAGTTTAACATCTTTACCATGCCTAATAGGTTAGATTAAGTCTTCATTTTATTGTCTGCAATTAATTAAAACTCATTGTTTCTCTGTACTTTACAGAACACTGCTACGCATTTCTCAAGCTTTCCTTAAGCCTTATTTACCTACACCATTGCATGCTGGTGCACGACCTCAGAAGGCCAAAAGGTGTAGCTACACCGTTTTGGCCTTTGGTATCATCAGCATGTTGCAAGCAAGACACGTATTGTGAACCGCAGCTAGCCTTCACTTTGTTTCGCACCCACACTCCAATTTTTCCCAATTTCTACAGAAATTCACAAAACCAACAACTAAAATTTTGTAATAACATCAACAAGCATGCATATCATAATTCTATCATCATAAACATTTTATATAATTAACTTTCAAGGATCAAAAATCATATTTTTTCCAATTTCTTCATATTTCAATACTTATAGCGAATTCGATTGCCAAATCTTCGTTTCTTAACCAATTGACACCATTCAAACTACGTTGTTTTCGTTTCTTGATGTACTATCACAGTCCACAACCAATTTACAGATTCTATCAAGAATTGAACATAAAATTTTGGACTTAATTAAGCCATTTTACACGTACATAACATTGTTAGTCTAATTTTTCTTCTTCAAACCATTTTTCCATGAATTTGATTACACAATATGACTTCTATATAAAAATTATCATATTACACATCTATATAATCAACACCTCAAACCCTAACCCAACAAAATCAATTACAGAGAATAAAACAACAAAACCAAAACTTAAATTTCTCTTCTTCAACATATTTACACGGATTTTGATTACTTTAACATCACTTCTAGATAATTATAATAAATTATTCATATATAACCAACATTTAAACTCTAATTCAACAAGAATTCTAATTCATGTAAAATAGATATTGAAAAGAAAAATTTAGAATTAGGGTAGATTATACCTTAATCCTTGATTACTGAAGAAAATGATAGAGAGTTACTTCAATTCCTTCCTCTTCCATAATAAAAACCCTCAATTCTTCTCTAACCCTCTAACAATTTTCTCTGTGTTTCTCTCTTCCTCTCCAAACTCTATATTCTTTAGCCTTAGAAATAATACGCGTACAATAAATGATATAGGCTCCCTCCCCACGTACTCTTCAGGTAAGAACGCAAAAAGTTACGTCAGTTAGATTAAGCCAAAAGCCACAAGGCCTTGTTTGGCAACACTTAGTTTAGGTTTTGAATTTATTTTTATAATACTTATATTATATAGTTCCACTTGTCACACTTTTATTTAATTAACTTATGCTCTTACAATTATAATTATAATTTCCATTAGAATTATTTTTATACTTAACAAATTAGTACACACTTAATTTAATTATTAAATTAAACTAGAACATTATTTTATTTATATTAATTATTTTCTTAAATATTAAACAATTCATTTAATTAAATTATTTCATTAAATCAAATCTTCAAATAATAAAATTACCATTCATAAATTTAGTTAACATACATACTTAACTAAATTATTGCACCACAACTTCACCAATTATTTATTTATCTCAATAAATAAATTAATTAAAATATTTATTTAATTTAATAAATATTTAAAATTAATTACAAAATTCTTGTTCGTTACAGATCACCCTTCATCTTCTCAACCTCAACTAGTAGTTGATCTCTCAGACTCTCTGTATGAACTAGCTTCCATTCCATATTTCCAAGATGTTCATCAAGATTTTGGATCATGTCATCCTTCTTCCATATGGTGGTCTAATGTATATCTGTTAGCTCCTCCAACTCTCTGACCTATCCTGTAACTCTATGTTACGGTCATATAGCTCATCATACATCTCAGTTGCAATATAGTTCGGTGGAAAATCTTCGGTATCCTCTTCCTCATTCGTTACCTCTATCTCCTCAGGGTCCTCCTCCATATCAGACTCAGGCTCATTCTCCTAACCCACAACTGTGATCAACGGGGCACTAACTGCTCCCAGACTACCTAGATGTCTCGGGGCTCCTTCTCTTTAGGCACTCGAGGCTCCTCCTCCCTAGCCTGACTGGGTCCTCCAACATTAATTATCCTGACAACAAAGTTTTAAGTTTTAATTACTATTTGACGCAAGCACATAGGTTATTAACACATGAGCACATAAAGTCTTTTATTATTTTATCTTTAATAAATTTCCTTAATTTATTCCTTAGAACTCAATAAGAGTTTATCACCACTATGTTTTCAATCTCTTATAAGGCTATTTCCTAAGGTTTCCACACCTAAGGTTCATAACTTAAGGCTTTGATACCAACTTGAGAAACCCCCAAATCCGGGTACTTCATTCCCACAGGATTTGGTGTTCACTGTCAAAAACATTCATATCTAACTACCCATAACAAAGGCTATAAATGAAACTCACAACTTAAATGGAAATCCTCCCATTAAAGGGTTACAACATCTTAAACAAATCCCAGGTCATCTAACCTTAATACATCAAATGCAGAAACATAACATATTTAAATAAGTCTTATACATAACATTCTCAAATAAAGTTTAACAAGTCATCATCACTTGTTCATCATGCCCTTGCCCTTACCAGTGGATAGCTCGTTGGATCTTTCAATCTTAGCTACAATGTTATTATATGCAAGAATGAGCAAAATAATTGTTCACGTGAAATATAATATGTAATAACAGTATATGACTAAACTTAACTGAATAACATAACATTTCCTGTCAATGATAATTAGGAATAGAAAACTCAATAAGAGATTCAACTTTTGAACCAAGAATAGGAAGAAAGATCAAAAATACTCTAAGGGTCGTAAAACCATGAACTGTCCTAGGTTATTAAGTATTTCTACTTAAACCTTTAACATCTTAACGCGATCGCATAATATAATCCCCTATATTAGGTTTGTTCATCTCAGTTTGACATAAGAGTCCGTACCAAAAAAAGTTTGGTTTGTATTAGCCTCAATAATAGTTCTAGAATTTAGAACGCTCATAAACTATGGATTAGTCGAATCAATAAGGGTTCACTAGCTATATAAGATTTTTATACAGTAATATGATTGAACATCAATGTTTAAACCAAAGGTTGAATCTCAACAATGTACAATTGAATAAACATTGTATAATCAAAGTATTACTTCAAAAGAGTTAGAACATCTCATTTGGAATCATGAACTTGAACAATTATAAACAAGAGTTAGGAACTCGTTTAATAAAATATTATGGATAAGCACTTGCATGATCGTAATCAAGATAGGATAAGTAACTTACTCAATATAAGAGTACAGTTTACAAACATGCCTCGTGTGTAGGTTAAAAAATTATAACTCACGTACAACAATATCCTACACAAATACCATTTAGATTCACAACACTAGTTAGCCAAAACATAGTTAACCTTATTGGTTTCATTTAATCATCTTGGTTCAATTATAACATTTAGCTTAAGGTTTGACCATATTAATCAACCACATAACATGAATCTAAAAATCCACTAACATGTAACATAAGCTTTAACATACAAAACACATTCTCAACTCTTACCACGTCGAGTTTTAATCTTCTATAACTTGTTAATCAATAACTTTCAATCTTCACATTTAGTATTATAACATCACTACAATCTGTTATAACATTTTAATATAGGCCAAAAATATTATCATGCTTCATTAGTCTAGGTTACATTACCATGCTATGGACTGGAAATAAAGAAAACCAAAACAAACTCTGTAGGGGACGGTGCAGCTGCGCTGTCCTTAGCCTTTAATCCGGCGCAGCTATTGTGACACCCCCAAATCCGAGTATTCCATTTCCACAGAATTTGGTGCTCACTATCAAAAACTATTACATCTAACTACCCATAATAAATGATAAAGACATAATTTAAATAACTTTAAACAATAATCTTTCCCATTAAAGGGTTACATCAACTTTAAACAATCCTAGGTAATCTAGCCTTAAATTATTACCTAAGTCTACGGAATACATCACAAAATAAATTAAGTCTTATAACATAATTCATTCAAATAAATTCTCATAGATCTTCAACACTTGGACATCTTTCCCTTTCCTTTGCTGGAAGATGGCTCATCAACTTTAGCTGCAGTGTTTAAATGCAAGAGTGAGCAAACAATTGCTCACTAATAATAATAATAATAATAATAATAATAATAATAATAATAATAATAATAATAATAATAATAATAACAACAACATGAGTTTGGACAACGAATGCTGAATAATGGTGAACTTGTTCTACGAATCAAAAATAGAAAACAAGTTCGAGTTTAGTATCTGAGGGTCTTAAGACCGCGAATAATGTCCCCGGTAATTAGGTATTATTACCTCAACCTTAACAGTCATTTAGACTATACAGACCCTTCTTAACGTACTTAGGGGGATCAGCCCTTTGTACCATGTATTGTGCACAAACTTCTAAACGTTACACGTACATAATCCCCTATATTAGGGTTGTTCGTCTCAGTTTGAATTTAGAATTTCCGCACTAAAGAAAGTTTTGCTCGGAACTAACTTATCAGTGGTTCTAGAATTTTAGAACACTATTCAATTATAGATTAGTCTAATCAATAAGAGTTTGCTTCCTACTTGAAGGTTCAACACAATAATATAGAATTGAACAAGGTTATTTAAGTCAAAGATTGAATAACAACAATTGACATTTGAATAGACATGGTATATATGCAAGGTACTCCATTCAAAAGAGTTAGGAAAACCTCATTTGAAACAATGAATTTAAATAGTCTATGCTTTGAATATCAATAACAAGAATTAGGAAAGTGAAACTCGCTCGATGTAACGAATTAGAATACAAGAGCTTGTACAATCATACATGAGATAGAATCAATAGGCTTGCACATAAAATTTAAGAACTTGCACAATGATAAATTGGGAATAGAAAGCTTACTAGACATCAAAAGATAACGTAGTTATGAAACTTGCATTCATTATAAAGAGAATGAAGTTAGGGAACTTGCCTCGTGTGTAAGCTACACAAATATAATAACGTTCGCCAATTACCCTACACATATAATTGAAAATGCAATACCAATTAGTTGTATTAACATTAGCTTTATAGGTTTAACCCACCGTTTAAGCCATAACCTTTAACTTAATGTCTAATCATGTTGGTTAACTACCCTTACGAATCTGAAATCTCATTATCGCCTAATATAAACTTTATCATTCACTTCTAACTTTTGTAAACAATAATTTTTATTCATTACATAACTTGTTTGAGTGATCATTTAAAATCTTCACATTTAGTATTACATTACATTACATTACAATCTGTTATTGTATGCCATGTTATGATTTAACATCTTTATCATGCATGCCAAACTAGATTAGGTCCTTGTGTTATAATCTATAAATAATCAAAACTCATCGCCTCATTCAAAACACGGTAGCATTAATTGCTTGAGCTTAAGCTTTCTATGCGTGCTGCAATTGCTACTGGTGCGTAAACTCAGAAGGACATACTGAGTGCAATTGCATTGTTTTTACATTTTACCGACAAGCAAAGGCCAAGATACAAAGCAGAAATGCAGCTTTCCCTCATACTGCTTTAAACACCCATTCTTTCCCCAATTTCTACATCAATACACAAAACCCAACAACTAGAATTGTGTAGTAACAACAATAAGCATGAAATTCATAATTCTAATAATATAAATATTTTATATAATTAAATTTAAGGATCAAAATCACATTTTTTCCAATTTCTTCATAGTTTAACACCTTTATCGAATTCGATTACCAAAACTTTGTTTCTTAACCAATTGAAACGATTCAAATTACGTTGTTTTTATTTCTTGACATATTAACACAATCTAACATCAATTTGCAGATTATATCAAGTATTGGACATCAAATTTTGGACTTACACAAGCCATTTACATAAATATAACACTATTATTCTAACTTTCTTATTGCAACCCAATTTCATGTATTTGATTACCAACAATTGTGCATATATTGACAATAACATATTATAAAATCATGCATACATGTTTATATCTCAATCCAACGTGACTTATCAATTTATAGAAAATAATATCTGAAAATTCAAAACATAGGATATTAGGGGTAAAGTATGCCTTTAATCCTTGATTATATGCTAGCAAAAGATGGTGACAAGGTTTAGAAATCCCTCTCCTTCCTCTTGACAATCTCAAAGAACTCAAAATCACTGTGTTTTCTCTCTTATTCTCTCCAAAATCTATATTCTTAGTTAGCCTTAGAAAAATAGAACGCGTAGATATAAACTAAAGGCTTCCCACGCTCATCAGGTAACAAACCCAACAGTCTATGTCAGTTAGATTAAGCCAAAGGCCACAAGGCCTTATTTGGCAAAACACAAATCCCCATCTCTTAATTTATTTTTATAATCTTTATATTATATAGTTCTTATGTCACACTTTAACTTAGTTAATTTAAATAACTTACAATAATAATTATAATTTTCATTATAATTATACTTTATAATTAATAAATTATTACATATCTAATTTAATTATTAAATTAGACTAGAACATCATTTTATTTATTTTAATTATTTCATTAAATATTAGACGATTCATTTAATTTAATTATTCCATTAAATTAAATACTCAAATAATAAAATTATCATTATTTTAATTTAGTTAACATACACACTTAATTAAATTATTATTCCACAATTTCATAAATTATTTATTTATCTTAATAAATAAATTTATTAAAAATATTTATTTAATTCAATAAATATTTAAATTAATTATAAAATTTCTCGATCGTTACATCCTTCCCTCCTTAAAAGGATTCTGTCCCTAGAATCACGACTCGATAAATTTATTCGTTACATTCTTCCCTCCTTAACAGGATTCTGTCCCCAGAATCGCTATACAATATTAAGCAAACAACTGAGGATAATTTTTTATCATAACATCTTCAAGTTCCCATGTAGCTTCTTCAGCATTGTGGTTTCTCCAGATTAACTTAACAGAAGGTATCACTTTATTCCTTAGTACTTGCTCTTTCCTGTCAATAATTTGAACATGGACTTCTTCATATGACAAGTCTTTCTCAAATTGTAATGACTCATATTCTATTACATGCTTATAATCAGGCTTATATGGTCTTAATACCGAGACATGGAAAATATTATGAATATGTTCTAATTCCAGAGGTAAAGCTACCTCGTATGCCACTTCCCCAAATCGTCGTAGCATTTTAAAAGGTCCTATAAACCTAGGGCCTAATTTCCCCTTTTTGACAAATCGAATTTTCCCCTTCCAGGGAGACACTTTAAAGAAAACAAAACTACCGATATCGAATTCTCGATTTTGTCGGTGTTGATCGGCATATTTCTTTTGTCTATCTTGTGCAGCTATCAGTCTTGTTCGAATCACCTTGATGATCTCGACAGTTTGTTGTACCAACTCTGGACCCAATAGCTAACGTTCACCTACCTCGTCCCAGCATAACGGAGTTCTGCATTTCATGTCGTACAACGCTTCGTAAGGTGGCATACCAATACTCATGTGGTAACTATTCAACCAATGGCAGATGGTCATCCCAATTTCTCTTGAAATCCATAATACATGCTCTGAGCATATCCTCTAGTGTCTAGATGGTTCTCTCACTCTATCCATCGGTTTGAGGATGATACGTTGTGCTCATTCTCAACTACGTTCCCAAGCATTCTTGTAGCCATTTCCAGAAATTTGATGTGAAACGTGGATCCCTGTCTGACACAATGGATACCGGAACACCGTGTCTTGAAACAATTTCCTTCACGTACAATTTTGCCAACCGATATAGGTTAAATCTAATCTTGATTGGCAAAAAGTGTGCCGACTTCGTCAACCGATCGACAATCACCCAGATACCGTCAAAACCTTGCTAAGTCATTGGAAGACCTACCACAAAATCCATTGTTATATGCTCCCATTTCCATTCTGGTATCTCTAACGGTTACAATAATCCACTTGGCCTTTGATGTTCAGCTTTAACTTTCTGACACGTTAAGAATTTTGCCACACACTCAACCACGTCCTTTTTTATATTCGACCACCAGAAATGATGTCTGAGATCCTGGTACATTTTTGTACTTCCAGGGTGAATTGAATATCGTGAGTTATGAGCCTCGCTTAAAATTTATTTTTTAACTTTTGGTACTGATGGAACCCAAATTCTCCCTTCGAATCGAAGTAACCCTTCTGAATCGATTTTAAAATTGTTTTCATCACCTTTTGATATTTTTCTTCTTATCTCTTCACAGTTCTCATCCTGATTGCGCATTCTTCACCTTATCTAACAACGTTGAACTGTTTCCCATCTGGAATAATTTTTCGTTTGATTCTGTCAGATACTTAATTTCCAACTCCATCTTTTACATTTCCGATACTAGCTTCTCTTGAGCAGTCAACATCATTAATTTCTCCCGTCCCTTTCTACTTAAGGCATCAGCAATAACATTCGCCTTTCCGGAATGATAGAAAATCTCGCAATCATAGTCTTTAATCAACTCCAACCATCTTCTCTGCCTCATATTCAAATCTTTCTGTGTAAACATATACTTCAGACTTTTATGGTCGGTATATATCTCACACCTCTCTCCATAAAGATAATGTCTCCAAATCTTTAGAGCAAACACCACTGCAGTAAACTCGAAGTCATGAGTTGGATACCCCTTCTCGTAATCTTTCAATTAACGTGATGCATACACAATAACTTTGCCATTTTTCATAAGAACACAGCCTAGTCCTTTATGTGATGTATCACTATACACCACAAAATTCCCTGTATCATCAGGCAATGATAACACAGGTGCTAAACTTAACCTCCTCTTTAATTCTCGAAAACTTTCCTCACACTTCTCCGTCCAAACAAACTTAACCGCCTTCCTAGTTAAATTCGTCAATTGAGTTGCGATCTTGGAAAAATACTGAATAAAACGCCTATAATATCCTGTTAATCTTAAGAAACTCCTTACTTCTAACGGTGTCTTCGGCTGATCCCAGTTTATTACAGCTTCCACTTTTGATGGATCTATCGAAATCCCTTCCTTATCAATAACGTGCCCGAGAAACTGTACGCGTTCCAACCAATACTTACATTTTTAGAATTTAGCGTACAACTTCTCTTTTCTCAATGTCTCCAATGTCACTCTTAAGTGTTCAACATGTTCCTCCTTGGTCTTGGAATACACCAAAATATCATCAATAAACACTACCACAAATTTATCTAGGAATGGTTTAAACACCCTGTTCATCAAATCCATGAACGTTGCAGGTGCATTGGTTAAACCAAATGACATAACCAGAAACTCGTAATGACCATACCGAGTTCTGAACTCTATTTTTGGTACATCCTCTGGACTCAACTTAAACTGATGATAACCATTCCTCAAGTCTATCTTTGAGAAATATCTTGCCCCCTTCAGTTGATCGAACAAGTCATCGATTCTTGGTAACGGATATTTATTTTTGATCGTGACCTTATTCAATTCTCGGTAATCAATGCAGAGCCGCATCGATCCATCTTTCTTCTTAACAAACAACACCGGTGCTCCCCATGGCGATACACTCGGCTGGATATACTTCTTGTCAAGCAATTCTTGCAACTGGACCATCAACTCTTTCATCTCGACTGGGGCCATTCTATATGGGCTTTAGATATCAGGGTCTTTCCTGGTAATAAGTCAATCACAAACTCGATTTCTCGATCCGGCGGAAGTCCCATCAAATCATCTGGAAATACGTCTGCAAAATCTCTTATGACTGGTATCTCTTCTAACTTCACACTCTTCTTCTGTGTATCAACTATGTAGGCTAAGTATCCTACACATCCTTGTCTCAATAACTTCTTGGCTTGCATCACCGTCAGACAACTTGCTTGTTGAGGTGACTTACTACCATAAAACACTACATTTGACGGAGTCATAAGGTTAACACATTTCTTTTGGCAATCAATTACTGCCCCGTAATTGAATAACCAATCCATTCCCAGTATAACATCAAATTCCCCAAGTTTAATTGGTATCAAATCTACCATCATCTCGTGACCCTTTATAACCACTCTACAATTTTTGTATATAAATCTAACAGGAATCACTTCCCTATTCGCAATCTCTATGCCCAAAGGATAATCTAATTCTTCCTGAGGCAAATCTAAGTTCTGAACAAATTCATCAGATATAAATGAACAAGTAGCACCCAAATCAAATATGTGACGCCCCCAAATCCAGGTCCTTTCGAACCACGGATCCGGTCCGCCACGATACTACTATCGTCAAACTATTTATATCACTTATTCATAGCTTAATGAATATAACTTTGCTTATTACAATTTAAAATATAAATTCTTTCTAGTTCTAGGATCTATGTAATGACCCCAAACTTTTATAAGTTTCAAATCTTAGTCATTTACCATTCCTGTTTTACATCATATTCGATGTTATAAAAAAATGCGGAATAATTTAAACTTTTTCAATCTCCTTTGAAAAATAATCTTTTTATTGATTCCTTAACTTGAATCAATTACAAATCCCTGAATCAAATTATGTTATGATTCCTTCTATTCGAATTACGTATAAATATTTACATCTCAATTCAAATTTTTCTATGTATCACATAATACAATTTTACAACGCAACCTGTATTGCACCTCGTAAACTACTATCTTTTACGACTCCTAGAACATAAACGTGGTTCAAGAGTATATATTTAAACATATAAACCGATCTCCTTCAATTACTATTGAACTCTATCAATCAAGTAAAGACGTAATCTTTACCATGAATCCTTAACTCAAAAAAGTGGTTATTTGCAAGGGTGAGCTCGATGTTCTAAAATAATTCTAATAGTTTTCATGCAAAGACGTAGCATACAATAACATATACAGCCTCATGCATTCATAATCGATCAATATTTACTACGCATGTTACTTCTCACATAACAGGCATAGAGGTTTATATCACAAGCATATCATCAAAGATCAACTTTCACATTTCATAATATCTCATATGCATTTCATATATATACATCAACATTCATATGGCATAATATAACTAACAGTTATCGAATTCATATAACAAATAGGAACTAAAAGACTTGCCTGATTCGTAGGTTATTAACTACGACTTAACTGCTTAAAGTTTATCTGCACTGCGTGTGTTCCTACACAGTTATATAATCATGGATTCATACCCATCAGTCATACATTCATTTATTCTCAATGAAATAATAAATTTTTACATCGTTCTAGTTCACTTCTTCGGTATACTCTTAGGATAGCTATGTTGCTAGTCTATTTTACTCTCATACTATTCTTTCGAAACAATCTTATTTCTTCCTTTACGATCTTTAAGTATTTATATAGGCATGCTCTAAATTCTAGATGCTTAACAAACCGTTTCTTGACTACTTTCAACAACACAAGACGCAACTACCACCGAGTATAAGCTTGGGAGTGGCGCGGCAGTCACTACTCCCCGCTGTAACCAGTAATCAAATTTTCAAAAGTCTAGTTCTCTTATTAGCACCTTAACATCTTTGAACAATATAAACACATAAAGACAAGGTTTAGGACACATTGGGTTTCCCAAACTCGTTAACGTTGAGGCTAACTTTTAAAACTTTTAGTTTTCTTTTGAACTCATTTGTTCAACTAGGATTTACATGTTCATTAGTCTATTGACCAAGTTGAACACCTCCTCATGTATCTAAAATAGACTTTTGAGATAAAACTCAAATTAAGCATACAACTTCTTTTTTCAAAACTCTTTAATCGAGACTAAAAAGGTTTATTGAACAAGGGACTCGCTATGTTAACCATTAACTCACATAACGATACTAAACCACCCTTATTACGCATGCTTATGTGTATTTATATGACTAGCATGGTTTATCACTTGAAATCTTACTTTAAGACATGCGTAGTTCATATTACGAATATCTAGTTATGTGCACGTTTCATTCATGTTCAAAGGCATAAACAACTCTATCATGCTTGCTTATAAGGTCATAATGCAAGTAACACAATGTTCATCAAAGTTAATTTCTAAAACTTTTAAGTTTCTCTTCAAAACACATACTAAACCGATCTTGACAACCTTTTATGTGAAATACATCTTGATATAACATTCCTTGTCCATCCGCGCACATAACTAGGCCACAATCACACGTTCCCAAAGTCGGAACTTAAAAGACACAAAGTTCGTCAAGTTTCATTTTCAAAACTTTAAGTTTTTCTTTCAAAACACTTTAAACCAAGCTATATCAATCTAGTATATGCAAGGTAACTTTAAAACTACATTTCATGGACGTTTATATGCGTACATGGGGTCCAAGGTCAGAACTCAAAGGACACCAAATTCATCAACTTTTGTTTCTCAAAAACATTAACTTTCTTTTAGAAATCATTGTTAAAGCATTCCATTATGAGTAAACTAATCTTAACCATATGACATGTCTATTATCATGCATTTTCATGTTATATCACTTAGAATAACATATTCCATCGTCGGGAGCACTATACTTATGTGCTCGTTCGATGCGCTCCGATCGCCTCTGAATACGTAACAGTCACAAAGATGACTATTTTTACCCTTCCTAACGACCTCAAATTGAAAACCTTAAAGAACAAAAGTTGTATATCTATTCGTCCTCGTTCCGGATCATCTTGAATCACCTCAATTGGAGTTCGTATGAAAAAGTTATGGCCGTTTGACCAGAACAGGTCAAAACAGTCACACCAGTCACACATTATTGGTATGGCCATTCCCACTTCCTCTATAGTCCCAAATAAGACCCACGCCATTTGGCGGTCCCAACCACAAGCCAAAGATTTTTCACTGCACGGCAATGCATGTGCCTTGCCCACTTGATGTTGTTCTATATGTTTTTACTTCAAATCTCCATAACTTTTTCATCCTAAGTCAGAATGAGTTGGTTTTCAATTCGTTGAACTCGTTAAACTCTTAGCTACCAATCTACAGAGTAATTATAACATTTCAAACACATTAACTAATCCAAAGATTAATCCAAAACTCATATTCATACTAATTTTTTATGTTTTTAAAGAGTTTAGCGAATTCATTCACCACGAATTCGTTTTCCAACCAAATGGGTTCATTTAACTTGCGTTCTTTTCGTTTTTCAATATATTATCCACATCTACTATCAATTTATAGATTACAACATTGATTAACCATCAATTTTGTCTTCAAAATAGGCCATAATGTACTTATTACACCTAAAAGTTCAATTCTTCTTCTTCAACACATTCTCGTGGATTCAACTACTCTAAAATGGATTGTATAATCTATACAACAAATTAGTCATACTCAAGAGTGTAAACATATAATCTTCACTTAATTCATCTACCCAATCTCTAACCATAGATAAAGTATTTTGAGAGAATATAAACTAGAACTTGGAATTGGCTTAAGAATTATACCTCTTGAATGCTTGGAATTGGCTAACCATAGCTCCTCAATCCTCCCATTCTAATGACTCTCCAATTTTACTGACTTCTAATAGCAAGACTCAGACATTTCAAAACAACGTGAAGGAGAATAAGAAGGCTCTATTTATAGAGGATTTGTTAACCAAGCAATAGCTTTGCCCAACAATTCAAACCAAGAGAAAGAAGAAGAAACTAACGGGTAGTGAAGAGTTGGTAACCTGCTCCATCAACCTCCATCATCACTGCTATCTAGCCTTTACCAAGCTTAAGCAACGGAGGAGTAGGATAGGCCAATGGCCTATTCACGTGAGAAGGAAATGACTGAGAAATGAGACTCTCTTATTGGGACAAAGGCTTATAACTCAGCACTTTAGCAATTTGACTCATGTAGTAAATTTTCCTAGCTCAATATTGCTACATTAAATTAAGTTACGGGCACTTATATACATATATTTGTGTACCTACCCACATATAGGAAGTATACTTATATTTTAAGTATACACCAATATAATCTTATTATATTAATAACTTATTTATTTGTTTTATGTCAAATAAATAAATTATTCATCTTATTGATTAATTAACATTAATATTAATTAATCCATTCCTCATTGATTAATGTAATTATTGATCTTATAACGATTAATTATCTATTACGTAAATAAATATAAATCTTATTATATTTATAAACACGTTGTTTATTATTATTATATCTCTAACAATAATAATCATATATTAATTAATCACCATTAACAATTAATTAATATTCTACAATAAAAATTAACAATTAATATTAATTAATTGTTCACTTAATAATTCCTTCCTGGATTAATATCATTATTAATATTTCCCATCACTGTGCCACACAAGGCTTATCTAACTCATTTACTGAAGTTATGTATAACTCTAGCTCATTATTCCTATAATAAAATATTAGGGTTTAAGTCACTTTGGCTTTTCCCCAATTCAACATTATTTTATTATTTATTTAATATAGAGTTTATGTCACACTTTATCAGAATGCTAAATTATTTAACTTACTTAAGAAATTACATACTTAAAATATATACAACCTTTACACTTAGAAAATTAATATTTACTCTATTAATTATTTAAATTATACACTATACGTATAATTATTCGATTGTCCCAAGACAACATCCTCAATCTTTACATTCACAACTTTCAAATATTAACCCTTTCACATATTACCATATTATGTAATATATAAAAATACTAACATTACTTAACATAATCATTTCATTTTCTTTATGCAACACAAAATCCTTAATTCACCATTTATGACCTTTATACGAGTCCTCAGTATATTTTTCTTACATTTTAAATTTCAAAAACTAACTCATGGCTTCCTACAAACCGGCACGGACGCGCCACCTCAAGTTAGGACGCAGACAAGTTATGCCTTAATAGAAACAGAACTTAACTCGCAAATCCTTTAAGATGCTCTATACATGCTATCTCATTATACTAACCAAAATGAATCTCCAATGACTACATTCTTCAATTACTTAGAGATTAAACTTCAAGTTCAAACTCTTCTTTCTTTAATCTGTACATTCAACCAAATCCCAATATTAGTTAATAAATCTCTAATCAATATTTATCTAAAGATATATCGACTTTCTTCTCTCGTCAACAATAGACATATACACAAGTCTAAACCAAGCACACATAGAGTCTTTAATAGTATTCAATATAGTACACTGAGTGGTTTCTCATAAACAACCAACAAATTAGTTTTCGTCTCGTCTACACTATTTTCACAGTAAGTTAGATCGGTTACTAATTCGTATATACCTCCGCTCTCTGAAGGAATTATTTAGCCCAGCTTCTATACATCCACCATTAAAGAGTATGATTGCACTACTTTAGACTTGATACTCACTCGTACAAATACTCAGAAATTGGTGATTATCAAAGATATTTTAATGTCACCAACTCATTATAATAAAATAATTCTATAAATTATTTAATGCCAATAGATAAATCTTATCCATCCTCTTAATAATTCATCTCTACTACAAATATATAATAATGATATATATTTATTAAACACAACCACACTTATTACATAGCGCACATTACCCTATGTAACACAATATCACATACCTCGTAACACATTTATATTCTTGTTCGAATCCCTCTCATGCTTTAAGAATTTTATTCACTAAATTCTTATTTTAATATTTTCTGAAAATTTGGGTTCTTACAAAATAGCACATAAGCATTAATACCATTAATCGGAATGATACCTGACACCACATCCTTAGACTGTACAGCATCCTGCACGGTCATATTGAAAATCCTCGCGGTAGGTCGGCTTAATTGTGTTGGTCCAGTGATAGTCAATGTACCACCACCGTTGTTTCCCTTTCCTCCACTTGCACCTCCCGTTGTCTTTTTAGGGCAATCACGAGCCATATGATCCTTTGAAACGCAAGTGAAACATGCTCCTTTATTTGGGCTAAAATAATTTAGTGCAATGTGTCCCTCCTGACCATAATTGAAACACACCCTCTTACCCTTCAAACATACCCCAGTATGGTTCTTCACGCAAGTAGCACAAGCTTTAAACTTTTTCTTTTGTTGACTTCCTTGTTGTCCTCCCGTAGTCAAATTCTCACTCCACTTCCTCTTCTGATTGTTACTTCCATTATTGCTTCCACCAGCCTTGTTTTCATTCTCATTCTTTCTCTTCTTCTGTTCTTGGTTATACTTGGTTAAGGCATCGCTTCCACCCTCCGCGATAATTGCCTTTTCCACTACAGCCGCAAATGTGTTTAACTGGAACATTGAAACCTTGTTATAAAGCCTGGGCTTCAACCCTTGTTCAAACCTTCTTGCCTTACGCTCATCGGTATTAACTTGATAAGTGGCAAACCTTGCCAACTCATTAAACTTCGCAGCATATTCTGGTACAGTCATGGTTCCTTGTTTCAGCCTCCAACTGATTCTGAGAACTCGCTGGAAAATACATCTCGAAAAACATCTCTTTAAACCTATCACATGCTATTATTCCCTATGCCCCACGAACCTTATTCGCCTGCCACCAATAACTAGCTTCAGACTTCAGCATGAATGTTGCAAAAGCGGTCTTCTGATCGTCGTTGACTCTGGCAACGTCGAACACCTTCTCCATTTCCATGCTCCAGGTTTGAGCTTCAACTAGATTCATAGATCCTTGAAACTCTGGCGGTCCAACCGCTTTGAATTCCTTGAAGGTCGTGACTTGAGCTTGCGGTGGATTCGCAAGTGCTCCCGTTAACAAGGTCACCAACTGTTGAACCGGGTTAGCATTGGCCTCGTTATTATTGTTAGTAGACCCCTCAGGAGGTAGTTGTTGACGTGGTTGTCTTCTTCTAGGAGGCATTTTCTGTTAAAATATACGCTTATTAGTTCATTACTCAACTTCTTGAGTATTTGAAGTTTAACTTAAATATTCTAAGATTAAAGCTATAACACATAACATTTCAATAAACTTTGATATTTTAATTCATCCATAATATTTTAAAATATAATAAGGATAGCATATCTGCTATTAACATCTAGGTTCCTGAACTAGACAAGTCTTCGTATTACATTCTCATATCATCCCTTTATTTATCTCATAATAAGAGATTCACAATTTATTCATTCATATACTTAGTCACATATCATTATTATTCTTATTCTTTCTATCTAGGCATATTAAGACGTCGAGAGGCTTCTCTACGCTCTTCCTTCATAATACGATACGCCATCCTACGATCCATCATGAACCACAGCGAGTCTTCAAACTGAGGTGGGTAATAAAAGACTCGATCTTGGGCCCTATCAATCGCAGAATGAAAGGCATAATCCATTTCATTCATCTTGTCCTTTTTTATTTGGACCTTGGCTTCATCACGGTCTGCACGCTGAGTCGCCTTCATCCAAGCGTCCTCTGCCCTTGCACGCTTAGCTGACTCCTCCTTTAAGTCATCATTCAGCTTCTCCACTTCAGTCTTCATCTCCTAATTCTCAGCCAACAGATCCTTTTGTTGTCCCTTTGTATGAACTAGGTCCCACTCCGTGTTTCCAAGTCCTGAGTCAAGTTCCTAAATCTCTGCATCCTTCTGCTCGATAGTAGCTTGACGCATCTCAGCCAACTCTTTCAGTTCCTCAACCTTATCCTGTAATTCTATGTTTCTATCATACAACGCATCATACATCTCAGCTGATATGGATTTAGTGGAAACTCTATAGGATCCTCTTTCTCGTCCTCCTCCTCTATCTCCTCAGAGCTCTCCTCCTCAAGATCAGACACAGGCGCATCCTCCTGTTCTTCCTCAGTGATCAATAGAGAAGGCTCCCTCTAAATCAACTGTTCCGGCACAACGTGGTCATCTTGGGGTTCCTCACCTCTAGGTATCTAAGGTATCAATTACCTAGATAGACTGGATCCTCTAACATTAGACATCCTGACAACAATATACTTTTAAGTTTTACTTATTATATGACATTCTTCAATACTCGCGAGCACATAAGTTATTAACACATAGCACATAATGTCTTTTATTGTTTAGCTTCAATGGATTCCTTAATTCATTCCTTAAAACTCGATAAGAGTTTGACACCACTATGTTTTCTGTTTTCTTAAAGATTACTTCCTAAGGTTTCCCCACCTATGGTTCATAACCTAAAGTTTTGATACTAATCTGTGACACCCCCAAATCTGGGTACTCCATTCCCACAGAATTTGGTGCTCACTATCCAAAACTATTACATCTAACTACCCATAATAAAGGATAAAGACATAATTTAAATAACTTTAAACAATAATCTTTCCTATTAAAGGGTTACATCAACTTTAAACAATCCCAGGTAATCTAACCTTAAATTATTACATAAGTTCGTGGAATATATCACAAAATAAATTAAGTCTTATAACATAATTCATTCAAATAAATTCTCATAGATTTTCAACACTTGGACATCTTTCCCTTTCCTTTGATGGAAGATGGCTCGTCGACTTTCTCGACTTTAGCTGCAGTGTTTAAATGCAAGAGTGAGCAAACAATTACTCACTGATATAAAGAATAATAATAACAACATGAGTTTGGACAACGAATGCTAAATAATGGTGAACTTGGTCTATGAATCAAAAATATAAAACAAGTGTGAGTTTAGTATTTGAGGGTCTTAAGACCACGAACTATGTCCCCGGTAAGTAGGTATTATTACCTCAACCTTAACAGTCATTTAGACTATACAGACCCTTCTTAACGTACTTAGGGGGATCAGCCCTTTGTACCATATATTGTGCACAAACTTCTAAACGTTACACGTACATAATCCCCTATATTAGGGTTGTTCGTCTCAGTTTGAATTTAGAATTTCCGCACTAAAGAAAGTTTTGCTCGGAACTAACTTATCAGTGGTTCTAGAATTTTAGAACACTATTCAATTATAGATTAGTCTAATCAATAAGAGTTTGCTTCCTACTTGAAGGTTCAACACAATAATATAGAATTGAACAAGGTTATTTAAGTTAAAGATTGAATAACAACAATCGACATTTGAATAGACATATTATATATGCAAGGTACTACATTCAAAAGAGTTAGGAAAACCTCATTTGAAACAATGAATTTAAACAGTCAATGCTTTGAATATCAATAACAAGAATTAGGAAAGTGAAACTTGCTCGATGTAACGAATTAGATTACAAGAGCTTGTACAATCATACACGAGATAGAATCAATAAGCTTGCACATAAAATTTAGGAACTTGCACAATGATAAATTGGGAATAGAAAGCTTGCTCGACGTCAAAAGATAACGTAGTTATGAAACTTGCATTCATTATAAAGAGAATGAAGTTAGGGAACTTGCCTCATGTGTAAGCTACACAAATATAATAACGTTCGCCAATTACCCTACACATATCATTGAAATTGCAATACCAATTAGTTGTATTAACATTAGCTTTATAGGTTTAACCCACCATTTAAGTCATAACCTTTAACTTAATGTCTAATCATGTTGGTTAACTACCCTTACGAATCTGAAATCTCACTATCGCCTAATATAAACTTTATCATTCACTTCTAACTTTTGTAAACAACAATTTTTATTCATTAAATAACTTGTTTGAGTGATCATTTAAAATCTTCACATTTAGTATTACATTACATTACAATCTATTGTATGACATGTTATGATTTAACATCTTTATCATGCATGCCAAACTAGATTAGGTCATTGTGTTATAGTCTACAAATAATCGTAACTCATTTGCCTCTCGGCTCGAGGAGCGGCAATGTTCTTAGCTTATCTAGCTTGGCAAGCTACAAAAATGGCGACAAGATGTTAACGATCTGTAATGACTGCGCAGACTTCCCCTTCATTACATTCAAACACCCATTCTTTCCCCAATTTCTACATCAATACACAAAACCCAACAACTAGAATTGTTTAGTAACAACAATAAGCATGAAATTCATAATTCTAACAACATAAATATTTTATATAATTAAATTTTAAGGATCAAAATCACATTTTTTCCAATTTTTTCATAGTTTAACACCTTTATCGAATTCGATCACCAAAACTTCATTTCTTAACCAATTGACACGATTCAAATTACGTTGTTTTCGTTTCTTGACATATTAACACAATCTAACATCAATTTGCAGATTATATCAAGTATTGGACATCAAATTTTGGACTTACACAAGCCATTTACATAAACATAACACTGTTATTCTAACTTTCTTCTTGCAACCCAATTTCATGTATTTGATTACCAACAATTGTGCATATATTGACAATAACAGATTATAAAATCATGCATACATGTTTATATCTCAATCCAATGTGACTTATCAATTTACAAAAAATAATCTCTAAAAATTCAAAACATAAGATATATGGGGTAAAGTATACCTTTAATCCTTGATTATATGCTAGCAAAAGATGGTGACAAGGTTTAAAAATTCCTCTCCTTCCTCTTGACAATCTTAAGGAACTCAAAATCGCTGTGCTTTCTGTCTTGTTCTCTCCAAACTCTCTGTTCTTAGTTAGCCTTAGAAAAATAGAACGCGTAGATATAAACTAAAGGCTTCCCATGTTCATCAGGTAACAAACCCAACAATCTGCGTCAGTTAGATTAAGCCAAAGACCACAAGGCCTTGTTTGGCAAAACACAAACTCCTCATCTCTTAATTTATTTTTATAATCTTTATATTTTATAATTCTTGTGTCACACTTTAACTTAGTTAATTTAAATAACTTATAATAATAATTATAATAATTATAATTTTCATTATAATTATACTTTATACTTAATAAATCATTACATATCTAATTTAATTATTAAATTAGACTAGAACATCATTTTATCTATTTTAATTATTTCTTTAAATATTAGATTTATCATTTAATTTAATTATTTCATTAAATTAAATCCTCAAATAATAAAATTACCATTATTTTAATTTAGTTAACATACACACTTAACTAAATTATTGTACCACAATTTCATAAATTATTTATTTATCTCAATAAATAAATTTATTAAAAATATTTATTTAATTCAATAAATATTTAAATTAATTATAAATTTTCTCGATCGTTATAAATTGCTTATTTATTCCTACCCTTAGCACTTAGAATCTAATTGCTACCGTTCGCAAAAATGTAAAATGCAAAAGAATAGCTTTCCGTGCATAGCTTCTTCTCCCAAAACCCACGAATTTTACATTCAAACAACAAATTTAACATACCCAGATTGTATAGACTTTACAAAAACAACACCAAGCATACATATACTGATTATAACAACAAAACAACAACAACCAAATTTAGATCCTTAAATTCCATGTTCTTGCTTTAAACTCAATTTTTGTCATGTTTAGCGAAATTGAACATCATGAATTTGTTTCTCAACCAAATCAGTCCATATAACTTGCATTCTTTTCGCTTCTTAACGTATTAACACAATCAATCATCAATTTACAATTTATTACACAAATTGAACATTAATTTTAGTCGCAAACAAGCCATATTCATACATATATCACTGTAATTCAATTTCTTCACTTTTAACCATATTTTCATGGATTAGTTTAATTAAAATCATTTATAATCGTCATATAATGCTTTATACATACTACCCAACACATATAAATCATTTTCTCATGAATTAGCCACAAAATCCATTTTCAGAGAACTTAAAATCCATATTCAGTGAAGAATGTTAAAGAACACAAGAAGAACGTAAAGTTAGATTGTTCACCTTTGATTCTTAGCACAGATGATAGAAAACTCCTCTTTGATTCTCCAAATCCTCTTCTACAACTTCTCAATTTCTTTCAAAACTCTTTTTCTCTGTTTTGTTTTCTCAGACTTATGCGTAAAATACAAACTAATATACGCATTATAATATAACTGATATAACATGGGTATCAGTTAAGCGCATCATGACTTCAACTATTCCCATGTTCTCAAGGCCTTATTTGGCTAGCTCCTTAAAGGCTCCTTTTAATTTATTTTTATTTTCTTCTTATTATATGGTACAAAATGTCACATTTTAATTAATCAAATTCTAATATTTAAATTCAATTAAATTAAAGCCAATATAACTCATTAAATCAAATTACAATATAATTATAATTCTTATTTATTAATTATAATTTTCTTTAGCAATTTATTAAATCTTCAATTAATTATTAGATTTAATTAAAACAACATTATAATTATTTAACAACACAATTAATTTAATTATCCCAATTAAATTAAAACTTGAACTATAAAATTATCTAACATTAATTTAATTAATATATTACACCTAATTAAATTAATCTACAACAATTCCATCAAATATTTATTTAAATCAATAAATAAATCAACGAATATATTTATTTAATTCAATAAATATTTAAAATTACATACACAAATCTCGTTGGTTGCATCTTTCCCTCATTAAAAGGATTATGTCCCTATAATCACAACTCAATTAATTTGTCCCGTTACAAATATCAATTATTTAACATAATTCAAATACGATCTCCTAAAACTTGTACAAAAATTAAAAACTTGCTCCTCTTTACAATGGTCATTAAATGAAAATTCCAAAATATATCAAAGACCATGTTAAAGTCCACCCACACTTGATCTCTTACTCTGGGTTGCAAATTGAGTATTATGGAGATTACAAAATACTATTATAATAAAAATAAATAAATAATGACAAAGCTCAAACTCTTCTCAAATAAACTAAAACAAGAACGAAACACCAAAATCAACACTAGTTCCAATGTAATATCAACTCAATAATAAATATCAATGAAACAAAGTTCAATATCTCTAGATGCATATAAATCACTAAATGTAAACTGAGGTTTGTTCTATAATTCACTTATTATTGAAAACTAAAAAGTAATGCACACATGGTGCCTACCTGACGAGGCATTTTAATTTGTCACTCCATAGGTTTGAACTCACAACCTCAAATATGAAACTTTAGTCATCTAACCACTAAAGCACCATAGGTTTGTTGTTAATATTTGGCAAGAATAATCTTTATATCAAAACATATTAAATATATTAATATAACAATAAAGATGGGCATATGTTTAACATCATTTTTGAACAAATATATTTTTTACTTTTAGGCCATGCTATTTTTAATATTCTCAAGAGATTAAAATTAGCCCAAAACCTTGTCGCTATAACAATATTCTATATTATATGAGCTATTATCACAATTAGTTATTCTATAATTATGTTGTTATTGTCTCGCTACAGGTAATATTGGAATCATGATATGTGAATTGGAGGAAATTGGAGGTAATATTGGAATCATGATATGTGAATTTACGGAAACAATAAAATATATCACAAATAATTCTATCATTGATATTGTTGCTAAAATTAAAATAATATATGTTGCTAAATTTATATTTAAAAAATGGGTTAAAGATACCGCAATATAAAAAGATTTTTTATGTACGTTGGTTATAATCAGAATTACTCAAACACAAACACATGAGTTTAAGGATGTAATTATGTTAAAATTAGTTTGATGAATAACCTTACTTCAAAAAGCTAATTAATAGTTTATGGGCTAAATAGTTAATTTATCCTATATATAGTATCTTCTTTTTCTATTTTCTTCTCTTTTGTTTTTTCTAGTGTTTTCTAATGAATGGAAATTTATTAATATATTTATAAATTTATTATTTTTGAATATTAATAAATTATGTTAATTTTTTTAAAATTATCAAATTCCATGGTGGATCAGACGAGAATAAATACTGATTGGTTGCTGAGGGACAATGGTCCAGTGCAGAAATTTCAATAAGGCAATGAGAATTTCAATAGGACAATGTTATTATTATTATTATTATTATTATTATTATTATTATTATTATTATTATTATTATTATTATTATTATCTCCTTCAAATAACTAACTGTTATTATTATTATTACTATTTTATTTTATTTTTATTTTTATTTTTATTATTATTATTATTATTATTATTATTATTATTATTATTATGTCATCATCGTTACATTCTTTCCGACTATCGTTTTGGCGATAGTAATCTGCCTTTATATGATGTTAAACATATGCCCATCTTTATTGTTATATTAATATATTTAATATGTTTTGTTATAAAGATTAGTCCTTGCAAAACATTAACAGCTAATCTATGGTGCTCTAGTGGTTAGATGACTAAAGTTTCATGTTTGAGATTGTGAGTTCAAACTTATAGTGACAAATTTTTGGAAAAAATTCTAAAGAAGCCCCATCAGATCTGCCGTCAAATTAAAATATAAAATGCCGCATCAGGTCAACGCACATGTGGCACCTGGGTGTTCAAAGTCCAAATTTTTGAATAGAAAGGGACTCAGTTTGCGTTGACCGGAAAAAAGGGGCTCAATACCCAAATATCAGAAAAATTCAGTGGTCGACTTTGCATTTAACCTGACTTTTGTGTGTTCTCTATTCTAATCTTTATAGGGTCGATACATCAAACATGTGGTGCACATATATCCAAAATAAAAATTGATTGAGCACCAAAATCCCTACATATAACCAAAATTAGATTTGATTAAACACAAATAGATGAATAAAGTGAAGAAATTACAAATAAATAAACTGAGAATAAATGTGTTACCGAATTAAAAGAGAGCAGCAGAACAACACAAGAAGAGAAGAAGAAAAATTACCCTAGAAAACGAAAATCAATTTAAGAGGATAGATGTATAGATGTAGGAGATAGAGGAGAGTATAGTGTGGAGAGAACAGAGAAAGGAGAGAGAAGAGGGACATGTACCCGGGATGGAGTACATGAGAGTCGAGCGAAGCTATTAGGCGACGGGATCGATTGAATTGAAGAATATAAAATGAACGAAACTTGACGGGAATGAAATAAATTCACCTATTTTGAAAGGAATGAAAAATAACATTTCAGATGAGGATGGAATAACTTAAGGAATGGAAATGCTCATTCAATGCGACTAACCAAACATGTTTTAAATCATTCCGAAAGGAATGGTCATTCCATTCCCAACCCATTCTATTCCATTTGTGCCAACCAAACACAACATTATTGTTCTACATCAAATTACAAAGTGGGTTACAACACGAAAGAACTCCGCGCGAATTGTTTTGAAGGCTTATCGATAACTCCAGGTTGAGTTCCGGGTGGATTAATTCCTCGGTCAATATGCTGCTGCTATTGGAGTCATCTGTTATATCGATTCTACCACTTAACTCATTCATGAATTTGCGCACTACAATTAATGGTACCGAGGAAAAACTCAGAAATTCTGGCTCAGATTTGATGGTTTTGTTGGTGCAAGTGTTAGTTGTGGTTGGTGTTGGTTTGAGGGGATGGCAACTCTGCAGAACTATTCCATGGCTGAGGAGCTTCCTTCTGATGTGGGTGTTCCAGTAGTTCTTTATCTCGTTATCTGTTCTTCCAGATAAACGAGCAGCAATAAGAGACCATCTGAAGATATCAGCAATTTAACAAAAGTCAACTACAGTATGCAGCAACAACAATTTTTACTTGCAGAAAGTGAATTTGTGGCTCTTTGATGCAAAAGGAAGGGCTTTTATGAATTATATGAAAACATTTTCCCATATGCTTTTATAATTTTTTTATCAAATATGTTAAAGTGGATGCAACAATTTTTTATATGATTTGACAAAAAATTAACCAATTTTTTAAACTTTATGGTAGTCGAATCCAATTCCCCTAGTCCTGAACCTATAATTCGGAAGGTCATAATGATGTCCTTATTAAGGCTGTGCGAATATATCAAACAGAATTATCATTTCACATCAGATTACCATATAAAGGCCAACTCTAAAATGTTAATCCATCCCTTCTAAAATTACAAATATATTTTTAAGTTGATTTTCTTTTAGAATACTTTTCCTATTATTAGCAAATGCAGTAGTGGTCACATAATAGTATTCATCCGAAACTTAATGACATTTTAAATTTTTTATGTTAATTTAAATGAAAACCATGTCTCTAATTAATTAGGAACAAAATGCAAAGAGAGTACTTTATTAAAATAAAGACGAAGAGAGATAATTAATTACTTGTTTCCAAGTATGCTATGAAGATTGATAAAAAGTTCATCTTCTTCTTCAGTAAAATTTCCACTCGGTAATTTATCCATCTTAGTCTGCAACTCTTGCCACATCTAAGTAAGCCTGCATCCCAAAACAAATACTATTAAGATAATTATCATTTGAACAATTAATTTTATGTGCACAAATAATTGTACACAAATAATATTGCCATGTGGTAGCTCAATTTTAAATTATAAGACCACTGTTTTTAAAAAGTCAATTTGAGACATTTTTAATATCGAACTTGAGATGATTCATTAAAAATTAGAGTAAAATACACTAACATCCTCTGTAGATAATCATAATAACACTCACCATCCCTTTAATTTTAGAAGTAATAATCAGTACCCCTCTAGTTTACAATTTGTAACATTTACAACTCCTAGTGTGGTTGACCAGCTAATATACACAAATATTTTTAATATAATGTCCAATAAACCCCTCAATTATAATGTTTAATATATCCACTACATATAAATATGTATATTATCATTAATTTTCACTTAACTTGATCTAGTTAACTAAATTATGAACTTGTGCAATAAATAACATAAATGTCAAAAATTAACAAATATTCATTTTATAAAAAAAATTCTTAAACATTTTGCTAATTAAGTTCCTCAAATATTAAAATTTACGTAATATATATTCAAATATAAATTTTTATAATTAAAAAGTAAAATTTTAATACACATAAAAAGTGCAAATTAACACAAAAAAATTATAATTTTTTTCAAATATTAAAATTTACGTAAAACAAACTTAGACAAAACGTGTTATAGAAACGAATCTTATAATTCATATAAAAGGTATTAAAAATTCTATTAATTATTTTTCTCAAATATTAAAGTAAACATAAATCACACTTATGCATAATTATTTACAAAGAAAAATGACAAATGTTGTTGCTCAAATAAAGAAAAAATATATTAAAAGAATTTATTTTTTACAGATAAAAGTAGTAATAAATATTATTACATTTTCTTTTACTCAACATTGCTACAAGACAACACCAATTATATAGTAAAAAAATTAATTAAAATCACAAACATCCCATATTTTGACATATACTTTAAAAAAATATTAACGTATGAAAATCATAATATATAACTATATAAGAATTCAAATAATAATTTTTTGGTATTAAACACCAAAAACTAAACTATCAACATACCCAATTCACTTTAATTAGAACAACTCCATTAATAATTTAATTTAAAATTCTTAATATTTGTATCATTTATCCATAAATGTGTTAATTAAACTAAATTAGTTTTTTTTATAAGTTATCAGCAATTTGAATGAGATGATCTTAATTATAAAAAAAAAACTATAATTAAAATGTATTGTATTAAAATAAGATAATTTTGTCATTAAAAATATATCTATTATTCTTGACTTAAAATTTGACAACATACAAGTATAAATATGAACATTTAGTCAACTCTAAAAACTTGCAGGGTACTAACTGTTACTTCATAAACTAGAAGTGACGTGAGTGTTATTATGATTGTCTACAGAGGGTGTCACTGTATTTACTCTAAAAATTATGTTTCAATAAATAATACTTTTTAGACAGTTTACAATATTTATCATTAAAAGAATTTATATCAAATTTTAAAGTTTAAAATATTTAAAGTTGACTTTTTAAAAATTCAATAATAATTTAGCAGTTTAGAAACTGGTGGGGGAAGGGTTATTAAATATTAAAAATATTATGGAAAAATTGCATAAACCTCATCTCTAATTTGAATGATAAAACTCGACACACTGTTTTTCTTCTTTTCTTGTAGACAATTGTTTGTACGAGTGCAATTTTGTTGTCTCATTCCTTGTTCTATCTATTGTCTTGTCCCATATATTTTTCATGTAATTTTATCTACTTATCCATACTTTAACTTTTCATTAACTTTGTAAATGAATAATACTAATACATGGAATACATGAATAATAATACACGGGGTAGGATAGCATATGAGTAGAAAATATGACGCCAAATTTGTGTTTGTGTTTGCACACATAAAAGTACTCTTATTAATCCTTCTTATTTGACGGAGACACTTAGATAAATATGGATGATTCTATATAATTATTTTTTGAGTTATTTTTTTATGTTTAATCTTATTTTGTTTTTAAAAAAAAATTTAATTTATTTACTTCGTCCTCAAACTATTTATTTACATATTAGTCACCAAAGTATAGCTATTTTCCACCTTTAATCCCAAATTCCAATTGTTTTTCATATTTAATCCTCAAAATATAATTGTTTTTCAAGTTAGTCCCTTTCATTGCTCTAGTTTTGTGAGGTTGAACTTAGATTGAAGAAACTATAAATTTTGAGGACGAAATAGGCAAAAAAATAGTTATTGACTAAATGTGAAAACCAACTAATAATCTCATCATTAATCCCCAAATTATAGTTGTTTTTTTAAGTTAGTCCCTAATTTATTCTTTCGCATATTTTATCCTCAAACTACATACTCTAATCCATTTCAAAATATAAAATTTAACTTAAATCATTTTCAAACTAAAATTGGCATGGACTTGTTTAATTTAGTCAATACAATAATAAATATTATAAGTAAATTACTAAAAATAATGCTCAGATATATTATTTTACAATTTTAATAAATTATCTGAAATATGATATTGAATATCTTAAGTTGACTTTTAAAATTCATTATTTTTTTCATGCTATTCATTAAAATATAATAATTTTTCACACTTAGTCCCCGAACTATTTTTTTAGGTTTAGTTTTCAATCTATAGTTATTTTTTATGTTTAGTCTCCTTTAGTTGCTTTATTTTTGTAAAGTTAGATTGAGATTGTAGAAATTATAAAGTCCGAGGATTAAAGATACCAAAAAAATAGTTAGGGGGCCAAAAATAAAAAACAACTACTCCCTCCTATTCAGATTAAATGACATTTTAGGAAGTTTAATTTTATTCTATGTAAGTGTCGTTTTGGAATCTCTATGCAATATTGCACTATTTTTTCCTAATTTATCCCTCTATTTAGTATGCTTAGTAAATGCAATTGTGGAGAGAAAAATAATTAATTAGGGACAATTGTGGAGAATGAGAGGAGAAAATTGTGGAGAGAGAAATAATTAATTAGGGACATAAAAGATATTTTGTGTTATTTCTTAATAAGTGTGCTTAAATCTAAAATGTCATTTAATCTGCCTAGGAAGGAGTATAATTTAAGAACTAATTATGAGATTATCCTGAAAACAACTATAATTTGAAAACTAATCGGGGAATTATCCGTTCTTTTTTTTTTTTTTCATATCATGGAAATATGTCTCTTTCTCTCTTATAATGATTCCAAAAGTGACAAAATAAGGAAAGATAATTTACCAGCAGCTTTGGGCAGAGACCTCCAAGAGCCTTCACCATGAGCTTTGATATACTTTACAAGGCGGTCATCTTCTTCTTTGGTCCACGCCCCTTTATTGGTGTGATCTTTTTTATCACAGCAAGGAGATCTGCCCATTTAGGATGTTGATTTTGGGAAACAAAAAATGATAGGAAGAGTGGGATGTTATTTTGGGACAAGAATATTGGAAGAGTGGGGATATAAATGGGGAAGGAAGTAGAAGAAAGTCTTGACGGTGAGAAAAGAAGGGAATTGACTATGGCAGGAATTTTGACCAAGTTGGTGTGAGAAACAGATGAGTGGTTGGAATCAAGTTAGTGCTGGATTTAGTAGGTTGCTCTACTTTTCATGTAGTTACCTTCATTTTTTTTTTATATTCCATTGAATTTTTTTATTTTTTTTTTTATATTCGATTTAAATTTCAATTCTTGTATTTGATAAAAATAAATTCCAAGACTTTGTACACTCAAAAATTTATGAATAATTTTTTTATTATTCAGCCACGAGGAGCTTCGTACCTACCTTCATTTTTGTACTCTTTCTTCTTTCTTCAATTTTTTTTTTTTTTTGCAAAAGTAAAATATAATTTTATGTTAAAAAATAAATACCTAAATTTAAAAGATTTAAATTTGGAATGTTTACACTATGTTTCAACTTTCATGCAATACTGAAAATAAAAGAATTAGAATCACATCCTAAAAAAAAAAAGAAAAGAAACTTTGTTCATTTAATATTCTGAACCCACATTCTTATCACTTGTATCATTTTTTCGATTTATTTTGGGGTAATGATACGTGTTTTAAATTTGTAGTATGATATAAGTTTCAAATATGATGTGATACTAAATATTTCATAATATTATATATATATATATAGAGAGAGAGAGAGAGAGAGAGAGAGAGAGAAATAATCCATAGCATGTATTTGCTAAAGATGAAAAATGGACAAATAGCATCATTACCATACATTACATAAATTAATGGCTGAGATTTAAAATACAATTACGTCATCCACTAGTTCAACTAGCGGACAGAGAAAATAAATTTTTGCCCCCAAGTCTCAATAATCTTTGTCCCATAGTTCAATTAGCCATTCAACAAGTTCACTCCCAATTAATCACCACCAACTACCAATTACTGCAACTACTTGTTATCTTTATTACTCAAACATCATCAACGCCGAGCCATTCAACAAGTTCACTCCCAATTAATCACCACCAACTCCATATCACATATCTCACACAACTTGATTAATTTTCTACTCTGCCAATACTCACTTGGTGATTTTCCCCAAGATGCTTTCTCACTCTACAAACACCTTCAGCACCAAAACCAACCCATCTTCTTTGATAGCTTTTCCTTTTCTTTCCTCGTCAAATCTTATGCTAACTCGCAAGATTCCTCCACTGGTTCACAGATCCATTCTCTCACTACAAAGTCCAGGATTGAAATTCACGTTTATGTGCAAACTGCTCTGGTTAATATGTATTTGGTTTCTTGGACATCAATTATTTCTGGGTGTGCACTGTATGGGATGACAAAAGAAGCTGTTGATAAAATATTTAGGAAAGGCGTTGCTCCAAAAGAGATATGATATATTTAGTCTAGCTCCAAAAGGCGTAATATTGAGATCTGATATATTATCAAGGATTCGTATTCTGCTAGTTCAACTATCGGATGTAGTAGATCTCCAAAAAAAAATTTCTTTGTCCGCTAGTTGAACTAGCGGATAGCGTAATTGCATTTTAAATCTCAGCCCTTAATTTATATAATGTACGGAGAGATGCTATTTGCCCATTTTTATCCATAGAAAATATATCTTATGGATCATTTCCCATATATATATATATATATATATATATATATATATATATATATATATATATATATATATATATATCGGTCCAAATCTTAAGCTCACCCCCTATCTAGCTCACCTTGCATATCCCTTTAGCGATGATTCGGTCTATTCATTATATATATAAGCGTAAATGTCTTAGCTTTTAGCGACTTGATATAGCATATAGCGACAGAATGACATATAACGACGGATTTGAACCTATAACGATGGACCTGAATCGTCATTCGATCCGTCATTAAATAGAGGTATACAAGGTGAGCTAGATAAAGTGAACTTAAGATCCTAACGTATATATATATATATATATATATATATATATATATATATATATATATATATACACACACACACACACACACACGGAAAAGAATCAAGTGTTAACCCTTTGATCCTATATACCAGCATACTCCTTTTAGCGACGGACGGTGATAGTTCTATCCGTCATTAAAAATTAAAACACATTTATCCGATATAGCGGCCGTCATCCTTTGAAGAGTCACCATAGTATGTAAAATAAAGGGTGAGCCCTTGAAATGGACTATATATATATATATATATATATATATATATATATATATATATATATATATGGGCAATGATACATAGCATGTATTTGTTATGGACCAAAAATGGGCAAATAGCATCTTAATCGTTCGTACCTAAAAGTAACGACTGTGATTAAAAAATAATTTAATCAATTCGCTAGACTAACTAGCGGACCACTTAATTACTCCAATAGGACCCCCAAGCATGGGCAAGCAATACCAACAATAACAGCATTGATGCAATAATTTTCTCTGTTTAGTTAATAAAATTGCAAGAAATTACATTCCAAGCCTCAGGGACTAAGAATTATTATTTTATTTTATACATTAGACGTTTTTTAAAATTTTTTTTATTATGTATATATGGGTTTTACATGTAAAATCCCAAATTTTACGAATAAAGATTTAAATTTCTCGAATTTTTTTTTGAATATTATGGTGTGGATTTAATATAATGTTATAGTTGTGGGTAATATTTATAAATTTTTCAAAGTATGTAAGTTGTTATATTATATTCGATTGGTCGGGGAATATTCTTTATGTCGGGGAATATTCGTACGACGACACAATCATTGGTGGACCCCACAACGGAATTATTATCGGATTGAGAAAATGACATAATTATCTTTTTATAATGGCGGAGGAGGTTTTACGTTATTAATCTTTGTTGAACTACCCAAGTAGTAAAAGTACGATGTCTGCATTGGTTGCATAGTAGCACACCGGTATTGATTATTGATGCTTATGTGATAAGTCACTCGCTTATACTTAATTATTGCTAAATAATTCTTTGATCATATCTCTCATATTATTGATTTGATTATTGTCACAGTATCTTCTGATTTATATGATATATTATTAAATCAATAATTGAGACGACAAAAGTTATTCATATTATTAAATTGCAATATTTACAATATCTAGAAGTTCTGTCAAAGAGAGGTTTGGTCACCTAATTGCGCGCCAATAGGGAGAAATCCTTATTGGAAAGCCCCCTCTTTCTTGGGAACGACCTGGTTGTTAACTATTGTGAGTTACAATATTAATGATGAATAAGTTCGTATTGATTAAAGATGAATTTGATAGTTCCATTGTGTTGGGATTATTAGTGTTAGTTGAAATCGATATCTATTCCGATGATAATCGATGTCTGGGGGTTATATTGATAAATCGGGTAATTTATCGGATAAATGAGCAATTAATTGCTACTTATTCACATGCTTATATAACTATTTGTTCACATGTGTACTATTGAGTCACATTCATTTACTATTAGGGGAGTTGATGCAAGATTGATAATACTTGCATGACTAAGTTAAAGATGGAGATATAAATGGAGGTACTATACTATAATTAATTTTTTAACATGTTTAGAACTATCGAGTCACATGATTTACTATTGATTCACATGATTTACTATTAGGGGAGGTGGTGCAAGTTTGATAATACTTGCAGGACTAAATTAAAAATGAAAGAAAAGTTGGAGGTATTGTACTGTAATATTTCGAGCCCCAAAACGTGCAATTATCGAAACTATATTTTTCTATAAATAGAAGCTCATTCTTCCTTCATTTCTCACCAATTCATAAAAGCTATAGAGAAATTATTATAGAGAGAAAGAAGAAGAGAAGTCTGCTACATTTCTATTCTAGTATCCAGCTTTATTCTAAGGTAAGGGGTATTTTTTTTTCATATTCATGAAGAGAACTTCTATTATTCCATTCTTTATTATTCTGTTGGAATAACCTGTATACGCGGTCTACCCTATACTTGGTGAAATTCTTCTGTTATTCCATTATTTATTATTCTACTGGAATAACCTGTCTATGCGAAGTACCGCATACATGGTAAAATTATGTTGTTATTCCATTCTTTATTATTCTGTTGGAATATCCTGTCTGTGAATTTTACGCCGGACCTGGTTCCGTCTTTATTATGCTGTTGGAATATCCTATCTGTGCGGTTCCGTCTTTATTATTCTGTTGGAATATCATGTTTGTGTGTTTTACGCCGGACCTGGTTCCGTTATTTATTATTCTATTGGAATAACTTGTCTATCTTAATCTTCGCATGCATGGTGATTTCTGTTGTTATTCCATTCTTTATTATTCATTGGAATATCCTGCCGGTGCAAGTATTACGCTTTGACACAGTTCCATTATTTATTATTCTGTTGGGATAACCTGTCTATGTGAAGTACCGCATGCCTGGTGATTTCTTTTGTTATTCCATTATTTATTATACTCAGTTGGTTAAAATTTTGACTTCTATACTCGTCATGAAATATCATTTTATTTGGTATTTTCTGTTATGAGTTACTATTCACGAGTTACTATTCACCCAGTTACTATTCACTCTAGTATTATTCACTTGAGTATTTGGGGCACTTTTCATGCCAGAATACTATTCACGAGTTACTATTCATGAGTTACTATTTACCAAAATTACTATTCACCCGAATATTATTCACTCGGGTATTTGGAGTATTTTTCATGTCGGGTTACTATTCACGAGATATTATTCCCGAAGTACTATTCACGGGGTACTATTCACGACGAAAAATTGATTTTTTTCTGTCCAAATTATTTTTGGTGCATGAATATTATTCTTGAATTTTACTCTACAAAGAAGTATCATGTTGACAATTTGGACGTTATTAGTTCCTGGATAATTTAATTCTTGAACTTGTTTTATTGAATTCTTATATCATTGTCATCATCCTCATGTTTATATTTTGTTGAAAGTCATCTGTGGCCTGTAGTGCATAGATGGACTTGGTATGATTATGACCAGGGATTATTCGGTATAATCATGACCGTAATGTTACAAATGATATGGAAAAAGTCCTCATTGGCCCGTAGTGCATTGATGGACAGTTTTTGGTATGATTATGGCTATAGATTCTCTTCAGCCAAGGGAGCAAAGATGAATTGTTTTATGGCATGATCAGGACCGTTGATGAAAACACGATTATCTTTGGCCCGTAGTGCATGAATATTTCGTAGTCGTGATACTAAATAATATCCTTGGCCTGTAGTGCAGGGATGATTTGATGATGTGGATTATTTATTAAGCCGAGTCTCAGCGATAAAAGTGATGAAAAATTTTTTAAATCATAAAAGATAGTAGATTTTATTCTCTACTTGACTCTTTTAATGGATTGTTTGTTCCGCTGTAGTTAAACTTGATGTCTATTGTATTTTATCAGTTTAACATTGTTGAAGACTAATGATAATTTATTCTGCATTATCTTAGTCATAATATTTCTTACTGGGCTAGTTGAGCTCATCCTTTCCTTCACTGTTCTCTTCAGGAAATGAGAATATAGATGGGACAAGTCAGGGAACGGAGTGATGGTCTAGATGATAGCATTAGTAGTCCTCACTATTCTGTTAAATAGTATGACAATAAATGTAATGAGGACTCCATTGAGTGTGGATATTGTCTAGATGACAATATTATTATTAAAACTCTCAGTTTATGTTTTGTCGTATTTTACACGACAGTTGTATTATTAAGTTGTATTTTATATTTTTGTACCATGTATCTGGCGACTCAAGATGGGTGATGTATACCTATTTTGGGGGCGTCATAGTTGGTATCAAAGCTTAGGGATATGATCCCTGGCTAAGATGTGAGACAAGAACTAAGAGGGGAGAGACGGGGAATTCCTTCGCTAGTATGACCTACCTAAGTTTATTTGGTATTTAATTGGTCGGTCAGAGTATAGGGATAATATGTGATATGTTAATTAACCCTTGTTTTGTGGTAGTATTTGAAAATGGCATCCGAGAATGTTGAGAACATCAATGGAGCACAGGAGTCCGTTGAGTCTCCACAGATCAATAACCAGACAATGTGCATCAGGAAGGCGACAATCCTCATGCAAACAACAACACTGACCAAATGATGAACGATGGAATGTTTAGAGGCTTTATGCAATTCATACAACAACAGGTAAGAGAGACTCCTATTCAAAATATAAGTGGAAATAATGGCAACCCACGGTCGGTCATCGTTAAGCAGTTCAAGGAGCTGGGACCACCGGAGTTTTTGAGAAAGCCAGAACCACTTAAGGCAGAGACGTGGTTAAAGCAGATCACCAAGATATTTGATGTCTTGGGATGCTCGAGAGCAAAAGGTTCCTTTGCCACCTTTATGTTGCATGAAGAGGCGACATCGGTGGGAATCAGAAAAGCGTACCCAGACCAGCCTTTTCTCAAGATGTCTTGGGAGAAGTTCCAAGAGTCGCTTCAATGACAAGTACTTTCCCGAAAGTATTCGTCACATGAAGGAGGTGGAGTTCATCAAGCTGGAGCAAAACAATATGACTGTGTCGCAGTACGAGGCTAAGTTTGTCGAGTTGTCTCGGTTTTCATCCCATTTGGTCGATAATGATGAGAGAATGACGCGAATGTTTCTAAGAGGTTTGAAACCCAATATACGTCAATACCTCATTTCTCATAAACTTTGTTTATATTCAGATGTTGTGAATAGGGCTCAGTTATTGGAGCGCGATAATGAGTCAGCACAACTAAAAGGCAAAGACCAACAACACGATGATAATCCTACCGGTGGCAACGGTCATCGGGACAATGATAACCATCGTGGGGGAAATTATCATGCCAAAAATGGTAACCACTTCGGTGGTAATCATGGCCAAGATAATAGGAGTGGAAATTTCAAGAAGAGGAGGTTCAATAATGATGGAAAAAGCGGCACCAAACCCCCATTTCAAAGAAGAAGAACGACCACCAACAGATGTTTCAAATGCTGACAGAGGGAGGACATCCGTCTAAAACCAGACGCACGCAAGAAATCCAAAGCGTGCTTTAATTACTTGGTAGAAGGTCACCTAGCTCAATTTTATCGTATGGTGAAGTCAAGTCCAGCTGGGATGGTGATGCCAAAGGATGTCCCAGACAAGCCAAAGCCGGTAGTTTAAGAGAGAGCATTTTTTTTTGTGACGAGGAACCTGAATAAAAATTATCACAGGTAAGTTAATCATAAACTCTTGCGAAGTCTATACCGTGTTAGATACCGGTTCTACTCATTCTTTTATTTCACCTAGTTGTGTTTAATGTTTGAATTTAACTCCAGAGAAGTTAGACTTTGATTTATCTGTTGAAACTCAGTTGGGGGAAACCTTCGTTACCTCCACTATTTATAAATCTTGTTTGATTCAAATCAACACTTTCACGTTACCTGTCGATCTTATCTCTTTGAAAATACTTGCCTTTGATGTGATTTTAGGAATCAATTGGTTAACTACTCATCATGCTTTTAGTAAGGTTGTTAGCTTTCATATTCCTAACCAACCTGTTATGCGAATTCAAGCAACCAAACCACTAAAGTCAATCATTGTCATACCAAGCCATAAGTAAAGAGCCCCGATCCTTTTGTTGTTGACTTCCTTGTGTGGAATGCACCGAAGCCAGACTATCCGTAGGGGACGTTGCGAATAAGGATGACAAGTTGATAGGTATCAATGTGACGTGTTATCCAAGTCTTGGATGAGAGTCACAGTTGTGAATGATATTTCTATTGTTAATAAATTTTCTGACATATTCTTGAAGACTTCTTAGCCTACCCTAGAGCGTGAAATTGAATTTTGTATTGACCCTAGTACAAAACCCATTTCTAAAACCCTCAAGTATTTTTTCACCTAAAATGAACGAATTATGCGCCAAAGACATTGGCTCGAGCTGTTGAAGATTACGATCGTACCATTCAATACCATCGTGAAAAAGCGAACGTGGTAGCTAACGCATTGAGTAGAAGATCGTATGTGTTTACGAGTGCGAATATACGAACCCACGTGAAGATAATGAATATACGAGTAGAATCGACTTTAATCGATAAAGTTAAAGCCGCTCAATTTACACACCCGAAGCTGATGAATGTGAAGAAGACGGTTCAAGAGGGCGTTATTCTAGAAGTAAGAAGCAAGAATCGATGAAGAGAGGAAATTTCAACCCTCGATTTAATTGATCCATTTGAAATCCTCGATTAAGTAGGAACTGTGGCTTATAGACTCGTTTTACCGCCAATAATGTCGCGTGTTCATAACGTTTTTCACGTATCGATGTTACGTAAATATGTGGACGACCCAAACCACATTATTGATTTAGAACCGGACGAGATAGTGAATAATTTAACTTATGAAGATGTACCTGTTAAAAATCCTGGAATATATTCTACGCTTAAAGGTTATAATACCTCAAGAGTTAGAATCGGACGAAGAGTCCTCATCTGTTCGGCATACCAGGTACGTACGTAAATTTCGAGGGTGAAATTTCATAAGGAGGGGAGATTGTAAAATCCCAAATTTTACGAATAAAGATTTAAATTTCTTGATTTTTTTTTGAATATTATGGTGTGGATTTAATATAATGTTATAGTTGTGGGTAATATTTATAAATTTTGCAAAGTATGTAAGTTGTTATATTATATTCTATTGGTCAGGGAATATTCTTTGTGTCGGGGAATATTCTTACGATGGCACAATCATTGGTGGACCCCACAGCGGAATTATTGTCGGATTGAGAAAATGACAGAATTATCTTTTTATAACGGCGGAGGTTTTACCGTTAATACTATTGAACTACCCGGTAGTAAAATTACAGTAATACGCGTGGTTGCATAGTAGCACACGGTATTGATTATTGATGCTTATGTGATAAGTCACTCAGTTATACTTAATTATTGCTATAGTAATTGCTACATCATATCTCTCATATTATTGATTCGATTATTGTCATAGTATCTTCTGCGTTATATGATATATTATTAAATAATTAATTGAGACGACAAAAGTTATTCATATTATTAAATTATAATATTTACAATGTCTAGAAGTTCTGTCAAGGAGAGGTTTGGTCACCTAATTGCGCGCCAGTAAGGAGAAATCCTTATTGGAAAGCCTCCTCTTTCCTGGGAAAGACCTGGTTGTTAAATATTGTGAGTTATAATATTAATGATGAATAAGTTCGTGTTGATTAAAGATGAATTTGATAGTTCCATTGTGTTGGAATTATTGGTGTTAGTTGAAATAGATATCTATTCCGATGATAATCGATGTCTGGGGGTTATATTGATAAATCGGGTAATTTATCGGATAAATGAGCAATTAATTGCTACTTATTCGCATGCTTATATAACTATTTGTTCACATATGTATACTATTGAGTCACATTCATTTACTATTAGGGGAGTTGGTACAAGATTGATAATACTTGCATGACTAAGTTAAAGATGGAGGTACTATACTATAATTAATTTTTTCACATGTTTAGAACTATTGAGTCACATGATTTACTATTGATTCACATGATTTACTATTAGGGGAGGTGGTGCAAGTTTGATAATACTTGCAGGACTAAATTAAATATGAAAGAAAAGTTGAAGGTATTGTACTGTAATATTTTGAGCCCCAAAACGTGCAATTATCGAAACTATATTTTTCTATAAATAGAAGCTCATTCTTCCTTCATTTCTCACCAATTCATAAAAGCTATATAGCAATTATTATAGAGAGAAATTATAGAGAGAAAGAAGAAGAGAAGTCTGCTACATTTCTATTCTAGTATCCAGCTTTATTCTAAGGTAAGGGGTATTTTTTTTTTCATATTTATGAAGAGAAATTCTGTTATTCCATTCTTTATTATTACATTGGAATAACTTTTGTATACTGCTATGATCTACCCTATACTTGGTGAAATTCTTCATTATTCCATTATTTATTATTCTGCTTGAATAACTTTGTTTATCTAATCTGCATACATGGTGAAATTCTGTTGTTATTTCATTCTTTATTATTCATTGGAATATCCCACATGCATGCGTTTTACACCGGACTGGTTCCGTCTTTATTATACTCGTTGGAATATCCTCCATCATGCATGCGTTTACTGTGGGACTGGTTTCGTTATTTATTATTACATTGGAATAACTTTTATCTGCTGGCATCTGCATGCATGGTGATTTCATTGTTATTCCATTCTTTATTATAGAATATCCTGTCGGTGCGTATTACGCCTGACCTGGTTCCATTATTTATTATTCTGTTGGGCTAACCTGTCTATGTGAAGTACCGCATGCCTGGTGATTTCTTTAGTTATTCCATTCTTTATTATACTCAGTTGGTTAAAGTTTTGACTTCTATACTCGTCATAAAATATCATTTTATTTGGTATTTTCTGTTATGAGTTACTATTCACGGGTTACTATTCACCCAGTTACTATTCACTCTAGTATTATTCACTCGGGTATTTGGGGCACTTTTCATGCCGGAATACTATTCATGAGTATTCACGGGTTACTATTCACCGAAATTACTATTCACCTGAATATTATTCACTCGGGTATTTAGAGTACTTTTCATGTCGGGTTACTATTCATGAGATACTATTCCCGAAGTACTATTCACGGGGTACTATAGGCAGGCCTAGGGTGCCTATATAAGGTGGTTTTTGATCATTTTTTCAGGGAAGAAGGCATTTTAGAGAGACAAAATGTGACGCCCCCAAAATAGGTATACAACACCCATTCTGAGTCGCCAAATACATGGTACAGAAAGCAAACTACAACTTCAATAATACAAATGTCGTGTAAAATACGATAACACATACTATGAGTTTAAATACAAATATTGTCTTCTAGACAATATCAACACTCAAATAAGCCCTCATTACAATTATTCATACAATATTTTACAAAAATAGTGAGGACTGCTAAAACATCTTTCTAGAACCATTACTCCATACCACGACTCGATTCTACTATATTCTCACCTCCTGAGAAGAAAAATAGAACAAAAAAGAAAAGGGTGAGCTTAACTAGCCCAGTAAAGAATATTATGACTAAGATAATATACAACAAATTATCGTTAGTCTTCAACAGGGAAAAATCTGATATAATATAATAGACAACAAGTTTTTGATCAATATTCTGCAGCGGAAACAACAATCCATTAGAAGTGTTAAGTAGAGAATGAGTTCTACTATCTTCTAAGATTTAAAATTCCATCATCAATATTTTATCCCTGTAACAACAATCAATATACATCTTTAATCAAATATTCATCTTTGCACTACAGGCCAAAGATATTCATTTGTATCATCGACCGGTCATGTTCATCTCAACACTTGCTCATCTTTGCACTATGGGCCAAAGATATTCATCGATTAATCATTCATCTTTGCACTTCTTGCCAAAGATATTCATCAAGTATCATCATTAAGGACTGAGGATGATGAAAAACATTTTAGAGAACGAATCCAGTGAGACAGAAGGACAAATATTAGGGATTCGTATAACGGTTTATCCAAGATCAATAATACTTCATAATAACCTATTGTGAAGCAAAATTAAAAAATAAAGATCAAAACATGGATACAATCAAAGATAGTAACCATAATAGACATCTTGGACAAAAGGGAAAAAATTTATTTTTCGGTGAATAGTGTCGTATTCGTGAATAGTGCCGTATACGTGAATAGTAACCCCGACACAAAAAGTTCTAAATTTGATTAAAAAGTTCAAACTAATATTTCGGCATAATGATATTGAAGAAAATAATATCATTTAAGAAGAAAATAACATCCCTTACCTCAAAATAATCGTACTTCTGACTGAATTTCGGATATAGTGCTGACAGAAACTTGCACCGTATAGCAACACTCAAAGTATCAAAAATACTCATAAGAATACGCTCGATAATATAGAGAAAAAAAAAGAGAAACTTGTTTCTGGTGTAATTTTCAATTCTAACTTAGCCCTCTATTTATAGGAAAATGTTAGAACGCCATAGGAGACTAAATTAATAAAATATTAATTTTTAAAACAATAATTCTACGTATGCTTTCAATGACCAAGACCAGCCACCACCTTTGAAAAATTTCCAGCAGCCCACATGTTGTTAACCAAAGTGGGTCCCACCCATAAATTTAATAAAAATTATTTTATTTTCTGAAACTTCAATAATTCATAGAAAATAGCCCGTTTATCAGAAAAATATGAATTTTATGTCCATTCTGCCTGAAATCGAATCCTCTACAACTTTGTGGCTTTGAGTTTTTCAAAATTCTAAACAGAGAATATTTGAAATCCACAAACGGATGATTTTTAATACCTCTACTCCGACAAAATACTGATAAAATACCTCAGCATTAATTCATTCATTAATAACCACATAAAATAAATAAATCTATCATTTATATCCACCTCAAGTAAATATTTCCTTATCATATAAATCAATAATTAATTATTCACAAATAATATTACGTAATCACAATTATGATGACGGTGACTGCTTCTTAGAAAGAGGGGGCTTTCAATAAGGATTTCTCCTTACTGGCGCACAATTAGGTGACCAAACCTCTCCTTGACGAACTTTCTAGACATTGCCAATAATGCTATCTAATAATATTATTCAAATAATATGAATTATTGATCTGATAATGGAAAATATCTTGTGAAAGGACAATTATTGAAACAACAATAATATAAACTATCAATACAACAATTATTGAATCAATAAAATAACATATTGAATAGTAACTCATCAGAATAATTATTGAGTAGTGCCTTCACGCATTTAATCAATAATTCAACAATCTTGTCTGTAATACCGTGTGCTTTCTTTGCCACCACGCCAGATTCATCAGTATTTTAACCACCGGTAACCCAACAATTATTAATTGGTAATAACTACGCTAGTTATTTATAAAAACTCAAACTTTGTCATTTTCTTCATCCGACAGTTATTCCGTTATGGGGCCCACAATTGACTGCACCGTGGTACGGATATTCCCAACAAAAAGAATATTCCACGATCAAACGAATATTCCCCGACAAAATAATTATTTTATAACCACTTGCTTATTTTGCAAAATTTTCATATTTCACCCATAACTAAAGCATTATATCAAATTAACACCTTATTAATTTATAATAATGAATAGAGGAAAATTCAATTTTATTTATAATAAGTTGGGGTCTTACAACCTCCCCTCCTTATAAAATGTCGTCCTCGAAATTGACGTCGTGCACGTGTTTTTCAATGTGAGGTACCTCGCTTTCATTTCTGATTCCAACTCCCAGGTCATTTCCTCAATAGCATGGTTCCTCCACAAAACCTTAACTTATGGTATAACCTTGGTGCGTAAGACATGCTCTTTCCTATCCAAGATCTTAACAGGTACCTCCTCATACGTTAAATCTTCGGCTATCTTGTCTGGTTCTAACTCAATAATGTGGTTTAGGTCTTTCACATATTTACGAAGCATAGATATATGAAAAACATTATGAACACGAGACATGTTTGGAGGTAATGCGAGTCTATAGGCTACATTTCCTATTCGGTCAAGAATCTCAAATGGACCAACAAATCTTGGATTGAGCTTTCCTCTCTTTCCAAATCTTGTAACTCCCTTCCATGGAGCAATACGTAATAATACATGATCCCCAATATTAAATTTCACATCTTTTTGATGAAGATCAGCATAACTCTTTTGTCGATCTTGTGAGGTTTGAATACGTTGTCGAATCATTTAAATCTTTTCTATAGTCATGCGTACTAATTCTGGTCCCAACAACGTTGCTTCTCCCACCTCGTCCCAAAGATCTTTGAGAACGACACTTTAAATCCATAAAATGCCTCGAACGGAGCCATGCCTATACTTGTTTGATAACTGTTGTTGTAGGAGAATTCCACCAGTGGCAAGTACTTATCCCAACTTCCTTTGAAATCTAGGACATAGAGTCTTAATAGATCTTCAAGGTTTTGAATAGTCCTTTCCGATTGCCCATCCGTTTGAGGATGGTATGCTGAACTGAATCGTAAATCCGTGCCCATAGCTTTCTGTAGGCTAACCCAAAATCTTGAAGTGAATCTTGGGTCACGATCCGACACTATGGATACTGGCATGCCATGAAATCTCACAATCTCATTCACGTACATATGAGCAAGACGTTCAAGGGAATAAGTCTCACGTATCGGCAAGAAATGAGCAGACTTGGTTAATCTATCAACAATAATCCAAATCGCATCTATGCCTTGAGAAAATTTGGGAAGACCTGTAACGAAATCCATAGTAATGTGTTCCCACTTCCATTATGGGATCTCAAGTGGTTGCAATGGACCTTTTGGCACTTGATGCTCCGCCTTTACTCGTTGACAAGTTAAATACCTAGAGATAAACTCTACAATCTCTCTCTTTATATTGTTCCACCAAAATGTGTGTCGAATATCATGATACATTTTGGTACTCCCATGATGGATTGAAAATGGGGTGTTGTGTGCCTCCATCATGATTCTATGCTAGTCAGAATTGTTAGGAACGCAAAGTCTAGAGTTGACTCGAAGTATTCCTTCTTCATCGATTTTTGCTTCTGGAACAGCTCCTTCTTGCACTTTCTTCTTTATACGCATCAGCCCCAGGTCCGTTGCTTGAGCAGCTTTAACTTTATTGATTAAAGTCGGTTCTACTCGTATATTTGCCATCATCACGTGGGTCCCTAGAGTCTTTAATTCTATCTCCATCCTTTGCAAGTCATACAAAATGGGCCTTTGTGTTGACAATATCGTACTCGTACTCGCATATGATCTTCTACTCAATGCGTCAGCTACTACGTTCGCTTTTCCAAGATGATATTGAATAGTGTGATCATAATCATTCAACAGCTCAAGCCAACGTCGTTGCCGCATGTTGAGTTCTTTTTGGGTGAAGAAATATTTGAGGCTTTTATGGTCCGTATAAATCTCCACTTTCTCCCCATACAGGTAGTGTCTCCAGATTTTCAACGCGAAAACGACTGCTGCCAACTCTAGATCATGAGTAGGATAATTCCTCTCATATTCTTTTAGTTGTCGTGAGGCATAGGCTATGACTTTCCCATGTTGCATGAGAACACATCCTAACCCTTTGCCTGAAGCATCGCTGCAGATAACAAATCCATCCGTACCAGATGGTATTGCCAGAACAGGTGTCGAAATGAGTCTCCTCTTAAGCTCTTGGAAACTCATCTCGCATTCTTCGCTCCATATGAATTTTGTATCTTTTCAAGTCAGCTGAGTTAACGGAGTAGCGATTGGAGAAAATCCTTCCACGAATCTCCAATAATAACCAACTAAGCCCAAAAAGCTGTGTATTTCGGTCACCGACTTCAGTTGCTCCCAACTTTGTATTGCTTCAATCTTCGCCGGGTCAATAGATACTCCATGTTTTGACACCACGTGCCCAAGGAATGCTACTTCCTCAAGCCAGAACTCGCATTTCTTCAGCTTGGCATAAAGCTTGTTTTCACGAAGCCTTTCAAGTATCAGCTTCAAATAGTGCTCATGATCTTCATGGCTTTTGGAATAGATGAGGATGTCATCAATAAAGACAAAAACGAACTGATCCAAATATTCCTTGAATACATGGTTCATCATATCCATGAAAGAAGCAGGAGCATTAGTCAATCCAAAAGACATGACTAAGAATTCATAATGCCGTCATGGGGAGTTCTCAAGGTAGTCTTTGGGATATCCCCGCTTTAATCTTGGTTTGATGATATCCGAGCGAAGATCGATCTTTGAAAAGAATTGTGCTCCTTGCAACCGGTCGAACAGTCATCAATGCGAGGTAGCGGATACCTATTCTTGATGGTGACATGGTTCATTTCTCAGTAGTCAATACAAAGTCGCATACTCCCGCTCTTTTCTTCTTTACTTAATAAAACAGAGCACCCCAAGGAGATGTACTAGGGGCGAATGAAACCGATGTCTAATAATTCTCCGTAGTTGGACTTTTAACTCCACGAAGTTCAATAAGAGCCATTCGATATGGGGTTTTAGAAATGGGTTTTGTACCCGGTTCAAGGTCAATAAAGAATTCAACATCACGTTACGGGGTAGGCCGGAAGTTCTTCAGAAATACATCGTGAAATTCTCTAACAATAGAAATATTATCCAAATCTGACTTGTCTCTGTTCAAATCCATAACATGGGCTAAGAAAGCTTGGCATCCTTTTTTCAATAAACGAATAGCTTTGTGGCTTGATATGACAGTGACTGATTTTAGTGGTTTAGTTGTTTGAATTCGTATGACAGGTTGGTTAGGAATATGAAAACTAACAACCTTACGAAAACAAATCAATTTTGGCATGATGAGTGGTTAACCAATCAATTCCTAAAATCACATCAAAAGCAAGTATCTTTAAAGAAATAAGATCAACAGGTAATGTGATTGTGCCAACTTGTATCAAGCAAGTTTTATAAACTGTAGATGTAATGAAGGTTTCTCCTAATGGAGTCTCCACTGATAAATCAAAGTCTAATTTCTCCGGAGTCAAGTTTAAACGTTGAGCACAAGCAGGAGAGATAAAAGAATGGGTAGAACCGGTATCTAGTACGGTATAAACTTCGCAAGAATTCAAGATTAGCTTACACGTGATCACCTCGTTTGGGTTCCTCATGTTTTGGCCAGTCACAACAAACGCTTTTCTAGGAACCACTGATTTTGACTTATCCGGGACAACCCTTGGTGTCACCATCCCCGCTGAACTTGGTTTTGCTACAGAACAATCCCGAGCTATGTGACCTTCCTTTCCACAGTTATAACATAACTTGGATTGTTGTGGACAGTTTGGGCTGATATGTCCCTCTTTCCCGCATTTGTAACATCTAACTGGCGGTCGTTCTCCTCCCCTAGAATTTGTTGTTGGTCTTTGGTCTTTGTCTTTGATGTCTTCCCGTCATTGTTGAATCTCCTATTTCTGAAATTTCCACTTGACTCACCTCTCCTATTATCATGGCCATGATTACCACCCGAGTGGTTACTGCAATTATCCGTATTTTTCCCTCCTCACTGGCTATCATCACTCTGATGACTGCTGTCACCGGTATGACCCTGGTTGTAGTCCCTCGGTTGAGTATACTCATTATCTCGCTCTAATAATTGAGCCCTGTTGATAACATCTGAATACAGAGAAAATTTATGAGAGATAAGGTATTGACGAATCTATGCTTTTAGACCTCTCAGAAACATCCGCATCATACGTTCCTTATTTTCTACCAAATGAGGTGCAAACCTGGACAACTCCGCGAACTTCGTCTCGTACTGAGACACCGTCATGTTGTACTATTCCAGTCTAATAAACACTATCTCCTTCATATGACGAATACTTTCTGGAAAGTACTTATCATTGAACAGTTTCTGAAATCTTCCCCAAGACATGCTAAGTGCGGCTGGCTAGGTACGCTTCACAGATTCCCACCAGTAATCTGCCTCACCACGGAACATAAAGGTGGTGAATGGAACCTTCTGTTCCTCCGTGCATCCCAAGACATCGAATATCTTGGTAATTTGCTTGACCCATGTTTCCGCCTTAATCAGATCGGGCTTTCCCCAGAAATCTGGTGGTCCCAACTCCTTGAATCGCTTGGGTTATAATGCATCGCATGTTGCCATCATTTCCACCTTTACTTTGTACACGAAGTTTCTCGTGCGATTTTGCATGAACTGCAAAAAGCTCCTAAACATTCCATCGTTCATCGTTTGCTCGGTAGTGTTGTTTACAGGAGGAATATTGCCTTCCTGTTGCACGTTCTCCTGGTTTATGACTAAAGGTTGTTCCACAGCCTCTCACACTTCATTATTAACGTTCTCGCAGCCCATTCTTAAATCTTGCCATAAAACAAGGGTTAATTAAACAAATTAACATATCACATAATATCCCTATATTATGACCGACCAACAAATAAGCTTAGATATGACATACTAGCGAAGGATTTACTCATCTCTCCCCTCCTAGTTCTATTCCCCGATCTCCGCTAGAGACCATATCCCTAAGCTTTGATACCAACTGTGACGCTCCCAAAATAGGTATACAACACCCATTCTGAGTCGCCAAATACATGGTACAGAAAGCAAACTACAACTTCAATAATACAAATGTCGTGTAAAATACGACAACACATACTGTGAGTTTAAATACAAATATTGTCTTCTAGACAATATCAACACTCAAATAAGTCCTCATTACAATTATTCATACACTACTTTACAGAAATAGTGAGGACTGCTAAAACATCTTTCTAGAACCATTACTCCATACCCCGACTCGATCCTGATATGTTCTCACCTCCTGAGAAGAAAAATGGAACAAAAAGGAAAAGGGTGAGCTCAACTAGCCCAGTAAAGAATATTATGACTAAGATAATATACAACAAATTATCGTTAGTCTTCAACAGGGAAAAATCTGATAGAATATAATAGACAACAAGTTTTAGATCAATATTCTGCAGCGGAAACAACAATCCATTAGAAGAGTCAAGTAGAGAATGAGTTCTACTATCTTCTAAGATTTAAAAGTCCATCATCAATATTTTATCCTCAGAACAACAATCAATATACATCCTTAATCAAATATTCATCTTTGCACTACTGGGCCAAAGATATTCATTTATATCACCAAGTTGGTCATGTTCATCTCAACACTGTTCATCTTTTGCACTACGGGCCAAAGATATTCATCGATTAATCATTCATCTTTGCACTACGGGCAAAGATATTCATCAAGTATCATCATTAATGACCGAGGATGATGAAAAACATTTTAGAGAACGAATCCGATGAAGACGGAAGGACAAATATTAGGGATTCGTATAACGGTTTATCTTGAGATCAATAATACTTCATAATAACCAATTGTGAAGCGAAATTCAAAAATAAAAAGATCAAAACATGGATATAATCAAAGATAGTAACCATAATAGACATCTTGGACAAAAAGGAAAAATTTCATTTTTCTATTGAATAAAGGCTTAGATTAAGTGAATAGTACCATATCGTGAATAATCTGATATCGTGAATAGTAATCCTGACACAAAAAGTTCCAAATTTGATTAAAAAGTTCAAACTAATATTTCAGCATAATGATATTGAAGAAAATAATATCATTTAAGAAGAAAATAACACCCCTTACCTCAAAATAATCGTACTTCTGACTGAATTTCGGATATAGTGCTGACAGAAACTTGCACCGTATAGCAACACTCAAAGTATCAAAAATACTCACAAGAATACGCTCGATAATATAAAGAGAGAAAAAGAGAAAACTTGTTTCTGGTGTGATTTTTAATTCTAACTTAGCCCTCTATTTATAAAAAAAATGTTAGAACGCCATAGGAGACTAAATTAATAAAATATTAATTTTTAAAACAATAATTCTACGTATGCTTTCAATGACCAAGACCAGCCACCACCTTTGAAAAATTTCTAGCAGCCCACATGTTGTTAATCAAAGTGGGTCCCACCCATAAATTTAATAAAAATCATTTTATTTTCCAAAACTTCAATAATTCATAGAAAATAGCCCGTTTATCAGAAAAATACGAATTTTATGTCCTTTCTGCCTGAAATCGAATTCTCTACAACTTTGTAGCTTTGAGTTTTTCCAAATTCCAAACACAGAATATCCGAAATCCACAAACGGATGATTTTTAATACCTCCACTTCGATAAAATACTGATAAAACATCTCAGCAATAATTCCTTCATTAATAACCACATAAAATAAATAAATCCATCATTTATATCCACCTCAAGTAAATATTTTCTTATCATATAAATCAATAATTATTTATTCACAAATAATATTACAGAATCACAATTATGACAACCAGGCCGTTCCCAGGAAAGAGGGGGCATTCCAATAAGGATTTCTCCTTACTGGCGCGCAATTAGGTGACCAAACCTCTCCTTGACAGAACTTTTTAGACATTGCCAATAATGCTATCTAATAATATTATTCAAATAGTATGAATTATTGATCTGATAATGGGAAATACTGTGCAGTGACAATTATTGAAACAACAATAATATAAACTATCAACGCAACAATTATTGAATCAATAAAATAACATATTGAATAAGAATTCACCGTAATAATTATTGAGTAGTACCTTCTTACGCGTCGAATCAATAATTCAACAATACTGCGTGCAATCTGGTAATAGCTTTTCGTGCCACCACGCCAGATTACAAAGATTTTAACCACCGTGTAACCCAACAAAGAAGTTAATTGTAGAATAACTACGTCGTTATTTATAAAAACTCAAACTTTGTCGCTTTTTCTTCATCCGACGATTATTCCGTTATGGGGCCCATGATTGGCTACTGGCCGTATTTGGGATATTCCCGACAAAAAGAATATTCCACGACCAAACGAATATTCCCCGACAGAATGAATATTTTCTAACCACTTGCTTATTTTGCAAAATTTGCACATTTCACCCATAACAAAAGCATTATATCAAATTAACACCTTATTAATTTAGAATAATGAATAGAGGAAAATTCAATTTTATTTATAATAAGTTGGGGTCTTACACAAAATGTGTTATCTGGAGAGAGAAATAGAGAAAGGAAAAGAACAACCTCTCTAAATCCAATCTAAATCTAGTTTTCTCATCAAATCTCCTATCAATATAGAATCAAGTCTTCCATACAAAGCTTAAGGAGGAAGAAACTATCACTGCCAAGGTTAAAGTTCTCATCTTTATACATGATATGGCCTAAATTTAGCTTAGATCTAGTTTATTTTGTGAATTATTGTACTTAGGCTTTGTTTGTTTAGGCTAATTCTTCATTTGAGGCTCTCCTAAATCTTAGATCATATCTAGAGGTGTTTGGATACTATTTTGGGTTTATGAATGGTTAGAGAGGATTTCTCACAGATGGAATCTCCTCCTAATTAGACAAGGATATCCTTACAATAATTTATCGATTTTGACTTTGATTCGACTCCTTTTTACCGATTATTTATGCTTGGGAGTTGTTTTCTATTGATTTCTAGGTCACCCAAATATCCTAGATTCATATTTATAGTTATGGTTTGGTTACTAGCCAAAATCGCACGCATAAAATTGAAACCGCACCATGAGTGTGTATTTATGTATACATGGGCGGATGGAGTACAAGAGCAACCTATGCTCAAATTTTTTTTAATAGGTAAACTCAATGGAGCAGAATTTATAAGTTAGTAAACTCAAAGGGCCAGATTAATAAAAAAGTTAAACTTCGTGGGGGCAAAAGAAAAATATCCATTCTATTCTAAATATCTAATTCTCAAAGTAACTAAAGGTTACTGCTAACTGCATATAGCCATACAGAGAATTATCATCAACGAGAGCTCAGACTTTAGAGTATTTCAAAGCACTGTAACAGTGTAACTTCCTTGGCCAAGCACTGCAACCACCGTCCACTAGTCCACCGCGAGTCAGCGACTTCTCTTTTTCTCGCGACCTCATCTCCTTTTCTCATTCTATTGCATTCTCTACCCCTCGCCCCTTGTGCATATGAGATTTATAAGGTAAAAAAATTAGAGATTTTTATTTTTATTTTTTTCTTTGTTGATTTATACATTACGACTTTCATTCTTAGACCTCTGAAATTATCTCTAGTAAATTCTAAAGTTACTTTTCACTTGAACAAGTTCAGAGAAAACCCCAGTCTTGCATTGTCATTTTTTTACCAATCGAAAGAAGATGGTTAGAGGTTATAGAGTCAAAATTTGAGCATTTGGGTGTGTTACTGGAGGGGCTTATAGTTGAGGGGCCAAATTCTTTGGTTTGAGCACTTGATGCATTGGTTAAGGTCTATGCTATAGTAGTAATAGTCTAATAGATTGTTTTTTAAATTAGGTACAGTTAGGATTATATTCTATAAGTCCTCCTTGCAATCATTAAATGCCCAATTTCTAGTTTTTATTTAATATTTTTTTAAGGTTTAATGTATTTGGTTGATTTCAATGTTGATTCATAGTTCTAATCAAGATCTCCTCTTCTAAAAATATTTTTCATTTTAATATTGTTATTTTTATTCTAGTAACTAGGTGAAAAGCTGAACTAGCCCCAAATTATGTCTTCTACCCCTCAAATTCCTTCAAATGAACATATTGAACAACAAAATCAATAAGCTGCTAATGAGGTATAAAATCAACACTCTTTAGTTATGTTGTGTATTTCTAAGTAGTAGTTAATTATCATTTTATTTACTCTTCTTTTTTTTTTTTCAAAATTATCATGTATCATCTAATGCTACAAATCCTATTAACATAGATGATGATAAAAAAGAAGATAATGATGAATGTAAGAGTAAAAAACGTTCGATTGCTTGAGAACATTTTGAGGTATTAGAGGGTTGTGAAGTGGGTAAAGAGAAGGCAAAATGTAAACATTATAAGGTTGTGGTGGGATGTAACATTAGAAAGAATGGCATGGGCTCAATAGTTAATCATTTGTATAAATTTTGTGTTAGATCCCCCCTCCAAATCAATAAAGAAAAAAAAACAAAAGACTTTAGAATTTGTTGCTTTGACAAAGGAAGAGAGAGAAAAGTGCGAGCGCAACTCATAACCTTGTAAATCATACATTTAACCAAGAGAGGTTAAGGAAAAGAATTGCAATAATGTGTATTAAAGATAACCAACCTTTTAGTATTGTGGAACATGAGGGGTTTAGAGAATTCACGAGTGATGCGGAACCAAAGTTTAAGATGCCATCTTAATGGACAGTTGCAAGAGATTGTCTAAAAATTTATAAGGAAGAAGTGGTGAAATTGAAGCAAATTGTCACCTCACAACGAGTCTCCCTCACAACGGATACTTGGACATCCGTTCAAAACGTTAATTATATGTGTCTAACGGCTCATTGGGTTAACAATGATTGGAAGATTTGTAAAAGAATTCTAAACTTTTGTCAAATTGAAAGTCATAAAGGGGTTGCAATTGGGAAATTGGTACATGCTTTGTTGACAAAGTGGGGGATAGATTGTGTATTTACTATCATTGTAGATAATGCATCTTCGAATGACACCGCTACATGACGCCCCCAAAATAGGTATACACAACACATTCTGAGTACCCAAATAAATGGTACAAAATTCAAATACAAACTTTATTTATACAATTATTAACTGTCATGTAAAATACGATAAAATATAAGCTATGAGTTTTAATACAAATATTGTCTTGTAGACAATATCCAAACTCAAATAAAGTCTCCATTACAATTATTATCACACTATTTTATAGAATAGTGAGGACTACTATAGCAACCATCTTGGACCATCACTCCATTCCTCGACTAGTCCCAACTATATTCTCATTTCCTGAAGAGAATAATGAAAGAAAAGGGTGAGCTCAACTAGCCCAATAAAGAATATTATGACTAAGATAATGTAGAATAAATTATCCTTATTCCTCAACAGTGAAAAATCTGATATAATACAATAGACAACAAGTTTTAGATCAACAACTGCAACAGAAATAACAATCCATTAGAAGAGTCAAGTAGAGCATGATGTCTACTATCTTTTATGATTTAAAAATCCATCATCAATATTTTATCCCTGAAATACCAATCAATAAATATTTCAACTCAACAAATTATCCATACACTACGTGCCAAGGATATTTGTTTGTATCACCAGTGGTCATGATCATGCCAAATAACTGTCCATCTATGCACTATGGGAAAAAGAACACTTTCACCAAAACATTCTTCTGTAACATTACAGGTTATGATTATACCAATACACAATTCCTGGTCATAATCATACCAATCAACAGTCCATCTATGCACCCCGGGCCAAAGATGACTTTCACCACAATATAAGCATGAGGATGATGACAATGATATAAGGAATCAATCAAGTGAGATCAAGGATAACTATTAGAAATTTATAATTCAATTTATCCAAAGTTCAAGAATGTCCAAATTGTCAACATGATAATTAATTGTGGAGTAAAATTCAAGAATGATATTCATGTATCAAAAATAATTTGGACAGAAAAGAAATTAATTTTGTCTTGAATAATACCCCGTGAATTTAACCCCGAATGAATAGTATCCCGAGTGAATAGTACCTTATGAATTGTACTCTGACATAAAATATTAAAACTTAATAAGAAAGTTCAAACCAATATTCCAGCGAAATGATATAAGATGAAGTGCAAACTATTAAGGATATTCTACTAATTTAAGGGATTATAGAAGCAATACTTATTAAAGTAAGTGTAGATTTAGGAATATGAAATGAAATAATATTACTTACATACTATAGAGTATGGAAGCAAATAATATTTCTTACGAATATTGAACGAAAATAATATCCCTTACCTTTGTAAGAGACTAAATCTGGCTGGTATAGCGGATATATTCTTGAGGAAAATTTGCACTATTTGGTACACTCAAAGTATCCTTATACTCAAAAGAAATACACACAATATTATAGAAGAAGAAGTCTCTGATTTTGGTGTGATTTTCATTTCTTAACTAAGCATCCTATTTATAGGAGAATGACATGGCACTATTTAAGAAAATAATCACGGATGAGCAGAAACGAATTCACGGATAAATTCGTGTGATTTTTCTGATTTTTACTATTCATCACTATGCAATAAAATATTCTAATAAAACAAAAACTTTATATATAATGTATTCTAGTTATAATCTAATAAAAAATAACTTTATATATATTAAAAAAGTATTCTGTTTTATATAAAAAGTTTTCTGTTTTATTACTATTATAACAATAATAAAACAAAACTAAGACAAATTTCTACCCACGATTTTAAAAAATGAGTAAGTCGGGGTCCATATAATAAGCCAAACTTACAACAAATACTTCATGACAAATCCCTCTATTAATTTATATAAAAAATTGAATAAATATTTATCACAATCACTTATCTTCAATAAACACATTTTAATCTTTCAACAATTATTCATTATTAATATTATAACTCACAATATTGATAACCAGATCATTCCCAGGAAAGAGGCGGCTTTTCGGTAAGGATTTCTCTTTATTGGAGCTCAATTAAATAATCAAACCCCTTTCATCGACTGAACTTTCTAGACATTGTCAATAATGCAAATAATAATATGAATAACTGTGTCGTCTCAATTATTAATTTAATAATATAAAATATTGTGCAGATGATACTGTGATAATAATTAAATCAATAATATGAGATACTATACAGCAACTATTGTGGCAATTATTAAATGAACTGAGTGACTTCTTACGTAAGGATTAATAATCAAAGGCATTGTACAATATCGTGTGCTACTGTGCAAACACGCGTATTATTGTTCTTTTATCACCAGTATTTCAACAGTTAACGGTAAAAGTTTTGTCGTTATTTTTATAAAAAGGTTATTTCTATCGCTTTCTATATCCTACAATCATTCCGTTATGGGGTCCACCAAAGATTGTGTCATCGTATAAATATTCCCCGATAAAAAGAATATTTTATGACAACTTGCTTACTTTGAAAAATTTGCACAGATCACCCATAACTATAGCATTATATCAAATCACACCTTATTATTCAAAATAATATTTTAAAAAAAATAAATCTTTATTCATAAAAAGTTGGGGTCTTACAGCTATCTCATACTTGAAAAAATTTCTTCGGTGCTCGGAAGCAATATTAGAGAATAAATATATTCATTTGAGATGTTGTGGTCATATTTTGAACTTAGTTGTGAAGGATGGCTTAAAAGATCAACACGTGTCTATTTCTAGGATACGAAATGCGGTGAGGTATGTTAGATCCTCTCCGGTAAGGCTTGCAAAATTTAAAACTTATGTGGAAACAGATAAAATAAAGTGTAAGAAAATGATGTGTCTTGATGTTGAGACTAGGTGGAACTCCACACATACGATGTCGGAGATTGTCATAAAGTATGAAGGGGCTTTTGATAGGATGCTTATTGAGGATATTAATTATGAGAAATTCTTTAAGCACGAGGAGGAGGAGGCTTGGGAGGATAATACTAGGAGAAGAAAGAGTAAGAATAAAATGGTTGAAGGATATCCGGAGCGGAGTGATTTTGAAAATGTTAAGTGTTTCATTCAATTTTTGAAAATCTTTTATGATGTTATGATGAAAATATCCGGTTCCAAATATTGCACTTCAAATCTTTTTTCATTGAACTTGTAAAAATGCAAGAGGCAATAGTGAAATTGTGTTCCAATGGGGATCTATTGATGAGAGACATGGCTAAAAGGATGAATGAAAAATATGACAAGTAATGGGTCAATCTTGATAATTCTAATTTTTTGTTATATGTCCCCGTTGCTTTGGATCCAAGATATAATATGTATTATTTGGAATTTTACTTTGCTAGACTTTATGTGAAAAGATCTTCAAAAACTACATTAATATGTGAAAAAGTGGTTAAGACTCTATAAGAAATGTTTGAGTATTATAAAGATAATAATGGAGGTGACATTTCTTCTTCTTCTGGTGTAAACATGGAAGGGGATTTAGATGTTAACTTTGAAAAGTACATGCGAGAACAAGTTGAAGGGGTTTGGGAAAAAAAGAGATTGATATATATTTTGTGGATGGTAGAGAGAAGAAAGATGAAAACTTAAATGTTTTGGGTTGGTGGAAAATGAATTCGGTGAAGTTTCCAATTCTTTCAAAAATTGCTAGGCATGTATTGAGTATGCATATTTCTAAAGTTGCTTCGTAGTCCACCTTTAGCACCAGGGGAAGGACTATTGATTCATATAGGAGTTCACTCTCTCCTAGGACGACCGAAGCATTGATTTGTATTCATGATTGGCTACGCAATTCACAAACTTTTGTCGACATTCAAGAACAATCGAAAAAACATCAACAATTCAAGAATATTGAAAAATGTAGATGTTTATTGTATTTTTTAATTATTTATTATATTTTATTTAACTTTTCAAATATTCTTACATATAATTTTTTTGGGTATGCTTCATAGATGAATTCAATTTGCTTGAGCAATACGTGGTTGATGAGTGACTAATGGAATGCAAATAGGCTAAAGGTAAGCCTTATTTTCACCTTCAGTTTTATGTAGTAAACTTGTAATATGTGATTAGTTTCCTATTCATGATCATTGTTTGTGTAAAAGATTGAGGAATCTATTTTTCACTATTCTGGGTTGTAGCAGTTGTTCTGCTAATTGCTACAACCGTGTTGTTGTTATCTTTGTTGTATGAAGACTGATTTTTGCTTTAAAATCCTTTACACTGATTATATAATGATACTTGCAATATGAATCAATAGGTTGTGAATTTACTTTTTGACTCTAGTTTGGTGACAGCTAGAGGTGATTGGTATTGATGAAGCTCAGTTTTTTAGAGACCTTTATGATTTTTGCAATGAAGTTGCTGATTATGATAGCAAAAAAACTGTAATAGTTGTTGTCTTAGATGGTGACTATTTGAGATAAGAATATGAAATATAATTCATTTTAACTCCAGTGTATATTTTTAATTTTTGGGGAACTATATAAACCTTCTTACTTGTTATTGAATATATGGTTTCCATTGTTTTATATATCATATATTTTACAGCATCATTCCTTTATTATAAACTAAAACTATTTTATGTGTCTCACTGTTATGTGATTTGATGGTGAATTTGACATGTTTGGCAGAAGGAGCTTTGGTTCTATGCTTGATATAATTCCCATTGCCGACTCTGTCACAAAGTTAATTGCTCGATGTAAGCTCTGTGTTATATTTTATTAAAGACTTAGACCTTTTTGTTGTTTTAATTAGTTTTGGAACCGAAACCTTCCCAATTAAAACTGCACATCATAGTTTAAAACTGGACCGCACCAATCATAAGCAGTTTCGTGTGCGGTTTTAGATTTGTCAAACCGCACCTAAGCTGTTTCGGGTACGGTTTGGGCTTCAAACTGCACCAAATTGCACCATGCTCACGTTTACTTAAAACCCGTATTCGGTGGTACATGATACTATCCATTCAACAAATTAATATATTAAATAACTAAAATTATTACATCAGAGTTCTTTTTTCCCAGGTACGAAGACCTTTAGTTGCTTCATTACATGATAGATATTGTATTTACAACACATAAGTTTATCTATTACAAATAACCATCTTTGATTATTCATTAAGCTTGCCCCTGCCTTTATCATTTCCTGATCCTTCTATAAGGCCCTACTTAGCTTAAAATATTTATATTCAAAGTAAGAATGTGGATTCGATTGCTCAGCAAGTAATAATAGTTAATAAATAACATAAGCAAGAAGTAAATGTTTTCTTTGAGACATGCTTTGATAGTGGAACAAGACTGTAAAGCAATAAAAATATAACTTGATTTGTTTACATTTTTGAAACAACATATTGAATTTTGAAATATTAAGTGGTCACATGACCATGAATTTTTTTTGTTTCATTTTTTGAAAAGGTTCTATTATAAATTCATTTATGAACATTCTGACTTGCGGGCACGGTGGGTGATCAGCCCGTTATGCCCTTTATTGATCAATACTATTTATTGGAATGACATTTGCATTCATCGTCATTGCTTTTAGGCGCAAAATAAATTTTTTCACAATTCAGGGATGTTCATTCTCAGTCTGGAGTCCAAATCAAAACAATATGCTTGAACAACTCTGTGTATTCCACAATAACATTTTAAGACTTAATATAAAAGAAATGAAATATTTAAATTTGTGTTTAACCGAATTAAAAGGCTTAAACTACTTTTAAATAATGCATGCATATTGAAATTCAATTAGTACTCATAATAACAACTCATAACATAACATATAACTTTCAATATATAATTGAATAAAGTTTAAGTTACTTTGCTTGTATGGAAACAAGTTTTGAGATACTTGCCACTTGCGTAGCTTATAATTACAGTTTATAGCTTAAATTTTCTTCACATATGCTACACAATTATGTTCACGAATAGGTACACATTAGCCATGGATTCCAACTCATACTCAGTTACACATCCAATGAAACTCAGATCACATACATTTGATGCACATATATGCCAAATAGTCACATATACTAGATACATATACTCAACTATATAATCGAAGAACATCCAAACATTAATGAATTTACTTAGCTCACATAACCATTTAACATTGTTCTCGCTTATTTTACTTCATAAATTCTTTTAGAAAATCTTAGCTTGAATTAGTTGTTTCATGCTTGGTCTTGTTAAATGCTATATTTGATATGCATTAAAGCCTAAAAGAATTAAAAAATTATGCATCAAGCTTTAGATAGCATATAAAACATCTTGGTAGTTATGCAGCACAGTGCGGCTGCTGTAAGACCTCAACTTATTATAAATAAAATTGAATTTTCCTCTATTCATTATTCTAAATTAATAAGGTGTTAATTTGATATAATGCTTTAGTAATGGGTGAAATGTGCAAATTTTGCAAAATAAGCAAGTGGTTATAAAATATTCATTCTGTCGGGGAATATTCGTTTGGTCGTGGAATATTCTTTTTTATCGAAATATCATACTACTACTCTGCGATCGATTTATGCGCCCATAACGAAATAACTGCTTTTTGAAGAAAAAAGCGACAAAGTTTGGGTTTATATAAATAACAAATAGAAGTTATTCACAATTAACAATTTTGTTGGGTTACACAGTGGTTAAAATATAGTATGTCGCATGGTGTACGCGATGTACCTTGCGATATTACAGATATTGTTGAATTATTAATTAAATGCGTAAAGAAGGCACTACTCAATAATTGTTACGATGAGTTCTTTATTCAATATGTTATTTTATTGATTCAATAATTGCTTTGCGTTGATAGTTTATATTATTGTTGTTTCAATAATTGTCAATTGCAATATTTCTCATTATCGGATCAATAATTCATATTATTTGAATAATATTATTAGATAGCATTATTGGCAATGTCTAGAAAGTTACATCAAGGAGAGGTTTGGTCACCTAATTGCACTTTTGATGAGGAGAAATCCTTATTGAAAGCCCCCTCTTTCTTGGGAACGGTCTGGTTGTCATAATTGTGATTTTGTAATATTATTTGTGAATAATTAATTATTGATTTATATGATAAGGAAATATTTACTTGAGGTGGATATAAATGATGGATTTATTTATTTTATGTGGTTATTAATGAAGGAATTAATGCTGAGGTGTTTTATCAGTATTTTGTCGGAGTGGAGGTATTAAAAATCATCCGTTTATGGATTTCAGATATTCTCTATTTAGAATTTGGAAAAACTCAAAGCTACAAAGTTGTAGAGAATTCAATTTTAGACATAATGGACATAAAATTCATATTTTTCTGATAAACGGGCTATTTTCTATGAATTATTGAAGTTTCAGAAAATAAAATGATTTTTATTAAATTTATGGGTGGGACCCACTTTGGTTAACAACATGTGAAATTTCTTTGAAAATTTTTCAAGGTGGTGGCTGGTCTTGGTCATTGAAAGCATACGTAGAATTATTGTTTTAAAAATTAATATTTTATTAATTTAGTCTCCTATGGCGTTATAACATTTTCCTATAAATAGAGGGCTAAGTTAGAATTGAAAATTACACCAGAAACAAGTTTCTCTTTTTTTCTCTCTATATTATCGAGCGTATTCTTGTGAGTATTTTTGATACTTTGAGTGTTGCTATACGGCAAAGTTTCACAAGACCTTATATCCAAAATTCGATCGAAATACGATTATTTTGAGGTAAGGGATGTTATTTTCTTCTTAAATGATATTATTTTCTTCAATATCATTATGCCGAAATATTAGTTTGAACTTTTTAATCAAATTTGGAACTTTTTGTGTTGGGGTTACTATTCACGTATACGGCACTATTCACGAATACGACACTATTCACGAATACGACACTATTCACCGAAAAATAAAAATTTTCCTTTTTGTCCAAGATGTCTATTATGGTTACTATCTTTGATTGTATCCATGTTTTGATCTTTATTTTTGAATTCTGCTTCACAATTGTTTATTATGAAGTATTATTGATCTTGGATAAACTGTTATACGAATCCCTAATATTTGTCCTTCTGTCTCACTGGATTCGTTCTCTAAAATGTTTTTCATCATCCTCAGTCCTTAATGATGATACTTGATGAATATCTTTGGCCCGTAGTACAAAGATGAATGATTAACTGATGAATATCTTTGGCCGTGTAGTGCAAAAGATGAGCAGTGTTGAGATGAACATGACCAACCGGTGATACAAATGAATATCTTTGGCTTTTGTAGTGCAAAGATGAATATTTGATTACAGATGTATATTGATTATTGTTACAGGGATAAAATATTGATGATGGACTTTTAAATCTTAGAAGATAGTAGAACTCATTCTTTACTTGACTCTTCTAATGGATTGTTGTTTTCGCTGCAGAATATTGATCTAAAACTTGTTGTCTATTATATTCTATCAGATTTTTCCCTGTTGAAGACTAACGATAATTTGTTGTATATTATCTTAGTCATAATATTCTTTACTGGGCTAGTTGAGCTCACCCTTTTCCTTTTTGTTCCATTTTTCTTCTCAGGAGGTGAGAACATAGCAGGATCGAGTCGAGGTATGGAATAATGGTTCTAGAAAGATGTTTTAGCAGTCCTCACTATTTCTGTAAAATAGTGTATGAATAATTATAATGAGGACTTATTTGAGTCTTGATATTGTCTAGAAGATAATATTTGTATTTAAACTCACAGTATGTGTTGTTGTATTTTACACGACATTTGTATTATTGAAGTTGTAGTTTGCTTTCTGTACCATGTATTTAGCGACTCAGAATGGGTGTTGTATACCTATTTTGGGGGCGTCACAGCCGCGCTGCATTTAAGCCTAGGAGTGGGGTGATCGGTTAAGGATCGGGGCTAAGCTATTTCCAACTCTAATCAATTTTTATCCTGCTAGGCTTATTCAACAAACAACACAAAAAACATATATATATGATTTTGGAAGCTTAAACCATGTTAAGTCCCTACTTTAACTGCATCAAGTTTACTTTCAAAACAATATAGTTTTTCATTTGAAAACTCTTATCAAATCATGTTTTGTTAAGTCAATACATTCAAGGATAGACTAGACATCATATATAACACATAATAGAGCATAAAGGACTCAAGTACTTGTTGATGCCAGGAAAAAATCCTTAATTCCTAGGTGTTTGGTTCTTACTGTAAGACCCCAAATTTTTTGAAATAAAAGTATTCAATTTTCTTATAATTATTATTTTATTTCGTAAATGGTTAAATTGATAAAATGTTAAAGTTAAGGGTGATATGTGAATTTTTTTGCAAAGTAAGCAAGTTGTTATATAATATTCGATTGGTCGGGGAATATTCTTTTTATCGGGGAATATCCGTACGATGACACAATCATTGGTGGTCCCCACGACGGAACTATTGTCGTAGTTAGAAAATGACATAATTATCATTTTATAAAATAACGACAAAAGTGTTCTTATTAAAAGCTGTTGAACTACCCTTAGTAAAAATGCAATGAATACTCGTGGTTGCATAGTAAGTAACACACGGTATTGATTATTGATGCTTACGTAAAAGTCACTCCGGTTATACTCAATTATTGCAACAATGAATTGTTGCATCATATCTCTCATATTATTGATTCAATTATTATCACAGTATCATCTGCATAATATGTTATATTATTAACTTCGATAATTGAGGCGACAAAGTTATTCATATTATTATTTACAATATTGACAATGTCTAAAAGTTACATCGAGGAGAGGTTAGATAATCTAATTGCGGCATGATAGGAGAAATCCTTATTGAAAGCCCCTCTTTCACAGGACGACACGATTGTTAAATATTGTGAATTATAATATTAATGATGAATAAGTTCATGTTGATTAAAGATGAAATTGATAGTGCATTGTGTGGGAATTATTAGAGTTAGTGGAAATTGAGATTTATTTCGATGATAATTGATGTCTGAAAGTTATATTGATCAATCGGGTAATTTACCAGATAAATAAGTAATTAATTGCTATTAATTCACATGCTTATAACTATGTGTTCGCATGTGTGTACTATTGATTCACATGATTTACTATTAGGGGAGTTGGTGCAAGATTGATAATTCTTGCATGACTAAATTAAAATTAGAGGTATAGTTGAAGGTACTATACTATAATTAATTTTTCACATGTTTAGAACTATTGATTCACATGATTTACTATTGATTCACATGATTTACTATTAGGGGAGGTGGTGCAAGTTTGATAATACTTGCAGGATTAAATTAAAAATGAAGGAAAAGATAAAGGTATTATACTATAATATTTCGAGCCCTAAAATGTGCAATTATTGAAGCTATATTTTCCTATAAATAGGAGCTCATTCTTTCTTCATTTCTCACCAATTCACTAAGTCTCACAAGTGCAATTATTATAGAGAGAAAGAAGAAGAGAAGTCTGCTACCTCACTATTCCAGTATCTAGTTTTCTTCTAAGGTAAGGGGTATTATTCTTTCATATTCATGAAAAGAGTTATTTTCTTTCAATACTAAATAAGGGTTGTTATTCCATTCTTTATTATTATGTTGGAATAACTTTTATCTGTCTGAAGTACCGTCATACATGGTGAAATTTTTACATTATTCCATTCTTTATTATTACATTGGAATAACTTTATGCGTGCGATCTATCGCATGCACAGTGAATTCTGTTGCTATTCTATTCTTTATTATTACATTTAGAATATCACATGCATGCGGATTCGCATGACACAGTTCCATTCTTTATTATTCTGTTGGAATATCTTGTTTGTCTGCGATTCTGCATGACACAGTTCCATTCTTTATTATTACATTGGAATAACTTTGTTTGTCTTGATCTATCGCATGCCCGGTGAATTCTTACATTATTCCATTCTTTATTATTACATTAGAATAACTTTTTGTTTGTCTTGGACTATCGCATGCCTGGTGAATTCTTCTATTATTCCATTCTTTATTATTTTGTTGGAATAGCATGTCTACGCGGACTACCGCATGTATGGTGAATTCTTCTATTATTCCATTCTTTATTATTCTGCTGGAATAACCTGTCTATGTGGATTACTGCATGCATGGTGAATGATCCTTCGTATTCATTCTTTATTAAATTATGGAAATGATCTGTCTACGTGGATTATCGCATGGCGGGTGAAAATCCATTTGCAGTTTCATATATTCCAGTATACTCATTTGGTTAAAGTTTTGGCTTCTATACTCCATGAAATTAGTAGAATAACTTGGATATTTGCGCTTCATCCAGTATCTTTTCATGGAAATATTCTTCTGAGCATTCTTGAATTTTACTCCACAAAGTAGTATCATATTGACAATTTGAACGTTATTGAATTCTGGATAAATTAAGTTATAAATCTTTAAAATTTATCTTTGAACTTCTTTTATTGAATTGTTATGACATGGTCAACATCCTCATGCTTATATTGTGATGAAAGTCATCTTTGGCTTACGTGCATAGATGGACTTGGTATGATTATGACCAGGGATTATTCGGTATAATCATGACCGTAATATAACGAATGATGTGGTAAAAGTCCTCATTGGCCCGTAGTGCATTGATGGACAGTTATGGGTATGATTATGACCAGGGATTATTCAGTATAATCATAACCGTAATGTAACGAATGATGTGGTAAAAGTCCTCATTGGCCCGTAGTGCATTGATGGACAGTTATGGGTATGATTATGACTAGGGATTTTTCGGTATAGTCATGACCATTAATGATTACATGAATATCCTTGGCCCGTAGTGCAGGGATGATTCGATGATATGATTTATTTATTAAAATTTGAGTCTCGTGATAAAGTTGATGAAAACTTTTAAATCATAGAAGATAGTAGATTTTATGCTCTACTGACTCTTTTAATGGATTGCTTATTTCACTGCGATTTGTTGATCTAAAACTTATTGTCTATTGTATTCTATCGGTTGTTATACTTTTTTGAAGGCTAAGGATAATTTATTACGCATTATCTTAGTCATAATATTTCTTCTTGGGCTAGTTGAGCTCACCCTTTCTTTCTTTTGTTCTCTTGAAATGAGAATATAGGCATTTGGGACGAGTCGGGAAGCAGTTGATGGTCCAGATGGTTGTTTTAGTAGTCCTCACTATTCTATAAAATAGTGTGACAATAAATGTAATGAGGACTCCATTGAGTGTGGATATTGTCTAGAAGACAATATTCGTGTTAAAACTCTCCGCTTATGTTTTGTCGTATTTTACACGACAATTGTATAATTAAGTTTTTATTTATATTTTGTACCATGTATTTGGCGACTCAAGATGGGTGATGTATACCTATTTTGGGGGCGTCACACTTACCCTTTATGTTATCTATATGGTTTAATTTATCTTACTTTAAAGGGTGAGATTTTAGGAAGAGACCGATATACAATGTCAACGATTTGAAAAGTTTGATTTTAATTGATTGGGCTGAATTAGACAGAGCTACCAGTTGGTATGAGTTAAATGGTTGTACCAACTCAACCGGAGTTTTGAAAGGTTTTATAATATGACCCAATATGTGACTCCGTTTAATTGGTTCTGAAAACCGAGATTCATAGAGTTCGGGGGCTTGCTTAAGCGAGGGGAAGGTATTAGGCACCCCCCGACTTCCGTGAAACACGGTTACTGTGTCTTTTCATTCCCTATGCATTGATTGTATATGTGTGTATGTGTGTGTGATGCAGATAAATGTGATTAAAGTGATTTATTTGAAAGTAGTGCAATGACTCTTTTGCACCTATATACAAAGGGTTTGACTTATTGAAAATTTTAATTTTAAGCTAAGAATATAAAAGTGATGTTTTGAAATCAATGTTTTTAAACCCTTATGCTCGCATAGGAATTGAGGCCTTTGATACTTCCATTTTATTCCATATTCTATTTGATTTGATTTTATTTAAGATGCAAAACATCTTTGATAATATATATAAATATATATATATATATATATATATATATATATATATATATATATATATATATAGTGTCGGACTTTTATAGGCATGAGAGCCATCGAAGTAAGGCCGAGCACCATAAACATATTTTTCACTATTTTTAGGCCTTAAACCCGTATACCTGTTTTAAGGCCCTAGATTTACAAGTACAAATTTGCAAGATGGCTATACAATCGAAAATGTCCATCACGGGAATCAGATCTAGATTCATTGATTGAATCGTAGATCTTGTAGCTCCTAGGCTCACATGATCACATAAACAGTGTGCATAACGAATATACAGAAATGAAACATATATCTATACTAGACATCGCTAGACGAATGATTCATCAGTTAAATCCTCATTAGCGAGTAGACCATAGCTTCCAGTTTCCTCTAGATACAGATCTAGGGTCACATGGTCACTAAATACTTATAAAAACTAGAAAGAAAACTAGATCTGTACAGATCTTAGCCATTCTAGCTTTCCGATTAAAACTGGTTCAAGTTTTATAACTTTTTAACTGATTAAAAGCTAGATCTGGCTAGATCCAGTACATATCTAGTCAATAAAGCTTAAATATTGACTATTTACAAGAAATGAATAGTTAAAAAGTTAGATCTGATGAATATAAGTTATTAACTATATATATAGGACTTATATACATATTAGAGTAAACGAAAAAGACAGATCTGGTGAAATGTTACAATATTTAGTGAGAACGGCTATCGAACGGCTTCTAGTGCATCAAAACTCATTTCCCACAGGTTAAAATTTGATTTGTTGTAGTATATATGTATATGGGTGTTTATAAAGAAGTTTTACATAAATCGGAGTAAGATAACAGCTATGTTTAGCTCTCCTAGCCTCTTTTTCTCTCACCTCGGCTCTCTCCTTCTCCATTCTCTCTTTTAAAAGCTAAGGGGGAGGGGGTATCTATAGACCGTCGATGCTTGAGTCCACATCTGGCGGCCTGAAAGAGAAGCTGTCTTGTCAACCGCATAAAATAAATGTAGTCAAAAGGCTAGTGAGCCCCGATGTAAATATTTGGAGAAATTTTATCTCTCTCCCTATGTGTTTCTTACCCTTTATACTTTCTGTGTGAATTGGTTTGATCTAAAGGGTGAGATTTTCAGGAAAAAGACCGACATATAGTGTCGACGATTTGAAAAGATTTGATTTTTATTGGTCCGAATTAGACAGAGTTGCCAGTTGGTATGAGTTAAATGGTTATACCTATAAGACCCCAAATTTTATGAATAAAGATTAATTTTCTCGAAATATTTTTTTGAATATTAAGGTGTGGATTTGATATAATGTTATAGTTGTGGGTAATATTTATAAATTTTGCAAAGTAAGCAAGTGGTTATAAAATATTGGATTGGTCGGGGAATATTTGTTTTAACAGAAAATATTTGTACAACGGCGCAATCATTGGTGGACCCCACAATGGAATTACTGTCGGAGTTAGAAAATAACAGAAATATCTTTATATGAAAATAACGACACAAGTTTTACCGTTAACTATTGAAATACCCGGTGATGAAAAGTACAGTAATACGCATGGTTGCATAGTAGCACACGGTATTGATTATTGATGCTTACGTGAGAAGTCACTCAGTTTTATTCAATTATTGCCATAATAATTGCTGCATAGTATCTCACGTTATTGATTCAATTATTGTCACAATATTTTATATTATTATTTCAATAATTGAGACGACAAAGTTATTCATATTATTATTTGCATAATTAATAATGTCTAGAAAGTTCTATCGAGGAAATGAGTTTGGTCACCTAATTGCGTGCCAATAGGAAGAAATCCTCATCGGAAAGCTCCCTCTTTCCTAGGAACGATCTGGTTGTTAATATTGCAAGTTATAATAATGATGAATAAATGTTGTTAAAAATTTTGAGGGGATTTTTATGAAGTATTTGTTGTAAATTTTAATTATACGTAGGGACAAAGGGCGCGATCCCATGAGGGTGAGCTAACTCAAAAACCCGATCCTCGGTTCGGATTACAGTATGCAACTACTGCGCATGAAGCCGAAAATCGCTAATAATCATGGTCAATCGACCATACGGCGGTGAATTTATTCGGATCCGTGACGGTTTTGGTCATACAACGATCATCTATCTATACTTTTAGCGATGGACAACATATAAGCGTCGCTAAAAGTATAGACGATGGTTGTATGTATGAAACCGTCATCATCCGGTCCGTCATTAAAGGGGGTGAGCACGGTGAGTAAGATAAGGGTATGCACTTGATCCGGATAGATATATATATATATATATATATATATATATTGTGTGTGTGTTACGTGTGTGTAAGAGTGTGTGTGGGTGAAAGTGATGGGTGGAAGGATGGAATGAAGTATATATATATATATATATATATATATATATATATATATATATATATATATATATATATACATGGTTATGAAATGGGGGGGGGGGGGGATGTTGCTCGGGAGTGGAGGGAGTTGTATTATTTTTATTATTATATATATTTATTATATATATATATTATAATAAGTTTTGTTTTTTATGAAAATAGAATATATTATTTTTTATTATGCATAGTATTTGCATAGTATCTGCATAGTATTTGTATAGTAAAATCAAATAAAATTTTTTGCCCGTGAATTGAATTTGTTTGAATTCTTCTGTGCACCCGTGATTTTTAAATTCAAAAGTATCCTGCCATTCTCCTATAAATAGGATGCTCAGTTTAGAAAAGAAAATCACACCAGAATCAGAGAATTCTTCTTCTATAATATTGAGCGTATTTCTTTAGAGTTTAAGGAAGTTTTGAGTGTAGAAAATAGTGAAAGTTTTCTTTAAGAATATCCCCATCCCACTAGTCAGAATACTCTTCTTTTTAAGGTAAGGGGTATTATTTATTTCATATTCGCCTATGATATTATTTTTTGTATTCGTAAGAAATTTTATTTCGTTCAATATTCGCAAGAAATATTATCTTCATTTAATATTCGTAAGGAATATTATATTAGTTTAATATTCGTAAGGAATATTATTTTCGTTCAACAGTAGTAAGGGATGTTATTTTTGTTCAATACTCGTAAGAAATAATATTTTCTTCCATACTTTGTAGCACGTAAGTAATATTATTTCGTTTCAGATTTTGAATTCTACACTCATTTTGTTAAGTTTTGGCTTCTAGACTACATGAATTAGTATAATATCCTTGATATTTGCGCTTCATCTAGTATCTTTTCAGGGAAATATTATTCTTAGCATTCTTGATAAGTTTTAACTTTTTCATATTGGAGTATATTCACTGGGTATTATTCCTGAAGTACTATTCACGGGATACTATTCACTCGGGTACTATTCACCTGGGGTACAATTCATGATAAAAATTGATTTCTTTTTGGTCCAAATCATTTTTGATACATTATTATTCTTGAATTTTACTCCACAAAGTAGTATCATGTTGGTAATTTAGATATTCTTGAATTCTGGATAAATTAAATTATAAAATCTTTAATATTTATCCTTGATCTCGTTTGATTGAATTTTTATATCATTGTCATCATCGTCATGCTTATATTGTGATGAAAGTCATCTTCGGCCAAGGGTGCAAAGATGATCTATTGATTGGTATGATTATGACCAGGGATTATTAGGTGTAATCATGACCTGTAATGTTATAAGTGATGTGGATTATTAAGCTGAGTCTCATCGACAGTTGTTGGTGTGATCATGACCATGGGTTCTCTTCGGCCAAGGGTGCAAAGATGAATTGTTTTATGGCATGATCATGACCATTGATGAAAACACAAATATCCTTGGCCCGTAGTGCATGGATAATTCGTGATCGTGATACTAATGAATATCCTTGGCCCGTATTGCATAGATAATTCAGTGATGTGGATTATTTAGTAAGCTGAGTCTCAACTATAAAATTTATTGTAAGACCCCAAATTATTAATAAATGAAATTTATTTTCCTCTATTTATTATTTTGAAATGGTAAGGGTTGATTTGATTAATGTGGATAGTTATGGGTAAAATATGCAAATATTTCAAATAAGCAAGTGGTTATAAAATATTCATTATTGTCGGGGAATATTCGTTTGGTCATGGAATATTCGTCTTTGTTTGGGAATATTAAATGCGACGATCTGCGATCTTTTATGGGCCCCATAACTTGAAAGCTATTGAATAAAGAAAATGACAAATATAAGTTGTTTATAAATAACTACGTAGTTATTACCAATTAATCTTGTTGGAATACCCTATTGTTAAAACACACTAATCGTGTTGTTGAGCAAGAAGAGCACTGCAGTATTGCACCAATTATTGATTCTTACGTAAGAAGGCACTACTCAATAATTGTTACGATAATTATTTATTCAAAGATTTTATTTTATTGATTCAATAATTACGCATTGATATTTTATATTACGGTTGTTTCAATAATTGTCACTACATAGTATTTTCCATTATCGAAAGCAATAATTCATATTATCCTCGAATAATATTATTAGAAAACATTATTGGCAATGTCTAGAAAGTTACATCTAAGGAGAGGTTTGGTCACCTAATTGCGGCATGATGAGGAGAAATTCTTATTGAAAGCCCCTCTTTCTTAGGAGCGGCACAGTTGCCAATCTTGTGATTCCGTAATATTATTTATGAATAATTAATTATTGATTTATATGATGAGGAAAATATTGATTTTATGTAGATATAGATGGAGAAAATTTTAATGTGACAATTGTTGAAAATTAATATTTTATTTTTTTCTGATAAAATAATTCATTTAAATATATTATTATATTTTAATAATATAATAATGGTGATATTTTTACAATGAATGTGTGATTTATGAGTATACGAGGATAAAGAGTATTTTTGTTGCAATAAATGTTTAAAACATGTTAAACTTGTCGGTGGACCCCATTTCTTGACTTAAATTTGATTATAGCTTGTAAAATCGCCGTTTGTGGATTTCGGTCAATTTCTGTTTGGAATTTGGAAAAACTTTCTTCTGTAAAGTTGTAGAGAATTGAATTTCCTATAAAAAGTCGCAAGATTCGAAATTTCTGATAAAAAGGCTATTTATTGTGAATTATTGAAGTTTTGGAGTTCCGAAATAATTGATTTTTGGAAGTTTTAATTGTTTAAAATAACAAAAACGTTTTTATGGTGGGTTGGTGGGCTCATGTGTCGTTAAGCATGCTGAAAATCTGAATTCAAAGTGGGCGTAGACAAAATTTGATAATAATTATTAATTTATTAAATTTTCTACTTTGGTGTTCTAAGCATTTTCCTATAAATAGGGTGCTTAGGTTAGAATTGAAAATCACACCAGAAACTGAAGTTTTCTCTCTATTTCTCTCTCTATAATATCAAGCGTATTCTTGTGAGTATTTTGAGTATACTTTGAGCATTGCTATATCTGATGCAAGTTCAAGTCATAGCCTATATCCTGTTTCAAATTTTAGAAATCTTGATCTTTGAGGTAAGGGATGTTATTTTCTTCTCAAATGATATTATTTCTTCAATATCATTATGTTAAAATATTGGTTGGAACTTTTTATCAAATTTGGAAATTTTTCATGTCGGGGTTACTATTCATGAGTTACTATTCATGAGTTACTATTCACAAGTTACTATTCATGAGTACTATTCACGAAGCGTGATGATGTTTTTGTGAAATTTCTATCTTTTTGTGTCGGAGTTACTATTCACGTATACGACACTATTCACGTATACGGTACTATTCACGAATACGACACTATTCATAGAAAAAATTAAATTTTCATTTTTTGTCCAAGATATCTATTATGGATACTAGCTTTGATTGTATCCATGTTTTGATCATTCTTGAATTTTACTCCACTCTGATTACTTATGAAGTAATTTTGAACTTGGATTGTTTAAAATCTGAATCCTTAATATTTGTTCTTTTGTTTCAATTGGATTCGTTTCCTTTAAAATATTTTTCATCATCCTCGGTCCTAAAATGATGATATTCTTTACCGAATATCTTTGGCACCGTAGTGCAAAGATGAATGATTTCTTGATGAATATCTTTGGCGTAGTGCAAAAGATGAGCAGTGTTGAGATGAACATGATCGACTGATTAATATCTTTGGCCCGTAGTGCAAAGATGAACAAATGTTTAGATGAACATGACCAACTGATGAATATCTTTGGCCTGTAGTGCAAAGATGAATATTTGATTCCGTATATATTGATTGATGTTACGGGATAAAATATCGACGATGAACTTTTAAATTCATATATAGAAGATAGTAGTTTGCATTCTCTACTTAACTCTTCTAATGAATTGTTGTTTCCGCTGCAGTTGTTGATTTAAAACTGGTTGTCTATTGTATTCTATTAGATTTTTCTCTGTTGAAGACTAACGATAATTTGTTGTATATTATCTTAGTCATAATATTCTTTACTGGGCTAGTTGAGCTCACCCTTTTCCTTTTTGTTCCATTTTTCTTCTCAGGAGGCGAGAATGTAGCGAGTACTAGTCGGGGTATGGAATGAAGGTTCTAGAGAGAGTTGTTTAGTAGTCCTCACCATTTTTGTAAAATAATGTATCAATAATTATGATGGGGATTTATTTGCGTGTGGATATTATACTAGATCGCAATATCGTATTTAAACTCACAGTTTATATGTTGTAATAATAAAGTTGTAGTTATTTATGTACCATGTATTTGGCGACTCAGAATGGGTTGGATGGAATGGACCTATTTTGGGGGCGTCACAATTGGTATCAGAGCTTAGGGATATGATCTCTGGCGGAGATCGGGGAATAGAACTAGGAGGGGAGAGACGAGTAAATCCTTCGCTAGTGTGTGTCCTACCTAAGCTTATTTGTTAGTTGGTTAGTATATAGGGATATTATGTGATATATTGATTTCCTTAATTAACCCTTGTTTTATATGGCGATGATTTGAGAATGTCAATCGAGAATATTAACAATGGAGTAAATGAGACCGTGGAGATGCTGTCTTTTTACCAACGAGGAGAACGTGCAACAGTCGGCAATGTTCCTCCTGTGAACAACACCAAAAGCGAGATGATGAGCGAGGGGATGTTTAGAAACTTTTTGCGCTCATGCAAAATCGCATTTAGAGAGACTCGTGTTCAAAATACAGGGAGGAAATGATAGCAATTCACGGGTGGTCACGAATGCAAGCGATTCAAAGAGTTGGGACCACCTGTGCAGGAAAGCTAGATCCGATTAAAGGCGAGACGCGGGTCAAACAAATTACCAAGATATTCGATGTCTTGGGATGCACGGAGGAACAGTAAAGTTCCATTCGCTACTTTTATGTTCCGTAACGAGGCGGATTCTTGGTGGGAATCATGAAGCATACCCATCCAAATTGCACTCAAAGATGTCATGGGAGACGTTTGAAATAGTTCAATGACAAGTACTTCCCTGAAAGTATTCGTCATATGAAGGAAGTGGAGTTTATTAGACTGGAGCAGAATAACATGACGGTGTCCCAGTACGAGGTGAAGTTCGCGGAGTTATCCAGGTTTGCACCTCATTTGGTGGCAAATGAGGAACGTATGACGCGGATGTTTACGAGAGGTTTGAAACCGGCATACGCCAAAGATCTCATTTCTCATAAATTTTCTCTCTATTCGGGATGTTGTCAACGAGGCTCATTGTTAGAAGCGAGATAACGATACGTTCAACCGAGGACCATAACCGAGATCATCATCAAGATAGCGATCATCGAATAACGATAACCAAATGAGAAAGAAAAAGACGGACAAAAATGGTAACCACTCTGGTGGTAATCATAGCCATGAAAATAGAAGAAGCGAGTCGGGAGGAGATTTTAAAAAGAGGAGATTCAATAACGACCATGTGAAGACGTCATTGATGAGTAACCGGTTCCAAGGGAGGAGAAAGACCACCGGTCGTATGTTACAAATGCGGAAAGAGGGACATATCAGCCCAAACTACCCACAACAGTTTAAGGTATGCTATAATTGTGGAAAAGAAGGACATATCACTCGAGATTATGCGGTGTGAAACCCAAATCCAATGGAATGGTGACTCAAAAGGATGTCCCGAGAAAAGTCAAAGTCAATCGGTTCTGGAAGAGCGTTTGTCGTGGCCCATTAAAATGCGAGAAACCCGAACAAAGTTAGCACTGGTTAGTTAATTATAAATTCTTGCGAAGTTTATACCTTACTAGATACCGGTTATACCCATTCTTTTATCTCTCTTGCTTGCGCTCAACGTTTGAACTTGACTACGGAGAAATTAGACTTAGACCTATTTATGGAGACTCCGTTAGGAGAAACTTTCATTACATCCGTTGTTTAGAAATCTTGCTTGATTCAGGTTGGCACTATCACATTACCTGTTAACCTTATTTCTATAGAGATATTTGCTTTTGATGTGATTTTAAGGTTAACTACTCATCATGCCAAAATTGATTATTTTCGTAAGGTTGTTAGTTTTCATATTCCTAAGCAACCTGTTATTCGAATTCAAGCAACCAAACCATTGAAGTCAAACTCTTTCATATTAAATTATAAAGCCATTTTTTTATTAAAAAATGAATGTCAAGCTTTCTTAGCCATGTTATGGATTTGAATAAAGACACGTCAGATTTGAATAATATTCCTGTTGTTATTGATTTTTCCTGACGTATTTACTGAAGAATTTCTTGGCTTACTCCCAAAGCCTGATATTAAATTTTGTATCGACTTTGAACCCTAGACAAAACTCATTTCTAAAATCTCATATCGAATGGCTCTATTGAACTTGTGGAGTTAAAAATTCAACTATAAATTTGGTACCGAGCCTTTATCCGGTGACTTCCTTTGTGGAATGCAAACGAAGCCGAACTCTCCGTAGGGACACCATATTCGTCGCGATAGTAAAGCGATAGGTATCATTGTAACGTGCTATCCAAGGTTGGGATATGAGTCACAGTTGAGAACAACCTAAGTCGGTAATCGAAATACGTAGCTTTCTAGGCTTAGTTGGTTATTATCGGAGATTCGTTGAAGGATATTCTCAAATCGCTATTCCATTAACGCAGCTGACTCGTAGAGATACTAAATTCGAATGGAGCAAGGAATGTGGGAAGAGCTTCGAAGAACTCAAGAGGAGACTCATTTCAGCACATGTTCTGACCATGCCATCCTGGAAAAGCGAACGTGGTAGCTGACGTGTTGAGTAAAAGATCGTATACAAGTACGAGTACGATATTGTCAAAGACTCATTTCGTATAATTTACAAATAATAGAGATGGAGATGAAAACTCTAGGTACCCACGTGATGATATACGAGTATAATCAACTTTAATCGATAAAGTTAAAGTCGCTTCAAGCTACACACCGGTGATGAATTTGAAGAAGGAGGTGCAAGAAGTTGTTATTTCAAAAGCGAGAATCGGTGGTGAGGTGAGGAAAGCTCAAACCTTTGATTTATTAATCCATTTGAAATTCTCGATCGAATAGGAATCGTGGCCTATAGACTCGTCTTTACCGCCAAGTATGACGCGTGTTCATAACGCTTTTCATGTATCGATGTTACGTAAATATGTGGACGACCCGAACCACGTCATTGAGTTAGAACCGCAGACGAGATAGCCAGAAGACTTAATGTACGAGGAGGTACTGTCAAAGATCTTGGATAGGAAAGAACATGTCCTATGTACTGAGGTTATACCACAAGTTAAAGTTTTGTGGAGAAACCATGCTATTGAGGAAATGACACGGGAGTTGGAAAGCGGAAATGAAAGCGAGGTATTCTCATCTTTTCGAAACACCCGATTCGTCGTCAATTTCGAGGACGAAATTTCATAAGGAGGGAGGTTGTAAGACCCCAAATTATTAATAAATGAAATTTATTTTCCTCTAATTATTATTTTGAAATGGTAAGGGTTGATTTGATTAATGTGGATAGTTATGGGTAAAATACATAAAATATTTGAATAAGCAAGTGGTTATAAAATATTCATTATTGTCGGGGAATATTCGTTTGGTCGTGGAATATTCGTACTGTCGGGGAATATTCGTGCGACGGCGCAGTCTTTTATGGGCCCCATAACGGAAAGCAATTGGATAAAGAAAACGACAAATATAAGTTGTTTATAAATAACTACGTAGTTATTACAGATAATCTTGTTGGAATACCTTTGTGGTTAAAACACACTAATGTCTGGCGTTGTTGAACAAGAAGACTACCAGTATTGCACCAATTATTGATTCTTACGTAAGAAGGCACTACTCAATAATTGTTACGATAATTACTTGCTCAAAGATTTTATTTTATTGATTCAATAATTCTTTGCATTGATATTTTATATTACGGTTGTTTCAATAATTGTCACTACACAAGATTTTTCCATTATCGAAGCAATAATTCATATTATCCGAATAATATTATTAGAAAACATTATTGGCAATGTCTAGAAAGTTTTGTCTAAGGAGAGGTTTGGTCACCTAATTGCTTGGCGCCAAAGATGAGAGAAATTCTTATTAAAGCCCCTCTTTCCTCGAACTACCGTTGCAAATCTTGTGATTCTGTAATATTATTTATGAATAATTAATTATTGATTTATATGATGAGGAAAATATTGATTTTATGTGGATATAGATGGAGAAAATTTTAATGTGACAATTGTTGAAAATTAATATTTTATTTTTTCTCGATAAAATAATTCATTTAAATATATTATTATATTTTAATAATATAATAATGGTGATATTTTTACAATGAATGTGTGATATATGAGTATCTGAGGAGAAAAGTATTTTTGTTGCAATAAATGTTTAAAACATGTTAAACTTGTTTGGTGGACCCCATTTCTTGATGAAATTTGATTATAAATTGTAAAATTGTTTGTTTGTGGATATCGGTCAATTTTTGTTTGGAATTTGGAAAAACTTTCTTCTGCAAAGTTGTAGAGAATTGAATTTCCTATAAAAAGACGCGAGATTCGAAATTTCTGATAAAAAGGCTATTTATTGTGAATTATTGAAGTTTTGGAGTTCCGAAATAATTGATTTTTGGAAGTTTTAATTGTTTAAAATAACAAAAACGTTTTTATGGTGGGTTGGTGGGCTCATGTGTTGTTAAGCATGCTGAAAATCTTAATTCAAAGTGGGCGTAGACAAAATTTGATAATAATTATTAATTTATTAAATTTTCTACTTTGGTGTTCTAAGCATTTTCCTATAAATAGGGTGCTTAGGTTAGAATTGAAAATCACACCAGAAATTGAAGTTTTCTCTCTATTTCTCTCTCTATAATATCAAGCGTATTCTTGTGAGTATTTTGAGTATACTTTGAGTATTGCTATACGGTGCAAGTTCAAGTCATAGCCTATATCCGGTGTTTCAGCTAGAAGTACTGATCTTTCGAGGTAAGGGATGTTATTTTCTTCTCAAATGATATTATTTCTTCAATATCATTATGTTAAAATATTGGTTGGAACTTTTTATCAAATTTGGAACTTTTTCATGTCGGGGTTACTATTCATGAGTTACTATTCACAAGTTACTATTCATGAGTACTATTCACGAAGCGTGATGATGTTTTTGTGAAATTTCTATCTTTTTGTGTCGGAGTTACTATTCACGTATACGACACTATTCACGTATACGGTACTATTCACGAATACGACACTATTCATAGAAAAAATTAAATTTTCATTTTTTGTCCAAGATATCTATTATGGATACTAGCTTTGATTGTATCCATGTTTTGATCATTCTTGAATTTTACTCCACTCTGATTACTTATGAAGTATTTTTGAACTTGGATTGTTTAAAATACGAATCCTTAATATTTGTTCTTTTGTTTCACTGGATTCGTTTCCTTTAAAATATTTTTCATCATCCTCAGTCCTAAATGATGATATTACTGAATATATTTGGCCTGTAGTGCAAAGATGAATGATTTCTTGATGAATATCTTTGGTCCGTAGTGAAAAGATGAACAGGTGTTGAGATGAACATGACCGACTGATTAATATCTTTGGCCCGTTGTGCAAAGATGAACAGGTGTTTAGATGAACATGACCAACTGATGAATCGTTGGCCTGTAGTGCAAAGATGAATATTAGATTCCAAATATATATTGATTGATGTTACAGGGATAAAATATCGATGATGAACTTTTAAATTCATATATAGAAGATAGTAGTTTGCACTCTCTACTTAACTCTTCTAATGAATTGTTGTTTCATTGCAGCTTGTTGATTTAAAACTGGTTGTCTATTGTATTCTATTAGATTTTTCTCTGTTGAAGACTAACGATAATTTGTTGTATATTATCTTAGTCATAATATTCTTTACTGGGCTAGTTGAGCTCACCCTTTTCCTTTTTGTTCCATTTTTCTTCCCAGGAGGCGAGAATGTAGTGAGTACTAGTCGGGGTATGGAATGAAGGTTCTAGAGAGAGTTGTTTAGTAGTCCTCGCCATTTTTGTAAAATAATGTATCAATAATTATGATGGGGATTTATTTGCGTGTGGATATTGTCTAGACTGCAATATCTGTATTTAAACTCACAGTTTATATGTTGTAATAATAAAGTTGTAGTTATTTCTGTACCATGTATTTGGAGACTCAGAATGGGTTGGATGGAATGGACCTATTTTGGGGGCGTCACATTTATGATTAAACTTTTAAATCATAGAAGATAGTAGATATCATGCTCTACTTGACTCTTCTAATGGATTGCTTATTCCACTACAGTTGTTGATCTAAAACTTGTTGTCTATTGTATTCTATCAATTGTTATACTGTTGAAGGCTAAGGATAATTTATTCTGCATTATCTTAGTCATAATATTTCTTCTTGGGCTAGTTGAGCTCACCCTTTTTTTCACCGCTTCTCTTGAAATGAGAATATAGCTGGGACTAGTCGGGGAAAGGATTGACGGTCCATATGGTTGTTTTAGTAGTCCTCACTATTCTGTGAAATAATATGATAATAATTGTAATGAGATTGAATTTAAGTTTGGATATTGTCTAGGAGACAATATTTGTATTAAAACTCATAGCTTATGTTCTGTCGTATTCTGCACGACACTTAACAGTTGTATAAGTTAAGTTTGTATTTGAATTCTGTACCATGTATTTGGCGACTCAGAATGAGTGATGTATACCTATTTTAGGGGCGTCACAGTTGGTATCAAAGCTTAGGGATATGATCCCTGGCTGAGATGTGAGACTAGAACTTGGAGGGGAGAGACGTGTAATTCCTTCGCTAGTACGACCTACCAAAGTTTATTTGTTATTTAATTGGTCGGTCAGAATATAGGGATAATATGTGGCATGCCAATTAACCCTTGTTTTGACAGTGTTTGAGAATGACATCTGAAAATATTGAGATAAGCAATGAAGCACATGAGACCGTTGAGTCACCGACGATCAATAACCAGGATAATGTGCATCAGGAAGGCAATAATCCTCGTGTAAACAACAACACTGACCAAATGATGAATGATGGTATGTTAAGGAGCTTTTTAGAATTTATGTAAAATCAAACGAGAAAGACTCCCATTCAAAATGCAGGTGGAAACAATGGCAACCCACGGTTGGTCACCGCTAAGTAATTTAAGGAGCTGGGACCATCAAAATTTGTGGGAAAGCCAAAAACACTTAAGGCAAAGACGTGGATTAAGTAGATCACCAAGATACTTGATGTCTTGGAATGCTCAAAGGAGAAAAAGGTTCCCTTTGCCACCTTTATGTTGCGAGAAGAGGCAGATTATTGGTGGGAATCTGTAAAGCATACTCATCCCGCCACACTAAAGATGTCTTGGGAGAAGTTCCAAGAATTGTTCAACGACAAGTACTTTCCCGAAAGTATTTATCACATGAAGGAGGTAGAGTTTATCAAGCTGGAACAAAAAAATATGACCGTGTCACAGTACGAGGCTAAGTTTGCCGAGTTGTCCCAGTTTTCATCCCATTTGGTTGATAATGAGGAGCGAATGACGCAAATGTTTCTGCGAGGTTTGAAACCCGAAATACATCAATACCTCATTTCTTACAAACTTTGTTTGTATTCAGATGTTGTAAATAGGGCTCAGTTATTAGAACGCGATTATGAGTCAGCTCAACCAAAAGACAAGGACCAACAACACAATAATAATCGTACCGGTGGCAACTGCTGAGTAAAATCTATATACGCAATACACGCAAGTATACGTGGTCAACAAGTAATAAAGTGATAAGTAAAGTATCATTCCCACAGAGATTAACTAGCAATAGTTCTAACTTACAATTACCAATTTCCTATTAATCCTAATTTTATTAAACTATTAAACTCAATGATTATAATTAAAAATTCTAAATTAAAGAAAAATATAAACTACCACAAACCAACCATAAATATCAAAACCTAGAATTTCAAACAATCAATGGAGAATTAGACTTATGATTTCACCCTAAGCTTCACTCTGATTTTAACACCTTTATTCCAATTCAATGCACTATCCCAGTTTATTAATCAAGAACACGAATGTAGTATTAACCACCTCTCGATGCACTAATACCGTATTAACGTAAATCCACAATTAAGATAGAAACATGTTAAGCACCTTAATCAACTAACTCACTATATCTTTATGTGAATTACAATTAAAGAAGGTTTAAGAATAAGTTCTCTATCCGATTACATGCGATGTCAAGCATATCTCTACCTTAACATTCATCACAATTCTGCTATTCACAAAATTCGTGAACACATGCTATACCAACTAGGTCTAGATTTGAATATCCTCTCTCGATTCCAAACAAATCCACAAAGAATTGTTGATCAGGTAATTCATATATTAAAGCTCAAATCAATATAGATAAACTGGAAATAGATTATTAAATTGGAAATCAAAGTTTACAAAATCATCGTTTCACTTAAAGATCCATCATAAGCCTAAAAAGTGAATTAGTTCATAATAAACGAAATAAACACTGAATAAATTATAGAAATTATTCTTCCAATTACAATTAATAGCCTAACACAAAGAATATTGAAAAACACCCTTCACGTAGCCTAGAATCGCAATCATCTTGAAAATCTCTTCGAAATACTCCTCCACGCTTGCTATAAAAAACTGAGCTTCAATCTTCGTAAAGTGCCTTGTGTGTTGTTTAATTTGTTATTTTTTAAGTAAGTAGACGTCCAACATACAAGTCCCAGTCGAAATTCCCTTCAATTAGAGTTCCATTGACATGTAATGAGCTAGAATCCATGCCCAAGAAGAATTTCAATCATAGCAGGACACTTCAGAATCGACACCCCCCACCCCGGCGGGGGTTCTTGTGTTATATACGCCTGCCCCAGCGGGCACCCTTTCTGTCTAGCACATATGAAGACCCCCATACTCGAGGGGGTGTATAAACAAAATCGCTTACATTGTTGGGCTTCCTTTTGTTAATCGAGTAAGAAGAAGACCCCTTTTGACGGGCCTATATTCTGATGAAACATTTGCTGCTCTTCAAGATGTTGTCCACACTTGCACCAAATGAATTCAAATCATCCCGAATAACTCCAAATACACGTTAAATGCCACAACAACCATCCTACACATGAAATAACATAAAACAAGTAAAAACGAACATGATCACGAGAATTTAGCAACAATTATGCATGAAATGGACATTGAATCGCGTATATAAAATCCGCTTTTCAAAATCCCCCAAACTTAAATCGTGCTAGTCCTCGAGCACAAAACAACTACATACAATGCAACGCAGTGAGATGAATATGATCTAACTATATGCTTTCTAATCCATCAAGACTGTAGAATCAAAATTATATTAACGGCCTTAGCGAAAAAAAGCAACTATACAATATCAACCACCAAAACCAATCTACAAATCCATTTTAATCCTCAAATCTCAAGCCATTATCACTGGTATAGTGTGTCTGTGTGATCAACATCCATGACAACTGCTACAGACTTAAATTCAACACATAATTAATTTCTTAGAAGGAATCATACAACGCAAACTTAAAAATTCTAAAATTAAACAGTTCCAACTAAAACTAAGCAATCACTAATCTTAGGGGTTCCAGCAGGGTACTTATACTTTATTCATATATATCTTCTTTTCTTTTTCTCTCTTTTTTTTAGATTCTTACTGGGGCTTTTTGCTCTTTTCCCATTTTATTCATATCGCTATTTTTTTTTCGTATATATACCTACATGACTGTGCAATGTATCATCCCATTAGGCTAACAGTGCTACCCCTTAGTGAGCTTTCAACCAACGACTCCCAGACCATAAAAGACCTTAGGGCACTAGGTGTAAAGACAATCCCCTCGGGCATACTTGCTCAAGTAACAAAGGTCCCGAAACAAGACTAGTCACGATATATGTACTCTTTTTTTTAGAATAAGCTCATATACCCCACATATCATCCCCCAAACTTAGGTTCTTTCTTAAGTTTTTGCCTTCACTATCTAATTTTGTCATTTTCTCATTTACTCTAGCATTATCCTTTAGAGACTATTTATGTATCAATTTGAACTGACCAATCACCACAGATGTTTATTAATCATGCTATCCTTTTCTATACCAGTTTTAAACAAGCTCAAGATTCGATTCATAAAAAAAAAATTATTTCACAGTTCTAGTACTCAATACTGTATTTGTTAACTTATTATAAATCTCATCATTGGCCCACAAATAATATGAACTACAACATTGATGGACTTATGCAAACACAATTTTTAACGAACTAAAATTTATTATTTTTTTTATAGATAACAAAATGCACTATTTAGAAAATATGCAATGATAAACATTAACCTAAGCTACTATGTATGCACCTAAGCTATCATGCAATACTTAAATAAAGATGCAATACTGAAATGAAAATGACAAAATGCCAATCTAAGTACTACTTATGCATGCAAACATGTATTTAAATCCCCCAAACATAAGTAATACAATGTCCTCATTGGATGAATAATCGAAATAAGTACGTGAGGACTTCCCTGCTATCGCTTAAGTCTGAGGAGGTGGTTGTTGCTCTTCTTCATCAGAGTCACTTGGTGGAAACCTCGACATTGGTCCGGGCTGTTGATAAGGAAATTATGCCGTCGGGTTGAAGCCTTGTAGAGTTGTGTTCAGAGAGGCGAAAGATGCGTTCATAGCATCAAACACGTGATCTTGCCTCATTGCCAATCGCTGCATATCCCTACGTGTTGCCTTGTTGTGTGCATTCAGTTGATTTTGGAAATCAAGGAACAGAGGACTGGATATGGCCTCTGCCTGCGGTACCTGCTCGGCCCCTTGATCGCCCCTTACTTCATCATCATCTCCCAATGTCTCTGTAGAATTCACGTCGTCTTCCAAATCCAACAAAAAAATAAAACCCAGACCACGCGGATGTGACTCGCCCCCTGCCCATACAGAATACTGCGCTATCATTCTCGAATCAAGCAATACGAGAGGCATTTGTGTGGGCTTGTCATCGGACCATCTCACCCCTTCTTGACAGCACAACCCACATATGAGTGCTGGGTGTGGCAAATCTCCAAAAAAATTTCCACGTAAGCACCGGCGGATGGAGGAACAGATAATGGCCCCGACGTCGATAATGAAATCTTGCACAATGGCGTACAACAATAATGCCTTCTCTTTGGTGACGTCCGAGGTGTGTTGGGATGGAAGCAATTTAGCGCATAGCAAGGCGTACCAGATTTTTCCATACCGGCTAAGGTCCTTGCTATGGAACACGGTGCCTCCCTTCCGACCTTTCATCTATGACGTTCCTGGCTTTGTCATCTCTACGATAATAGCATCATAGTCTGGATCAAAATTTTGCAGATGTTCATAATGGCAGTGGCGATGTACCCGCAGTTGATAGTAGGTGTTGATCACATCGACACTGAATGGAACCAACCGACCTCGAACAAACGCATGGAATGGTTCTTTGTCTTCAACGTTTGCATATAATTCTTTGACAATTTTACAACTGCTGGTTCCGGCTCTTCGGTGAATTTCGTCCACCCCTTTTGAAAAATCTGAGGCATCATCTCCCCATCGTTAGGATCCAGTGCCAACCCCCATTCCGGTGTAAGGGCTTTGGTGAGCATGTAGTCATACCGGTCGGCGACGGCAGCACTTGCGAATTTTTGGCGATCGAAGGTGCGGGTTGGTTGAGATGGTCGTGAACTCTCCCCCCTTTGGCATTTAGAAGATGATTGTGAAGCCATGGTCTTTCTCTAGTGATTGACTTGCCTTAGCTCTTCCCCAAGATTTTTAATTTGCTTCTCCCTAGCTCTCAAGTATCCTCTATGAATTCTCTATAACAATTGATTTGAGAGATGTGATATGAGATATAGTGCTATATATAGAGGTGGAAGGATATGGTCTATTGGTGGATTGAAGAGGTGGGGTAGTTAATGGAGTTAAGGTAGTAGTGGTAGTAGTGGGTGATGGTTATGAGGTTTAATTGAGATAGTGGGTGATTGGGCATGGGAGGAGGTTACCTAACTGCCACCTTTGTCTTTTGAATTTTGGATCCTCATCAAGTGGGTATTGATTCTTGGAAGGCCTACCTACGAGCTATGCTCTTCTATCTCGAGTTTAGGGACCCCCTTTCTACGGGTTCAATAGTATTATTGATGCCTTGGTGGCCAGGGGTTATAGTGTAAAAAGGGCATACCTTACCGGCATGCCTACTCTGATTAGGATCTTTCTTTTTGTTTGCAGTAAATCACTTTTGCTTCATTTTTACTCACTTAATGCTCCATTTTCATCCTGCATGACATAAAGCATGAAGATTAGTGAGTTATTTATAGCGTGATGTATTTTGGAGAGATTAACGAGATTTTTATTTTATTCATATACCTAGTGATTTAATGAAACTATGATTAAGCAAATATGAAATGAAAATATGATAAATAAACTAAAGATTGGGTTGCCTCCCAATTAGCACTTGATTTTAAGTCGTTCAGCCTGACTACTTCCTGTTCATGTTGTGTCAGTTAATGTGATGGCGATCACGTCAGTGTTGGCTTCTCCACCCCAATAATGCTTTAGATGGTGTCCGTTGACTTTGAACGTATCTAGTGGATTGCGACTGTAGAGTTCGACTGCACCATGAGAGAATACTCGCTTGATAGTGAATGGTCCCGACCATCTCGATTTAAGCTTTTCGGGGAACAATCGCAGCCGTGAGTTGAACAAGAGTACTGATTGACCCGACTCAAATGTTCGATGCATAATTTTTTGGTCATGCCATCTTTTTACCTTTTCTTTGTATAGTTTGGAATTCTCATAGGCGTGAAGGCGAAATTCGTCGAGTTCATTTAATTGAAGTAGTCTCTTCTCCCCTACAGCTGTTTGATCAAAATTGAGTTTTTACACAGCCCAATATGCCTTATGCTGTAGCTCGACCAACAAGTGACATGCCTTCCCGTACAGTAGTTGGTATGGTGACATCCCGATTGGTGTCTTGTATGCCATCCGGTATGCCCATAGTGCATCGTCCAATCTTAGCGACCAATCTTTCCGACTCGGATTCACCACTTTCTCTAATATCTTATTAACTTCTCTGTTTGATACCTCAGCCTGTCCACTGGTTTGAGGGTGATACACTATAGCTACCTTGTGGTTGACCCCATACTTGGCCAAAAGAGCTATAAACGATTTATAACAGAAGTGACTACCTTCGTCACTAATTATTGCTCTTGGTGTGCCAAGCCTCATGAAGATGTTCTTTTGTAGGAACTTGAGGACCACCTTGGCATCGTTTGATGGTAATGCTGCAGCTTCAACCCACTTCGATACGTAATCCACTGCGAGTAGAATATACTGATTGTTCAAGGATGAAGGGAATGGCCCCATGAAATCGATTCCCCATACGTCAAAGATTTCCACTTCAAGAATTGTTTGCAGAGGCATCTCATTCTGTTTTGAAATGTTGCCCACCCTTTGACACCTATCGCATTGCTTGACAAAATGGTGGGCATCTTTGAATAATGTAGGCCAATAAAAACCAGATTGCAACACCTTTGCTGTTGTCCTCTCACTCCCATAATATCCGCCATACGCAGATGAGTGACATTCATGCAGAATGTTCTTCAGTTGATGCACCGTCGAATCATTTTGTCAGCGCACTGCTTGCACAAGTACGGTTCGTCCCACATATACCATTTCACGTCATGAAGAAATTTTCTTTTCTGTTGTCTTGTGAGGTCAGGTGGTAGAATGTTGCTCACAAGAAAATTTGCATAATCCCCATACCAAGGAATCTCTACAGAAATCCCAAACAGTTGCTCGTCTGGGAATGATTCATTAATTTCACATTTATCTTCTTTTGCTTTCTCTTGGTTTTCCAGCCTAGACAAGTGATCTGCTACTTGATTCTCTGTACCCTTTTTATCCTTAATTTCTAAGTCAAATTCTTGAAGTAGGAGGATCCATCGGATAAGACGCGGCTTAGCATCTTTTTTCGCTATCAAGTATCGAATCGCTGCATGGTCCGTGTAGACTATCACCTTAGTCCCGATCAAGTAAGCCCAAAATTTGTTGAACGCATACACCACTGCAAGCAATTCCTTTTTAGTATTTGTGTAATTCATTTGAGTCTCTGTGAGTGTTTTGCTTGCATAGTATATGGCGTGAAACACCTTGTCTCGACGTTGGCCCAAAACAACCCCAACCGCGTAGTCACTTGCATCACACATAAGTTTGAATGGCATGCTCCAATCCGGTGCGACTATCACGGGGGCTGTAGTTAACTTCTTCTTCAATAATTCAAACGTTGACTTACAATCCTCATCAAAACTAAAAATAGCATCCTTCTCTAAAAGACTGCATAGAGGTTTTGCAATTTTAGAGAAGTCTTGTATGAACCTCCGATAGAACCCATTATGTCCTAGAAAACTCCTAATACCCTTAACTGAGCTTGGTGGAGGCAATTTTTCGATAGTTTCCAGCTTTGCTTTATCAACTTCTAGTCCTTGAGTCGATACCTTATGGCCCAAAATTATGCCCTCTTCAACCATGAAGTGGCATTTTTCCCAATTGAGTACGAGGGTTGTATCCATACATCGTTACAACACCATGACCAGATTTCCTAAGCAAGTATCAAAGTTGTCTCCATAGACCAAAAAATCGTCCATAAAGACTTCAACATTTTTCTCCACCATATCTGAGAAAATCGCCATGATACACCGTTGGAAGGTTGCAGGTGCATTGTATAACCCGAATGACTTCCTCCTGAATGAAAATGTACCGTAAGGGCATGTGAATGTCATCTTTTCTTGATCTTCCGGAGCGATGACTATTTGGTTATATCCCGAGTACCCATCCAACAAACAGTAATATTGATGTCCCGCCAATCTATCCAACATTTGATCAATAAAGGGTAGCGGGAAATGGTCTTTTTGGGTTACCTTGTTCAATTTTCTGTAATCCATGCATACCCTCCAACCTGTCACTGTTCTAGTTGGTATTAATTCGTTGTCCTCATTCTGCACCACAGTCATTCCTCCTTTTTCCGGCAAGCATTAGACTGGACTAACCCACTTACTGTTGGAAATCAGGTAGATGATACCGGCATCTAACTACTTCAATATTTCTTTCTTCACAACTTCCTTCATAATAGGGTTAAGTCGCCGTTGTTGCTCCACCGTTGGTTTTGCCTCATCTTTCATCAATATCTTGTGCATGCAAAATGAAGGACTGATTCCCTTTATGTCTGTGATCGTCCACCCAATAGCTGATTTGTGTTCCCTAAGTACCCTCAGCAATTTTTCTTCCTGCAATTCGTTAAGTGCAGCTAAAATAATAATAGGTAAAGAATTTAAAGTGCCTAAATATGCATACTTGAGGTGTTTAGGGAGTGACTTAAGTTCCAACTTTGGTGGCTCTTCCAATGATTGTTTCAGTTTTTTTGCGGTTACCTCCTCCGTGTGCAATGGTTCAAACGGTGTTCTGAATCTGGACACTCTTAGCAATGAGTCTAGCATTTATAAGTAATCCACCAATTCCGAATCGTCGACCTTTTCATTCCGCAATAAAGTTGTTTCTAACAGATCATTGACCAAACTCTTGCTCATATCTTCACTAAGGATTTGCTCAATTAAATCCATCCAAAAACATTCTTCCTCATCCGGAGGGAATTTCATGGCCCTTGAACACATTAAATTTTACTTCTTGATCTTGGACCCTCATAGTGAGTTCTCCTTTTTGTACGTCTATGAGCGTCTTACCCGTGGCCAAAAATGGTCTCCCTAGGATAATTGGCATGTTCTTGTCCTCCTCAAAATCCAGAATGATAAAGTCCGCGAGGAATATAAACTTATCCACTTTCACTAAAATGTCCTCTACTATGCCTCTCGGATATATGACTGACCTATTCGCCAACTGTAATGAAATATTTATAGGTCTTGGCGCGGGTAAATCCAATTCTGTGTATACTAACAATGGCATGAGGTTTACACTCGCCCCCAAATCACATAAACACTTGCTGAAATGCATGTTTTTGATTGTGCATGGGATAGTGAAACTCCCTGGGTCCTTGAGTTTTGGTGGTAATTTCTGCTGTAATATCGCACTACACTTCTCTGTTAGTGCAACTATCTCAAAATCTTCCCATTTCTTCTTCCTCGATGTAATCCCTTCATAAATTTTTATAGTCTCGGCATCTCTTCAAATGGAATATTAATCTGGAGTTTCTTGAACACTTCCAAAAACTTTGCGAATTGCTTGTCTAATTTCTGTTGTAGGACCCTTTGCTGAAATGGTGGTGGTGGATAAACAATTGGTTTCTTGTTTAGTTGTGTTTCCTCACTCCGTTTATCGTCACCCTTGCTTCCTTTAATCACGTTACTATCATCAACTTTTTCATCTAGAGTCGCTAAATTTTCTGCATTCGTACCCTCAAGATGTTTTCCACTCCGCAATGTAATTGCCTGACACTGTTCATGGTTACCCTTTGGATTCCTCTTTGTATCGCATGGTAGGGTCCCTTGTGGCCTGTTATTTACTGCTAAAGCAATTTGCCCCATCTGATTTTCCAAGTTCTTGATGGCTATTGCTTGAGTTTTCATGGCTGCCTCATTACTAGTTATGTATTTTGACACCAATTCCTCAAAATCTAATTTCCTTTCCTGATGTTGAACTGGTTGTTGATGATTCTGAAAACCTGGGGGATATGACTGTTGTGGAGCTTGATGTTGCTGATTATTGCTCCATGAGAAATTCAGATGATTCCTATTTCCTTGATTGTGTGTTATGGTATGTGTTCTGCAGAATTCTGTTATAATTTCCCACAAATTACACAGATACTGGATTTATCGCGCATTGATCCATTGGTTGCTCTCCGGCGCACAACTCACATATAATTGCCACTTGCTGTGCTTTTTGTGCTTGTGCCCTTGTCATTGAATCCAACTTCTTTAAAAGTGCAGAAATCTGTGCTTGTATAGCTGTCACACCATCTACTTCTAACACCCCAGTTGCCTTTTCCTATGTCATTCTCGATGTGGGCCACTAGTAGTTATAGCCATAGTTTCAATCAACTCGTAGGCTTCCTCATAATTCTTGGCCATGAAAGCTCCGCCTGACGCTGCATCGATACTCGTTCTGAGATTTCTATGTAGTCCGTTATAAAAAGTGTTCATTTGCAGCCACTTGGGTAATCCATGATGTGGGCATTTTTTGAGCAATTCTTTGTATCTCTCCCATGCCTTATATAATGACTCCCCATGTTGCTGCTCAAACATTGTTATCTCGTTCCTCATCTTTGCAATTTTCGCCGGTGGAAAGAATTTGGCGAGGAATTTCTGAGTTAAGTCCTCCCATGTAGTTATTGAACCAGACGGTAGAGAATGAAACCAACTCTTCATCTTGTCCCATAAAGTGAATGGGAACAAGCGAAGTCTCACCGCCTCATCCGACACCCCATTGTACCTAAAGGTGTCGCAAATTTCCAAAAAACTGACTAAATGCTCATTTGGATCGTCATTCGCCAATCCCCCAAACTGAACTGAATTCTGAATCATTTGAATTGTCCCAGTCTTAATTTCAAATGTATTTGCAGCTATTGCGGGCCTGGTGATGCTTGACTGCAGTTTAGTCACCTTGGGTGTGGTGAAGTCCCTTAATGCTTTATGATCTTTGGCTGCCATTCCTTTTCTTTCTCAGATGATTCAAATTCTTGCCTTGTTTCCTTGATCCACTTACTTAACCTCTGGAACCTTTTCTCGATGTCATCCTCAAAAGGCAGTAAATCTGGATTTTTGGAATGAGTTTGCATAAACTTCTTTAAACACCTGAAATAGAAGGAACAAAACAAACAAATAAAAATGTCTAAGTAAAACTGGATTAATTAAACTGATATTGTAAAAATATTAAGAACTATACTAAATTAATCCACGGTAATGGCGCCAAAAACTTGTTGGGTAAAATCTATATACGCAATACACGCAAGTATACGTGGTCAACAAGTAATAAAGTGATAAGTAAAGTATCGTTCGCATAGAGATTAACTAGAAATAATTCTAGCTTACAATTACCAATTTCCTATTAATCCTAATTTTATTAAACTATTCAACTCAATGATTATAATTAAAAATTCTAAATTAAAGAAAAATATAAACTACCACAAACCAACCACAAATATCAAAAACTAGAATTTCAAATAATCAATGGAGAATTAGACTTATGATTTCACCCTAAGCTTCACTCTGATTTTAACACCTTTATTCCAATTCAATGCACTATCCCAGTTTATTAATCAAGAACACGAATGTAGTATTAACCACCTCTCGATGCACTAATACCTTATTAACGTAAATCCACAATTAAGATAGAAACACGTTAATCACCTTAATCAACTAACTCACTATATCTCTATGTGAATTACAATTAAAGAAGGTTTAAGAATAAGTTCTCTATCCGATTACATGCGGCAATTTCTGGATTATTATATGATGATTTTTGAACTTTGCATATATAGAAAAGAAATACCTTAACATTCATCACAATTCTGCTATTCACAAAATTCGTGAACACATGCTATACCAACTAGGTCTAGATTTGAATATCCTCTCTCGATTCCAAACAAATCCACAAAAAATTGTTGATCATGAAATTCATATATTCAAGCTCAAATCAATATAGATAAACTAGAAATAGATTATTAAATTGGAAATCAAAGTTTACAAATCATCGTTTCACTTAAAGATTTATCATAAGCCTAAAAAGTGAATTAGTTCATAATAAACGAAATAAACACTGAATAAATCATAGAAATCATTCTTCAAATTACAATTAATAGCCTAACACAAATAATATTAAAAAACACCATTCACGTAGCCAAGAATCGCAATCGTCTCAAAAATCACTTCGAAATACTCCTCCACGCTTGCTATGAAAAACTGAGCTTCGATCTTCGTAAAGTGTCTTGTGTGTTATTTAATTTGTTGTTTTTTGAGTAAGTAGACGTCCAACACACAAGTCCCAGCCGAAATTCCCTTCAATTAGAGTTCCATTGACATGCAATGAGCTAGAATCCATGCCCAAGAAGAATTTCAATCATAGTAAGACACTTGAGACTGACACCCCCACCCGTGACGGGGTTCTTGTATTATATCGCCAAATTTCCGTGTACCCTTTCTTCTGTCTAGCACATATGAAGACTCCCCGCCTAGTGGTGTATAAACAAACTATACATTTCCCTTACGGCTCTCCTTCGTTAATCGAGTAAAAAGACCTTCGTGGGTATATTATACTGATAGGGCCTCTATTCTCAAAAACATTTGCTGCTCTTCAAGATGTTGTTCCCACTTGCACCAAACGACTTCAAATCATCTCGAATAACTCCAAATACACGTTAAATACCACAACAACCATCCTACACATAAAATAACATAAAACAAGTAAAAACGAACATGATCATGAGAATTTAGCAACAATTATGCATGAAATGGACATTGAATCACGTATATAAAATCCTCTTATCAGCAACAGCCATTGGAACAACGATAACCATCATGGAAATTATCATGCCAAAAATGGTAACCACTTCGGTGGTAATCATGGTCAAGATAATAGGAAATGTGAACTAAGTGAGAACAACTTCAAGAAGAGAAGGTTCAATAATGATGGAAAGACAGCAGAACTCATTTCCAAGGAAGAAGAGCGACCACCGGTCATATGTTTCAAATGCGGATAGGAGGGACACATCTGTCCAAACTGTACGTAGCAACACAAAGCGTGTTTCAATTGCGGAAGAGAAGGTCACTTAGCTCGATTTTGTCGTGTCGTAAAGTCAAGTCCAGCTGGGATAGTGACGCCAAAGGATGTCCTAGACAAGTTAAATCTGGTAGTTTAAGAGAAAGCATTTGTCGAGGAACCCGAACAAGGTTATCACGGGTAAGTTAATCATAAACTCTTGCGAAGTCTATACCTTATTCGATACTGATTTTACCCACTCTTTTATTTCTCCTACTTACGCTCAACGTTTAAATTTGACTCTAGAGAAGTTAGACTTTGACTTATCTGTTGAAACTCCATTAGGAGAAACCTTCGTTACATCCAATGTTTATAAGGCTTATTTGATTCAAATCTGTACCCTCACGTTACCTGTCTATCTTATTTCTTTGAAAATACTTGCATTTGATGTGATTTTAGGAATCGACTGGTTAACTACTCATCATGATAAAATTGATTGTTTTCGTAAGGTTGCTAGTTTTCATATTCCTAAAAAACCTGTTATGCGAATTCAAGCAACCAAACCACTAAAGTCAATCACTATCATATCAAGCCATAAGTAAAGAGCCTCGAGCCTTTCGTTGGTGACTTCCTTGTGTGGGAATGCACCAAAGCCAGACTTTTCGTAGAGGATGCTATGAATAACGGCAGCAAGTTGATAGATATCAATGTGACATGCTATCCAAGTCTTGGATGAGAGTCACAGTTTTGAATGATATTTCTATCGTTAATAAATTTTCTAACGTATTTTGTAAGACCCCAACTTATTATAAATAAAATTAAATTTTCTCTATTCATTATCTTGAAATAATAAGGAGTTAATTTCATATAATGCTTTGGTTATGGGTGAAATGTTCAAATTTTGCAAAATAAGCAAGTGGTTATAAAATATTCATTTTGTAGGGGAATATTCATTTGGTCGTGGAATATTCTTGCTGTCGGGGAATATTCATACGACGGCGCAGCCATTTGTGGGCCCCATAATGAAAAATGGTCGGATGAAGAAAACGACAAGTTTAAGTTTTTATAAATAACGATGTAATTGTTACCGTTAACACTGTTGGATTACCTGGTGGGTAAAATACAATAATACGCGTGGTTGCACAGTAGCACACGGTATTGCACAATATTTTTGAATTATTGATTCTTACGTAAGAAGGCACTACTCAATAATTGTTATAGTGATTACTGTTCAATATTTTGTTTTATTGATTTAATAATTGCTGCGTTGATATTTTATATTATTGTTGTTTCAATAATTGTCACTACACAATATTTTTCATTATCAGATCAATAAATCATATTATTTGAATAATATTATTAGATAGGATTATTGGAAATGTCTAAGGAAGTTTTGTCTAGGAAAGGGGTTTGGTCACCTAATTGCGCGCCAGTAAGGAAAAATCCTTAACGGAAAGCCCCCTCTTTCCTGGGAACGATCTGGTTGTCATAATTGTGATTCTGTAATATTATTTGTGAATAATTAATTACTAATTTATATAATAAGGAAATGTTTATTTTGTGTGGATATAAATGAAGGAATTAATACTGAGGTGTTTTATCAGTATTTTGTCGAAATGGAGGTATTAAAAATCGTCCGTATGTGGATTTCTGGCATTTTTCGTTTGGAATTTGGAAAAACTTAAATCTACAAAGTTGTAGAGAATTCGATTTCCTATGCAATCGACATAAAATTCGTATTTTTCTGATAAATGGCTATTTATTATGAATTATTGAAGTTTCAAAAATAAATGTTTTTATTTAAAAACATGGTGGGCCCCACTTTTGGTTGTTATAAAAAATCTGATCTTGGTGGGCCCCACTAGAGGTGTGCTGAGTTTTGGGCAAAGATGGTGGGCATAGAAATTTTTTAATAAATTAATATTTTATTAATTTAGTCTCCTTTAGCGTTCTAGCATTTTTCTATAAATAGTGTGCTTAGTTAGAATTGAAAATCACACCAGAAATAAGTTTTTTCTCTCTCTATATTATCGAGCGTATTTTGTGAGTATTTAGATACTGTGAGAGTTGCTATTCAGTGCAAGTTTCCTTCAGCATCATATCCGATATTCCATTCAGAAATATTATTCGTTTGAGCTAAGGGATGTTATTTTCTTCGTAAATGATATTATTTCTTTCAATATCATTATGCTGAAATATTGGTATAAATTTTATTGTGGAATTTCTACCTTTTTGTGTCGGGGTTACTATTCACGTATACGACACTATTCACCAAAAAATAAAATTTTCTCTTCTTTGTCCTAGATGTCTATTATGGTTACTATCTTTGATTGTATCCATGTTTTGATCTTCATTCTTGAATTTTACTCCATTATGGTTTATTATGGAGTATTTTTAAACTTGAATTATCTAAAGTACGAATCTCTAATCTTTGTCCTTTTATCTCACTGGATTCGTTCTCTAAAATAGTTTTCATCATCCTCAGTCTTTAATGGTGATATTTTGATGAATATCTTTGGCCCAGGCAAAAGATGAATGATTACCTAATGAATATCTTTGGCCCGTAGTGCAAAGATGAACAGGTGTTAAGATGAACATGACCAACTGGTGATACAAATGAATATCTTTGGCCCGTAGTGCAAAGATTAATATTGGATGCAAGATGTATATTGATTGATGTTACATGGATAAAATATTGATGATGAAGTTTTAAATTCATAGATAATAGTAGATTTCATTCTCTACTTAACTCTTCTAATGAATTGTTATTTTCGCTGCGAATATTGATCTAAAACTAAATGTGCATTATATTTTATCTGATTTATTGAAGGCTAACGATAAATTATTGTTTTTTATCTTAGTCATAATATTCTTTACTAGGCTAGTTGAGCTCACCCTTTTCCTTTTTGTCCCATTTTTCTTCTCAAGAGGTGAGAATATAGCAAGATCTAGCCGGGTATGGAGTGATGGTTCTAGAAAGTCTTCACTATTTGTAAAATAGTGTATCAATAATTGTAATGAGGACTCCTTTTGAGTTTGAATACTGTCTATTAGACAATATTTGTATTTAAACTCACAGTATATGTGTTGTCATATTTTGCACGACAATTGTATTAATGAAGTTGTATTTGTTTCTGTACGATGTATTTGGAGACTCGAAATGGGTGATGTATACCTATTTTGGGGGCGTCAAAGTTGGTATCAGAGCTTAGGGATATGGTATCTGGCGGAGATCGGGGAATAGAACTAGGAGGGGAGAGACGAGTAAATCCTTCGCTAGTGTATCCTACCTAAGCTTATTTGTCGGTCGGTCATAATATAGGGATATTATGTGATATGTTAATTTGTTTAATCAACCCTTGTTTTGTGGTAGTTTTTAAGAATGGCAACTGAGAACATTGACAATGGAGTGTATGAGACCGTGGAACAACCTTCAATCACCAACTAAGAGAACGGGCAACCGGAAGGCAATATTCCTCCTGTAAACAACACTACCGAGCAAACGATGAATGATGGAATGTTTAAAAGCTTTTTGCAGTTTATGCAAAATCAGACGAGGGAGACTCGTGTACAAAATACGGGTGGAAATGATAGCAACACGTGGTTTGTCACAACTAAACAGTTCAAGGAGTTGGGACCACTAGAGTTCTGGGGAAAGCCGGATCTGATTAAGGCGAAAACGTGGGTCAAGAAAATTACCAAGATATTCGATGTCTTAGGATGCACGGAAGAACATAAAGTTCCATTTGCCACCTTTATGTTTCGTGGTGAGGCAGATTACTAGTGGAAATATGTGAAGCGTACCCAACCAGCCGCACTCAACATGTCTTGGGAAAGATTTCAGAAATTGTTCAATGACAAGTACTTTCCTGAAATTATTCTTCATATGAAGGAGGTAGAGTTTATTAGATTAGAACAGAACAACATGACGATGTCCTAGAACGAGGCGAAGTTCGCGGAGTTATCTAGGTTTGCACCTCATTTGGTAGAGAATGAGGAACGTATGATGCGAATGTTTCTAAGAGGTCTAAAACTCGAGATTCGTTAATACCTTATCTCTCACAAATTTTCTCTGTATTCAGATGTTGTCAACAAGGCTCAATTATTAGAGCGAGATAATGAGTATGTTCAACCGAGGGACCACAACCAGGGTCATACCGGTGACAGCAGTCATCGGAGTGATGATAACCAGTGAGGAGGGAAAAATACGGACAAAAGCGGTAACCACTTGGGTGGTAATTGTGGCCATGATAATAGGAGAGGTGAGTCAAGTGGAAATTTTAAAAAGAGGAGATTCAACAATGACGGGAAGACATCAGCAGCAACACCAGCACCAACAACAAATTTTAAGGGAGGAGAACGACCGCCAGTTAGATGCTACAGATGCGGAGAGGAGGGACACATAAGTCCAAACTGTTCATAGCCTTCCAAGGTGTATTTCAGTTGTGGAAAAGATGGTCATATAGCCTAGTTTTGTCCGGTAGTGAAGTCAAGTCCAGCTGGGACGGCGACACCAAAGGCGACTACGGACAAAAAAAAGTCGGTGGTTCAAGGGAGAGCGTTTGTCGTGACCAGCCACAATGTGAGAAACCTGAACGAGGTGATCACGGGTAAGCTAATCTTGAACTCTTGTGAAGTTTATACCTTACTAGATACCGGTTCTACCCATTCTTTTATCTCTCCTGCTTGTGCTCAACATTTAAACTTGACTCTAGAGAAATTAGACTTTGACTTATCTGTGGAGACTCCGTTAGGAGAAACTTTTATCACATCCACTGTTTATAAATCTTGCTTGATCCAAGATGGCACTATCACATTACCTGTGATGCCCCCAAATTCGGACCTCCACTTGGTCACTCGAATTTGGTTCATCACGTTCTCATGGTAACACCATAATAACTAAATAATCGTACATTCACAACGGAAAATCTAAATTAGAATAATATACAATGATTTATTATAATTATTCCCCCAAGTCTCGCAACCTACAGTACTTAATAGAGTACATAATAGTATCGAATAAAGACCCATTACATAATCCTACTTAAGTTTAAACATATTTCACAAATAGTCTTAACATAACATAATAGTTTTTAAACTTAAAGGAACAAGCTAGTCGGTAGCCTTGCCCTTGCCCTTGTCTGTTCCAGAAACACCTCCTTGTTCCTCCTTAACTGAAAGGTTTTAAATAAGCAAGGATGAACACAAATTGTCCAGCAAGTAATATACAACAAGGGTGTAGGATATAATATCACAAGGTTTGAAATATCGAAGTGTCATTTCTAGGATAGTTCAAAGTATCAGAACAACATTATGAATAAGGGATATGGCAATTCAATATAAATCAACAGATATATATGAATTCAACGACTAACAATGCATTCAACTGAGTAAGAAATTTATACTGAGCAGTCACTAAGGACCATTGAACTTCCACTAGAGTTACCGGTATTAAACTGATAACCAAAAATATCAAGTACTATAGATGATCACTCTACAATACTTTACGTTATGCATAACACCACAATAATATTTATTCATGTGTTGGGGTTTCCAACAACATATACTCCCCTTACCAAAAGGGTTGTTCAACTCAGTTTTCAAGATTTTCTCACCAATCAATTGGTTTGGATATTTTTTATAAACATACATATAGTCTAGCCGAATCAAATGGCATCGACTCTTTCACAATGTTCAAGGACAACACCAAGTTCAACATGAATAACAGATTTCACAAGGGTTTAACATACTAGCTCATTTAAACGAGAAAGTAATGTAACTTGTATTCAAAGGGATAAGCTTACGATATTTGTCGAATAAATATTGCAATCATACTTGCATAATAAAAGTAAGGTTCAGATACTTGCCTCAAGTGTAGATTATCCTCGTTAAGAAATCAATACCTACGAATCTTATTTATAGTGTATTATAAGTATAGGATGCCCATTAGTTAAATGTGCTCATGCTTGATATGTAAGTTTAAATGCATACTTAAACATCTAGCTTAGTTGTATACTCTTCACATAGTTCATTTCATACCTTACGTACTTATAACACAAAATCAGTTTGTAAGTCACCATGAAAATCAAATAACATAGTCTTTTACTCATTGCTTTATAGTTTGCAAATACTTTTTGGACTTATCACTTGAAGGTCTATAATCATTAAACATTCACTCATATCATTTAGCTTGCATCTTAACACATTGGACATGTACTGGTCATATAATACATGCTAGAGTAATAATACAAGTATACAACTCCTACAAATTAATAGCGAAAAACCGATCCTATCATGCATTAGGCATGATCGCGCCTAGTTTGTACTAAGGAGACGCTGCCTGTCACATGACTCGCAGCTTTAAACCAGAAATGGCTTCTCCTCGGAAGGTCGATCAAAGGTACACATGGTCGGTACGTTCATAAATAATCATGCAATACACACATGTTAGTAGGTGGATAACAAAGTTTGACTCCATATCATAACATTATCATAGGTCACTACCTATTCTCATTTACTCAAGACTTTAAAGGCTAAATTCATAATTTTCTTATGTTTAATCGTTTGGGCAAAACTATATGATCCACAGGTCAACAACTCATGTTTGCATTAGATTAGTCATGTATTATAAGTTATGACGTTCTAGTTCATCCATGCTTGTTCTAAGCAACATTTAACTAGTTTTACTATGCATAAGGCTCACTAGGCATTCTTATTAATCATATCTACATGCATAACATATCTAATCGTGATATCTCATATGCACAAATTAAACTACATAAGCATGATCACAATCTTAACTCAATGTACATAGTTTATCAAGTTTATATTTGAAATATGCTTCGTTTATGATTTCCTAGAATTACTATACCTAAGCGTGGTATATATACATTTATGATATATGAGTGCATCTAAGGGTATCATCTAACATTCTTATAATCATCAGATTCTAACTTTCAAAGTAGCACATCAACATTCACGTTCATAGTTCACATTTTCCTTAACAAAGCTTACTAATAAGTCTAACATGCTCATGCTTCAATATGAACTTCGTGTACTTAAGTTATTATGTCCGACATGCATTTCAAAACCATACTAACATGCTTGCAAGATCAGAATATGAATTATTCAAGTTTACAATTTCTAGCTTTTCCAAAACTTGAAGCTTTCTTGAAAACTTAGCTCAAATCAAGCTAAAATAACATAACATGACCAAAACAATATCTAACCACATGCTAAGGTCATTTATATACATATTCTAACCAAAGTAACATGCTTAGGACGATATAAGGCCACAAAAATAGTGCACATAACTGACAGCAGGCGCGACCACGAGGTCATGTACTATAGAAGTGGCACGACCGCGCCACTTCGAGCAAAACATAGAAATGAAGGCTCTGCTTCTGCAGAGCTTCCTTCCAACCCATGCCAAACTTGTAATCAGACAACTATAAGACTCCTAAACATGTATACAAGCTCAAATATCACAATGGCCTGCTAATCCATACCAATTAACAGAGAATTAAACAATTACTAAAAATTGGACAACACTCAAGCTTGAGAACACAAGATTAGATTTTATACCTCTTGAAGCTTGAATTGGACACCTCGCTACTCTGATTATACCCTTCTCAATGCTCAGCAACTCACCCTTTCAGTTTACCCTTAACAAATAATTTCAAGTAACAAATAATTCAGAAGGAGAAGATGTTATTTATAGAGAATTGAGTGGCCAGTCCATGGCATTGTACCATGGTTTGAATCAATGAAGATTGAGAAGAAATGCTGGGTTTTAAAGGGTTGGCCAACTGCCAATTCTTAGCCATCATGTAACATTCTAGAATTTTAATTGTGATATTAAATATTTATTGAATTATTTAAATATTTAATGGATGTTTTTATTGTTGAATAAATAATTGTTCAAATTTGAATTGATGTGGTTAATTATTTGTTAAATAAATAATTAAGAAAAATTAATTATTTTGCTAATTTAATCTAGTTATTAAGTTAGAGAATTTTGATTAATTGAATTACTATTCTTTTTATTGGAATTTGTAATTAAAAGGATGTGTTGGTGGATTAAATAAAAGTTATAATTATATAGAAATTATAATTTTGGAGGTATTGATTTATGTGATGAAGTGATTTAATAAATTGTTATTATGATTAATTTAATTTAATTAATGTGTGACAAATAACCTTTTATAAAGTAGTTATTAAAATAACTTAAAGGAGTTTTAATTCAGTTTTGCCAAACAAGGCCTAAGGCCTAATAAGTCTTTAATTTATTTGAGTTTTATCAAACAAGGTGTTAGGATTAATGGGTTATTTTTTTTAGTTAGTAACCAAACAAGCCTTATGGCCTTTGATTTTTAAAACTCATATAACTGATATCAGTTATATGTTTTGTATTTATATTATATAATCAACATATATTATATTCTATATACGTTATTTGTTAAGTACGTTAGATAGAGAGAGAGAAGAAAAGAAAACTCAGGGGAAGAAGAAGAAGAAGAAGAAGGGAAGCAGAAGAGAAGAAGAAGAGAAGAGAGGAAGAAAGGCTAGAGAGTGGAGAAAGGCTTGTCAAGTAAAGAGATAGCCATCATCATCTTCTTTAAGGTTTCATCCTACCCTTTTTCTTTTATGTTTTCTAAAATTCTAGTTTTCTTTTCTCTAATTCTCTATAAATTCCTTGTGTAAAGATAAATTGTCGTTGTTATGTGGCTTTATATTGCATACTAGTGATGTTAAAACGATTTTCATAAGTTGTAGTCAATAAATCAGTATTATGTTTATGGTTGTGAAGAAAATATTTTTACAAAGAGTTTTTATGAAAATATATTGTTTAGCTTAAAGTAGAAATTGAGGGTGAATTAGTGGTTTTGTTGATTAATTGATCGTTTAATTTGTTAGAGTATGTATAATCATTAATAAAGACACTTTGAATTAGTGGTTTTGGTTGAAAAACAAAAGTTACAGTGTTGATTTTCATTGAAATATAAAAAAATGAGTTTTAGCCAAAAACAATGAATTTGGGTGTGTTAATTTTGTTGTTTATGTTGTTGTATGGGTAGAATCATGTTTAGAGTTTTTGAAATATGTTTACATGAAGTCTCTATATGATTTATTTGCTAATTAGTCTGTTAGAAACGAGCTTGTAAGCCAAAATTGGCTTTTTCTCAGATCTTTATTTAGAGTCATCGCCACCTGTGTCTCAGAATTCATTGTACATGTCATGAACTTGCGATACCTTTGTGGTTCCAGATCGCCATGCTCATGTGCCATGTAATTACACGTATGTAAACTATGAAATATGCCTGAGTTAAAGAGTAATGGTCCGACAATTACTTTTTTACTTTAAAATTTTAAGGAATTGTTATGTGATGATAGTAGGACTATAAAATGTTGATTTTAGTATTTTTATACTATGAATAAGTATGTTATTAACAATTAACTTGTGTTATAACTTGACTATGTGATTAAAAATCCAATTTTAAATGATGCACGGACTTAGTTATGTTTGTAAGATGGTAATGACTAATTATGTCATGATGACATATGTTTATAGGATATTGTGATTCGTATTGATTTGGTTTAGCCTACGAGCAAGGCAAGTTCTCTAACTCTACTTTTAAAATTGTGCAAGCGCTTAAATTGTTCTTGGAGCAAGTGTTCTAATCCATTATCTTGATTGAATCAATTATTGTTTCCAATATAATAATGCAAGATTTCTAATTCTTTATCTTGTTGAACTATTTATTATTTCAATTCGATTACCTTATGAATGATGCAAGCTTTCTAAACTTTGGTTTAATGTTGATGTTATTCTTGTATTTAACTTGTTGTTTAGCATGCACAACTATTTATACTAATGTCGAGCAATTTTATCGTTCAAACTGTTATGCATGCTTGGTATTCAATTCTATTTAACCTTGACTTAATATTGTTCAAGCAAGGCATGTTATAGTTATTCAAAGTATATGCTATTAGATTATTCCTAAAGCATGATTTTGATTTACCATGTTAATTCAATTACGATTATTCTGTAATATGATGTTATTAATTCAACTAGTCCTCTAGTTGATGATCGTTGAACTTCAAATTACCCTTGAAAGCTTATCCAAACCGAACTCTCTTTGGTGCGGACTTGTACTCCAAACACTGAGATGAACAACCCTATTATTATTAGGGGTTAACTTACGCGTAGCGTTAAATGTTTGTGCACAATACATGGTACGAAGGGCTGATCCCCCTAAGTACGAGGAGTCCTTATAGTCTTATATTTGTCATTAAAGTTGGAGTTGAAAGATTGCTTTGCAACTCATGGACATAGTTCATGGTCTTATGACCCTCGCTTATATTTATTCCACATTTTGGATTTCAGTTTCTGATTATAGATGATAGAGTACTATTCATTGTTGATGAGCCTATTATTGGCAGTTATTATTACTATACTCCTATTGATTTCATATTGTATCCAGTGAGCAATTGTTTTGCTCACTCTTGCATATTTTAAAACTCATTGCAGCTAAAGAAGAGAAGGTAGATGAACCTTCGTCTAGCAAAGGAAAGGGAAAAACGTGCAAGTGATGAAGACTTGTAATTTTACTTTGATTGAGATGTTAGATTTTTATTATGATGATCTGAGACTTGGTTTTAATGATGTTTATTTAATTTCCGCATTTGAATGATTGTAATTAAAGGTTAGATAACTTGGGAGATTTTATTATGTAACCCTTTAATGGGAAATGTTTTATTTATCCAGTTTTATTGTGATTTGGTAGTTAGATATGAATGTTTGATTAAGTGAACACCAGATCCTGTGGGAATGAAGTATCTGGATTTGGGGGTGTCACAAGTTGGTATCAAAGCCTTAGGTTATGAACCTTAGGTGAGGGAAAAACCTTAGGAAGTAACCTTCGAGAAGATAGTGATGATAAACTATTATCGAGTTTCAAGGAGAAAGCAATAAAACACTTAAGTGCTTATGTGTTTACAACTTATGTGCTCGTGAGAGTCGAGTAGTGATGATTAATAACTAAAACATAAAAAAATCTTGTTGTCAGGATGACTAATGTCGGAGAATCCAGTCAGGCTAGGGAGGAAGGACCTCAGATGCCTAGAGAGGAGGAATCTTGTGATATTCAAGTGGTTTGGGAACAACTGCTTCCACGAGAGTCAGCTCCATTACTCATAGTGGTCGAGGATGATGATGATGATGATGATGTAGAAACAGATGAGGAAGATCCCGTGGAGCTGCCGCAGACAGATGAAGAGGATGAGGAGGAAAGGATTCCACTTAACTCGATAATGGGTCAGATATATCGATGAGGTGCATGACCGCAACGTGGAACTTCAAGATACCGCTGAGGAATTGCAAGTGATAGTAGAATTTAACAACGTACTTCGTTGGCATAGAAGGACGACGCGAGATTCGTGGATCGAGAAGAACGATCGAACAATGTTGAAGAGAAGTCGTTTCACATCAAGAAGAGAACGATCAAATGAGAGCAGAGGTTGCAGAGTTGAAGAGCAAGTTGAGAGAAGAATCTGCAAAAAGGCCAAGAGCCGAAGACGCGTACAGTGAAGCTTATCAACAAGCCGAAATAGCAAAGGGAGACGCACAAGAAAAGAGAAGGAATGATGTTTTCAAAAAAGGGCAAGAGCCGAAGACGCGTACAGTGATGCTATTGATATGATGTTTTCAAAGAAGTTTTGAATAAAAAAATATTATTTTCTTTATCCAAAGTGTTATGTGTTATGGAATGATTACTTTCATGGGGGCAAGCTAAGTAGAAATTACTTGAAAAGAGTTGAGTAATAATCTAATGAATGTATTCTTTTTAACAGAAAATGCCTCCAAGACGTCAACCACCCCGTCAAAGAACTACCGAAGGAACTAACAACGATAATGCTGAAACTAACTCCGTTCAGCAGTTGGTGACGTTACTAATAGGTGCACTACAAAATCAATCGCAGAATCAACCTCAGAACCAAGGTGCTACGTTTAAGGACTTCAAGGCGGTTGGACCACCAGAATTCCATGGATCCATGAACCCAGTTGAAGCACAGACTTGGATTATGGAAATCGAGAAGGTTTTTGATGTTGCTAGGGTAGAGGAGAATCAGAAGACTGCTTTTGCAACGTTTATGTTGAAGGAGGAGGCTAGCTATTGGTGGCAGACCAACAAGACTCGGGAAGGACCAGGAGTAATGACCTGGGATAGGTTTAAGGAGCCGTTTCTTGAGACTTATTTCCTCGAGAGTTCAAGATTCACTAGAGGTCCAGCTTTTTGGAGTTGAAGCGAATAAATAATGCTTGTCGAGTATGCCGCAAAGTTTAACGAGTTGGCGAGGTTTGCGCCATATCGTGTCAATATGCATTTGAGCGCAAGGCTAAAAAGGTTTGAGTAGGGACCCAAACCTCAGTTGTACAAAGTAGGGTTTCCTTGTTCCAATTGAAGACATTTGCAAAAAGATGATGGAGAAGGAGATTCTCATTTGAAAGTGGAGGCGAAGCAGTAACAAAGCATAATCAAGAGCAGAGAAAGAAGAAAAGTGAAGGTGAATCTAAGATTAGTGGTAACGGTAGTAATGGCAACAACCTAAAGAGGAAGTGGAATGGGAATGGAGGAGCTGGAAATCAGCAAAGAAACCAGTAAAATAAGATGTTCGAACCATGTGCTACGTGTGGAAAGTTTCATAAGGGAGTGTGTCTGCTGGGGAAATGAGTATGCTTCAATTGTGGCCAGGAGGGTCACATCGCCCCATATTGCACTCAAGCTAAGAAGAATGTGTGCTTCACGTGCGGATCCAAGGATCACTTTGCTCGTGAATGTCCCAAGAAGAGATCTGGGGAGACAAATGGGAGCAAGGGAAATGCTAGTGGAGGTGCGTTGGCTATTGCGGGACCAACAACAACAAATACGCCCACAGCCAGAACCGTCAACATGACTGTGTAAGATGTTGTGCAATCAAAGGATGTGGTGTCAGGTATTATCCTGATCAATGATATTGATGCTTATGTATTATTTGTGCTACTTGCTCATTTATATCTGATTAATTTGCTATGAGATTAGGATTGCCTTGTAAAGAATTGAATTTCCCTTTAAACATAGAAATTGCGAATAAGGAAGTAGTTCTTGTTAGGTTCGTATACAAGAACTATAGGGTGAACATTAAGGGAAATATTTTGATGGTAGATTTGATTCCGATCAGGCTAGGAGAGTTTGATGTTATTTTGGGAATGGATTGGTTGTTCAATTATGGAGCAATAATTGACTGCCTAAAGAAATGTGTAAACCTTATGACTCCGTCAAAGGTAGTACTCAATGGTAGCAAATCGCCTAGATAAATGAGATGTCTGACGATTATGCAGCCAAAAAGTTGTTGAGTCGTAATGTGTGTGGGTTATTTAGCTTACATAGTCGATACTCAGAAGAAGGGTGCGAAACTGGAAGAAATACCAGTGGTTAGGGAATTTGTGGACGTGTTTCCAGAGGATTTGCCAGGACTTTCGCCTAACAGAGAAATCGAGTTCATGATCGACTTAGAGCCAGGAACCGTTCCGAGATTGAAAGCCCCGTACAGAATGGCTCCGGTGGAGATGAAAGAACTGATGGTACAACTACAGGAGCTGTTGGACAAGAAATACATTCAGCCGAGTGTGTCACCGTGGGGAGCACTGGTGTTATTTGTAAAGAAGAAGGATGGGTCAATGCATCTTTACATTGATTATAGAGAGTTAAACAAAGTCACTATTAAGAACAAGTATCCATTGCCGAGAATAGATGAATTGTTTGATCAATTGAAGGGTGCTAGATATTTCTCAAAAATAGATTTGAGAAGTGGGTACCATCAACTAAAGGTAAGAAAGGAGGATGTACCGAAGATGGCATTCCGAACTCGGTATGGACATTACGAATTTTTGGTGATGTCTTTTGGTTTGACAAATGCCCCTGCAGCGTTCATGGATTTGATGAACAGGGTGTTTAAACCATTTTTGGACAAGTTTGTGGTGGTGTTTATCGACGATATTTTGGTGTACTCTAAAACTTAAGAGGAACTTGTGGAACATTTACGTCTAACGCTGGAGATGCTAAGAAAAGAAAAGTTGTATACGAAATTCTCTAAATATGAATTTTGGCTGGAACGTGTACAATTTCTTGGGCACGTAATTGACAAGGATGGAATTTCAGTGGATCCATCAAAGGTTAAAGCTGTGATAAATTGGGAACAACCGAGAACTCAATCGTAAGTGAGAAGTTTCTTGGGATTAGCGGGGTATTATGCATTTTGGTTTATCCGTAAATTTTTCAAGATTGCCACTCATGCTAACAAATTTAACGAGGAAATCAGAAAATTTGTTTGGACGGAGAAGTGTGAAGAAAGTTTCCAAGAATTGAAAAAGAAGCTAAGTATGGCACCTGTGTTGTCATTACCAGATAATACAGGAAATTTTGTGGTGTATAGTGATGCTTCACACAAGGGATTAAGGTGTGTTCTTATGCAAAACGGTAAAGTCATTGCGTATGCATCAAGACAATTGAAAGATTACGAAAAAGGTATCCGACTCATGACTTAGAGTTGGCGGCGGTTGTGTTTGCTCTGAAGATATGGAGACACTATCTCTACGGAGAGAAATATGAGATTTATACAGACCATAAAAGTCTGAAGTATATTTTCACACAGAAGGACCTGAACATGCGTCAAAGAAGATGGATGGAACTGATAAAAGATTATGATTGTGAGATCTTTTATCATCCAGGCAAAGCAAACGTGGTTGCAGATGCCTTGAGTAGGAAAGGCAGGGAAAAGTTGATGTTGTTAACTGATAAGGAGGAGCTTATTATAGCAATGTCAAGGTTAGAGTTGGAAATCAAATTTCCAAGAGAATCCAATGAAAGATGTTACCAGATGGAAGCCAGTCCAACTTTGGTGGACAAAGTGAAGAACGCTCAACTACAGGATGAGGAATGCAGAAAAATCAGAGAAAGTGTGGTTGAGGAAAAAGAGGTGAAATACAAGATTGATACTGATGGAATGCTGAGATTTGAAGGACGAATATGGGTTCTAGTAGTACTAGAGATTAAAGAAGAAATTTTGACTGAAGCTCATAACTCGAGATATTCGATTGATCCAGGAAGTACGAAAATGTATCAAGATTTGCGGCGACATTTTTGGTGGCCAAATATGAAAAGAGACATTGCAGAATGCGTTGCAAAGTGCTTGACATGTTAGAGAGTCAAGGCCGAGCATCAAAGACCAAGCGGGTTACTTCAACCGTTGGAGATACCAGAATGGAAATGGGAACATATCACAATGGATTTTGTGGTAGGTCTTCCAATAACTCAGAAAGGATACGATGCGATATGGGTGATAGTGGACAGATTGACAAAATCTGCACACTTTTTGCCAATAAAGATTAGATTCAATCTTGATCACCTGGCAAATTTATATGTTAAAGAGATCGTGTCGAGAAATGTAGTTCCAGTGTCGAGTGTGTCAGATAGAGATCCGAGGTTCACATCAAACTTCTGAAAGAGACTACAAGAATGTATGGGAACCCAGTTGCGAATGAGTACTGCATATCATCCGCAAATAGATGGCCAAAGCAAACGAACGATTCAGACATTGGAAGATATGTTGAGAACATGCATCATGGATTTCAAAGGAAGCTGGGATGAACAATTATCGTTGGTGGAATTTACTTACAATAATAGTTACCACGCTAGCATCGGCATGCCGCCCTACGAAGAATTATACGGCAGGAAGTACAGAACTCCACTATGCTGGGATGAAGTCGGAGAACGTCAACTATTAGGACCAAAACTGGTACAACAAACTGCTGAGGTTGTCAAACTCATCGTAACAAGATTGATAAATTCGCTCAAGATAGAAAAAAAGAAATATGCTTCAATCAACAAAAAGCAGGATCGTGTATTCGACATAGAGATTTCAGATTCTAAAGGTTTCTCCTGGAAGGGAAAAATTCGATTTGGTAAGAAGGGGAAACTAAGTCCGAGATTTATTGGACCCTTTGAAGTGCTGCGAAAGGTTGGAGAGGTGGCTTATGAGGTAGCTCTACCTCTGGAGTTGCAAAACATTCATAATGTTGTTCATGTGTCGGTGTTACGACCATACAAACCTGATTACAAGCACGCGATTGAGTACGAACCATTGTAGTTTGACAAAGATTTGTCCTATGAAGAGGTTCCTATCCAGATAGTCGACAGGAAAGAACAAATGCTCAGGAATAAGGTGATACCTTATGTGAAGGTAATTTGGAGGAACCATAATGTCGAAGAGACTACGTGGGAACTCAAAGCTGAAATGATGAAGAATTACCCTGAGTTATTTGTTTAATCTATGTCTTCGATTCTGGGGATAGAATCTTTGTAAGAAGGGGAGAATGTGACGAATGAATTGTTTGAATTGTGATTCTGGGGACAGAATCCTTGTACGGAGGGAATGATGTAACATTCTAGAATTTTAATTGTGATATTAAATATTTATTGAATTATTTAAATATTTAATAGATGTGTTTATTGTTGAATAAATAATTGTTCAAATTTGAATTGATGTGGTTAATTATTTGTTAAATAAATAATTAAGGAAAATTAATTATTTTGCTAATTTAATTTAATTATTAAGTTAGAGAATTTTGATTAATTGAATTACTATTCTTTTTATTGGAATTTGTAATTAAAAGGATGTGTTGGTGGATTAAATAAAAGTTATAATTATATAGAAATTATAATTTTGGAGGTATTGATTTATGTGATGAAGTGATTTAATAAATTATTATTATGATTAATTTAATTAAATTAATGTGTGACAAATAACCTTTTATAAAGTAGTTATTAAAATAACTTAAAGGAGTTTTAATTCAGTTTTGCCAAACAAGGCCTAAGGCCTATTAAGTCTTTAATTTATTTGAGTTTTATCAAACAAGGTGTTAGGATTAATGAGTTATTTTTGTAGTTAGTAACCAAACAAGCCTTATGGATTTTGATTTTTAAAACTCATATAACTGATATCAGTTATATGTTTTGTATTTATATTATATAATCAATATATATTATATTCTATATACGTTATTTGTTAAGTACGTTAGATAGAGAGAGAGAGAAAAAAGAAAACTCAGGGGAAGAAGAAGAAGAAGAAGGGAAGAAGAAGAGAAGAAGAAGAGAAGAGAGGAAGAAAGGCTAGAGAGTGGAGAAAGGCTTGTCAAGTAAAGAGATAGCCATCATCATCTTCTTCAAGGTTTTATCCTACCCTTTTTCTTTTATGTTTTCTAAAATTCTAGTTTTCTCTTCTCTAATTCTCTATAAATTAAATTGTCGTTGTTATGTGGCTTTATATTGCATACTAGTGATTTTAAAACGATTTTCATAAGTTGTAGTCAATAAATCGGTATTATGTTTATGGTTGTGAAGAAAATGTTTTTACAGAGAATTTTTATGAAAATATATTGTTTAGCTTAAAGTAGAAATTGAGGGTGAATTAGTGGTTTAGTTGATTAATTGATCGTTTAATTTGTTAGAGTATGTATAATCATTATTAAAGACACTTTGAATTAGTGGTTTTGGTTGAAAACAAAAGTTACAGCGTTGATTTTCATTGAAATATAAAAAAAATGAGTTTTAGCCAAAAACAGTGAATTTGGGTGTGTTAATTTTGTTGTTTATGTTGTTGTATGAGTAGAATCATGTTTAGAGTTTTTGAAATATGTTTACATAAAGTCTCTATATGATTTATTTCCTAATTAGTCTGTTAGAAATGAGCTTGTAGGCTAAAATTGTTATGTGATGATAGTAGGACTGTAAAAATGTTGATTTTAGTATTTTTATACTATGAATAAGTATGTTATTAACAATTAACTTGTGTTATAACTTGATTATGTGATTAAAAATTCAATTTTAAATGATGCACGTACTTAGTTATGTTTGTAAGATGGTAATGACTAATTATGTCATGATGACATATGTTTATAGAATATTGTGATTCGTATTGATTTGGTTCAGCCTACGAGCAAGGCAAGTTCTCTAACTCTACTTTTAAAATTGTGCAAGCGCTTAAATTGTTCTTGGAGCAAGTGTTCTAATCCATTATCATGAATGAATCAATTATTGTTTCCAATATAATAATGCAAGATTTCTAATTCTTTATCTTGTTGAACTATTTATTGTTTCAATTCGATTACCTTATGAATGATGCAAGCTTTCTAAACTTTGGTTTAATGTTGACAAGTTATTCTTGTATTTAACTTATTCTTTAGCATGCACAACTATTTATACTAATGTCGAGCAATTTTATCGTTCAAACTGTTATGCATGCTTGGTATTCAATTCTATTTAACCTTGACTTAATATTGTTCAAGCAAGGCATGTTATAGTTATTCAAAGTATATGCTATTAGATTATTCCTAAAGCATGATTTGAATTTACCATGTTGATTCAATTACGATTATTCTGTAATATGATGTTATTAATTCAACTAGTCCTCTAGTTGATGATCGTTGAACTTCAAATTACCCTTGAAAGCTTATCCAAACCGAACTCTCTTTGGTGCGGACTTGTACTCCAAACACTGAGATGAACAACCCTATTATTATTAGGGGTTAACTTACGCGTAGCGTTAAATGTTTGTGCACAATACATGGTATGAAGGGCTGATCCCCCTAAGTACGAGGAGTCCTTATAGTCTTATGACTGTTAAAGTTGGAGTTGAAAGATTGCTCGCAACTGTGGACATAGTTCATGGTCTTATGACCCTCAGTTATATTTATTCCATATTTTAGATTTCAGTTTCTGATTATAGATGATAGAGTACTATTCATTATTGATGAGCCTATTATTGGCAGTTATTATTACTATACTCCTATTGATTTCATATTGTATCTAGTGAGCAATTGTTTTGCTCACTCTTGCATATTTTAAAACTCATTGCAGCTAAAGAAGAGAAGGTAGATGAACCTTCGTCTAGCAAAGGAAAGGGAAAAACGTGCAAGTGATGAAGACTTTTAATTTTACTTTGATTGAGATGTTAGATTTTTATTATGATGATCTTAGACTTGGTTTTAATGAAGTTTATTTAATTTCAGCATTTGAATGATTGTAATTAAAGGTTAGATAACTTGGTGATTTTATTATGTAACCCATTAATGGGAAATATTTTATTTATCCAGTTTTATTGTGATTGGGTAGTTAGATATGAATGTTTGATTAAGTGAACACCAGATCCTGTGGGAATGAAGTACCTGGATTTGGGGGTATCACACATCATCACAACCATCTCTAGCTTCATTATTTCCCTCTTAGCCTTTTTCCATTTTTTTGCTGAGTTTCACGTAATAGGTAAGGGGTAGACCATTGGCCTTATACGTAACTAGCAACTGAGACTCTAATTTGGGACAAGGTTCAGTAATTGCTTAACTCACTTCAGTTATTTTGTTATCCAAAAATTGGTTTTAATGTTCAAGTGTTATTATAATAGGAAATTTGGGAGTAAATATACACCCACATCACATAATTTATGTACATTTTATCACACTGATACATTTATTAAAATACTAGTTTCCAGTATGCTCATGGTATATTATTTTAATACCTACCCACATACATATTGTCACATAGATAATGTATTTATAACATATAGTTCCAATATATTTAATCATAATGCCCATACAATATAGTTTTATAAGACTTAATATATATATATATATATATAGCCACATAAATGTCACACTGCACCATATAGTATGCTTGTATATGCTCATATGCACATAACTGTTAATATAATATTATTATATTACTAACTTACTTATTTATGTTAAATAAATAAATTATGCACTTCCTTACTTAATTAACACCAATATTAATTAATCCAACCATTAATTAATATATTTATGGGTTTCCATAATCATTATTCATCTTTATAATATATTGCAAATAATAGTAATCACACATGATTAGTTAATTACTAAAAATTTAATATTCTACCACAACCATCATCAATTAATTAATAATTAATAATCACATGTTAATCGACCTCATTAACATCAATTAAAAATCCATAAATATACTACAACAACACTTAAACAATTAATATTACTTAATTGCGTACTTTATAATTCCTTTGTTAATTAATATTACTGTTAATATTTCCCATCACCATGCCACATAAGGCTTCAATGAGTTCATCACAAGACTCCACATATCCTCAATTATTCAGTTATATAATATAATTGAGTTATCTCATTTCATAACACGAAATCGTTCATATTCAAATAAACATTTATTTCCATTAATATATTTATTTATTAATACGTGGAAATTCTCGGGTATTACATTACCTGTTGATCTTATCTCTTTAAAGATACTTGCATTTGTTGTGATTTTAGGGATTGAATGGTTAACTACTCATCATGCTAAAATTGATTGTTTTCATAAGGTTGTTAGTTTTCATATTTCTAACCAACCTGTTATGCGAATTCAAGCAACCAAACCACTAAAGTCAATCACTGTCATATCAAGCCATAAAGCCATTCGTTTATTAAAAAATAGATGTAAAGCTTTCTTAGCCCATGTTATGGACTTGAACAAAAACACGTCAGATTTGAATAATATTTCTGTTGTTAGTGAATTTCCTGACGTATTTCCTGAAGAACTTCCTGGTCTACCCCCAGAATGTGAAGTTGAATTCTTTATTGATCTTGAATCGGGTATAAAGCCCATTTCTAAAACCCCATATTGAATGGCTCCTATTGAACTTCAGGAGTTAAAAGTCCAACTACACGAATTGTTAGACATCGGTTCCATTCGTCATAGTACATCTCCTTGGGGTGCTCCTGTTTTATTTGTAAAGAAGAAAGATGGGAGTATGCGACTTTGTATTGACTACTGGGAATTAAACCATGTCACCATCAAGAATAGGTATCCGTTACCTTGCATTGATGACCTGTTCGTGTAACACCCCCATATCTATACTCCCACGGTATCTGATATGGTACTTACTATGAATCGATATAATGCATTTAAATCTATACACCCATGATATCTGATTATAAGATTACATTAAATAGTGGGACTATCCGATATAATTCCTATAGATCCAAAATTCACAGTATCCCATAACATTTGTAAATTCTCAAGAGAACTATTACTGTGTTTGGAAACCCTCACTTGGATATATGAACTGTATCTGTGACTAGAGTCTATTTATCCAAAATTCAGAGTATCAGTAATAACATGAATAGTCCATATTACTAATACCCTCACCTAGATGTATAGTCTATGCCAAACGAATTTATACTATCGTATCGATAGTAACTATCTATCCGAAATCCAGAGTATCAATAACAACATGAACAGTCCATGCTATTAATACCCTCACTCAGATAAATAGTTCCCAAGGATCTCAACTAGATTCAAAGAAGTCTAATTTTACATCTATATATGTAAGAAAACACGGTTGCGGAAATAAAAGATGTTATATATATATATATATATCAGAATATTAAGATTCAATTACATGATTTTCATAACGAGTTCTTATTACAAGGTATTCAAACCGACAAGAATATAATCTAATCTATGTAGGGACGCTTCCCTTTATCTACTCCAGATGTTCCAGGATTACCATCTAAAACTGCAAAGGGAATAATTTGCAAGGGTGAGCTATGATGTGACGCCCCCAAAATAGGTATACAACACCCATTCTGAGTCGCCAAATACATGGTACAGAAAGCAAACTACAACTTCAATAATACAATTATTATCGCAAAAATCGACAACACACATACTGTGAGTTTAAATACAAATATTGTCTTCTAGACAATATCCACACTCAAATAAGTCCTCATTACAATTATTCAAACACTATTTTACAGAAATAGTGAGGACTGCTAAAATATCTTTCTAGAACCATCACTCCATACCCCGACGTGATCCTGCTATGTTCTCACCTCCTGAGAAGAAAAATGGAACAAAAAGGAAAAGGGTGAGCTCAACTAGCCCAGTAAAGAATATTATGACTAAGATAATATACAACAAATTATCATTAGCCTTCAACAGGGAAAAATCTGAAAGAATATAATAGACAACAAGTTTTAGATCAATATTCGCGCAATCTGAATAAAGAATCCATTAGAAGAGTCACGTAGAGAATGAATTCTACTGTCTTCTAAGATTTAAAAGTTCATCATCAATATTTTATCCCTGCAACAACAATCAATATATACATCTTTAATCAAATATTCATCTTTGCACTACAGGCCAAATATATTCATTTGTATCACCAGTTGGTCATGTTCATCTCAACACCTGTTCATCTTTGCACTACGGGCCAAAGATATTCATCAGTTAATCATTCATCTTTGCACTACAGGCCAAAGATATTCAGAAATATCATCATTTAAGACTGAGGATGATGAAAAATATTTTAAAGAAAATGAATCCAGTGAGACAGAAGGACAAATATTAGGGATTCGTATAACAATTTATCCAAGATCAATAATACTTCATAATAATCAATTGTGAAGCAGAATTCAAAAATAACGATCAAAACATGGATACAATCAAAGATAGTAGCCAAAATATACATCTTGGATAAAAAAGAAATTTTTTATTTTTTGGTGAATAGTGCCGTATACGTGAATAGTAATCCCGACACAAAAAGTTCCAAATTTGATTAAAAAGTTAACCAATATTTCGGCATAATGATATTGAAGAAAATAATATCATTTAAGAAGAAAATAACATCCCTTACCTCAAAATAACGGTACTTCTAATCAGAATATCGGATATAAAGCCGAAGGAATCTTGTACCGAACAGCAACTCTCAAAGTATATAAAATACTCACAAAATACACTTGATAATCTAGAGAGAAAGAAAACTTGTTTCTGGTGTGATTTTCAATTCTAACCTAAGCGTCTATTTATAGGAAAATGCTAGAACGCCATAGGAGACTAAGTAATAAATTAATATTATTTGATTTCTTCTTTTCTATGCACACTTTGTTGAAAATCAAGGCCAGCCATCTTTGAACCAAATTGGCAGCCCACATGTTGTAAAACAAAAGTGGGTCCCACCCATAATTTTAATAAAAATCATTTTATTTTCCGAAACTTCAACAATTCATAGAAAATAGCCCGTTTATCAGAAAAATACGAATTTTATGTCCATTCTACACGAAATCGAATTCTCTACAACTTTATAGCTTTGAGTTTTTCCAAATTCTAAACCAAAAATATCTGAAATCCATAAACGAATGATTTTTAATTCCTCTATTCTGACAAAATACTGATAAAACACCTCAGCATTAATTCCTTCATTTATAACCACATAACTAAATCCATCATTTATATCCACATCAAATAAATATTTTCGTATCATATAAATCAATAATTAATTATTCACAAATAATATTACAGAATCACAATTATGACAACCAGTGTAGTTCTCGAAAGAGAGGGGCTTTCCAATAAGGATTTCTCCTTCATCAAAGCAATTAGGTGACCAAACCTCTCCTTGACAAAACTTTCTAGACATTGCCAATAATGCTTATCTAATAATATTATTCAAATAATATGAATTATTGATCTGATAATGGGAAACACTGTGTAGTGACAATTATTGAAACAACAATAATATTAAATATCAACGCAACAATTATTAAATCAATAAAATAAAATATTGAACAAGAATTCACCGTAACAATTATTGAGTAGTGCCTTCTTACGCATTTAATCAATAATTCAACAATACTATGCAATCTGCAGTACCACTGCAACGTGCAACCACGCATATTATCGTATTTTAACCACCGTGTATTCTAACAAGTTGTTAACTTGTAAATAACTACGCCGTTATTTATAAAAACTTATACTTTGTTGTTTTCTTCATCCGACAGTTATTCTGTTATGAGCCCCACGAATGGCTGCGCCATCGTATGAATATTCCCCGACAAAAAGAATATTCCACGACCAAAAGAATATTCCACGACAAAAATGAATATTTTATAACCACTTGCTTATTTTGTAAAATTTGCACATTTCACCCATAACTAAAGCATTATATCAAATTAACACCTTATTAATTTAGAATAATGAATAGAGAAAATTCAATTTTTTTTATAATAAGTTGGGGTCTTACAACCTCCCCTCATAAAATTTCGTCCTCGAAATTGACGTACGTACCTGGTGTTTCGAACAAGTGAGGGTATCTTGCTTTCATTTCCGATTCTAACTCCCAAGTCATTTCCTCAATATCATGGTTCCTCCACAAAACCTTAACTTGTGGTATAACCTTGGTGCGTAGGACATGCTCTTTCCTATCTAAGATCTTAACAGGTACATCCTTGTACGTTAAATCTTCTGCTATCTCTTCTGGTTCTAACGCAATAATTTGGTTCGGGTCTTTCACATATTTACGAAGCATAGATATGTGGAAAACATTGTGAACACAAGACATACTTGGAGGTAACGCGAGTCTATAGGCCACATTTCCTATTCGGTCAAGAATCTTAAATGGACCAACAAACCTTGGATTGAGGTTTCCTCTCTTTCCAAATCTTGTAACTCCCTTCCATGGAGCAATACGTAATAATACATGATCCCCAATATTAAATTCCACGTCCTTTCGATGAAGATCAGCATAACTCTTTTGTCGATGTTGTGAGGTTTGAATACGTTGTCGAATCATTTTGATCTTTCCTGTAGTCATTTGTACTAATTCTGGTCCCAACAACGTTACTTCTCCCACCTCGTCCCAGCATACTGGAGAATGACACTTTCGTCCATAAAACACCTCGAACGGAGCCATGCCTATACTTGTTTGATAACTGTTGTTGTAGGAGAATTCCACCAGTGGCAAGTACTTATCCCAACTTCCTTTGAAATCTAGGACATAGAATCTTAATAGATCTTCAAGGGTTTGAATAGTCCTTTCCGATTGCCCGTCCGTTTGAGGATGGTATGCTGAACTGAATCATAAATCCGTCCCCATAGCTTTCTGTAGGCGAACCCAAAATCTTGAAGTGAATCTTGGGTCACGATCCGAAACTATGGATACTAGCATGCCATGCAATCTCACAATCTCATTCACGTACATACGAGAAAGACGTTCAAGGGAATAAGTCTCACGTATAGGCAAGAAATGAGCAGACTTGGTTAATCTATCAACAATAACCCAAATCACATCTATGCCTTGAGAAACCTTGGGAAGACCCGTAACGAAATCCATAGTAATGTGTTCCCACTTCCATTCTGGAATCTCAAGTGGTTGCAATGGACCTTTTGGTACTTGATGCTTCACCTTTACACGTTGACAAGTTAAACACCTCGAGATAAACTCCGCGATCTCTCTCTTCATATTGTTCCACCAAAATGTATGTCGAATATCATGATACATTTTGGTACTCCCAAGATGGATTGCAAACGGGGTGTTGTGTGCCTCTATCATGATTCTATGCTTCAAGTCAGAATCGTTAGCAATGCAAAGTCTAGAGTTGAATCGAAGTATTCCTTCTTCATCGATTCTTGTTTATGGAATAGCACCTTCTTGTACTTTCTTCTTCATACGCATCAGCTCCATGTCCGTAGCTTGAGCAACTTTAACTTTATCAATTAAAGTTGGTTCTACTCGTATATTCACCATCATAACGTGGGTCCCTGGAGTCTTTAATTCTAACTCCATCCTTTGCAAGTCATACAAAATGGGCCTTTACGTTGACAATATCGCACTCGTACTCACATATGATCTTCTACTCAATGCGTCAGCTACTATGTTCGCTTTTCCAGCATGATATTGAATAGTGTGATCATAATCTTTCAATAGCTCAAGCCAACGTCGTTGCCGCATGTTGAGTTCTTTTTGGGTGAAGAAATATTTGAGGCTTTTATGGTCCGTATAAATCTCCACTTTCTCCCCATACAAGTAGTGTCTTCGTATCTTCAACGCGAATACGACTGCTGCCATCTCCAGATCATGAGTAGGATAATTCCTCTCATATTCTTTGAGTTATCGCGAGGCATAGGCTATGACTTTTCCATGTTGTATGAGAACACATCCTAACCCTTTGCCTGAAGCATCGCTGTAGATGACAAATCCATCCGAACCAGATGGTATTGCCAGAACAGGTGCTGAAATGAGTCTCCTCTTGAGCTCTTGGAAACTTTTCTCACATTCCTCGCTCCATATGAATTTTGTATCTTTCCGAGTCAGCTGAGTTAATGGAGTAGCGATTCGAGAAAATCCTTCCACGAATCTCTGATAATAACCAAATAAGCCCGTAAAAGTCAGTACTTGGCCACCGACTTTGATTGCTCCCAACTTTGTATTGCTTCAATCTTCGCCGGGTCAACAGATATTCCATGTTTTGACACCACGTGCCCAAGAAATGATACTTCCTCAAGCCAGAACTCGCATTTCTTCAGCTTGACATAAAGCTTGCTTTCACGAAGCCTTTCAAGTATCATCTTCAAATGGTGCTCATGATCTTCACGGCTTTTGGAATAGATGAGGATGTCATTAATAAAGACAACAACGAACTGATCTAAATATTCCTTGAATACTCGGTTCATTATATCTATGAAAGCAGCAGGAGCATTAGTCAATCCAAAAGACATGACTAAGAATTCATAATGCCCGTACCGAGTTCTGAAGGCAGTCTTTGGAATATCCTTAGTTTTAATCTTCAGCTGATGATATCCAGAACGAAGATCGATCTTTGAAAAGAATTGTGTTCCTTGCAACTGGTCAAACAGGTCATCAATGCGAGGTAACGGATACCTATTCTTGATGGTGACATGGTTTAATTCTCGGTAGTCAATACAAAGTTGCATACTCCCGTCTTTCTTCTTTACGAATAAAATAGAAGCACCCCAAGGAGATGTACTAGGATGAATGAAACCGATGTCTAATAACTCCTGTAGTTGGACTTTTAACTCTTGAAGTTCAATAGGAGCCATTCGATATGGGGTTTTAGAAATGGGTTTTGTGCCCGGTTCAAGATCAATAAAGAATTCAACATCACATTCTGGGGGTAGACCGGGAAGTTCTTCAGGAAATACATCAGGAAATTCTCTAACAACAGAAATATTATCCAAATCTGACTTGTCTTTATTAAAATCCATAACATGGGCTAAGAAAGCTTAGCATTCATTTTTCAATAAACGAATAGCTCTGTGGCTTGATATGATGGTGACTAATTTTAGTGGTTTAGTTGTTTGAATTCGTATGACAGGTTGGTTAGGAATATGAAAACTAACAACCTTACGAAAATAATCAATTTTGGCATTATGAGTGGTTAACCAATCAATTCCTAAAATCACATCAAAAGCAAGTATCTTTAAAGAGATAAGATCAACAGGTAATGTGATAGTGCCAACTTGGATCAAGCAAGATTTATAAACTGTAGATGTAATGAAGGTTTCACCCAACGGAGTTTCAACAGATAAGTCAAAGTCCAATTTCTCTGGAGTCAAGTTTAAACGTTGAGCACAAGTAGGAGAGATAAAAGAATGGTTAGAACCGGTATCTATTAAGGTATAAACTTCACAAGAATTCAAGATTAGCTTACCCGTGATCACCTCGTTCGGGTTCCTCACGTTTTTGCCAGTTACGACAAACGCTCTTCTAGGAACCGCTGATTTTGACTTATCTGGGACAGCCTTTGGAGTCACCATCCCTGCTGAACTTGGTTTTGTTACAAAGCAGTCTCGAGCTATATGGCCCTCCTTTCCACTGTTATAACATACCTTGGATTGTTGTGGGCCAATTTGATGATATGTCCCTCTTTCCCGCATTTGTAACATCTAACTGGCGGTCGATCTCCTCCCCTAGAATTTGTTATTGGTGCTGGTGCTGCTGCTGATGTCTTCCCGTCATTGTTGAATCTCCTCTTTCTAAAATTTCCACTTGACTCACCTCTCCTATTATCATGGCCATGATTACCACCCGAAATATTAAATGTTCTTACGGTAGGTCGATTTTGAACCCCAACTGCAGCTACTATTGATTGATTATTCTTTGGTATTCTAACCCCTTTTCCTCTTTGATTCTTAGGTTTAGGACAGTTCTTTGAAAAATGGTCCAATGAACCACAATTAAAACATTTATTTTTCCTTGGAAGAGGACAGTGTGGATAATAATGTCCCGATTGTCCACAATTAAAACATTTGTTATGAAGGCATTCTCCTCTATGTTTCTTACCACAATTAGGACAAGGTTTAATATTATTATTACTAAAGTTGTTATTAGTATTTCCTATCTTTTTCCCTTGGTTGTTAGAAAAAGAATTATCCCATTTACATTTGTTATTAAACCCACCTGAACTGGGTTCTGTCTTAATTTTTCCTTTTTCATTCTGACTTCTCTTGTCCTGATGAAACTTAGCAAGACTTTCATTCTCACTTTCGGCTATAGCGGCCTTCTCTAGTATCTCAGAGAAAGTTTTTATTTGAAGTACTAACAATCTACTCCGAATCTGAGGTTTTAAACCTTCCTGAAACCTACGAGTCTTTCTAAGTTCAGTGGTTACTTGATGAAGAGCAAACTCAAGATAGTTCATTAAACTTAGTCAGATATCTTTGGGTTACAAAGAAGATCTCCTTATTTTAAGTCCGTAAATTTTATTTCCATTCGGTCTTTTCGTGGATTGGGAAAAATAGTTTTCAAAGAACAACTCTTTGAATCTATCCCAAGGAATAATTTCAGTTTCTACCCGACCTTTGGTTGATTCCCACCAATTATTAGCCTCACCCTTTAAGAAAAAGGTTGCAAAAGTTATCTTTTGGTTATTATTAACATTGGTTACTAGGAAAAATTTCTCTATCTCTGAAATCCAAATTTGTGCATCTACAGGTTCTGATGCACCTTTAAACTCAGGTGGTCCAACTAATTTAAAGTCTTTAAAAGTTTTGTTTTGGTTCACAGGTCTATTTACAACTCCTAGCATAAGGTCTACTAAATGCTGGGTAGAATTATCATCATTCATTTCTCTTTGGGGTCTTCTGGTTGGTGGCATGATTCTATATAAACCAATAAAATTCACAAAAAAATTTGAGTAACACAACATATTGTTTATTTTATATATCATAATGATATTACACAACAACTTCATAATTGAACATACTACTATCTTACAAAGTACTAATTACATTACAAACTTTGAATGCTTCTTTATTGTACTAATATAAAGCATTCAACCACCTATGCTACTCTCTAGAATTCATTGATATCATCAAAGGAATCCTAAATCATGTGACAAACCACAGATCGATCGATGAGATAAGCCGTCTTCTTCTCCTCTACCAGATATCAAACTACACGACGCTGCAAATCGTTAAAAGTATCTCGAACACCTAGAGATGTTTTAAGAAGCCTTGACTGAATTTCCTTTCTGCCCCTCTGTGCATGGTGCAATTGTACTTTTAGTCGTTGACTATGTCCTCTCTCATGTCAGTAGCATTCCTCATTATATCGCCCTAAACCTCATCTTATTACCCTCATATTCTCATTGTCTTGAAAGAAGTAATGCCATTGCCTCATCATGCTCATCAATTCTCATTAACTGTCCTGCCACTGGATCATCCTCTTCCTAAGCATCTAACAGTTGTTGATCATGAAGCAATTCCTCATCTTCTGTATTATTGGCTATGTATGACTCTATTTGTGGTGGATTATTGGCTATTACCATTTCCTCAGCATTGGAGTTGGCCATCTATAAAAGAAAACTCCTTTAATACTGGTATAAAATTTTACACAACATAATAGTTTTAATGTTATATTTTATATGTATTTTTAAAATTTTTATGGACTCGAAGACTATATACTAAGATTTCTCTTCCTTATATCTATAGCCTTAACAGCTTTGATACCAAAATTGTAACACTCATGGTACTTTCAACCATAGCACCTTACAAAGGTACCTATCAATTTTCCACCAACTCGCTCGGCGTCCCCTACGGAAAGTCTGGCATCGGTGCATTCCCTTAAAGGGATGTCACCAGCAAAAGGCTCGGGGCTCTTCGCAAATTCATGCTTATAGCTTTGATACCAAAATTGTAACACCCCCATACCTATACTACCACGGTATCTGATATGGTGCTTACTATGAATCGATATAATGCATTTAAATCTATACACCCATGGTATCTGATTATAAGATTACATTAAATAGAGGAACTATCAGATATAATTCCCATAGATCCAAAATTCATAGTATCCCATAACAGATATAAATTCTTAAGAGAACTATTATCGTGTTTGGATACCTCACTTGGATATATGAATCTGTATCTCGTGACTAGAGTCTATTTATCCAAAATTGAGTATCGATAATAACATTAACGGTCCATATTACTAATACCCTCACCCAGATGTATAGTATATGCCAAATGAATTTATACTATCGTATTGATAGTAACTATCTATCCGAAATCTAGAGTATCAATAAGAACATGAACTGTCCATGCTATTAATACCCTCACTCGTATAAATAGTTCCCAAGGATCTCAACTAGATTCAAGAAGTCTAATTTTACATCTATATATGTAAGAAAACACGGTTATGGAAATAAAAGATGTTATATATATATATATATATATATATATATATATATATATATATATATAAATTACATGATTCTCATAACGAGTTCTTATTACAAGGTATTCAAACAGACAAGAATATAATCTAATCTATGTAGGGACGCTTCCCTTTATCTACTCCAGATGTTCCAGGATTACCATCTAAAACTAGAAAGGGAATAATTTGCAAGGGTGAGCTATGACATGCTCAACAAGTTTTGTATTTATAACAATATAGGATTTGAAGAAATATAACCATTCAAATTTCGACTGATAGTTGTTACCATTTTTGGAATTTTTCTTTATTTTTGTCAGTCACAAAGACTTAGAAATTTTGTTCAGATGTGAGATAGGGGATCAGCCCATTCAACATCTTAGGAGTATGCATATCATCCTACCAGTGCTCAAAATACACTTAATTAATGTCAATATATTCATTGACCATATCTCGATCCCTTACGGGATACCCAACTTCAATTGTGGGTGTAGTATATTATATCAACAACATATCAAAGTAAAAATCTTGTTTAATGAATAAACAGGTTTAAGAAATTTTCATTAAAGAAATAAGTGTAGGGTTTAGGAAACTTGCCTTAGTGTAGATCAATCAAGTTATGTTATTCAATCGTTAATAAATACCTACGATGTTCATTTATATAAATCTAACATGTTTGTATTGATAACAATTGTGACACCCCCAAAACAGGTATACATCACCCACCTTGAGTCGCCAAATACATGGTACAAAATTCAAATACAACTTAATAATATAGCTGTAGTGTAAACAATACGACAAAACATCAACTGAGAGTTTTAATAAGAATATTGTCATCTAGACAATATCCACACTCAAAGGAGTCCTCATTACATTTATTGTCACACTAGTTAACAGAATAGTGAGGACTACTAATGCTATCATCTGGACCGTCACTCCGTTCCCCGACTCATCCCAGCTATATTCTCATTTCCTGAAGAGAACAGTGAAAGAAAGGGTGAGCTCAACTATCTCAGTAAAAAATATTATGACTAAGATAATGCAGAATAAATTATCATTAGTCTTCAACAATGTTAAACTGATAAAATACAATAGACATCAAGTTTAACTGCAGCGGAACAAGCAATCCATTAGAAGAGTCAAGTAAAGAATAAAATCTATTATCTTCTAGGATTTAAAAAGTTTTTCATCACTTTTATCGCTGGGACTCATCTTAATAAATAATCCACATCATCAATTCATCCCTGCACTACAGGCCAATGATATTATTTAGTATCATGACCACGAATATTATCCATGCACTACGGGCCAAAGATAATTGTGTTTTCATCAATGGTCCTGATCATGCCATAAAACAATTCATCTTTGCTCCCTTGGCCGAAGAGAATCCATAGCCATAATCATACCAAAAACTGTCTATCAATGCACTACGGGCCAATGAGGACTTTTTCCACATCATTTGTAACATCACGGTCATGATTATACCGAATAATCCCCGGTCATAATCATACCAAGTCCATCTATGCACTACAGGCCACAGATGACTTTTAACATAATATAAGCATGAGGATGATGACAATGATATAAGAATCCAATAAATCAAGTTCAAGAATTAATTTATCCAGAATTCAATAACGTCCAAATTATCAACATGATACTGCTTTGTAGAGTAAAATTCAAGAATGCTCAGAAGAATTTTTCCATGAAAAGATACGGGATGAAGCGTAAATATCAAGGATATTCCACTAATTTCATGGAGTATAGAATTCAAAACTTTAACCAACTGAGTATAATAGAATATATGAAACTGCAAATGGATTTTCGCCCGCCATGCGGTAATCCACATATACAGATCGCTGGGACTCAGCTTAATAAATAATCCACATCATCCCTGCACTACGGCCAATGATATTCATTAGTATCACAACCACAAATTATCCATGCACTACGGGCCAAGGATATTCGTGTATTCATCAATGGTCATGATCATGCCAACAACTTTCCATCAATGCACTACGGGCCAATGAGGACTTTTACCACATCATTTTTACGGTCATGATTATACAGATTAATCCCTGGTCATAATTATACCAAGTCCATCTATACACTACAGGCCACAGATGACTTTCAACAAAATATAAACATGAGGATGATGACAATGATATAAGAATTCAATAAAACAAGTTCAAGAATTAAATTATCCAGGAACTAATAACGTCCAAATTGTTAATATGATACTTCTTTGTAGAGTAAAATTCAAGAATGCTCAGAAGAATATTTTCATGAAAAGATATTGGATGAGGCGCAAATATCAAGGATATTCCACTAATTTCAAGGAGTATAGAAGTCAAAACTTTAATCAACTGAGTATAATAAAGAATGGAATAACAAAAGAAATCACCATGCATGCGGTACTTCCCATAGACAGGTTATTATAACAGAATAATAAATAACGGAACCAGGTCAGGCGTGATACGCACCGACAGGATATTCCAATAGAATAATAAAGAATGGAATAACAACAGAAATCACCATGCATGCGGTACCTCGCATAGACATGTTATTCCAACAGAATAATAAATAATTCTAACCGTGTCAAAGTAAATTAAGCACCGATGCGATGTTCCAACAGTAATAATAAAGAATGTAATAACAACAATGAAATCACCATGCATGCGGTACTTCATGTAGACATGTTATTTCAATGTAATAATAAATAACGTAACAAGGTCCGAAGCGTAAATGCATGCAGACGGATATTCCAAATGTAATAATAAAGAATGGAATAATGTAAGAATTTCACCAAGTATAGGGTAGACCATCACAGATACAAAGTTATTCCAATGTAATAATAAAGAATGGAATAACAAAAGTTCTCTTCGTGAATATGAAAAAATAATACCCTTTTTACGAGTACAACAAATAATATCCCTTACCTTATAAAGAAAGAGTACTCAAACCAGTAGGGCGAGGATATACTTGAAGAAACTTGCACTACGCTCAAAGCTTTCTTAAACGCTAAAGAAATACGCTCAAGATTATAGAAGAAGAATTCTCTCTACAGTTTCTCTCTCTAGAGTTTCAGTGAATTCTTAAGAAATAATGAAGGAATGAGCTTCTATTTATAGAAGAATGGACTGAATAATAACCAATCCATGAACGGTCCAGATTGATTTACTTTTAAATGGACGGTCCAAATTGGTTTATAATAAAATATAATATATTCTATTTAAAATCTAATTAAACGAATAACTTTATAAAAGTATTCTATTTTATATAAAAAGATTTTACTATGCAAACACTATGCATAATAAAATATAATATATTCTAATTATTGTCTAATAAAATAAATAACTTTATAAAAGTATTCTGCTTTATATAAAAAGATTTTATTATTAGCCTAATAAAACGAATAACTTTATAAAAGTATTCTGTTTCATAAAAAAAGCTTTTCTGTTTTATTACATTAATAATACTAATAAAACAAAACTCATATATATAATATATATATAACAATCGACAATAATTGAATCCAATAACGTGAGATACTATGCAGCAACTACTATAGCAATAATTGAATAAAACTGAGTGACTTCTCACGTAATCATCAATAATCAATACCGTGTACTACTATGGAACCACGCGTATTACTATACTTTTACTACTGGGTAGTTCAATAGTTTTAATGGTAAAACTTCCGTCGTTAATTTCATAAATATATTTTTGTCGTTTTCTCAATCCGACAATAATTCCGCTGAGGTCCACTTAATGATTGTGTTGTCATAAATTTAATATTCCTTGTTAAAACGAATATTCCCCGACCAATCGAATATTATATAACAACTTGCATACTTTACAAAATTTATAAATACTACCCACAACTATAACATTATCTCAAATTCACACCATAATATTAAAAAAAATATTTCGAGAAAATTTAAATCTTTATTCATAAAATTTGGGGTCTCACAACAATACTCAATTATAACATTTATATAATATTGGGTTAGATTAATAGGGTTTGGTGTTTAATACCTTTGATAAATGGACTAAGTTTTATTTAAGAAAAAATTTAATTATCCTTAATAATATTTTAAAGTATTTTAAAACATTTATTTGTCTTTTAAATCATTTATTTCTATTTATAAGTAATTAATGTTTACTTAAAATTTTACAAAAATATTGATTATTATTATTAAATAATTTATATTTATTTATTATAATTTTTATATCAATAATAATATTTTTCTCTAATTATTTAGTATTTATAAATAATTTATTCTAATTTCTTTATTAATAAGTTAATTATTAATAATATCAATATAATATAAAATAATTATTAGATTTATGTAAAAATATCATAATTTATTTATAATAATTTAATATAATTTGTAAAACTATTTTATATTTATTTATTAATTATTTCTAATTTTTATAATTTATTTTTAGAAAAATAATTTCTGTCTGTCGCTAAAGCCCTCCAGTGACATAAAGTGTCACTGTAGGTGTTCTTGAGTTTCTGGGTAGCAGTTTGGTCATGGTCGAGTGACTAGTTTGACCACTAATTAAAACGCTACTGATGATTGTAACGCCCGAGAAAAATCGGATTTTTATGACAATTAAATTTTTATTTGATTATGTGAATTAAATAAATTTATTATGTGAGTAAGCTATGTGAAGGTCGTTCTATGACCTAGAATGTGCTAATGTGGTTAGTAATCTGGCTATGTGCTAGAATTAATTATTTAGAATTTCTGAGACAAAAATAAATGTTTTTCGAGAAATTTCTGTAAAAACACCATTCATTCGTTTTTGTTCGGGGAATTATTTTGAAATTCTGAGAAACGCATAATGATAGAATATCGAGATAAGATGAAATATCTGATAATATTTCATATATGGCAAACAGAGTTTTCGCTTGCGGACTTAAAACCTAAGGGTTGAGTATATTGATTTCCGAGAAGGAAATGAAATGTGTAGAAGAATTTCGTTATTGTTAGAGCTTGTGTTATTCAAGTATGATGCTATTTAGTATCTATGTATAATACGATGAGTAAATACAAAGTACAATACGAGTATTATACGGAGAGAATACGTGAATTGTACGTATAGGATACGATTTGTAGTATAGAATTAAGTTAAAACTTAATGTTAATTCATTTGGGTTAGATTATAATTAGTCCAATTAATTGAATGAACAAGCCCAAGGGATTATTAGGTTAAGCCCATGTCAAGGCCCAATGTTAGATGGTTTAAGCCCAATGCAAGAAAACCGAACCGTGGATCGAACCGGTGGGTCACCGAATGGGTAAAACCCATGGGGCAACCCATGGGGATGACCCATGGGCAAGAGTGGGCCAGCCTTGGTGTGCAAAGCTGCAATGATTGGTCACCAAGCATTTTACTTGGTGACCAAGAGTGAATAATGAAGGAGGTGGTGGGGGGGTTAATGTCTAGATTGCCTCCATTCTATTTTCTATAAATAGGAAGCTAGGTTTGTTCATTTGAGAGTTTTTCAATTGCCTAACTTAGATTATTTGAGAGAGAAAGAGAGCTAGACTCACAAATCATACACTTTGGAAGCTTTGACTTAGAGTTTTCCAAGAGATTTCATAAGAGTTCTTGAGGTAATACTCCTTGTTTCTCATTTTCATGTCTTTTGATTTTCTTTTATCATGGAGAATCATAAATAGGTGGTATGTGTCTTGTATAGTGGATTAAAGATGACTTAGTATAGATTCAATATCTATAAGTCATGAGATCATAAGAATCATGAGGTTCGATATATTTTTAAATCATGGAAATATTGATTGTTGAGATCGATTGTTGATAAACGATTGAACTCCATCAATACGTTAATATATGCATCTTGCTTGGTTAGGATGTTGATTTGAAATCCATGGAGTATTCCATGTGATTTGGCCTAGAGAACGTCAGTAACGAAGTTATGGCAAATTTCATGGAAATAGACGTTGAGCATCGAAAACGTTAAGATTCCGGATTGGAGGTTAAAAGTTGTCGTGAGACTTGAAAACGTTGTTTTTCAATGTCAACACATGAGATAGCGTATTTAAGAGTTGTGGGTTCGAGAATCGTCAGATTCTGACTTAAAATGAAGAAAACGAGCATTGAATGCTCATTAACGTTTACGAACCTCTAGAAATTGAACTCGATAGTGAATTTTGAGTTATCGGATTCGAAAGTGTCGAATTCTTATATGAACGCGTAGAGTATGTCATTTATGAAGTGTAGGCTTTTGAACAGACCAAATCGGGCTTATAACGAAGAAGTTATGGCTCCAGGAATTTCACAAAATTTTCAAACTATTGGAATTATCTGATCGAGGTCCGCGCCGCTCCCTCCAGACGTAGTGTTAAATGCCGCGCACAAGCATCACCGGCATAGTTATGTTAAGTCATAAATGAAATAAGCAAATACATCGGTAGAACAAAGTCTCTCCGCATGTGTATGAGACCGGAACCTAGAACGTTAATCTTAATGGCAATACCAGCCTAGATCTAATACTAAACCCACGCCATGGCTCGAGTGCAAGGTTGTTGATAGTGACTTAGGTTTTGAATTTTGATTGTTCAGAGACCTAAAGAAGTAATGTTTGTACACATCATAAGTGTATTAAAACTATTCATATACTATCTATACAAGAGTATATGGTATTGAACTTAGGAATTGAATGCATGTTAATAAGTTATGAATGATGAACAAAGTTGGTACTTTATCAACGATGTTCGAGTCCGATTAATAACGCCACCAAGTTAATAAGCCGGATGAAGGGTAGTAAGTCGAGTTGACTTTATTATTAATATTAAGTTAGCTAAGACATAGAAGAGAAAAAAGTTGGTAGAAACAATGTGAACATTTGTTTAATAGCTAATTACAGTGTGCTTTGTGAATATATCATGTAGATTCTGTAAAGGCTGTGGTCAGTCGATTAAGTTATTTGAAGACACTAAAAGGCAAGTTTTCTTAACGCTTGTCTAACTTCCAAGTTAGATAAGTTTTATATGATTCTTTGAACTGAATTGAACGACTGGTTTCAAAGAAAGGGTCGATGCCAGATTTAATTCGGCTAGACTACTCGTAGTATATAGATTGAACATATTCATAAGGATTGTTGCGTAGATATTAGAGGGAATAAGTTATCGGTAGATTTGGTACCGATAAGGTTAAAAGAATTAGATGTAATTCTTGGTATGGATTGGTTGGTTAACCATAAGGCGATAATAGATTGCCATAGGAAAAGTGTAAACCTTCGGCTTTCTAAGAAAACCAAGGTGGTGTTCTTCGATAGTAAATCACCGAGACGCTCTTGTTGTCTATCGATGACACAAGCTAGGAAGATGTTGAGAAAAGGGTGTGTAGGATATCTGTGCCATGTTATGGATACCTAAAGAGTGGGAACATCATTGGACCAGATACCTATAGTTCAAGAGTTTGTGGATGTATTTCCGGAGGAGTTACAAGGTATTCCACCAGACAGGGAGGTTGAGTTTGTAATTGATCACATTGCATCGAACGACACCGGTTTCAAGGGCACCATATCGGATGGCGCCAATTGAGATGAAGGAGTTAATGGTTCAGTTGCAAGAACTATTAAATAGAAAGTACATTCAACCGAGTATGTCTCCTTGGGGAGCACCAGTGTTGTTTGTCAAGAAGAAGGATGGGTCGTTAAGACTTTGTATCGACTATCGAGAGTTGAACAAGTTAACGATTAAGAATAAATACCCGTTGCCCAGGATCAATGATCTATTTGATCAGTTGAAAGGGGCAAAATATTTTTCTAAAATAGATTTGCGTATGGAGTATCATCAGTTAAAGGTGAGGAAGTAGGATGAACCTAAGACGACGTTCAGAACTCGTTATGGTCATTACAAGTTTCTGGTGATGTCGTCTGGGTTGACTAATGTGCCAGCCGCATTTATGGATATGATGAACAGAGTGTTCAAACAATATTTGGACAAGTTCATCGTAGTGTTCATTGATGATATTCTAGTATATTCAAAGACGTCAGAAGATCATGCAGAACATTTAAGAATAGTATTGGAAACACTAAGAAAATAAAGGTTGTATGCGAAATTCACGAAGTGTGGATTTTGTCTTGAACGAGTGAAGTTTCTAGGGCATGTTATTGATAAGGATGGCATTTCCGTAGATCCAGCAAAAGTAGAAGCAGTTAATGAGTGGGAACAAACAAAAATGCCAACCGAGGTTCGAAGTTTTCTGGGGTTAGCGGGATACTATAGAAGGTTCATTCCGGACTTTCTAAAATAGCGACTCCAATGACAAATTTGACAAGAAAGTCGGTGAAGTATGTGTGGACTGAAAAATGTGAGAACAGTGTTCAGGAGTTGAAGAAGAGGTTAAGTGAGGCACTTGTATTGTCCTTACCAGATGATATAGGGAACTTTGTAGTATATAGCGATGCTTCGCATAAAGGACTGGGTTGCGTGCTCATGCAACATGGCAAAGTCATTGCGTATGCGTCACGTCAATTGAAGGATTATGAGAAGGACTATCCTACTCACGATCTGGAATTGGCAGCTGTAGTTTTTGCCTTGAAGATATGGAGGCATTATCTATATGGTGAGAAGTGTGAGATATACATGGACCACAAAAGTCGGCAATATATCTTCACACAGAAGGAGTTGAACATTAGACAAAGAAGGGGGTTAGAGCTGATAAAAGATTATGATTGTGATATTTTATATCATCCGAGAAAGGCAAATGTAGTAGCCGATGAGCTAAGTAAGAAGGGTAGAGAGAAACTATCAATGTTAACAACTCAGAATGAGTTGATAACAACGATGGCCAGAATGGAGTTAGAAGTTAAGTTACTGGAGGAAGCGGGGAAAATGTTATTTTCCATGGAAACCCAACCGACCATAGCGGAACTGGTTAAGGGAGTACAATTAAGTAACGAAGAATGCAAGCAGATAAAGAAGAGAATAGAAGATGAAGATAAGACTAGGTATAACCTCGATAAGGAGGGAGTACTTCGTTTTGAAGGAAGAATTTGGGTTTCGAATGATTTTGAATTAAATGAAGAAATAATGATGGAGGCTCATAGTTCGAGGTACTTGATACATCTCGGTAGTATGAAGATGTATTAAGACCTTCGTCAGAACTTTTGGTGGCCAAACATGAAAAGGGAGATAGAAGAATATGTTAGTAGGTGCTTAACTTGTCAAAAAGTTAAGGCTGAACACCAATGACCTAGCGGGTTGTTGCAACCGTTAGAAATTCCAGAGTGGAAATGGGAGCATGTCACAATGGTTTTGTGGTGGGACTTCCAACAACAAGAAAAGGATACGATGCTATTTGGGTGATAGTGGATCGATTGACGAAATTGGCTCATTTTCTACCAATAGGAGTTAGGTATAACCTTGACCAGTTAGCTAAGCTGTATGTCAAGAAAATTATTTCGGATATGGAGTACCTATTTCGATTGTGTCGATCGTGATCCACGATTCCATCAAACTTTTGGAGGATTTTGTAAGAGAAAATGGGAATGCGATTAAGATTGAGTACGACGATCATCATCGTATCGATGGTCGTGAGTGAACGGACAATTCAAATGCTTGAAGATATGTTAAGATCTTGCGTTATGGATTTCAAAGGGAGTTGGGACCAGTATCTACCGTTGGTGGAATTTTCGTACAACAATAGTTTTTACGCTAGTATAGGCATGCCGCCTTACGAAGCGTTATATGGAAGAAAGTGCCCAACTCCATTGTGTTGGGATGAGGTGGGTGAACGTCGGATGTTGGGACCTGAGATGGTACATCAAATGACGGACATGGTGAAGTTAATACCTGCTCGATTAGTTGCTGCTCAGGATAGGCAGAAGAAGTATGTGGATCCTCACAGAGAAAATAGAGAATTCGATGTAAGATCTTTTATTTTTTTGAAAGTATCGCCTTGGAAGGGGAAGATACATTTTGGGAAGAAAGAGAAGTTAAGTCCAAGGTTTGTAGGACCTTTTGAGATTTTAAGAAGGGTATGAGAGGTGGCTTATGAAGTAGCCTTACCTCCAGAAATGGAACGCATTCATAATGTGTTTCATGTGTCTATGTTGCATCCTTATAAACTGGACTATAAACACATAATAGAGTATGAATCTATCCAGATAGAGAAAGATTTGTCCTATGAGGAACTTCCAATTCAAATTATTGATAGGAAGGAACAAGTATTAAGAAATAAGGTCATACCTTCAGTGAAGGTGTTATGGAGAAACCACAATGCTGAAGAAGCAACGTGGGAGCTCGAGAGTAAAATGAAGGAAGATTTTCCTCATTTGTTCATGTAATTATAAGCTAAGATTCTAGGGATAGAATCCTTATAAGGGGGAGAAAATGTAACACCCGAAAAAAATTATATTTTTATGATAATTAAATTTTTATTTAATGATGTGAATTAAATGCATTTAATTGATTTATTATGTGAGTAAGCTATGTGAAGGTCATTCTATGACCTAGAATTTGCTAATGTGGTTAGTAATCTGACTATGTGCTAGAATTAATTGTTTAGAATTTCCAAGACGAAAATAAATGTGTTCCGAGAAATTTTCGTAAAAACACTATTCATCCGTTTCTGTTCGGGGAATTATTTTGAAATTCTGAGAAATGCGTAATGATAGAATATCGAGATAAAATGAAATATCTGATAATATTTCATTTATGGCAAATGGAGTTTTCACCTGCAGACTTAAAACCTAAGGGTTGAGTATATTGATTTTCGAGAAAGAAATGAAATGTGTAGAAGAATTTCGTTATTGTTAGAGCTTGTGTTATTCAAGTATGATGCTATTTAGTATCTATGTATAATACGATGAGTAAATACAAAGTACAATATGAGTATCGTACGAGTATTATACGGAGAGAATACGTGAATTGTACGTATAGGATACGATTCGTAGTATTGAATTCAGTTAAGACTTAATGTTAATTCATTTGGGTTGGATTATAATTAGTCCAATTAATTGAATGAACAAGCCCAAGTCAAGGCCCAATGTTAGATGGTTTAAGCCCAATGCAAGAAGATCGAACCGTGGATCGAACTGGTGGGTCACTGAATGGGTAAAACCCATGGGGCAACCCATGGGGATGACCCATGGGCAAGAGTGGGCGTCTCTTGTGTGTGCAAGTTTAATGCTTGGTCACCAAACATTTTACTTGGTGACCAAGAGTGAATAGTAAGGAGGTGGTGGGGGTTTAATGTCTAGATTGCCCTCCATTCTATTTTCCATGAATAGGAAGCTACGTTTGGTCATTCAAGAGTTTTCCAATTGCCCAACTTAGATTATTTGAGAGAGAAAGAGAGCTAGACTCACAAATCATACACTTTGGAAGCTTCGACTTAGAGTTTTCCAAGAGATTTGATAAGAGTTCTTGAGGTAATACTCCTTGTTTCTCATTTTCATGTCTTTTGATTTTCTTTTATCATGGAGAATCATAAATAGGTGGTATGTGTCTTGTATAGTGGATTAAAGATGACTTAGTATAGATTCAATATCTATAAGTCATGAGATCATAAGAATCATGAGGTTCGATATAGTTTTAAATCATGGAAATATTGATTGTTGAGATCGATTGTTGATAAACGATTGAACTCCATCAATAAGTTAATATATGCATCTTGCTTGGTTAGGATGTAGATTTGAAATCCATGGAGTATTCCATGTGATTTGGCCTAGAGAACGTTACTAATTTAGTTATGACGAATTTCACGGAAATAAACGTTGAACATCAAAAACGTTGAGATTCCGGATTGGAGGTCAAAAGTTGTCGTGAAACTAGAAAACGTTGTTTTTCAATGTCAACACGTGAGATAGGGTATTTAAGAGTTGTAGGTTCGAGAATCGTCGGATTCCGACTTAAAACGAAGAAAATGAGCATTGAACGCTCATTAACGTTTACGAACGTCTAGAAATTGAACTCGATAGTGAATTTTGAGTTATCGGATTCGAAAGTGTCGAATTCTTATATGAACATGTAGAGTATGTAATTTATGACGTGTAGGCTTTTGAATGGACCAAATCGGGCTTATAACGAAGAAGTTTAGCTCCGGGAATTTCACAAAATTTTCAAACTGTTGGAATTATCGATGTATCGAGGTCCAGCCGCAGCCACCATATATATGTTAAATTCCGTCATGCAATGCTTAAAGACAAGAATGTTGGCTACGCTAAATGAAATACCAGCATGCCATCGGTAGAGCTAAGTCTTAGCTTGTAGTCACCGTAGACCGAACCTAGACAATGCTTAATCGAAATATAGCCAGCCTAAGACTAAGAAGCCCATGCCATGCTGCCATGAGTGCAAGGTTATTGATAGTGACTTAGGTTTTGAATTTCGATTGTTCAGAGACCTAAAGAAGTAATGTTTGTACACATCATAAGTGTATTAAAACTATTCATATACTATCTATACAAGAGTATATGGTATTGAACTTAGGAATTGAATGCATGTTAATAAGTTATGAATGATGAACAAAGTTGGTACTTTATCAACGATGTTCGAGTTCAATTAATAACATCAGTTGGTTAATAAGCCGGGATGAAGGGTAGTAAGTCGAGTTGACTTTATTATTAATATGATGTTAACGAAGACATAGAAGAGAATGAAGTTGGTAGAAACAATGTGAACATTTGTTTAATAGCTAATTACAGTGTGCTATGTGAATATATCATGTAGATTCTGTAAAGGCTGTGGTCAGTCGATTAAGTTATTTGAAGACGCTGAAAGGAAAGTTTTCTTAACGCTTGTCTAACTTCCAAGTTAGCCATGTTTTATGTGATTTGTTGAACTGAATTGCACGACTGGTTTCAAAGAAAGGGTCGATGCCAGATTTAATTCGGCTAGACTACTCGTAGTATATAGATTGATTTGTATTTATATCTTTCTATATAGAAATGTTAACTCTATCATATGCCAAGTAATTGGTACGGATGTGAAGGTAAGGTTTGTCTATGAACAAACAAAAGTATTTTTCATAGATTATTCAATGGGCACGCGAGTTTGCCAAATGTTAAACGTAAATACGTTTAACGAATGAGTGTTGATCAACATAGAGTACTATAGGCTGATCACCTAGAAGTGCTCATAAGTAATGTGGATATATAGCCTTAGTGCTGTGATATCCTTTTCAAGTATGAAAACAAAAAGCTACTGTTCATGGTCTATCGACCGGTTCAGAAATTCCTAATCTACTCTATACCTTGGGAATTTAATCTTCACTAATCTTGATTAGGGTTTTGTTTCTAATGATTAGGAATGTTAAGTAATGTTTATTAGTACTTAATTAAAGTTTACTAACCATGATTAGGTGTTAACATAAGCTAATTAGAGTTGGTTTAGCTAATTAGGGTTAAGTTTACAAATTAGGGTTAGGGTTTGTTAATCTAGGATTGTTAACCTAAATTTCTCACTAATCCTAACAAGCACGACAAAGCGTTTTGTCAGTGTAAGCACGACAAAGCAACTTGTCAAAATAATTTTACCGAAAAGTCTGATTACGGGGAAAAAAAATTTAAGCATGATGTGTCAAGCACGACGTTTTTTGGAGAAAAATTTATTTGGTCAAATTTGTCAAACAAAGTATATATTAATACATAACACATTCAGAACGGAGAAATTTTATTTATATAACGGGATTTTACACATATGAGTCTTATCAGGGTTTTGGATTTTTACAGTTCGACCAGTTGCAAGGAGCACAATTCTTTTCAAAGATCGATCTTTGTTCTGGATATCATCAGCTGGAGATTAAAACTGAGGATATTCCAAAGACTGCCTTCAGGACTCGGTACGGGCATTATGAATTCTTAGTCATTTCCTTTGGATTGACTAATGCTCCTGCTACTTCCATGGATATGATGAACCGTGTGTTCAAGGAATATTTGGATCAGTTCATTGTTATCTTTATTGATGACATCCTCATTTACTCCAAAAGCCATGAAGATCATGAGCACCATTTGAAGCGGGTACTTCAAAGGCTTCGTGACAACAAGCTATATGCCAAGCTGAAGAAATGCGAGTTTTAGTTGAGGAAGTAGCAGTTCTTGGGCACGTGGTGTCAAAACATGGAGTATCCGTTGACCCAGCGAAGATTGAAGCAATACAAAGTTGGGAGCAACCGAAGTCGGTGACCGAAGTGCGTAGCTTTTTGGGCTTAGCTGGTTATTATCGAAGATTCATGGAAGGATTTTCTCGAATCACTACTCTGTTAACTTAGCTGACTCGAAAAGATACAAAATTCGTATGGAGCGAGGAATGTGAGAAGATTTTCCAAGAGCTCAAGAGGAGACTCATTTCAGCGCATGTTCTAACAATACCATCTGGTTCAGATGGATTTGTTATCTACAACGATGCTTCAGGTAAAGGGTTAGGATGTGTTCTCATGCAACATGGAAAAGTCATAGCTTATGCCTCGCGATAAATCAAAGAATATGAGAGGAATTACTGTAGACACTCGAAATTTCATTTTCCTGTTACTAACTATGCAAGAGGGCAAAATCGACTTTTTCACACTCCAGAGATAACCCTGGAGGACCACAACATCAATTCTAACCCCGGAGATAGCTTGAAAAATCAAGTGCAAAGCCCGGACTCAACCCCGGGAGGTCAAGACAACCTAAGAGATAACCCGGAGGACATTCAGAGTCAATAGTAGTCTAATCTCAGATATAACCCTGAGTAACGTCTACTATCTGCCCAAATCAGAGATAACCCCGGTGAGGAGTAAAATTGTCATCTTGCCACCTCAACCCCCAGCGCGCTGTCTCAACACTTCATACATACATTTCTACACAACAATGTCCCACAAAAGCCTAGGAGTTCCAATCCCAAGTGACTATTACGTGTGGCAGCACACCAGATAGAGTTTGAAGCGTGAAGACCATGAGTATGGTCCGCTCTTCCTGACTTCGTACAACCTATAATCCCATGTCATTGCGTAACTCTCGACAAAAGTGGTCCGAAGAAGGTCTTGTACACCTCATTCAGATGCTTAGATTGAAGTTCTACAAGTTCGAGTAGACATCACAGTGCACGAGTGCACGTACTACGAGATGGCAGGACTCATGAGCCAGGGCACCCCGGGCGTGGCAGTGCATGCATCTGATTGCCAGCAGTACACCTACGACCACCAGTTCTATAAATATAGAGTTTGGGGTGGCCAGTTATAAGAAAAAAGGCGAGGAAGCTCTGTCCAATTTGCTTTGTACACACTATAAAATGAGTGCTTTCTCATTTTAAACACTTGTGAGCTCATATATTGTCAAATTTTTACCGGCGGGAGCCGAGTTTTCATCCACTTAAAGCTATAGAAGTCTTCTTTGGCAGTCCACTATAAGCCTTCTTACACACTTTAAAGCATTTCTCTTCATCTTTGCACACTCTTTCTTCACGTTGAGAGTCGTGTTGTGTTTGTATGCCTGCATTTCATCAAGTGGTTTTCATTTCATTTGTATATATATATTTATATATATATATATATATATATATATATATATAAAAAATAAATGCTCCGGACTTGAGTCCGGGCTCAATCGAGGCATAACTCAATAATGTTAGTCCATATATATATATATATATATATACACTTATATATATGAACAGTTGTCGAACTCTGTTCGATGAGCCTAAATTTTATATCTGAAGCGTTTACTGCTTTTATATATACATATATACTTATATATATGAACTGTTGTCGAACTCTGTTCGATGAGCCTGAATTTTATATCCGGTGCATTTACCGCTTATATATATATATATTTACATTTCTTCCAGGCCTGGAGTTTACTTCGTGACCTTTTAATGCATTATTTACATTCCGTCCCGCCTGGAGTTTACTTCGTGGCGGTTGATCGTTTTTACTGCTTTATTTACATTCCGTCCCGCCTGGAATTTACTTAGTGGTGGTTGATCACATTTACTGCTTTATTTACATTTCTGATCCCCCATGGAGGTGCTTCGTGGTGGTTGATCATGTCTCTATATATATATTTACAACTTTTATACATTTACATTTCGGATCCCACATGGAGGTGTTTCGTGGTGGTTGATCATGTCTCTATATATATATTTACCGCTTTTATATATTTACATTTCCGATCCCCCATGGAGGTGCTTCGTGGTGGTTAATCATGTTTATATATATATATTTATAGCTTTTATATATATAACTGCTTATTGAAAAGTGGCAGTCACCATGGTAACACGGATGTCGGGGGGTGCCTAACACCTTCCCTCCACATAATCAAGCCCCCGAACCCAAATGAATCTCGGTTTCACAGCTCTGCTTAGCAAAGGTCACAAAATCGGGTCAATGTGTTAACCTTTTCTCGATTAAGGTTGTGCAACCAAGCTAAAAACACAAATCGGCGACTCTTACAGTCAAATCGTCGACATGATACATGTCGGACCTTTTTCACTTGTTTTTCCAAACAAATCTCACATAACATGAGAACACCAAAGAACAAGAAACGAAAAGGGACAAATAAAAAAATCCCGACGTCGACAGGTGGCGACTCTACTGGGGACTCCAGTAAAGGGCTTAAGCCGCTACTACAATCTTTTCAAAACTATTATTTGCTTGTGTGTGGATGTTGCATTTACATTTTTTGATGAATGTGTACGAATGCATTTTACTTACTACACTGCAATATATCTATCTGTGATATTATTGCTCCGCACATGTCATCATTTTCATAAACGATGAGACACGTGGTATGTGAATATATGTTGTGTGGTTCCTCCACCAGGAGACTATCCTGTCGGTGTTTGATTACTAGACTCGTAGGAAGACTAATTCCAACGAGGCTCAGGAAAGGCACCACCCAGATTCGCTCCAGCTGAAAGATCGGATTAACTTCCCGTCAAGTAGATTGCGATGATCTGGGAACCTTCATTCCAAAAAGCCGCTAGAGTAACCTAAGATAGGTCAGCCTCTGATAAACCAAACGTGGAGGAAAGTCTCTTCATACTTTCCATTTTCAATTACATGTAAAGATAATTACTTGTAATTTCATTCCATGTTCATCTCTATGTAATGGAAAATATGAAGAATATTTGCACATGCATATTAAAGACTTGACATGCTATAAATTGACACCCGTTTTTGAAGGATAATATTCCGAAAATGGACACATTATGAGAGCATGTTAACATTTATACATTCCCTAAGACTAAACTACATAAGTTTTTGTAGGGAAACAATTGGGCCTGTTACCCGTTCAAAATCCAAAAAGGCCATAATCCTACAACCAATTATGTCTTCATCTGACCAGCCTGATCCTATTCCTGTCTCTCGTAAGGAGTTCGAAAGATTAATCTATCAAATTACAGAGTTGGCTGTTATGCTCAAAGAAGTACACTAATCTACTCAGGGTCCATAAATACCCATCCACATAGAATCCCCTGCATATGGAGGAACCCAGGGCCAAATAATGCCTACTCAATCGGAGTCATTCATACCACGGGGCAGTTAGGGTATTGGCAAAAAGATGGAAATCCAGATACCTAAACCTCATTCCAATAAAGAAATCACAAATCTCAAGGATGATCGAGAAACTAGGGATATAAGAAAGAAAGTCCAACAAATGGAGGAAACCATCCGGTCAATCAAAGAGGCTGGAAACTATGGTAGTGTCACCTATTCAGATCTCTGCATATTCCTAGGGGCTCGATATCCTGACAAATTCAAAGTCCTAGAGTTTGAAAAGTACAATGGGGCTGGCGATCCCTATACGCACCTAAAAGTATATATTGGCAAGTTGGGGTCTTATGTTAAAGATGAAAGCCTCAGGATGCAACTTTTCCAAAAAAGTCTCACTGGAGAGGCTAAAGCCTGGTATGCCCGACTTGACAATGCCAAAATCCACAACTGGGAAGAATTGGCCCACGCCTTTCTAAATCAGTATATTTTTTAGTCACAAATGGCACCAGATCGATACCAAGTGACTAAAGTCAAGAAGCAAAGTACTGAATCTTTCCGAGAATATGCCCAAAGGTGGAGACATCTAGCAGCACAAGTCATTCCATCAATGATAGAAACTGAGATGGTAATGACGTTTATTGATATCCAGGAGGCTCCTTACTATGAGAGAATCCTAGCAGGCATAGGAAATCCATTCTAAAAAATGATCAAGCATGGCAAAATGGCAGAGATGGGTTTAAAGGTAGGCAAGATTAAAGACTTCACTGCCTTGGAAGTAGTCACCAAGCATACACAGACTGGCAAGTATACGAGCGATTCCAAGGGGGTACCCGATAAAGGCACTGAAGATGTATCCCTTGTTGTACAGGGGCAAGCTAGTAGACCAACCTACAGTCCCCCCATTTGGAAAAAAGCAAGACAATCTGCCATTTCAACAACAGACTACATTTAACCAATTCTAGGACAGGAAAAGAAAATTTGAGAGAACGAAAAATCGGGTGTTCACTCCACTAGGCGATTCTCTTGAAAATGTATTGGTGGTATTGATGGATCATAAGAAAATTACCGAACTGGCTCCACCTTTGGAACCAGGGAGAAAATGATACAATCCAAGCAAGAGATGTGCTTACCACTCAGGGTCTCCAGGACACGATACACAAGATTGTTGGTCCTTAAAGCATAAAATTCAAAATTTGATTGAAACTGGTAGTATTGTGGTCCAACAACCTGACCAACAAAATGTCAACACCAACCTTCTGTTGTAGCATGATACGGAGGAAGTAAACATGATCGGGTCAGGAAGTGCTGAAATGTATCCAATTCGTAAGTACATACGAAGGATGGAGGAATACCCCCAAAGGCACATAACAAATGTCCTAAAGTGAGAAAAATCGGAGGAGAGTATCACAGTAATGCAAAAATTAGAGATGATCTAGAATCAAGTAAATCTGCTAGCTAAGCTGATAGTGCGCCAACATCAAGATACGAGGCAGTTCTTCACTCAACTATTAGAAGGCCAAGAAAATGGGGATGATATAATTGCTAGAAGATCTCGCCAGCGGAAAAATCGCTCGGGGGAATGCGAATTCTCAAAGAAGAAAGATCAAACAACCTCCACAAGAGCCCAAAAATTCACCCTTTTGAGCAAATCAAATGAAGAAATGTTATACTTTCTGATAAGCGAAGGAAGGATTACTGAGTTGCTGCCTCCTCTAAATCCCAAGATAAAAAGTTATGATTCCACCAAGATATGTCTCTACCATTCTAACTCACTTGGACATACGACTGAGGAATGCTGGTCTTTACGACATAAAATCCAGGATCTTATTAAAAATGGAGAGCTGGAGATAGAATTCCCCATGACCAAAAAAGGCAAAAAAGAAATAAAAAGCTTAATATGTCTACTCGAGACAGGTAGTTCAGAGGAGGTAAAGGCCATGAGCACCAATCCTGGAAGAACACAAGATGGATTGATCCTAATGCATCGAATGATAGAGGAGACACGGGAATTCCGAAAGGATATTCCTCCGCCAACATCAAACATCTTATGGTCCAAAGATATCAACCACGTTCTTGATTTTATCACCTTTGATGATGAGGAGGAAATACTAATCCTGTCCAAGGAAGGAAAAGACAAAAAGGAAAATCCTTGCAAGAAATGTAACCACAGTTCGGGGGAGATTTCATGGTCGAATCCTCTCAAGCCTGGGAAAAATGCGAAGGAATAGATGAAAGAAAAGATGGTGAGATTGTCGGGGAAGCCAACCCATTGAAGAATCCAGAGTTCATCCCTTTTTGCGATGAGTCCAGTTCAAGCGTCCATGAGGAATGTATTGCATCAGGGGGAGATCAAGTTATGGCCATAACCGAAGATATTTAGGATCAAGAGGTGACCTCTATCGCGAGCCTTGAAGGCAACATCACCACTGACAACTGGACTATTAGGCCTCAACTAGCCAAGAAGATGTAGATCCAGGGGTTAAAGTTGTGAGTTCCAGAAGATGTTGGGACGGTATCACTTTTTTCGCAGTATGCCTTTTATTTTCCATGCATGTAAATATTGAAAAAATCAAAAAAAATCAAAAAATCAAAAATCAATAAATCAAATCAGTTAGGTTTCAGCTCATAGGGCGAACTACGTCGACCTGATCTCCTCGATACTTGGGAGTACGTAGGCAACCATTTTATATGGCCCAATCGCAATAAAACAAAAACAACAAAAATATTTCTATACCATTCTCTACAAACAAAAACAATAAAAACATTTCTACACCTTTCTCTACAAACAAAAATATTTCTACATCTTTCTACCCTTACACTATTCAGCGTTGAACCTCTTACACCAGGCCTGAACTACAAAAGACCTGATATCCCATCATCAATGGGAGTACGTAGGCAGCCATTTATTGTGCGATCAAATCAAACAAAAATCCAAAAAACCCAAAACAAACACTTCAATGTCATTCCATCAAATCTGACACAAGTCCTAGAAAGGAAGAAACAATGATACACCAAGACAACTAGAAACGAGCAACTTCAAAGCCGACACCCTCAATCACAAGTCTTCATCAAATCAGAAAAAAACCATCAAGTCTAATTGTGAGAACAAGTTAGGAGGGCATCCAAAGCCCAAATCTATTACCTGCTCACTATATAGTATAGAGGTAAAAGGCTCTTGCGACCTCAGCATCTTATCAGCCTATCTTTCAAAGAAAATATCCCAGACAATAAGCAAGGCTGGGTTAATTTTAAAATCAGCGACAACCCGATGTTGCGATCCTTACAACCAAACTAGGGAAATCTCGGAAACAGAGACAACTCAACACTGAGGCATTTATCAATAATCCTAAAGAGGAAAATGAACCAGTCAGCACCATCAGCATGGTACATCATCATCAGAGCTTCTCTCACATCGTCTCACTATCGATTCGATATGATCATTTGGTCTTTTTTAATTATATTATTCTCAGAATTAATAATCCACATGTGAGGTATGACTCTTTCATCTCTTTATGAGATTTTAGTCTCCATTTACATGCATTAGCGATAATATACATGTTAAGTATTCTTAGAAAGAGGTTTTTTCTTAACTTGTTATGAATGAGATTAATTTTCATAAGTGTCCGTGGGGCGAGAATCACGAGAACGATTAGAGATTTAAGACTATTCACCTTTTGATTGGGCACGACATCCCGGTTCAAAGTGATTTTAGAAACAGACTTAACCTCATATGCATGTTTGCACTTTATGATTACCCTCACTCTTAGTTGTGGGGTATGAAGCTATGGCAAAAATAATGGCAAATAATGAAAAGATAAAACATAAATCGCCAGCCTAATGTCTCGAATCGTGGCCTAGGTTACTCGAGTAATTAAGCCCGAGGGGTGACTTTACACCTGGTGCCCTAAAGCCATCTAGTTTGGGAGTCATCGGCCTAATGGTCGTTACATTGGGTAACTTAGCGCCTAAGAAAGCAAGCATTGCAAAAGGCAAAACCTTAGCAGATCCAAATCATAGCGTAGGTTACTCGAGTAATTAAGCCCGCGGGGTGTCTTTACACCTAGTGCCCTAAAGCCCTCTGGTTTTGGAGTCACCTACTAACGCTTTCGTTACATTGGGTGAATTAGAGCCTAAGAAAATGGACATGGCGAACTCGGGGAAAGAAATAAATGATTATTGCTGCGACTTATCTCGAAGCGTGGCCTTTATTACTCTAGCCAGTAAACCCGAAGGGGTGTCTTAACCCCTAGTACCCTAAAGCCCTCCGATTTGGGATTCATTGGTTTAAAACTCGTTACATGGGTAATTCTGAATAGCCTAAGAAAATGAGACAAGATTAGGCGAGAAAAAAGAAAATTTGCCAAGGCAGAGAAGTAAAGCCCCTGCTAAGAGTTGCGTCACTCATAGTGCGTGTGTCATATGAAGTCAATTCTGCAAAGAATAACGTCTAGAGCGAAGATGAAGTTTCTTTGATAAAGGGAGATAAGTCTTTTAAAATCTAATCCCGCCCATGAATAATGACCATGGATGTTTACAAATTTCCTTGCGATTTCATAACTTATTCCATTTCATAATTTGTACTTCAAATGCCTCATTCACAAGAGTATACTAATCCTGACGGCCAAGTTGTCAAGCTTTTTGTACATTTTTCTCTTTTGATGTACAGGATATTGCTCACTCATGACTTGGTCAACAAGGAGAGTTTCCCATATGAATCCCTGATAACAACATGTGAAAGGACTGGGGCATTTTTTAATTCCAAGAAATTGAAGGAGTTTAAGGTGAGATCAAGCTTTTTATCAAAAGAAAGGAGAGAACTCCTGAAGGAAATCATAGCGACGTAAGCTTGCCTCTACAGAAGAAGGGGATTTTTTCAAAAAAGTCCTTAATTCAAGAGCAGAAGGCCAATGACGAAAGGTCTAGCGAATAAAATTCTCACCATCAAATGTGTCAACCCGCGTCAAGTCCTCACGAGTCGAGGCCTCTACACCGAAGTTCAAATCTGGGCAGCGAAAGAATGGGTTGTACCCTCCAGGGATGTCAGCAGCATTCAGATCATCAGTTCAACCGGATTGCGAATCAAAACCTCAAGGGAATGGGGCACAAACACCCCTACAGTGAAAAAAACTCCAAATCGCCTCAGAAAGGGTAAGGTAAGTTTCTACTCTAGACGCTTTAAAATGTGCATCAACCTAGGATAATAGACTCCTAAGGAAAAATCTAGGTCATCACATCATGCATGATCTGCACATGTGCAAAAGCGCTACATCAGCATACATATCCATCAACATTTAGCATGCATCTCCTATATATTTAAAATATGTGCGCACATTAAATGTTTAGATTAGAGAAAAATTCCGTCGTAGACATTAGTTGGTTGTCATCAATCCAGCGTAACATCGAGCAGAGTTTGGTGAATTAAGTCGTTCAATATTACTTTAGTGAAGGTATCGGAAGAACCGGTATTCTAAACCATTGGCATCAATTCTGCATAACATCGAGACATTTCAGCGATGAAAGCTTTGTATACCACCGTTCGAGTGGGAACCAAAATAGTTTGGTGATGTCAGCGTAGAAAACCACCAGCAGGGTAAGCACCGTTGTAACCTACCAGTGTATGCATCGGAAAGGTCCGATGATTTCAGAACTTCATCCCCAACAGAGATGTAGAAAACATCTCAACTTATCATCATCAAACAAGCATCAGCAACACTGATAAAAAGTCCAAATCGTTGGAGTCAACACCAACAACAACCAGTAAAGGTAAATGCAATTTTCATTTGCGATGTGCGAAGTGCGATTTGAGAGTTGCAATTTGCGATATGCGAAATGCGATGTGCGAATTGTGAAGTGCGATTGGCCAAATGCGAAGTGTGAAATGCGATATACGACTTGCGAACTATGATTTACGAAAGCATTTTAACATTCATCATAACATTCATTACATTGCGATTTACATCATTCAAAATACCTTATCATATTTCAAGTGTCTAGTTATCTTTATCATGTCCATTTCATTGCATTGCATGAACATGATAAAGAGGGGCATCTAAAGACACTCAAAATTTTGTTTTCCTGTTACTAACTATGTAGGAGGGCAAAAGTGACTTTTTCATACTCCAGAGATAACCCTGGAGGACCACAACATCAATTCTAACCCCGAAGATAGCCTGGGAAATCAAGTGCAAAGCCCGAACTCAACCCCGGGAGGTCAAGACAACCTAAGAGATAACCCAGAGGACATTCAGAGTCAATAGTAGTCTAATCTCAGATATAACCCTGAGTAACGTCTACTATCTGCCCAAATAAGAGATAACCCCGGTGAGGAGTAAAATTGTCATCTTGCCACCTCAACCCCCAGCGCGCCGTCTCAACACTTCATACATACATTTCTACACAACAATGTCCCACAAAAGCCTAGGAGTTCCAATCCCAAGTGACTATTACGTGTGGCAGCACACCAGATAGAATTTGAAGCGTGAAGACCATGAGTATGGTCCGTTCTTCCTAACTTCGTACAACCTATAATCCCATGTCATTGCATAACTCTCGACAAAAGTGGTCCGAAGAAGGTCTTGTACACCTCATTCAGATGCTTAGATTGAAGTTCTACAAGTTCGAGTAGACATCACAGTGCACGAGTGCACGTACTTCGAGATGGCAGGACCCGCGGAGCCCAGGGCACCCCGGGCAGCCGCAGGTGCATCTACGACTGCCGCAGGTACACCTACGACCACCAGTTCTATAAATATAGAGTTTGGGGTGGCCAGTTATAAGAAAAAAGGTGAGGAAGCTCTGTCCAATTTGCTTTGTACACACTATAAAATGAGTGCTTTCTCATTTTAAACACTTGTGAGCTCATATATTGTCAAATTTTTACCGGCGGGAGCCGAGTTTTCATCCACTTAAAGCTATAGAAGTCTTCTTTGGCAGTCCACTATAAGCCTTCTTACACACTTTAAAGCATTTCTCTTCATCTTTGCACACACTCTTCTTCACGTTGAGAGTCGTGTTGTGTTTGTATGCCCAGACTTCAGTCCGTGGTTTTCATTTCTGTTTGTATATATATACTTATATATATATATATTATATATGGACTAACATTATCGAGTTATGCTTCGATTGAGCCTGGACTCACGTTCGGAGCGTTTATTTACTTTTATATATATACCTATATATATGAACTGTTGTCAAACTTTGTTCGATGAGCCTGAATTTTATATCTGGAGCGTTTACTACTTTTATATATATATATATATATATATATACTTATATATATGAACTATTGTCGAACTCTGTTCGATGAGCCTGGATTTTATATTCGGAGTGTTTACTACTTATATATATATATATATATATATACATTTTTGTCAGTCCTGGAGTTTAGTTCGTGGCCTTTTACTTCTTTATTTACATTTCGTCCTGCCTGGAGTTTACTTCGTGGCGGTTGATCGTTTTTACTGCTTTATTTACATTCCGTCCCGCCTGGAATTTACTTCGTGGTGGTTGATCACATTTACTGCTTTATTTACATTTCTGATCCCCCATGGAGGTGCTTCGTGGTGGTTGATCATGTCTCTATATATATTTACCACTTTTATACATTTACATTTCTGATCCCCCATGGAGGTGCTTCGTGGTGGTTGATCATGTCTCTATATATATTTACTGCTTTTATATATTTACATTTCTGATCCCCATGGAGGTGCTTCGTGGTGGTTGTTCATATTTGTATATATATATTTTCTGACTTTTATATATATAATCTGGTTATTGCTTTTTATATAAACTACGACATCATGTGAGCCTAGGAATCATGTGATCACAAATTCATTCTTCAATCTAGATTCTTCAAGTGATGGACATTTTTAGTCAGATGTGACTTGTAAATTATTCACGGTGTTTGAATTTCCTTAGATGGCTTTCATGCCCATGAAGAGTTCGGCACTGCAATATATTATTTTCTCGAAGATGCTTCGCATTTCGAAAATAAAAGAAAACAAGACGAACATTTAATAATAAAATGAAAGTATGAAAAGGTCTCAATTACTATTGAGCACAGGGTTTGAAAACCCTATTTTACAAAACTTCACTGCTATATCATGTTTAAAACTGAAATTTTCATATAAATTCAAACCCTTTAAATATTGATAAGTAGGTTTTATACCAACTTATTCGGTATCTATTACTTGAATTAGTTGCTTAAACCTCTGTTTCTTAGTTACTTTTCATATATTTTATGGTATTTTGTAGGTTATGACATAAAATTGGCATGAAGAAGCAAGGAAAAGCAATTTGGACATCTTTTGGACTAAAATATGCAAGCAAATACAAGAAGGGGAGATTGTAGGGCTTTTAACACCAAGTTGGATGCATGTTTTTGGCTTGGAACTTGGATTATACTTTAGAGCTTCTTCTTGGTTTTCTGAAACATCTTGAATCATCCCAATTGAAGTTCGGATGCGAGAGTTATGGCCTTTTTATCAACGAAAATCAAAGCTAAGAGTTCTCATGCTTGCAATTTACACAGCATCTACTTCAAGCTCGATTTTTATCTTGTTCCGTCCATAATTTCTCAATTCTCAGAGAATAAAAGTTGTAGAGCTCGTCGATAGCTTCGATTTGATAGGTGGAAGGCCCCGTAACTCGTTCCAGATCAAAGGGTATGACTGTTTTTCCAAAGGACGTCAGAGTAGAAAAGTGACCCCCGCCGGGGCGGGCTTTCCCTTCACAAAATGCTCATCGGGGCGGGCATACTAGCTGGAAAATAGAACCATAGCCCGCCGGGGCGGGCCCTTTACAAGGCTTGACCCCCACCGGGTTGGGGGTATGCGTAGAAATCTCAATTTTTGTCCAAATTTGAGTCCAAGAAGGATTGGTTCGATCCGATTGACTCAAGGACTTCCAAGAGGACTTAAAGACAGATAAAGAGACTTATAAAAGGTGGAGAATTACATAGATTAGAAGAAGGAGAGAGAATTCATTTAGATTATATTAGAGTAGAATAGTAGAAAACACTAGTTCTTATGAGATTTGGAGATTGAAGCACTTGGAAGCCATTGGAGATCCAGATCAAGAGCGAGACGGAGGACGAATTTGCCGACAACAGATTCACTTCTTTTCCCCAAAAAATTGTTGGGTAAAATCTAATTACGCACAACATGCAAGTATACGTGGTCAACAAGTAATAAAGTAAAAGTAGAGTATCGTTCCCACGAGGAATTGTTTAATAAAAATCACCAAGTACTAGCCCGTAACCAACTCAATCTTATTTAAACAAATGAATTTCAAATTATATAATTAAACTACTTTTAAATTCCACTAGTTAAATTAAGATTACGAAGATTTAAAATCACAACTTCACTTATTGCTTCTTTTAAGTTAACACACTTCTCATCAATTATTCTCTATCCTGAATTGTTAATCAAGAACACTAAAGCAGATAAAATCACCTCTCGATGCATAATACCCATACTCACTTAAATCCACAGATGATACAAGAATTAAGCAAGACACCCTAAGTAACTAATCCACTATATCTCTATGTGAATTACAATTAAAAAGGATTTAAAGCACAAGTTCTCTATAAGATTACATATGGCGTAAAGGCATATCTCTATCCTAAACACGAATCATGAATTCCATCTATGTAAAAATCACAAACACATGCTATCATAATCAGATCTAAATCTAAACTTCATCTCTCGAGTTCATATAGATTATCACGGTAATTGATGGCCAATCAATTAAACAATTAAGTCCAAATCACAATAGACAATCCTCACAATAGAACATAATAATTGATAGCGAAACATATTAAAATAAACTACACAATAAGATCCATTGTAATCTCAAACAAAGAATTAGTTCATTGAATTAAAACTAAGAATCCACACTTGAATACATATTAAAAGATACGAATAAGATTAAGGAAAAGAAGTGAATCTGTTGTCGGCAAATTCGTCCTCCGTCACGCTCTTGATCTTGATCACGAATGGCTTCCAAGTGCTTTAATCTCCAAATCTCATAAAAACTACTATTTTCTCCTATTCTTTTCTAATATAATCTAATGGAATCCTCTCTCCCTCTTCTAATCTATGTAATTCTCCACCTTTTATAAGTCTCTTTATCTGTCTTTATGTCCTCTTGGAAGTCCTTGAGTTAATTGGATCGAACCAATCCTTTTTGGACTCAAATTTGGACAAAAACTAAGTTTTCATAAGATACCCTGCCGACTTCGGGTCTAACCTTGTAAAGGGCCGGCCCCGGCGGGCTATGGTTCTGTTTTTCAGCTGGTATGCACGCCCCGACGGGCATTTTGTGAAGGGAAAGCCCGCCCAGCGGGGGTCACTTTTCTGCTTTGACGTCCTTTGGTAAAACGACCATAACCTTTGATCCGGGAGGAGTTACGGGGCCTGCAACCTATCCAATCGAAGCTATCGACGAGCTCTACAACTTTAATTCTTTGAGAATTGAGAAATTATGGCCGAAACAAGATAGAAATCGAGCTTGAAGTAGATGTCGTGTAAATTGCAAGCATGAGAACTCTTAGCTTTGTTCTTCGTTGATAAACAAGCCATAACTCTCACATCCGAACTCCGATTGGGATGATTCAAATGTTCTAAAAAGCTAAGAAGAAGCTCTACAGTATAATCCAAGTTCCAAGCTAGGAACATGCATCCAACTTGGTGTTAAAAGCCCTGCAATCTCCCCTTCTTATATTTGCTTGCATATTTTAATCTTATAGAGAACTTGTGCTTTAAATCCTTTTTATTTGTTATTGACATAGAGATATAGTGGATTAGTTAATTAGGGTGTCTTGCTTAATTCTATCATCTGTGGATTTAAGTGAGTATGAGTATTATGCATCGAGAGGTGGTTTTATCTGCTTTAGTGTTCTTGATTAACAATTCAAGTTAGAGAATAATTGATGAGAAGTGTGTTAACTTAAATGAAGCAATAAGTGAAGTTGTGATTTTAAATCTTCGTATTCTTAATTTAACTAGTGGAATTCAATAGTAGTTTAATTATATAATTTATAAATACTACCCACAACTATAACATTATCTCAAATTCACACCATAATATTAAAAAAAATATTTCGAGAAAATTTAAATCTTTATTCATAAAATTTGGGGTCTCACAACAATACTCAATTATAACATTTATATAATATCGGGTTAGATTAATAGGGTTTGGTGTTTAATACCTTTGATAAATGGACTAAGTTTTATTTAAGAAAAAATTTAATTATCCTTAATAATATTTTAAAGTATTTTAAAACATTTATTTATCTTTTAAATCATTTATTTCTATTTATAAGTAATTAATATTTACTTAAAATTTTACAAAAATATTGATTATTATTATTAAATAATTTATATTTATTTATTATAATTTTATATCAATAATAATATTTTTCTCTAATTATTTAGTATTTATAAATAATTTATTCTAATTTCTTTATTAATAAGTTAATTATTAATAATATCAAAATAATATAAAATAATTATTAAATTTATGTAAAAATATCGGAATTTATTTATAATAATTTAATATAATTTGTAAAACTATTTTATATTTATTTATTAATTATTTCTAATTTTTATAATTTATTTTTAGTAAAATAATTTACATACTGTCAAAAGCCCTTCAAAGGATGAAAAGTGTCACCGTAGGTGTTCTCTTGAGTTTACGGGTAATAGTTTGGTCATGGTCGAGTGACTAGTTTGACCACTAATTAAAACGCTTCTTTGATGATTATAATTTGAGAAAAAATCGGATTTTATGACAATTAAATTTTTATTTGATTATGTGAATTAAATGAATTTATTATGTGAGTAAGCTATGTGAAGGTCGTTCTATGACCTAGAATGTGCTAATGTGGTTAGTAATCTGGCTATGTGCTAGAATTAATTGTTTAGAATTTCTGAGACAAAAATAAATGTTTTTCGAGAAATTTCCGTAAAAACACCATTCATCCGTTTTTGTTCGGGGAATTATTTTGAAATTCTGAGAAACGCATAATGATAGAATATCGAGATAAGATGAAATATCTGATAATATTTCATTTATGGCAAATGGAGTTTTCGCTTGCGGACTTAAAACCTAAGGGTTGAGTATATTGATTTTCGAGAAAGAAATGAAATGTGTAGAAGAATTTCGTTATTGTTAGAGCTTGTGTTATTCAAGTATGATGCTATTTAGTATCTATGTATAATACGATGAGTAAATACAAAGTACAATATGAGTATTATACGGAGAGAATACGTGAATTGTACGTATAGGATACGATTTGTAGTATAGAATTAAGTTAAAACTTAATGTTAATTCATTTGGGTTGGATTATAATTAGTCCAATTAATTGAATGAACAAGCCCAAGGGATTATTAGGTTAAGCCCAAGTCAAGGCCCAATGTTAGATGGTTTAAGCCCAATACAAGAAGATCGAACCGTGGATCGAAGTGGTGGGTCACTGAATGGGTAAAACCCATGGGGCAACCCATGGGGATGACCCATGGGCAAGAGTGGGCAGGTCTTGGTGTGCAAGCTAAGCTTAATGCTTGGTCACCAAACATTTTACTTGGTGACCAAGAGTGAATAGTAAGGAGGTGGTGGGGGTTTAATGTCTAGATTGCCCTCCATTCTATTTTCTATAAATAGGAAGCTACGTTTGGTCATTCAAGAGTTTTTCAATTGCCCAACTTAGATTATTTGAGAGAGAAAGAGAGCTAGACTCACAAATCATACACTTTGGAAGCATCGACTTAGAGTTTTCCAAGAGATTTGATAAGAGTTCTTGAGGTAATACTCCTTGTTTCTCATTTTCATGTCTTTTGATTTTCTTTTATCATGGAGAATCATAAATAGGTGGTATGTGTCTTGTATAGTGGATTAAAGATGACTTAGTATAGATTCAATATCTATAAGTCATGAGATCATAAGAATCATGAGGTTCGATATAGTTTTAATTCATGGAAATATTGATTGTTGAGATCGATTGTTGATAAACGATTGAACTCCATCAATACGTTAATATATGCATCTTGCTTGGTTAGGATGTTGATTTGAAATCCATGGAGTATTCCATGTGATTTGGCCTAGAAACGCCGATACTTGAAGTTATGGCAAATTTCATGGAAATAGACGTTGAGCATCGAAAACGTTGAGATTCCGGATTGGAGGTCAAAAGTTGTCGTGAGACTTGAAAATGTTGTTTTTCAATGTTAACACGTGAGATAGGGTATTTAAGAGTTGTGGGTTCGAGAATCGTCAGATTCTGACTTAAAATGAAGAAAACGAGCATTGAATGCTCATTAACGTTTACGAACCTCTAGAAATTGAACTCGATAGTGAATTTTGAGTTATCGGATTTGAAAGTGTCGAATTCTTATATGAACGCGTAGAGCATGTCATTTATGAAGTGTAGGCTTTTGAACGGACCAAATCGGGCTTATAACGAAGAAGTTATGGCTCCGGGAATTTCACAAAATTTTCAAACTATTGGAATTATCTCGAGTGCGAGGTGCAGCCATGCGCCGCTGACGTGTTTAAATGTCGCGTCACACACGCCAGATATAGTAATGTTAACCTTACGCTAAATGGCGCCCAGCACCATCGGTAGAGTAAAGTCTCTCGCAGCAGCCGTAGATGGAACCTAGAACAATGCTAATCAAGGCGTCAAATAGCCTTGATCTAGTACTAAGAAGCCCACGCCCGACGCGAGTGCAAGGTTGTTGATAGTGACTTAGGTTTTGAATTTTGATTGTTCAGAGACCTAAAGAAGTAATGTTTGTACACATCATAAGTGTATTAAAACTATTCCTATACTATCTATACAAGAGTATATGGTATTGAACTTAGGAATTGAATGCATGTTAATAAGTTATGAATGATGAACAAAGTTGGTACTTTATCAACGATGTTCGAGTCCGATTAATAACGTCAGTTGGTTAATAAGCCGGGATGAAGGGTAGTAAGTCGAGTTGACTTTATTATTAATATTAAGTTAGCTAAGACATAGAAGAGAAAGAAGTTGGTAGAAACAATGTGAACATTTGTTTAATAGCTAATTACAGTGTGCTTTGTGAATATATCATGTAGATTATGTAAAGGCTATGGTCAGTCGATTAAGTTATTTGAAGACACTGAAAGGCAAGTGTTCTTAACGCTTGTATAACTTCCAAGTTAGACAAGTTTTATGTGATTCTTTGAACTGAATTGCACGACTGGTTTCAAAGAAAGGGTCCGTGCCAGATTTAATTCGGCTAGACTACTCGTAGTATATAGATTGAACATATTCATAAGGATTGTTGCGTAGATATTAGAGGGAATAAGTTATCGGTAGATTTGGTACTGATAAGGTTAAAAGAATTAGATGTAATTCTTGGTATGGATTGGTTTGTTAACCATAAGGCGATAATAGATTGCCATAGGAAAAGTGTTAACCTTCTACTTTCTAAGAAAACCAAGGTGGTGTTCTTCGATAAGAATCATCGAGACGCTCTTGTTGTCTATCGATGACACAAGCTAGGAAGATGTTGAGAAAAGGGTGTAGGGTTATCTCGTGCCATGTTGTGGATACCTAAAGAGTGGGAACATCATTGGACCAGATACCTATAGTTCAAGAGTTTGTGGATGTATTTTCGAAGGAGTTACAAGGTATTCCACCGGACAGGGAGGTTGAGTTTGTAATTGATCTGTTACCGGGAACGACACCGGTTTCAAGGGCACCATATCGGATGGCGCCAGTTGAGATGAAGGAGTTAATGGTTCAGTTGCAAGAACTATTAAATAGAAAGTACATTCAACCGAGTGTGTCTCCTTGGGGAGCACCAGTGTTGTTTGTCAAGAAGAAGGATGGGTTGTTAAGACTTTGTATCGACTATTGAGAGTTGAACAAGTTAACGATTAAGAATAAATACCCGTTTCCCAGGATCAATGATCTATTTGATCAGTTGAAAGGGGCAAAGGTATTTTTCTAAAATAGATTTGCGCACGGGGTATCATCAGTTAAAGGTGAGGAAGGAGGATGTACCTAAGACGGCGTTCAGAACTCGTTATGGTCATTACAAGTTTCTGGTGATGTCGTTTGGGTTGACTAATGCGCCAGCCGCATTTATGGATATGATGAACAGAGTGTTCAAACAATATTTGGACAAGTTCGTCGTAGTGTTCATTGATGATATTCTAGTATATTCAAAGACATCAGAAGATCATGCAGAACATTTAAGAATAGTATTGGAAACACTAAGAAAAGAAAGGTTGTATGCGAAATTCACGAAGTGTGGATTTTGGCTTGAACGAGTGAAGTTTCTAGGGCATGTTATTGATAAGGATGGCATTTCCGTAGATCCAGCAAAAGTAGAAGCAGTTAATGAGTGGGAACAAACAAAAATGCCAACCGAGGTTCGAAGTTTTCTGGGGTTAGCGGGATACTATAGAAGGTTCATTCCGGACTTTCTAAAATAGCGACTCCAATGACAAATCTGACAAGAAAGTCGGTGAAGTATGTGTGGACTGAAAAATTTGAGAACAGTGTTCAGGAGTTGAAGAAGAGGTTAAGTGAGGCACTTGTATTGTCCTTACCAGATGATATAGGGAACTTTGTAGTATATAGCGATGCTTCGCATAAAGGACTGGGTTGCGTGCTCATGCAGCATGGCAAAGTCATTGCGTATGCGTCACGTCAATTGAAGGATTATGAGAAGGACTATCCTACTCACGATCTGGAATTGGCAGCTGTAGTTTTTGCCTTGAAGATATGGAGGCATTATCTATATAGTGAGAAGTGTGAGATATACATGGACCACAAAAGTCGGCAATATATCTTCACACAGAAGGAGTTGAACATTAGACAAAGAAGGGGGTTAGAGCTGATAAAAGATTATGATTATGATATTTTATATCATCCGAGAAAGGCAAATATAGTAGCCGATGCGCTAAGTAAGAAGGGTAGAGAGAAACTATCAATGTTAACAACTCAGAATGAGTTGATAACAACGATGGCCAGAATGGAGTTAGAAGTTAAGTTACTGGAGGAAGCGGGGGAAATGTTATTTTCCATGGAAACCCAACCGACCATAGCGGAACGGGTTAAGGGAGTACAATTAAGTAACGAAGAATGCGAGCAGATAAAGAAGAGAATAGAAGATGAAGAAAAGACTAGGTATAACCTCGATAAGGAGGGAGTACTTCGTTTTGAAGGAAGAATTTGGGTTTCGAATGATTTTGAATTAAATGAAGAAATAATGATGGAGGCTCATAGTTCGAGGTACTTGATACATCTCGGTAGTATGAAGATGTATTAAGACCTTCGTCAGAACTTTTGGTGGCCAAACATTAAAAGGGAGATAGAAGAATATGTTAGTAGGTGCTTAACTTGTCAAAAAGTTAAGGCTGAACACCAATGACCTAGCGGGTTGTTGCAACCGTTAGAAATTCCAGAGTGGAAATGGGAGCATGTCACAATGGTTTTGTGGTGGGACTTCCAACAACAAGAAAAGGATACGATGCTATTTGGGTGATAGTGGATCGATTGACGAAATTGGCTCATTTTCTACCAATAGGAGTTAGGTATAACCTTGACCAGTTAGCTAAGCTGTATGTCAAGAAAATTATTTCCAGACATGGAGTACCTATTTCGATTGTGTCAGATCGTGATCCACGATTCCATCAAACTTTTGGAGGATTTTGTAAGAGAAAATGGGAATGCAGTTAAGATTGAGTACGACGTATCATCATCAGACGGATGGTCAGAGTGAACGGACAATTCAAATGCTTAAAGATATGTTAAGATCTTGCGTTATGGATTTCAAAGGGAGTTGGGACCAGTATCTACCGTTGGTGGAATTTTCGTACAACAATAGTTTTTACGCTAGTATAGGCATGCCGCCTTACGAAGCGTTATATTGAAGAAAGTGCCGAACTCCATTGTGTTAGGATGAGGTGGGTGAACGTCGGATGTTGGGACCTGAGATGGTACATCAAACGACGGACATGGTGAAGTTAATACCGCTTTCGATTAGTTCTTTTTGCCAGGGATAGGCGGAAAGAAGTATGCGGATCCTCACAGAGAAAATAGAGAATTCGATGTAGGATCTTTTATTTTTTTGAAAGTATCGCCTTGGAAGGGGAAGATACATTTTGGGAAGAAAGAGAAGTTAAGTCCAAGGTTTGTAGGACCTTTTGAGATTTTAAGAAGGGTATGAGAGGTGGCTTATGAAGTAGCCTTACCTCCAGAAATGGAACGCATTCATAATGTGTTTCATGTGTCTATGTTGCATCCTTATAAACTGGACTATAAACACATAATAGAGTATGAATCTATCCAGATAGAGAAAGATTTATCCTATGAGGAACTTCCAATTCAAATTATTGATAGGAAGGAACAAGTATTAAGAAATAAGGTCATACCTTCAGTGAAGGTGTTATGGAGAAACCACAATGCTGAAGAAGCAACGTGGGAGCTTGAGAGTAAAATGAAGGAAGATTTTCCTCATTTGTTCATGTAATTATAAGCTAAGATTCTAGGGACAGAATCCTTATAAGGGGGAGAAAATGTAACACCCGAAAAAAATTAGATTTTTATGATAATTAAATTTTTATTTAATGATGTGAATTAAATGCATTTAATTGATTTATTATGTGAGTAAGCTATGTGAAGGTCATTCTATGACATAGAATTTGCTAATGTGGTTAGTAATCTGACTATGTGCTAGAATTAATTGTTTAGAATTTCCAAGACGAAAATAAATGTGTTCCGAGAAATTTTCGTAAAAACACTATTCATCCGCTTTACATTAGGGAATTATTTTGAAATTCTGAGAAATGCGTAATGATAGAATATCGAGATAAAATGAAATATCTGATAATATTTCATTTATGGCAAATGGAGTTTTCACCTGCAGACTTAAAACCTAAGGGTTGAGTATATTGATTTTCGAGAAAGAAATGAAATGTGTAGAAGGAATTTCGTTATTGTTAGAGCTTGTGTTATTCAAGTATGATGCTATTTAGTATCTATGTATAATCGATGAGTAAATACAAAGTACAATATGAGTATTATACGGAGAGAATACGTGAATTGTACGTATAGGATACGATTTGTAGTATAGAATTAAGTTAAAACTTAATGTTAATTCATTTGGGTTGGATTATAATTAGTCCAATTAATTGAATGAACAAGCCCAAGGGATTATTAGGTTAAGCCCAAGTCAAGGCCCAATGTTAGATGGTTTAAGCCCAATGCAAGAAGATCGAACAGTGGATCAAGTGGTGGAGTCACCGAATGGGTAAAACCTGATGGGGCAACCCATGGGATGACCCATGGGCAAGAGTGGGCAGGTCTTGGTGTGCAAGCTAAGCTTAATGCTTGGTCACCAAACATTTTACTTGGTGACCAAGAGTGAATAGTAAGGAGGTGGTGGGGGTTTAATGTCTAGATTGCCCTCCATTCTATTTTCTATAAATAGGAAGCTACGTTTGGTCATTCAAGAGTTTTTCAATTGCCCAACTTAGATTATTTGAGAGAAAGAGAGCTAGACTCACAAATCATACACTTTGGAAGCTTCGACTTAGAGTTTTCCAAGAGATTTGATAAGAGTTCTTGAGGTAATACTCCTTGTTTCTCATTTTCATGTCTTTTGATTTTCTTTTATCATGGAGAATCATAAATAGGTGGTATGTGTCTTGTATAGTGGATTAAAGATGACTTAGTATAGATTCAATATCTATAAGTCATGAGATCATAAGAATCATGAGGTTCGATATAGTTTTAATTCATGGAAATATTGATTGTTGAGATCGATTGTTGATAAACGATTGAACTCCATCAATACGTTAATATATGCATCTTGCTTGGTTAGGATGTTGATTTGAAATCCATGGAGTATTCCATGTGATTTGGCCTAGAGAACGTCAGTAACGAAGTTATGGCAAATTTCATGGAAATAGACGTTGAGTATCGAAAACGTTGAGATTCCGGATTGGAGGTCAAAAGTTGTCGTGAGACTTGAAAATGTTGTTTTTCAATGTCAACACGTGAGATAGGGTATTTAAGAGTTGTGGGTTCGAGAATCGTCAGATTCTGACTTAAAATGAAGAAAACGAGCATTGAATGCTCATTAACGTTTACGAACCTCTAGAAATTGAACTCGATAGTGAATTTTGAGTTATCGGATTTGAAAGTGTCGAATTCTTATATGAACGCGTAGAGCATGTCATTTATGAAGTGTAGGCTTTTGAACGGACCAAATCGGGCTTATAACGAAGAAGTTATGGCTCCAGGAATTTCACAAAATTTTCAAACTATTGGAATTATTCGGATCTTAGGTTCCAGCCGCTACGCACTGACGTAATAAAAAACATCTGCTACCGCACACGCATAGTAATGTTAACCGCTAAATGGCACCCCAGCCATTATCGGTAGAGCAAAAGTCTCTCGCCATAGCCACCGAGATGGAACCTAGATACGCTAATCTAAGCTCAATCGCCGTGCCTTGATCTAAGAACTCCAAAGCCATGCATGGCCTTGAGTGAGTGCAGGTTGTTGATAGTGACTTAGGTTTTGAATTTTGATTGTTCAGAGACCTAAAGAAGTAATGTTTGTACACATCATAAGTGTATTAAAACTATTCCTATACTATCTATACAAGAGTATATGGTATTGAACTTAGGAATTGAATGCATGTTAATAAGTTATGAATGATGAACAAAGTTGGTACTTTATCAACGATGTTCGAGTCCGATTAATAACGTCAGTTGGTTAATAAGCCAGGATGAAGGGTAGTAAGTCGAGTTGACTTTATTATTAATATTAAGTTAGCTAAGACATAGAAGAGAAAGAAGTTGGTAGAAACAATGTGAACATTTGTTTAATAGCTAATTACAGTGTGCTTTGTGAATATATCATGTAGATTATGTAAAGGCTATGGTCAGTCGATTAAGTTATTTGAAGACACTGAAAGGCAAGTTTTCTTAACGCTTGTATAACTTCCAAGTTAGACAAGTTTTATGTGATTCTTTGAACTGAATTGCACGACTGGTTTCAAAGAAAGGGCTCTGTGCAGATTTAATTGGCTTTTACTACTACTCGTAGTATATAGATTGAACATATTCATAAGGATTGTTGCGTAGATATTAGAGGGAATAAGTTATCGGTAGATTTGGTACTGATAAGGTTAAAAGAATTAGATGTAATTCTTGGTATGGATTGGTTTGTTAACCATAAGGCGATAATAGATTGCCATAGGAAAAGTGTAAACCTTCGGCTTTCTAAGAAAACCAAGGTGGTGTTCTTCGATAGTAAATCACCGAGACGCTCTTGTTGTCTATCGATGACACAAGCTAGGAAGATGTTGAGAAAAGGGTGTGTAGGTTATCTGTGCCATGTTGTGGATACCTAAAGAGTGGGAACATCATTGGACCAGATACCTATAGTTCAAGAGTTTGTGGATGTATTTTCGGAGGAGTTACAAGGTATTCCACCGGACAGGGAGGTTGAGTTTGTAATTGATCTGTTACCGGGAACGACACCGGTTTCAAGGGCACCATATCGGATGGCGCCAGTTGAGATGAAGGAGTTAATGGTTCAGTTGCAAGAACTATTAAATAGAAAGTACATTCAACCGAGTGTGTCTCCTTGGGGAGCACCAGTGTTGTTTGTCAAGAAGAAGGATGGGTCGTTAAGACTTTGTATCGACTATTGAGAGTTGAACAAGTTAACGATTAAGAATAAATACCCGTTTCCCAGGATCAATGATCTATTTGATCAGTTGAAAGGGGCAAAGTATTTTTCTAAAATAGATTTGCGCACGGGGTATCATCAGTTAAAGGTGAGGAAGGAGGATGTACCTAAGACGGCGTTCAGAACTCGTTATGGTCATTACAAGTTTCTGGTGATGTCGTTTGGGTTGACTAATTACTTGTACCCGCATTTATGGATATGATGAATGTAGTGTTCAAACAATATTTGGACAAGTTCGTCAGTAGTGTTCATTGATGATATTCTAGTATATTCAAAGACGTCAGAAGATCATGCAGAACATTTAAGAATAGTGTTGGAAACACTAAGAAAAGAAAGGTTGTATGCGAAATTCACGAAGTGTGGATTTTGGCTTGAACGAGTGCAGTTTCTAGGGCATGTTATTGATAAGGATGGCATTTCCGTAGATCCAGCAAAAGTAGAAGCAGTTAATGAGTGGGAACAAACAAAAATGCCAACCGAGGTTCGAAGTTTTCTGGGGTTAGCGGGATACTATAGAAGGTTCATTACGGACTTTCTAAAATAGCGACTCCATTTACAAATCTGACAAGAAAGTCGGTGAAGTATGTGTGGACTAAAAAATGTGAGAACAGTGTTCAGGAGTTGAAGAAGAGGTTAAGTGAGGCACTTGTATTGTCCTTACCAGATGATACAGGGAACTTTGTAGTATATAGCGATGCTTCACATAAAGGACTAGGTTGCGTTCTCATGCAGCATGGCAAAGTCATTGCGTATGCGTCACGTCAATTGAAGGATTATGAGAAGGACTATCCTACTCACGATCTGGAATTGGCAGCTGTAGTTTTTGCCTTGAAGATATGGAGGCATTATCTATATGGTGAGAAGTGTGAGATATACATGGACCACAAAAAGTGCAATATATCTTCTTCACGTAAGAGTTGAACATTAGACAAAGAAGGTGGTTAGAGCTGATAAAAGATTATGACTGTGATATTTTATATCATCCGAGAAAGGCAAATGTAGTAGCCGATGCGCTAAGTAGGAAGGGTAGAGAGAAACTATCAATTTTAACAACTCAGAATGAGTTGATAACAACGATGGCCAGAATGGAGTTAGAAGTTAGGTTACTAGAGGAGACTCATTTTAGCACATGTTCTAACAATACCATCTGGTTCGGATGGATTTGTTATATATAACGATGCTTCAGGTAAAGGGTTAGGATGTGTTCTCATGCAACATGGGAAAGTCATAGCCTATGCCTCACGACAAATCAAAGAATATGAGAGGAATTATTGTAGACACTCGAAATTTCATTTTCCTGTTACTAACTACGAAGGAGGGCAAAATCGACTTTTTCACACTCCAGAGATAACCCTGGAGGACCACAATTCTAACCCCGGAAATAGCCCGAAAAATCAAGTGCAAAGCCCGGACTCAACCTCGGGAGGTCAAGACAACCTAAGAGATAACCCTGAGGACATTCAAAGTCAATAGTAGTCTAATCTCAGATATAACCCTGAACAACGTCTGCTATCTGCCCAAATCAGAGATAACCCCGGTGAGGAGTAAAATCGTCATCTTGCCACCTCAACCCCCAGCGCGCCATCTCAACACTTCATACATACATTTCTACAAAACAATGTCCCACAAAAGCCTAGGAGTTCCAATCCCGAGTGACTATTACGTGCGGCAGCACACCAGATAGAATTTGAAGCTTGAAGACCATGAGTATGGTCCCCTCTTCCTGACTTCGTACAACCTCTAATCCCATGTCATTGCGTAACTCTCGACAAAAGCGATCTGAAGAAGGTCTTTTACACCTCATTCAGATGCTTAGATTGAAGTTCTACAAGTTCGAGCAGACATCACAGTGCACGAGTGCATGTACTTCGAGATGGCAGGACCCGCGGAGCCCAGGGCACCCCAGGCAGCCGCAGGTGTATCTGCGACTGCCGCAGGTACTCCTGCGACCACCAGTTCTATAAATATAGAGTTTGGGGTGGCCAGTTATAAGAATAAAGGCGAGGAAGCTCTGTCCAATTTGCTTTGTACACACTATAAAATGAGTGCTTTCTCATTTTAAACACTTGTGAGCTCATATATTGTCAAATTTTTACCGGCGGGAGCCGAGTTTTCATCCACTTAAAGCTATAGAAGTCTTCTTTGGCAGTCCACTGTAAGTCTTCTTACACACTTTAAAGCATTTCTCTTCATCTTTGCACACACTCTTCTTCACGTTGAGAGTAGTGTTGTGTTTGTATGCCCGGACTTCAGTCTGTGGTTTTCATTTCTGTTTGTATATATATATATATATATATATATATATATATATATATGGACTAACATTATTGAGTTATGCCTCGATTGAGCCCTGACTCAAGTCCTGAGCATTTATTTGCTTATATATATATATATATATATATATATATATATATATATATATGAACTGTTGTTGAACTTTGTTCGATGAGCCTTAATTTTATATCTGGAGCATTTACAGTTCATATATATATATATATATATATATATATATATATATATATATATATATACACTATATATATAATGCATGATTTAACGAACTCGCTCGATGAGCCCAGATTTTATATACGAGCGTTCTCGCATTTATATATACATATATACTTATATTTATGCACTTTGTTGTGAACTCGCTCGATGAGCCTGGATTTTATATCCTGCATTTACATATATATATATATATATATATATATATATATATATATATATATATATATATATATATATATATATTTACATTTCGCCAGTTCGAGTTTACTTACGTGACCTTTTAATGCATTATTTACATTCCGTCCACTTTGGAGTTTACTTAAATGGCGGTTGATCGTTTTTACTGCTTTATTTACATTCCGTCCCGCCTGGAATTTACTTGGTGGTGGTTGATCACATTTACTACTTTATTTACATTTCTGATCCCCCATGGAGGTGCTTCGTGGTGGTTGATCATGTCTCTATATATATATTTACCACTTTTATACATTTACATTTCGGATCCCACATGGAGGTGTTTCGTGGTGGTTGATCATGTCTCTATATATATATTTACCGCTTTTATATATTTACATTTCCGATCCCCCATGGAGGTGCTTCGTGGTGGTTGATCGTGTCTGTATATATATATTTATAGCTTTTATATATATAACTGCTTATTGAAAAGTGGCAGTCACCATGGTAACACGGATGTCGGGGGGTGCCTAACACCTTCCCTCCACATAATCAAGCCCCCGAACCCAAATGAATCTCGGTTTCACAGGCCCGTTTAGCAGTGTCACAAAACTGGGTCAATGTGCTAACCTTTTCTCGGTTGCGTTGGTGCAACCAGTTAAAAACACAAATTGGCGACTCTTACAGTCAAATCGTCGACATGATACATGTCGGACCTTTTTCACTTGTTTTTCCAAACAAATCTCACATAACATGAGAACACCAAAGAACAAGAAACGAAAAGGGACAAATAAAAAAATCCTGACGTCGACAGGTGGCGACTCTACTGGGGACTCTAGTAAAGGGCTTAAGCCGCTACTACAATCTTTTCAAAACTATTATTTGCTTGTGTGGATGTTGCATTTACATTTTTTGATGAATGTGTACGAATGCATTTTACTTACTACACTGCAATATATCTATCTGTGATATTATTGCTCCGCACATGTCATCATTTTCATAAACGATGAGACACGTGGTATGTGAATATATGTTGTGTGGTTCCTCCACCAGGAGACTATCCTATCGGTGTTTGATTACTAGACTCGTAGGAAGACTAATTCCAACGAGGCTCAGGAAAGGCACCACCCAGATTCGCTCCAGCTGAAAGATCGGATTAACTTCCCATCAAGTAGATTGCGATGATCTAGGAACCTTCATTCCAAAAAGCCGCGAGAATAACCTAAGATAGGTCAGCCTCTGATAAACCAAACGTGGAGGAAAGTCTCTTCATACTTTCCATTTTCAATTACATGTAAAGATAATTACTTGTAATTTCATTCCATGTTCATCTCTATGTAATGGAAAATATGAAGAATATTTGCACATGCATATTAAAGACTTGACATGCTATAAATTGACACCCATTTTTGAAGGATAATATTCCTAAAATGGACACATTATGAGAGCATGTTAACATTTATACATTCCCTAAGACTAAACTACATAAGTTTTTGTAGGGAAACAATTGGGCCTGTTACCCGTTCAAAATCCAAAAAGGCCACAATCCTACAACCAATTATGTCTTCATCTGATCAGCCTGATCCTATTCCTGTCTCTCGTAAGGAGTTCGAAAGATTAAGCTATCAAATTACAGAGTTGGCTGTTATGCTCAAAGAAGTACACTAATCTACTCAGGGTCCATAAATACCCATCCACATAGAATCCCCTGCATATGGAGGAACCCAGGGCCAAATAATGCCTACTCAATCGGAGTCATTCATACCACGGGGCAGTCAGGGTATTGGCAAAAAGATGGAAACCCAGATACCTAAACCTCATTCCAATAAAGAAATCACAAATCTCAAGGATGATCGAGAAACTGGGGATATAAGAAAGAAAGTCCAACAAATGGAGGAAACCATCCGGTCAATCAAAGGGGCTGGAAACTATGGTAGTGTCACCTATTCAGATCTCTGCATATTCCTAGGGGCTCGATATCCTGACAAATTCAAAGTCCTAGAGTTTGAAAAGTACAATGGGGCAGGCGATCCCTATACGCACCTAAAAGTATATATTGGCAAGTTGGGGTCTTCTGTTAAAGATGAAAGCCTCAGAATGCAACTTTTCCAAAAAAGTCTCACTGGAGAGGCTAAAGCCTGGTATGCCCGACTTGACAATGCCAAAATCCACAACTGGGAAGAATTGGCCCACGCCTTTCTAAATCAGTATATTTTTTAGTCACAAATGGCACCAGATCGATACCAAGTGACTAAAGTCAAGAAGCAAAGTACTGAATCTTTCCGAGAATATGCCCAAAGGTGGAGACATCTAGCAGCACAAGTCATTCCATCAATGATAGAAACTGAGATGGTAATGACGTTTATTGATATCCAGGAGGCTCCTTACTATGAGAGAATCCTAGCAGGCATAGGAAATCCATTCTCAAAAATGATCAAGCATGGCAAAATGGCAGAGATGGGTTTAAAGGTAGGCAAGATTAAAGACTTCACTGCCTTGGAAGTAGTCAACAAGCATACACAGACTGGCAAGTATACGAGCGATCCCAAGGGGGTACCCGATAAAGGCACTGAAGATGTATCCCTTGTTGTACAGGGGCAAGCTAGTAGACCAACCTACAGTCCCCCCATTTGGAAAAAGCGAGACAATCTGCCATTTCAACAACAGACTACATTTAACCAATTCTAGGACAGGAAAAGAAAATTTGAGAGAACGAAAAATCGGGTGTTCACTCCACTAGGCGATTCTCTTGAAAATGTATTGGCGGTATTGATGGATCATAAGAAAATTACCAAACTGGCTCCACCTTTGGAACCAGGTAGCAAATGATACAATCCAAGTAAGAGATGTGCTTACCACTCAGGGTCTCCAGGACACGATACACAAGATTGTTGGTCCTTAAAGCATAAAATTCAAAATTTGATTGAAAGCATAAAATTCAAAATTTGATTCAAAATTCAAAATTCAACACCAACCTTTCGTTGCAGCATGATACGGAGGAAGTAAACATGATCGGGTCAGGAAGTGCTGAAATGTATCCAATTCGTAAGTACATACGAAGGATTGAGGAATACCTCCAAAGGCACATAACAAATGTCCTAAAGTGAGAAAAATCGGAGGAGAGTATCACAGTAATGCAAAAATTAGAGACGATCTAGAATCAAGTAAATCTACTAGCTAAGCTGATAGTGTGCCAACATCAGGATACGAGGCAGTTCTTCACTCAACTATCAGAAGGCCAAGAAAAGGGGGATGATATAATTGCTAGAAGATCTCGCCAATGAAAAAATCGCTTTCGGGGAATCACGAATTCTCAAAGAAGAAAGATCAAACAACCTCCACAAGAGCCCAAAAATTCACCCCTTTGAGCAAATCAAATGAAGAAATGTTATACTTTCTGATAAGCGAAGGAAGGATTACTGAGTTGCTGCCTCCTATAAATCCCAAGATAAAAAGTTATGATTCCACCAAGATATGTCTCTACCATTCTAACTCACTTGGACATACGACTGAGGAATGCTGGTCTTTACGACATAAAATCCAGGATCTTATTAAAAATGGAGAGCTGGAGATAGAATTCCCCATGACCAAAAAAGGCGAAAAAGAAATAAAAAGCTTAATTATGTCCACTCGAGACAGGTAGTTCAGAGGAGGTAAAGGCCATGAGCACCAATCCTGGCAGAACACAAGATGGACTGATCCTAATGCATCGAATGACAGAGGAGACACGGGAATCCTGAAAGAATATTCCTCCGCCAACATCAAACATCTTATGGTCCAAAGATATCAACCACGTTCCTAATTTTATCACCTTGGATGATGAGGAGGAAATACTAATCCTGTCCAAGGAAGGAAAAGACAAAAAGGAAAATCCTTGCAAGAAATGTAACCACAGTTTGAGGGAGATTTCATGGCCGAATCCTCTCAAGCCTGGGAAAAATGCGAAGGAATAGATGAAAGAAAAGATGGTGAGATTGTCGGGGAAGCCAACCCATTAAAGAATCCAAAGTTCATCCCTTTTTGCGATGAGTCCAGTTCAAGTGTCCATGAGGAATGTATTGCATCAGGGGGAGATCAAGTTATGGCCATAACCGAAGATATTTAGGATCAAGAGGTGACCTCTATCGCGAGCCTTGAAGGCAACATCACCACTGACAACTGGACTATTAGGCCTCAACTAGCCAAGAAGATGTAGATCCAGGGGTTAAAGTTGTGAGTTCCAGAAGATGTTGGGACGGTATCACTTTTTTCGCAGTATGCCTTTTATTTTCCATGCATGTAAATATTGAAAAAATCAAAAAATTAAAAAAATCAAAAATCAAAAAATCAAATCAGTTAGGTTTCAGCTCATAGGGCGAACTACGTCGACCTGATCTCCCCGATACTTGGGAGTACGTAGGCAACCATTTTATATGGCCCGATCGCAATAAAACAAAAACAACAAAAATATTTCTATACCATTCTCTACAAACAAAAACAATAAAAACATTTCTACACCTTTCTCTACAAACAAAAATAACAAAAATATTTCTACATCTTTCTACCCTTACACTATTCAGCGTTGAACCTCTTACACCAGGCCTGAACTACAAAAGACCTGATCTCCCATCATCAATGGAAGTACGTAGGCAGCCATTTATTGTGCAGTCAAATCAAACAAAAATCCAAAAAACCCAAAACAAACACTTCAATGTTATTCCATCAAATCTGACACAAGTCCCAGAAAGGAAGAAACAATGATACACCAAGACAACTAGAAACGAGCACCTTCAAAGCCGACACCCTCAATCACAAGTCTTCATCAAATCAGAAAAAAACCATCTAGGCTAATTGCGAGAACAAGTCAAGAGGGCATCCAAAGCCCAAATCTACTACCTGCTCAATATATAGTACAGAGGTAAAAGGCTCTTGCGACCTCAGCATCTTATCAGCCTATCTTTCAAAGAAAATATCCCAGACAATAAGCAAGGCTCGGTTAATTTCAAAATCAGCGACAACCCGATGTTGCGATCCTTACAACCAAACTAGGGCAATCTCGGAAACAGAGACAACTCAACACTGGGGCATTTATCAATAATCCTAAAGAGGAAAATGCACCAGTCAGCACCATCAGCATGGTACATCATCATCAGAGCTTCTCTCACATCGTCTCACTATCAATTTGATATAATCATTTGGTCTTTTTTAATTATATTATTCTCAGAATTAATAATCCACATGTGAGGTATGACTCTTTCATCTCTTTATGAGATTTTAGTCTCCATTTACATGCATTAGCGATAATATACATATTAAGTATTCTTAGAAAGAGGTTTTTTCTTAACTTGTTATGAATGAGATTAATTTTCATAAGTGTCCGTGGGGCGAGAATCACGAGAACGATTAGAGATTTAAGACTATTCAGCCTTTTGATTGGGCACGACATCCGAGTTCAAAGCGATTTTTAGAACAGACTTAACCTCATATGCATGTCTGCACTTTGCGATTGCCCTGACTCTTAGTTGTGGGGTATGAAGCTATGGCAAAAATAATGGCAAATAATGAAAAGATAAAACATAAGTCGCCAGCCTAATGTCTCGAATCGTGGCCTAGGTTACTCGAGTAATTAAGCCCGAGGGGTGACTTTACACCTGGTGCCCTAAAGCCATCTAGTTTGGGAGTCATCGGCCTAATGCTCGTTACATTGGGTAACTTAGCGCCTAAGAAAGCAAGCATTGCAAAAGGTAAAACCTTAGCAGATCCAAATCATAGCGTAGGTTACTCGAGTAATTAAGCCCGCAGGTGTGTCTTTACACCTAGTGCCCTAAAGCCCTCTGGTTTTGGAGTAATCGGCCTAACGCTCGTTACATTGGGTGAATTAGAGCCTAAGAAAATGGACATGGCGAACTCAGGGAAAGAAACAAATAGATTATTGCCTGACTTATCTCGAAGCGTGGCCTTTATTACTCTAGCCAGTAAACCCGAATGGGTGTCTTAACACCTAGTGCCCTAAAGCCCTCCGATTTGGGATTCATTGGTTTAAAACTCGTTACATGGGTAATTCTGAATAGCCTAAGAAAATGAGACAAGATTAGGCGAGAAAAAAGAAAATTTTCCAAGGTAGAGAAGTAAAGCCCCTGCTAAGAGTTGCGTCACTCCTAGTGCGTGTGTCATATGAAGTCAATTCTGCAAAGAATAACGTCTAGAGCGAATATGAAGTTTCTTTGATAAAGGGAGATAAGTCTTTTAAAATCTAATCCCGCCCATGAATAATGACCATGGATGTTTACAAATTTCCTTGCGATTTCATAACTTATTCCATTTCATAATTTGTACTTCAAACGCCTCATTCACAAGAGTATACTAATCCTGATGGCCAAGTTGTCAAGCTTTTTGTACATTTTTCTCTTTTTATGTACAGGATATTGCTCACTCATGACTTGGTCAACAAGGAGAGTTTCCCATATGAATCCCTGATAACAACATGTGAAAGGACTGGGGCATTTTCTAATTCCAAGAAATGGAAGGAGTTTAAGGCGAGATCAAACTTTTTATCAAAAGAAAGGAGAGAACTCCTGAAGGAAATCATAGCGACGTAAGCTTGCCTCTACAGAAGAAGGGGATTTTTTCAAAAAAGTCCTTAATTCAAGAGCAGAAGGCCAATGACGAAAGGTCTAGCGAATAAAATTCTCACCATCAAATGTGTCAACCCGCGTCAAGTCCTCACGAGTCGAGGCCTCTACACCGAAGTTCAAATCTGGGCAGCAAAAGAATGGGTTGTACCCTCCAGGGATGTCAAGATTCGGATCATCGATTCAAATGGGATTGCGAATCAAAAGCTCAAGGGAATGGGGCACAAGCACCCCTACAGCGAAAAAAACTCCAAATCGCCTCAGAAAGGGTAAGGTAAGTTTCTACTCTAGACGCTTTAAAATGTGCATCAACCTAGGACAATAGACTCCTAAGGACAAATCTAGGTCATCACATCATGCATGATCTGCACATGTGCAAAAGCGCTACATCAGCGTACATATCCATCAACATTTAGCATGCATCTCCTATATATTTAAAATATGTGCGCACATTAAATGTTTAGATTAGAGAAAAATTCCGTCGTAGACATTAGTTGGTTGTCATCAATCCAGCGTAACATCGAGCAGAGTCTGGTGAATTAAGCCATTCAATATTACTTTAGTGAAGGTATCGGAAGAACCGATATTCTAAACCATTGGCATCAATTCTGCATAACATCGAGCCATTTCAGCGATGAAAGCTCTGTATACCACCGTTCGAGTGGGAACCAAAATAGTTTGGTGATGTCAGCGTAGAAAACTACCAGCGGGGTAGGCACCGTTGTAACCTACCAGTGTATGCATCGAAAAGGTTCGATGATTTCAGAACTTCATCCCCAACAGAGATGTAGAAAACATCTCAACTTATCATCATCAAACAAGCATCAGCAACATCGATAAAAAGCCCAAATCGTTGGAGTCAACACCAACAACAACCAGTAAAGGTAAATGCAATTTGCATTTGCGATGTGCGAAGTGCGATTTGAGAGTTGCAATTTGCGATATGCGAAATGCGATGTGCGAATTGTGAAGTGCGATTGGCCAAATGCGAAGTGTGAAATGCGATATACGACTTGCGAACTATGATTTACGAAAGCATTTTAATATTCATCATAACATTCATTACATTGCGATTTGCATCATTCAAAATACCTTATCATATTTCAAGTGTCTAGTTATCTTTATCATGTCCATTTCATTGCATTGCATGAACATGATAAAGAGGGGCATCTAAAGACACTCAAAATTTCATTTTCCTGTTACTAACTATGTAGGAGGGCAAAAGTGACTTTTTCATACTCTAGAGATAACCCTGGAGGACCACAACATCAATTCTAACCCTGAAGATAGCCTGAGAAATCAAGTGCAAAGCCCGAACTCAACCTTGGGAGGTCAAGACAACCTCAGAGATAACCCTGAGGACATTCAGAGTCAACAGTAGTCCAATCTCAGATATAACCCTGAGCACCGTCTGCTATTAGCCCAAACCGGAGATAACCCCAGTGAGGAGTAAAATCGTCATCTTGCCACCTCAACCCCCAGCGCGCCGTTTCAACACTTCATACATATATTTCTACACAACAATGTCCCACAAGAGCCAAGGAGTTCCAATCCCGAGTGACTATTACACGTGGTAGCACACCAGATAGAATTTGAAGCTTGAAGACCATGGGCATGGTCCCCTCTTCCTGACTTCGTACAACCTCTAATCCCATGTCATTGCATAACTCTCGAGAAAAGCGGTCCAAAGAAGGTCTTGTACACCTCGTTCGGATGCTCAGATGGAAGTTCTACAAGTTCGAGCGGACATCACAGTGCATGAGTGCACATACTTTGAGACAGCGGGACTAGCGGAGCCTGGGGCACCCCGGGCAGCCGCAGGTGCATCTGTGTCTACCGCAGGTACACCTGCGGCCACCAGCTCTATAAATATAGAGCTTGGGGTGGCCATTTGTAAGAAAAAAGGCTAGGAAGCCTTGTCTAATTTGCTTTGTACAAATTGTAAACTGAGTGCTTTCTCATTTTAAACACTTGTGAGCTCATATATTGTCAAATTTTTACCGCCGGGAGCCGAGTTTTCATCCATTTAAAGCTATAGAAGTCTTCTTTGGCAGTCCACTGTAAGCCTTCCTACACACTTTAAAGTCGTTCTCTTCATTTTTGCACACACTCTTCTTCACGTTGAGAGTCGTGTTGTGTGTGTATGCTCTGACTTCGGTCCATGGTTTTCATTTTTGTTTGTATATATATACTTACATATATATATATATATATATATATATATATATTATATGGACTAACATTATCGAGTTATGCTTCGATTGAGCCTGGACTCACGTTCGGAGCGTTGATTTACTTTTATATATATACTTATATATATGAACTGTTGTCGAACTTTGTTCGATGAGCCTGGATTTTATATCCGGAGCGTTTACTGCTTTATATATATATATATATATATATATATATATATATACTTATATATATGAACTATTGTCAAACTCGCTTACGATGAGCTTTGATTTTATATCCTGAGCGTTTACTATATATATATATATATATATATATATATATATTTACATTTTATGTCATCCCGAGTTTAGTTAAGTGGCCTTTTACTTCTTTATTTACATTTCGTCCTTCCTGGAGTTTACTTCGTGGCGGTTGATCTTTTTACTGCTTTATTTACATTCTGTCCTGCCTGGAATTTACTTCGTGGTGGTTGATTGCATTTACTACTTTATTTACATTTTTGATCCCCCATGGAGGTGCTTCGTGGTGGTTGATCATGTGTCTATATATATTTACCACTTTTATACATTTACATTTATGATCCCCCATGGAGGTGCTTCGTGGAGGTTGATCATGTCTCTATATATATTTACTGCTTTTATATATTTACATTTCTGATCCCCCATGGAGGTGCTTCGTGGTGGTTGTTCATGACTGTATATATATATTTACAGCTTTTATATATATAACTGGTTATTGCTTTTTATATAAACTACGGCATCATGTGAGCCTAGGAATCATGTGATCACAAATTCAGTTTACTGAATCTAGATTCGGTTCCCGTGATGGACATTTTTAGCTGTAAGCAGCTTGTAAATTATTCACGGTGTTTGAATTTCCTTAGATGGCTTTCATGCCCATGAAGAGTTCGGCACTGCAATATATTATTTTCTCGAAGATGCTTCGCATTTCGAAAATAAAAGAAAACAAGATGAACATTTAATAATAAAATGAAAGTATGAAAAGGTCTCAATTACTATTGAGCACAGGGTTTGAAAACCCTCTTTTACAAAACTTCACTGCTATATCATGTTTAAAACTGAAATTTTCATATAAATTCAAACCCTTTAAATATTGATAAGTAGGTTTTATACCTACTTATTCGGTATCTATTACTTGAATTAGTTGCTTAAACCTCTGTTTCTTAGTTACTTTTCATATATTTTATGGTATTTTGTAGGTTATGACATAAAATTGGCATGAAGAAGCAAGGAAAAGCAATTTGGACATCTTTTGGACTAAAATATGCAAGCAAATACAAGAAGGGGAGATTGAAGGGATTTTAACACCAAGTTGGATGCATGTTTTTGGCTTGGAACTTGGATTATACTGTAGAGCTTCTTCTTGGTTTTCCGAAACATCTTGAATCATCCCAATCGAAGTTTGGATACGAGAGTTATGGCCTTTTTATCAACGAAGATCAAAGCTAAGAGTTCTCATGCTTGCAATTTACACAGCATCTACTTCCAGCTCGATTTCTATCTTGTTCCATAATTTCTTAATTCTCAGAGAATAAAAGTTGTAGAGCTCGTCGATAGCTTCGATTTGATAGGTGGAAGGCCCCGTAACTTGTTCCGGATCAAAGGGTATGACTATTTTACCACAGGACGTCAGAGTAGAAAAGTGACCCCCGCCGGGGTGGGCTTTCCCTTCACAAAATGCTCGTCAATCGGTGGGCATACTAGCTGAAAACGAGAACCATAGCCACGCAAAATGTGAACCCTTTTTAAGGCTTGATCCCCACCGGGTTGGGGGTACGCGTAGAAATCTCAGTTTTTGTCCAAATTTGAGTCCAAGAAGGATTGGTTCGATCCGATTGACTCAAGGACTTCCAAGAGGACTTAGAGATAGATAAAGAGACTTATAAAAGGTGGAGAATTACATAGATTAGAAGAAGGAGAGAGAATTCATTTAGATTATATTAGAGTAGAATAGGAGAAAACACTAGTTCTTATGAGATTTGGAGATTGAAGCACTTGGAAGCCATTGGAGATCCAGATCAAGAGCGAGACGGAGGACGAATTTGCCGACAATAGATTCACTTCTTTTCCCCAAAAAATTATTGGGTAAAATCTAATTACGCACAACACGCAAGTATATGTGGTCAACAAGTAATAAAGTGAAAGTAGAGTATCGTTCTCACGAGGAATTGTTTAATAAAAATCACCAAGTACTAGCCCGTAACCAACTCAATCTTATTTAAACAAATGAATTTCAAATTATATAATTAAACTACTATTAAATTCCACTAGTTAAATTAAGATTACGAAGATTTAAAATCACAACTTCACTTATTGCTTCTTTTAAGTTAACACACTTCTCATCAATTATTCTCTATCCTGAATTGTTAATCAAGAACACTAAAGCAGATAAAATCACCTCTCGATGCATAATACCCATACTCACTTAAATCCACAGATGATACAAGAATTAAGCAAGACACCCTAAGTAACTAATCCACTATATCTCTACGTGAATTACAATTAAAAAGGATTTAAAGCACAAGTTCTCTATAAGATTACATATGGCGTAAAAGCATATCTCTATCCTAAACACGAATCATGAATTCCATCTATGTAAAAATCACAAACACATGCTATCATAATCAAATCTAAATCTAAACTTCATCTCTCGAGTTCATATAGATTATCACGGTAATTGATGGCCAATCAATTAAACAATTAAGTCCAAATCACAATAGACAATCCTCACAATAGAACATAATAATTGATAGCGAAACATATTAAAATAAACTACACAATAAGATCCATTGTAATCTCAAACAAAGAATTAGTTCATTGAATTAAAACTAAGAATCCACACTTGAATACATATTAAAAGATAAGAATAAGATTAAGGAAAAGATGTGAATCTGTTGTCGGCAAATTCGTCCTCCGTCACGCTCTTGATCTTAATCACCAATGGCTTCCAAGTGCTTCAATCTCCAAATCTCATAAAAACTACTATTTTCTCCTATTCTTTTCTAATATAATCTAATGAAATCCTCTCTCCCTCTTCCAATATATGTAATTCTCCACCTTTTATAAGTCTCTTTATCTGTCTTTATGTCCTCTTGGAAGTCCTTGAGTCAATTGGATCGAACCAATCCTTTTTGGACTCAAATTTGGACAAAAACTAAGTTTTCTGCGCCTACCCCCACCCCGACGGGGGTCTAACCTTGTAAAGGGCCTGCCCCGGCGGGCTATGGTTCTGTTTTCCAGCTGGTATGCCCGCCCTGACGGGCATTTTGTGAAGGGAAAGCCCGCCCCAGCGGGGGTCACTTTTCTGCTCTGACGTCCTTTGGTAAAACGGCCATAACCTTTGATCCGGGAGGAGTTACGGGGCCTGCCACCTATCCAATCGAAGCTATCGATGAGCTCTACAACTTTAATTCTTTGAGAATTGAGAAATTATGGCCGAAACAAGATAGAAATCGAGCTTGAAGTAGATGCCGTGTAAATTGCAAGCATGAGAACTCTTAGCTTTGTTCTTCGTTGATAAACAAGCCATAACTCTCATATCCAAACTCCGATTGGGATGATTCAAATGTTCTGGAAAGCTAAGAAGAAGCTCTACAGTATAATCCAAGTTCCAAGCTAGGAACATGCATCCAACTTGGTGTTAAAAGCCCTGCAATCTCCCCTTCTTATATGTGCTTGCATATTTTAATCTTATAGAGAACTTGTGCTTTAAATCCTTTTTATTTGTTATTGACATAGAGATATAGTGGATTAGTTAATTAGGGTGTCTTGCTTAATTCTATCATCTGTGGATTTAAGTGAGTATGAGTATTATGCATCGAGAGGTGGTTTTATCTGCTTTAGTGTTCTTGATTAACAATTCAGGATAGAGAATAATTGATGAGAAGTGTGTTAACTTAAATGAAGCAATAAGTGAAGTTGTGATATTAAATCTTCGTATTCTTAATTTAACTAGTGGAATTCAATAGTAGTTTAATTATATAATTTGAAATTCATTTGCTTAAATAAGATTGAGTTGGTTACGGGTTAGTACTTGGTGATTTTTATTAAACAATTCCTCATGGGAATGATACTCTACTTTCACTTTATTACTTGTTGACAACGTATACTTGCATGTTGTGCGTAATTAGATTTTACCCAACATATATAGGTGCGAACGAGGCCTCGCACTACTTCCAAATAAATTGCACATTGATCCACACACACACACACATTAATATAATAGTTTCTTGAAAAGTGGCGGTCACTGTGGCAACACGGATGTCAAGGGGTGCCTAACACCTTCTCTCCACATAATCAAGCCCCCAAACCCAAATGAATCTCGATTTCACAGACCCGTCTAGCAGTGTCACATCACTGGGTCAATGTGCAAGCCTTTTCTCGGTTGCGTTGGTGCAACCAGTTAAAAACACCAACTGGCGACTCTTACAGTCAAATCGTCGACATGATACATGTCGGACCTTTTTCACTTATTTTTTCAAACAAATCTCACATAACATGAGAACACCAAAGAACAAGAAATGAAAAGGGACAAATAAAAAAATCCCGACGTCGACAATTATCCTACTCATGATCTGGAGTTTGCAGTAGTTATTTTTGCGTTGAAAATCTGGAGACACTACCTGTATGGGGAGAAAGTAGAGATTCATACGGATCATAAAAGCCTCAAATATTTCTTAACCCAAAAGGAACTCAACATACGGCAACGACGTTGGCTCGAGCTGTTGAAAGATTACAACCATAGCATTTAATTTCATCTGAGATAAGCAAATGTTGTAGCTGACGCATTGAGTAGAATATCATATGCGGGTACGAGTGTGATGTTGTTAACATAAAGACCCATTTTATACGACTTATAGAGGATGGAGATAGAGTTAAAGGCTCTAAGTACCCACATGATGATATCAAACATACGAGTAAATCCGACTTTAATCGATAAAGTTAAAGCTGCTCAAGCCACAAACCCAGAGATGATACATATGAAGAAGAAAGTATAAGAAGGTGTTATTCCAGAAGTAAGAATCGATGAAGAAGGAATACTTTAAGTAAACTCCAGACTTTTCATTCCGAACGATTCTGAATTGAAGCATAGAATCATGATGAAGGCACATAACACACCATTTATAATCCATCATGGGAGTACCAAAATGTATCAGTATCTTTGACATACATTTTAGTGGAGTAATAAGAAGAGAGAAATCACAGAGTTTATCTCGAGGTGTTTAACCTGTCAACGTATAAAGGCGGAGCATCAAGTGCGAAAGGGTCCATTGCAACCACTTGAGATTTCAAAATAGAAGTGGGATCACATTACTATGGATTTTGTTACGGGTCTTCCCAAGGTTTCTCAATGTATAGATGCGATTTGGGTCATTGTCGATAGATTAACCAAGTCTAATCATTTCTTGCCTATACGTGAGACTTATTCCCTTGAACGTCTAGCTCGCATATACGTAAATGAGATTGTGAGATTGCATGGCATGCCAGTATCCATAGTTTCGGATCGTGACCCAAGATTTACTTCACAATTTTGGGTTAGTTTGCGAGAAAAGCTATGAGCGCAGATTCTGATTCAGTTCGGCATACCATCCTCAAATGGACGGGCAATTAGAAAGGACTATTCAAACTCTTGAAGATCTATTAAGACTCTGTGTCCTAAATTTCAAAGGGAGTTGGGATAAGTACTTACCATTGGTGGAATTCTCCTACAACAACAGTTATCAAGCAAGTATAGGCATGGCTCCATTCGAGGCGTTGTATGGACGAAAGTGTCGTTCTCTAATATGTTGGGACGGGGTGGGTGAAACAATGTTGTTGGGACCAGAATTAGTACGCATGACTACAGAAAAGATTCAAATGATCCAGCAATGTATAAAGACCTCACAAGATCGACAAAAGAGTTATGCTGATCTTCATCGAAAGGACGTGAAATTTAATATTGGAGATCATGTACTGTTATGTATTGCTCCATGGAAGGAAAGCTCAATCCATGATTTGTTGGTCCATTTGAGATTCTTGACCGAATAGAAAATGTGGCCTATAGACTCACATTATCTCCAAGCATGTCTCGTGTTTATAATATTTTTTATATATCTATGCTTCATAAATATGTGAAAGACCCAAACCACATTATTGCGTTAGAACCAGACGAGATAGCCGAATATTTAACGTACGAGGAGGTACCTGTCAAGATCTTAGATAGGAAAGAACATGTCCTACAAACAAAGGTTATACCACAAGTCAAGATTTTGTGGAGGAACCATGCTATAGAGGAAATGACCTGGGAGTTGGAATCGAAAATGAAAGCGAGGTACCCTCACCTTTTTGAAACACCAGGTACGTAAGTTAATTTCGAGGACGAAATTTCATAAGGAAGGGAGGTTGTAAGACCCCAACTTATTATAAATAAAATTGAATTTTCTCTATTCATTATCTTGAAATAATAAGGAGTTAATTTGATATAATGCTTTGGTTATGGGTGAAATGTGCAAATTTTGCAAAATAAGTAAGTGGTTATAAAATATTCATTTTGTCGGGGAATATTCGTTTGGTCGTGGAATATTCTTGCTGTCGGAGAATATTCGTACGAAGATGCAGCCATTTGTGGGCCCCATAATGGAAAATGGTCAGATGAAGAAAATGACAAATTTAAGTTTTTATAAATAACGACGTAATTATTACTGAATTAACAACATTGGATTACACGGTGGTTAAAATACGATGTCTGGCGTGGTTGCACGAAGAGCACGATGTTGCATAATATTTTGAATTATTGATTCTTACGTAAGAAGGCACTTTCTCAATAATTGTTATAGTAATTCTTTATTTAATATTTTATTTTATTGATTCAATAATTCTTTGCGTTGATATTTTATATTATTGTTGTTTCAATAATTGTCACTACCACACAGTATTTTTCATTATCAGATCAATAAATCATATTATTTGAATAATATTATTAGATAGCATTAGTGGCAATGTCTAAAGAAGTTATGTCTAGGAAAGGGGTTTGGTCACCTAATTGCGCGCCAAGGAGAAATCCTTATCGGAAAGCTCCCTCTTTCCTGGGAACGACCTGGTTGTCATAATTGTGATTTTGTAATATTATTTATGAATAATTAATTATTGATTTATATGATATGGAAATATTTATTTTATGTGGATGGATAGGGAAATATTTATTTTGTGTGGATATAAATGAAGGAATTAATGTTGAGGTATTTTATCAGTATTTTGTCGGAATAGAGGTAATAAAAATCGTCTGTATGTGGATTTCGGACATTTTTCGTTTGGAATTTGGAAAAACTTAAATCTACAAAGTTGTAGAGAATTCGATTTCCTATGGAATGAACATAAAATTCATATTTTTCTGATAAAAGGGCTATTTATTATGAATTATTGAAGTTTTGAAAATAAATATTTTTATTTAAAAATATGATGGGCCCCACTTTTGATTGGTGTAGAAAATATAATCTTGGCGGGCTCCACTAGAGGTGTGCTGAGTTTTGGGCAAAGATGGTGGGCGTAGAAATTTTTTAATAAATTAATATTTTATTAATTTAGTCTCCTTTGGCGTTCTAGCATTTTCCTATAAATAGGGTGCTTAGTTAGAATTGAAAATCACACCAGAAACAAGTTTTCTCTCTTTCTATATTATTGAGCGTATTTTGTGAGTATTTAGATACTTTGAGAGTTTCTATTCAGTGGACGTTTCCTTCAGCATCATATTCGACATTCCATTCAGAAATACTATTCTTTTGAGGTAAGGGATGTTATTTTCTTTGTAAATGATATTATTTCTTTCAATATCATTCTGCTGAAATATTGGTATGAATTTTGTTGTGGATTTTTCACCTTTTTGTGTCGGGGTTACTATTCACGTATACGACACTATTCACGTATACAACACTATTCACGAATACAACACTATTCACCAAAAATAAAATTTTCTCTTCTTTGTCCCAGATGTCTATTATGGTTACTATCTTTGATTGTATCCATGTTTTGATCTTCATTCTTGAATTTTACTCCATTATGGTTTATTATGGAGTATTTTTAAACTTGAATTATCTAAAGTACGAATCTCTAATCTTTGTCCTTTTATCTCACTGGATTCATTCTCTAAAATATTTTTCATCATCCTCAGTCTTTAATGGTGATACTTGATGAATATCTTTGACCTGTAGTGCAAAGATGAATGATTACCTAATGAATATCTTTGGCCTGTAGTGCAAAAGATGAATAGGTGTTGAGATGAACATGACCAACTGGTGATACAAATGAATATATTTGGCCCGTAGTGCAAAGATGAATATTTGATGCAAGATGTATATTGATTTATGTTACAGGGATAAAATATTGATGATGAACTTTTAAATTCATAGATAATAGTATATTTCATTCTCTACTTAACTCTTCTAATTAATTGTTATTTCCGTTGCGAATATTGATCTAAAACTGGTTGTCCATTATATTTTATCTTATTTATTGAAGGCTAACGATAAATTATTGTTCTTTATCTTAGTCATAATATTCTTTACTGGGCTAGTTGAGCTCACCCTTTTCCTTTTTGTTCCATTTTTCTTCTCAGGAGGTGAAAATATAGCAGGATCTAGCTGGGGTATGGAGTGATGGTTCTAGAAAGTTGTTTTAGCAGTCCTCACTATTTTTGTAAAATAGTGTATCAATAATTGTAATGAGGACTCCTTTTAAGTTTGAATACTGTCTATTAGATAATATTTGTATTTAAACTCACAGTATATGTGTTGTCGTATTTTGCACGACAATTGTATTAATGAAGTTGTATTTGTGTTCTGTACCATGTATTTGGCGACTCAGAATGGGTGATGTATACCTATTTTGGGGGCGTCACATATTCCCTGAAGCCTACCCCCAGAGCTTGAAATAGAAATTTGTATCGACCTTGAACCTGGTACAAAACCCTCAAATATTTCTTCACCCCAAATGAACGTAACATGCGCCAAAGACGTTGGCTCGAACTATTGAAGATTATGACCATACCATTCAATAACATCGTGGAAGAGCGAACGTGGTAGCTGACGCGTTGAGTAGAAGATCGTATTAGGTTATGAGTGTGACGTTGTTCACACAAAGACTCATTTGTACGATTTACAAAGGATGGAGATAGAGTTAAAGACTCCAAGAACCTACGTGAAGATAGCGAATATATGATTAGAACCGACTTTAATCGATAAATTTAAAGCTGCTCAAGCTACAGACTCAGAGCTGATGAATGTGAAGAAGAAGGTTCAAGAAGGCGTTATTCTATAAGCATGAATTGACGAAGAGAGGAAATATCAACCATCGATTTTATTGGTCTATTTGAAATCCTCGATCGAGTAGGAACTGTGGCCTATATACTCACTTTATCGCTAAGTATGTCACGTGTTCATAATATTTTTTTTCCTATCGATGTTACGTAAATATGTGGACGACCCAAACCACATTATTGAATTAGAACCAGACGAGATAGCGGATGATTTAACGTATGAAGAGGTACCTGTTAAAATCTTGGATAAGAAGGAATATATTCTATGCTCAAAGGTTATACCTCAAGAGTTAGAATCTGATGAGGTATCTTCACATGTTCGACATACGAAGTATGTACGTCAATTTCGAGGACAAAATTTCATAAGAAGGAGAGATTGTAAGACCCCAAATTTTATGAAAACATAATAATTTTCTCAAAATTTTTTTTTGAATATTAAGGTGTGGATTTGATATAATGTTATAGTTGTGGGTAATATTTATAAATTTTGCAAAGTAAGCAAATGCTTATAAAATATTCGATTGGTCAGGGAATATTCGTACAACGACGCAATCATTGGCGGAACCCACAACGAAATTACTGTCAGAGTTAGAAAACGATAGAAATATCTTTTTATGAAAATAACAGCGAAAAGTTTATCGTTAACTATTGAAATACCCGGTGATGAAAAGTATAATAATACGTGTGGTTGCATAGTAGCACACGGTATTGATTATTGATGCTTACGTGAGAAGTCACTCAGTTTTATTCAATTATTTCCACAGTAATTGTTGCATAGTATCTCACGTTATTTATTCAATTATTGTCACAATATTTTATATTATTATTTTAATAATTGAGACGATAAAGTTATTTATATTATTATTTGCATAATTAACAATGTCAAGAAAGTTCTGTCGAAAAAATGGGTTTGGTCACCTAATTGCGCGCCAATATGGAGAAATCCTTATCGGAAAGCCCCCTCTTTCCTGGGAACGATCTGATTGTTAATATTCTGAGTTATATTAATGATGAATAAATGTTGTTAAAAATTTTGAGGGGATTTTTATGAAGTATTTGTTATAAATTTTAATTATTATTTGGACCCCCATTTTGATTATGAAGTGTGTGTGTGTGTGTGTGTGTGTGTATGTTTACGTGTGTGTAAGAGTGTGTGTGTGGGGGTGAAAGTGGTGGGTAAAAGTGATGGGTGGAAGGATGGAATGAAGTGTGTGTGTGTGTGTGTGTGTATATATTACATGGTTATGAAATGGAGGGGGGGGGGGGGATGTTGCCCGAGAGTGGAAGGAGTTGTATTATTTTTATTATTATTATTATATATATATATTATATATATTATAATAAGTTTTGTTTCTTTTATGAAAAATAGAATATATTATATTTTATTATGCATAGTATTTGTATAGTGTCCGCATAGTGTTTGTATAGTAAAATCAAATAAAACTTTTCTCCCGTGAATTGAATTCGTCTGAATTCTTCTGTGCACCCGTGATTTCTAAATTCAAATAGTATCCTGCCATTCTCCTATAAATAGGATGCTCAGTTTAGAAAAGAAAATCACACCAGAATCAGAGAATTCTTCTTCTATAATATTGAGCGTATTTCTTTAAAGTTTAAGGAAGCTTTGAGTGTAGAAAATAGTGAAAGTTTTATTCAAGAATATTCCCTCCCTACCAGTCAGAATACTCTTCTTTTTAAGGTAAGGGGTATTATTTATTTTATATTTGCTTATGATATTATTTTTCGTAATCGTAAGAAATTTTATTTCGTTCAATATTCGCAAGAAATATTATCTTCATTTAATATTCGTAAGGAATATATTCGTTTAATATTCGCAAGGAATATTATTTTTGTTCAACAGTAGTAAGGGATGTTATTTTTGTTCAATACTCATAAGAAATAATATTTTTTTCCATACTCTATAGTATGTAAGTAATATTATTTCGTTTCAGATTTCGAATTCTACACTGATTTTGTTAAGTTTTAGCTTCTAGACTCCATGAAATTAGTAGAATATCCTTGATATTTGTGCTTCATCTAGTATCTTTTTATGGAAATATTATTCTAAACATTCTTGATAAGTTATAACTTTTTTTTACCGAAGTACTATTCTTGAAGTACTATTCACGGGGTACTATTCACTCAGATACTATTCACCTAGGGTACTATTCATGATAAAAATTAATTTCTTTTCGGTCCAAATCATTTTTGATACATTATTATTCTTGAATTTTACTCCACAAAGTAATATCATGTTGGTAATTTAGATATTCTTGAATTTTGGATAAATTAAATTATAAAATCTTTAATATTTATCCTTCATCTTGTTTGATTGAATTTTTATATCATTGTCATCATCCTCATGCTTATACTGTGATGAAAGTCATCTTTGGCTAAGGGTGCAAAGATGAACTATTGATTGGTATGATTATGACCCGGGATTATTTGGTGTAATCATGACCTGTAATGTTATAAGTGATGTGGATTATTAAGCTGAGTCTCTGCGACAGTTGTTGGTATGATCATGACCATGGGTTCTCTTCGGCCAAGGGTGAAAAGATGAATTGTTTTATGGCATGATCATGACCATTGATGAAAACACGAATATCCTTGGCCCGTAGTGCATGGATAATTCATGGCTGTGATACTAATGAATATTCTTGGACCATAGTGCACGGATAATTCAGTGATGTGGATTATTTATTAAGTTGAGTCTCAGCAATAAAATTTATGATTAAACTTTTAAATCATAGAAGATAGTAGATATCATGCTCTACTTGACTCTTCTAATGGATTGCTTATTCCGCTGCAATTGTTGATCTAAAACTTGTTGTCTATTATATTCTATCAGTTGTTATACTGTTGAAGGCTAATGATAATTTATTCTGCATTATCTTAGTTATAATATTTCTTACTGGGCTAGTTGAGCTAACCCTTTTGTTTCACTGTTCTCTTTAGGAAATGAGAATATAGCTGGGACTAGTCGGGGAAAGGATTGATGGTCCAGATGGTTGTTTTAGTAGTCCTCACTATTTTGTGAAATATTGTGATAATAATTGTAATGAGATTGAATTTGAGTTTGGATATTGTCTAGGAGATAATATTTGTATTAAAACTCACAGCTTATGTTTTGTCGTATTCTGTACGACACTTAATAGTTGTATAAGTTAAGTTTGTATTTGAATTCTGTACCATGTATTTGGCGACTCAGAATGGGTGATGTATACCTATTTTGGGGGCGTCACAATACCAACTCAACCGAATTTTGAAAGATTTTGCAATATGGCCTAATATTGGACTCTGTTTAATTGGTCCTGAAAACCGAGATTCATAGAGTTTGGGGGCTTGATTAAGTAGGGGGAAGGTGTTAGGCACCCTCTAACTTCCGTGAAACACGGTTATCGTGCTCTTTGTTCCCTAATTTATGTGTAAGTGTATGTGTGTGTGTGTGCATTGCAGTTAATTGGGCCTAAGTGCTTTGTTTGGAAGTAGTGCTATGCTTCTTTTGCAAATATATACAAAAGGTTTGACTTGTATAAAAGTTCAATTTTAATACAAGTCATATAAAATGATGTTTTGAAAATAGGTTTTTAAACCCTTATGGTCACATAGTAATTGAGACCTTTGACACTTCCATTTTATTCCGTATTCGGCTTATTTTAATTTTATTCTCAAGATGCGAAGCATCTTTTACAAAATAATATATATATATATATATATATATATAATTGTTAGGCTCCTTATGGGCATGAAAGCCATTAAAGTATGACCGAGCACCACACATAGGGTTTTCACTATTACGGGGACCTTAAATCTGGATAACCATTTTAAGGTCCTATAGTTACAATTACAAAATTTGCAAGCTAGCTGTACAACTGAAAGGGTTCATCATTTGAACCAGATCTAGACCTATCAGCTGGATATTAGGTCACGTGGCTCCTAGGCTCACATAATATCACATAAATAGCCTGCAAAGCCAATATACTGAAATGAAATAGATATATTTACTCTAAACAACGCGAAACAAAGGATCCATCAGTCAAATCCTTGCATGCGCATAACCAAAGCTTCCAACATCCTCTAGATACAAATCCAGGGTCGCATAGTTGCTAAATATTTACAAAAACTAGAAAGAAAACTAGATCTGTATAGATCTTAGCCATTCTAGCTTCCAGGTTCACGTTTAACAACTTTTGAACCGAATAAAAGCTAGATCTGGCTAGATCCTATACAGATCTAGTCAATAAAGCTCAAATATTGACTATTTACAAGAAATAAATGGTTAAAACTTCAGATCTGACGAATATTAACCGTATAAAAGTTATATACAATGCTTGTATACGTATTAGAATAAGCAAATAAGGCAGATCTGGCAAAATCTTACACTATTTCATGAGAATGGCTATCAAACGGCTTCTGGTGCCTTTAGGAATGATTTCCACTGGTTAAAACTTGATATATTTTAGTATATAAGTATAAGACTATTTACAAAGAAGTTTTACAAGAATCAGAGTACAATTCAAGCTCCGTTTAGCTATTTTAGCCTCTATTTCTCTTTCCTAGGCCCTCTTCTTGCCTAATCTTCTCTTGGAAGCCAAATGGGGAAGGGGTATATATAGACCCGATCATCCGTGGGGGTACCTGCGTCTGACCCTAGTGGGCCCAACCTGGTGGGTCTCGTTATCTCAAAGTATATGAACTCCAACCAACGCGTAGTCTGCTTGAATCTTCATAACTTTTAGTCCGGTAATCCGATGGAGGGGTGTTATACCTTTCTGGAAAGCCCTTTCTGAGAGCTACAAAATGACATGGGATTTAATATTTTCTAAATCAAGGAACATAGGTCCATGACCAGATCTTTGAGTCTTTGCAGTCTGTCCGTTGAGCGGTCTTGCGTCGTTTTCACTCGGGATTGTTGTTATGGTTTTGCACAACCTTATTCATGGTAATTTGATTAGTTTCGATGTTAAGTTGGAAAACTTACTCTTTTACCCTTCTGGGTTAATTTCCAAGTTTGATGTGTTGCAACTGTCTTTCTTTAGGGTTGTCTTTGGGGTTTGATGGTCGTTGACTTCTATCTGTCCTCAGGGTTGTCTCTGAAGTTGATTTAATGTCCCACGAGTCTGTCTCCAGGGGTCTGGTTTGATGATTTCCTACGGTTATCTTCGGGGGTGTGGTTTGATGATTTCCTTGGGTTGTCTCTAGGGGTTCTGGTTTAACGATTTCCAAGGGTTGTCTCCGGGCGTCTGGTTTGATGATTTCCCAGGGTTGTCTCCAGGGGTCTGGTTTAATGATTTCTTGGAGTTGTCTCTGGGGGTCTTGTTTGATGATTTTGACTTCTAGGTTTGTCTCTGAAAAATGATTTTGCCCTCCTTCATAGTTAGTAACATGAATGCAAAATTTCGAGTGTCTACAGATGCCCCTCTTCATAATGTTTATGCAATGTAATTGAATGAACATGATAAAGATTACTAGACACTAGAAATATGATAAATGTAAATGTCATGCAATGCATGGTATAATATGTTATGCATGCTATATTTCTTTGTGGGGTTAGTTTCCACAGGTTGTATCAACGACCATCCCTAGTCACTGCTGGGGATGATTTTTATGGCTGATACCACTAGATCTTTGTAACAATCCGGAATTTTAAGTTGTAATTTTAAATATTTATTTGAGGTGTTTATTGTTTAATAAATGTTTTGTAGATGTGATGGTTGTTAGTAAAAATTTATGAATGTAAATATATTAGATAATATTCTAAATTAATTGAATTTATAATTTAGAGAGTTGTAATATAACATGAGATATTATATTGTTGTTTTGATTTAATAATTTAAGTTGATATGTTAAATTATTAAATAAAATTATAATGAAATTATAATTTTGTGATATTTGTTTTAGTGGAATATTTATTTAAAATATAGTGTGTATAATTAATTATTTGATTAATGTTGGATATGGAAATTCAAATAAATAAGATGTAATTATAAATTGTAAACTAAATGGTTTATTAAAATAAAATTAGAGTGGTTTAATTTAGTTTTGACAAACATGGCTTAAATATATTAAGTCTTTAAATTTTAAAGAGTTTTGCCAAACGGAGACTTATGGCTTTTGGATTTTTGATTATTGAAATTTTAAATAATATAAAAAAAATAAATTAAAATAATAAATATAATATATTTATAATCTATACATTATATGTTGAAACTGGTTAGGCTTATTATGGCCATATCAGTTTTCTTTTATTATTGCACATACTTGGGTATTAGTTGGTTTACGCATAACCTTAGTGCTAAGCCTAAGTAGTATACTGAGAATTCAGAGAAGAAAACTTGAGAGAGAGACTTGTGAGAATTATCTGCAATTAGCAAGGATTATCTCAGTACTTGAAGGTATGTTCCATAACCTTAATAATGTGTATATATAATGTATATGTGTATCACGACAAAGTTTTATATTCTGTGAATTCTAGTTTTTCTGTAAATTGTTGTTATGTAACCTGCTTATGGTAAATATATATAGTTATGATGTTAGAATTTGTAGTCAGACATGAATTGTATGCTAATTTCGTTATAAAAAGGAAGAAAAGTAAATTATAGTGAATATTTTGCATATGGCTTATATAAGTACCAATTTTAGTAGTCAATTTGTATGTTAAACTATAAATTGAGTTTTGATTATGCTAGTTCGTTAAGAAACAAAGAGAACGTAGTTTAAACGAAGTGATTCGGTGTAGAATTGTAATCAAAGTGATATTTTTTTAAAAGATGTCAAAAATGGAGTTTTTATATAAAAATATGGGATTTGGGAAATTTAACTAGTTTGAGTTGTTGTTAATTGTTCTATGTTGATGAATATGTGAGGAAACATGTTTGTAATAGTTCTATATAAATTGTTTATGTTAGATTCACTGTTTTGTAGTTGAAATTCGTGTTAGTTGGGCTAAAGTTGACTACTGTTCACAACCTTTACGGTTACTGTTTGCATGCCTTTGCACACACATTGCTACAGATGCCAAGGCAGAAATGGTGCAATGCTTGGGGTTCCAAGCTTGTGTATGGCGCAGCTGCAAACTTGGGATATCAATATAACTTGGTTAAAGGTTGTGTTAGGGTGTCAAACATGTAACAAGGAGGTTAAATCAGTACCGTGTCATGTCATTGATAATTTCAACTTTGTAAAATGATTTATAAGTTATGAACGTGATATGTTTTGACTTAGTGTACACAATGAATGTTAGTTAAGTGTTGTGAAGCCAACACTTGGAATTTCTAAAATATATATAGTAGCATAAGTCTTGTACTTAAATAACAAGTTTAACTAGAAATGTATATGTTGTGGTATGTTAGTATATCTAATAGGTATTGTGATTCTAATACTATGTGTAGGTGAACGTGAGTTTTAATATTATAGCTTAATCTTGAGGCAAGTTTCTAAACCTTACCTTTTTACATTGAGCAAGTTCTTTTTATAAGTATTGATTAAGTAAATTCTTTTATTCTTAATCCTTATTCGAGCAAGCTCTAATTTTAATGTTATCCAAGCAAGTTTTCTAACTCTACACGTTCGTTGAGCTAGTTCTATTATTACATTGTGTAACTTTACTCTTATGTTGCACAAGTTTCCTATCTTAAACTATTATTGAACAAATCATTTGTTACTAAATTTCATTTGAGCAAGCTTTAACTCTAACTTTATTGGAATTCTCATTATGATTGATTCATTCTAACTTGTTTATAGTTAAGAAAGTTTCTTATGTTCTATTCTTGTATAATGAACGCAGTTTTTGAACTCTCGTCTCTATTATTGAGCTGTTTTATTACTTTGCATGAGTTATTACCATGTTGAGCAAGTTTTTAGTTTTCAGCTTGCTATCAGTTAATGTATGTTCAATAATTTCATTTCTAATGTTATAACATCCTAACCTTAGCTTATTATTGTTCAAGCAAGGTTTACTATTTCATTTAATAATTATGTTTTAGTGATTTTAAGCATAAGTTTAATAAATAGTTAGTTTATCTACGATTATTCGTTGTCCTATACTATATTGTTAGTAATCAAATGTAGAGTTATCAAACTTTGTTTATTCAACTAATCCTTTAGTTGATGGTCATTGAACTCGAAATTACCTTGAAAGCTTATCCAAACCAAACTTTCTTTGGTGCGGACTTGTACTCTAAAAACTGAGAAGAACAACCCTATTATAGGGGATACGCTATGCGTTAAGATGTTTGTGCACAATACATTGTACGAAGGGTTTATCCCCCTAAGTACATGAAGTCCCTACAGTATAACTGTTAAGGTTAGAGTTGAAAGATTACTTGTAACCGTGGACATAGTTCGTGGTCTTATGACCCTTAGATATATTTCATATTTCGATTCCAGTTTTTGGTTATCATTGATAGTGTACTATTCAGTTTTGATGAGACTATTCATTGGCAGTTAATATATTCTTGTTGATTCATTGCTATATCTAGTGAGCATTTGTTTTGCTCATTCTTGCATAAATATAATTATTGCAGCTACAGTTGAGAAGGTAGATGAGTCTTCAACTAGCAAAGGAAAGGGAAAAATATACAAGTGATGAAGACTTGTAATTTTATTTTATTGTCATGAGTGATAAAATTTTTAGTTAATGATGTGATGTAATTATTTTAAATTCCGCACTTGATTGATGTTTAAGGTTAGACAACCTGGGAAGATTTTTAATTAATGATGTAACCCTATTTAAAGGGAGGATTTATGATTTAATTTTTTTATATTTAGGTAGATAGATTTGAATGAATGAAAAGTGAACACCAAATCTTGTGGGAATGAAGTACCTAGATTTGGGGGTGTCACAAGTTGGTATCAAAGCTTTAGGTTATGAACCTTAGGTGGGGAAAAACCTTAGGAAGTAACCTTTGAAAAGATAGTGGTGATAAACTCTTATCGAGTTTTAAGGGAAAAAAAAGTAATAAAACACTTATGTGCTTATGTGATTATAATCTATGTGCTCGTGAGTGTCGAGTAGTAATGATTAGTAATTAAAACTTAAAAATTTTGATGTCAGGATGGATAATGTTGGAGAATCTAGTCAGGCTAGAGAGGAAGGATCCCAGATGCCTAGAGAGGAGGAGCCTCAAGATATTCAGGTGGTGTGGGAACAACTACTGCCACGGGAATCAACTCCGTTGGTCACAATGGTTGAGCAGGAAGGATTACCTGATGAGGATGATGAGATAGAGACGGGCGAGGAGGACATTGTAGAGATGCCACAATCAAATGAGGATGAGGAGGATGAGGAGGACGAGGAGGAAGAGATTTCACTTAACTCGATTGCTGCCCGTATGTACGACGAAGTATACGATCACAATGTAGAACTTCAAGATATCGTCGAGGAGTTGCAAGAGATAATAGCTGAACAACAGACCTCGATGGCACAGAAGGACGACGAGATCCAGGATCGAGAGGAATGTCTGAATAATGTTGAAGAGAAGCTGGTCCACACTGAAAGAGAGAACGAGCGAATAATAACAGAGATTGCAGAGGTGAAGAACAAGTTGAAAGAGGAATCTACTAAGAGGGAAACAGCCGAAGATGCGTACGAGGAAACTTATCAATGAGCTGGAGTAGCAGAGAGAGGTTCAGGTAAAGAGGATCAAGATGGAAGAGATGAATAGATTTTTCAACACCGTGATCAATCAAGCTCAAGATCGGGTCATATGTTATCCTATTCAGTTCGAGACGCTGCCATCGTACATATTAGATCGCCGAACAATGTTCCGAATTATGGAAGAGGAGCGTCGTAAGGCTATGCAGCATTTTAATAGAACGCCATAAATGTAATTATTATGTCATTAGTGAGTAAATAAGATGTAAATCCCGGGTATGATATAACCAATGGGATATGATGATAATGAAGTTGTCATGAAACTTTTGTAGTTCAGGAAAGTGATGTAGATAGTATGAATGCTATCATTATTATGTTTTAAAACATTATAAATAAATAAAAGTTACTATTTATTCAAGATATTGTATGTTATGTGGTAATTTGTGTGATGTACAAGTTGAATATATAATACTTAAAAGGTTGAATAGAAGCTAATTGGTATATTTTAACAGAAAATGCCTCCAAGATGTCAACCACGACAAAGGAACCCTGAGAATAACAACAATGTTGAAGATAATCTAGTTCAGCAATTCGTAACGCTACTGATGGGAGCATTACAAAATCAGCCATAGAATCAAGCTGCGACGTTTAAGGACTTCAAGGCGGTTGGGCCACCAGAATTCCATGGGTCTATGAATCCGGTTAAAGCGCAGACCTGGATCATGGAAATAGAGAAGGTTTTCGATGTTGCTAGGGTAAGGGATAACCAGAAGACTACTTTTGCAACATTCATGTTGAAAGCAGATGCTAGTTATTGGTGGCAAGCCAATAAAACTCGAGGAGGTCAAGGGGTAATGACTTGGGAAAGGTTCAAGGAAATATTCTTCGAGACCTATTTCCCAGAAAGCTCAAAGAATCAGATGGAATTGCAATTTCTAGAGCTAAAACAGGGCACAATGACAGTGTCGGAGTATGCAACAAGGTTTAATGAGTTGGCGAGGTTTGCGCCATATCAGGTGAATACGGATGAGTGTAAGGCAAGGAGATTTGAGCAGGGACTGAAGCCATGGTTGTATAGCAGAGTCTCACTGTTCCAAATAAAGATGGTTGCGACAGTGCTTGAGAAAGAAATTCTCACTGAGAGTGGAGGTGAGGCTGTAACAAAGCGCAACCAAGAGCAGAGAAAGAAGAAGAATGAAGGTGAAGCTAAGAATGGTGGTGGTGGTAACGGTGGAAATGGAAACAATAATTTGAAGAGGAAATAGAATGCAAATGTGGGAGATGGAAATCAACAAGGTAACCAGCAGAAAAAGAAAATGGACGCATGTGCTACATGCAAAAAGTTTCACATGGGTATGTGCTTAAGGGAGAAGCGGGTATGCTTTAACTGTGGCCAGAAGGGTCACATTGCACCAAATTGCAATCAACCCAAGAAGAATGCTTGCTACACCTACGGGTTGAAGGATCATTTTGCTCGCGAGTGTCCGAAGAAGAAATCTGGGGAGACAAATGGAAGCAAGGGAAATGCTAGTGGAGGTAAACTGACTATTGCTGGACCAACGTCAATAAATAAGCCCACAACAAGAACCTTCAACATGACGGTGCAGGACGCAATGCAATCAAAAGATGTCGTGTCAGGTATTATCCCAATCAATGATATAAATGCATATGTATTACTTGATTCGGGTGTTACTAGCTCGTTTATATTTGATGAATTTGTTAAGAAGTTAGAAATACCTAGTGAAGAGTTGAATTTACCTTTAAGCATAGAAATTGCGAATAGGGAGGTAATTCCTGTTAGATTCGTATACAAGAATTGTAGAGTGAACATTAAGGGGAATATCATGAAAGTAGATTTAATCCCGATAAAACTTGGAGAGTTTGACGTTATATTGGGAATGGATTGGTTATTCAATTATGGAGCGATAATTGATTGCCAAAAGAAGTGTGTAAACCTTATGACTCCGTCAAAGGTAGTTTTTCGTGGTAGCAAATTGCCTAGACAAATGAGGTGTCTAACGATTATACAGGACAAGAAGTTATTGAGTCAGGGCTGTGTAGGGTACTTAGCCTACATAGTAGATACTCAAAAGAAGAAGTGTGTAAAACTAGAGGAGATACCAGTGGTTAGGGAATTCATAGACGTGTTTTCGGAAGATTTTCCAGGACTTCCGCCTGACCGAGAGATTGAATTCGTGATCGATTTAGCGCCAGGAACCGCTCTAATATCGAAGGCCACATACAGAATGGCTCCGGTAGAGCTGAAGGAATTGATGGTGCAACTGCAAGAACTGCTAGATAAGAAGTACATACAGCCGAGTGTGTCACCGTGGGGAGCATCAGTGTTATTCGTGAAGAAGAAGGATGGGTGAATGCGTCTTTGCATTGATTATAGAGAATTAAACAAAGTCACTATTAAAAACAAGTATCCGTTGCCAAGAATAGATGACTTGTCTGATCAATTGAAGGGTGTTAGATACTTCTCGAAAATAGATTTGAGAAGTGGGTATCACCAATTGAAAGTAAGGAAGGAGGATGTACCGAAGACGACATTCTGAACTCGGTATGGACATTACAAATTTTTGGTAATGTCTTTTGGTTTGATAAACGCCCCTGCAGCGTTCATGGATTTGATGAACATGGTGTTTAAACCATTTTTAGACAAGTTTGTGGTGGTATTTATCGATGTTATTCTGGTATACTCTAAATCTTAAGAAGAACAAGTGGAACACTTACGTCTGACGCTGGAGACGTTAAGAAAAGAAAAGTTGTACGCGAAATTCTCTAAATGTTAATTTTGGCTAGAACGTGTATAATTTCTTGGACATGTGACTGACAAGGATGGGATTTCGGTGGATCCATCAAAGGTAGAAGCTGTGATAAATTGGGAACAACCAAGAACTCCATCAGAAGTATGAAGTTTCTTGGGATTAGCAGGATATTACAGACAGTTTATTCAAGATTTCTCCAAAATTGCAACTCCGTTAACAAATTCGACAAAGAAAGATGTAAAATTTGTTTGGACGGAGAAGTGTGAGAAAAGTTTTGCAGAATTGAAGAAGAGACTTAGTGTGGCACCTGTCTTATCATTGCCAGATAATACATGGAACTTTGTGGTCTATAGTGATGCTTCACATAAAGGATTAGGTTGTGTCCTTATGCAAAATGGCAAGGTTATTATGTATGCATCAAGGAAATTGAAAGACTACGAAAAAGGGTATCTGAATCAAGACTTGGAGTTGGCGGCGGTAGTGTTTACTCTGAAGATATGGAGACATTATCTCTATGGAGAAAAATGTGAGATCTACACAGACCATAAGAGTCTGAAGTATATTTTCACACAAAAGGACCTAAACATGCGTCAAAGGAGATGGATGGAGTTAATAAAAGATTATGATTGCGAGATCTTTTATCATCTAGGCAAAGCTAATGTGGTTGCCGATGCCTTGAGTGGGAAAGGCCGAGAAAAGTTGATGTTGTTAACCGATAAGGAGGACCTTATTTCATCAATGGCAAGGCTAGAGTTGGGAATCAAATTTCCAACAGAATCTGACAAAAAATTATACCAGATGGAAGCTAGTCCAACTTTGGTAGATAAAGTGGAAAATGCCCAACTACAAGATGAAGAACGCAGAAAAATAAAGGAAAGTGTTGTTGAGGGTAAAGAGGTGAAGTATAAAGTTGATACTGAAGGAATGCTAAGATTCGAGGGATAAATTTGGGTTCCAGTAGTACCGGATATTAAAGAAGAAATCTTGACAGAGGCTCATAACTCAAGATATTCTATTCATCCGGGAAGTACAAAGATGTATCAAGATTTTTACCGACATTTTTGGTGGCCAAATATGAAAAGAGACATTGCAGAATGCGTTGCGAAGTCCTTGACATGTCAGAGAGTGAAGGCAGAGCATCAACGACCAAGCAGATTACTTCAACTGTTGGAAATACCAGAATGGAAGTAGGAACACATCACAATGGATTTTGTGGTGGGTCTTCCAACTACTCAGAGAGGATACGATGCGATTTGGGTGGTAGTGGATAGATTAACGAAATCAGCTCACTTTCTACCAATAAAGATTAGATTTAATCTTAATCAGCTGGCAAAACTATACGTCAAGGAGATCGTCTCAAGACATGGAGTTCCAATATCAATTGTATCAGATAGAGATCCGAGGTTCACATCAAATTTCTAAAAGAGACTACAAAAATGCATGGGAACGCAACTGAAGATGAGTACAACATATCATCCGCAAATCAATGGTCAAAGCGAATGAACAATCCATACGCTAGAAGATATGCTTAGAGCATGCATAATGGATTTCAAAAGAAAATGGGATGATCATCTACCATTGGTGGAATTTGCATACGATAACAGTTACCATGCAAGCATTGACATGCCGCTATACGAGGCATTATACGGCAGAAAATGCAGAACTCCACTATACTGGGATCAAGTTGGGGAACGTCAACTACTAGGACCAAAACTGGTATAGTAGACCGCTGAAGTTGTCAAACTTATCAGAGCAAGATTGGTAGCTGCTCAAGATCGACAGAAGACGTATGTTGATCAACACGTGTAGAATCGCAAATTTGAAGCAGGAAATTTCGTGTTCCTGAAAGTTTCTCCTTGGAAGGAGAAAATTCGTTTTGGTAAGAAAGGAAAGCTAAGCCCAAGGTTTATTGGACCTTTCGAAATACTGCGAAGAATGGAAGAGGTGGCTTACGAAGTAGCTTTACCTCCAGAATTAGAGTATGTGCACAATATTTTTCATATGTCGGTGTTGCGACCGTATAAACCCGATTACAAGCATGTGATCGAGTATGAACCGTTGCAGTTCAGTAAAGATTTGTCTTATGAATAGATTCCTATCCAGATAGTCGACAGGAAAGATCAAGTGCTCAGGAATAAAGTGAAACCTTCTATGAGAGTAATATAGAGGAACCACAATGTTAAAGAGGCTACGTGGGAACTCGAAGCTGAAATGATGAAGAATTACCCTGAGTTATTTGTTTAGTCTGTGTCTTCGATTCGAGGGACAGAATCTTTGTAAGGAGGGAAGAATGTGATGACTTGATTGTTTGAGTTGTGATTCTGGGGACATAATCCTTATAAGGAGGGAAGGATGTAACAATTCAGAATTTCAAGTTGTAATTTTAAATATTTATTTGAGGTGTTTATTGTTGAATAAATGTTTTATAGATGTGATACTTGTTAGTAAAAAATTATGAATTTAAATTTATTAGATAATATTCTAAATTAATTGAATCTATAATTTAGAGAGTTGTAATATAACATGAGATGTTATATTGTTGTTTTGATTTAATAATTTAAGTTGATATGTTAATTATTAAATAAAATTATAATGAAATTATAATTTTGTGATATTTGTTTAAGTGAAATATTTATTTAAAATATAGTGTGTATAATTAATTATTTGATTAATGTTGGATATGGAAATCCAAATAAATAAGATGTAATTATATATTATAAACTAAATGGTTTATTAAAATAAAATTAGAGTGGTTTAATTTAGTTTTGACAAACATGGCTTAAATATATTAAGTCTTTAAATTTTAAAGGGTTTTGCCAAACAGAGCCTCATGGCTTTTGGATTTTTGATTTTTGAAATTTTAAATAATATAAATAAAATAAATTAAAATAATAAATATAATATATTTATAATCTATACGTTATATGTTGTAACTGATTAGGCTTATTATGGACATATCAGTTTTCTTTTATTATTGTACATACTTGGCTATTAGTTGGTTTACGCATAACCTTAGTGCTAAGCCTAAGTAGTATACTGAGAATTCAGAGAAGAAAACTTGAGAGAGAGACTTGTGAGAATTATCTGCAATTAGCAAGGATTATCTCAGTACTTGAAGGTATGTTCCATAGCCTTAATAATATGTATGTATATACATGTATATGTGTATCACGGCAAAGTTTTATATTCTGTGAATTCTAGTTTTTCTGTAAATTGTTGTTATGTAACCTGCTTATGGTAAATATATATAGTTATGATGTTAGAAGTTGTAGTCAGACATGAATTGTATGCTAATTTTGTTGTAAAAAGGAAGAAAAGTAAATTATAGTGAATATTTTGCATATGGCTTATGTAAGTACCAATTTTAGTGGTCAATTTGTAAGTTAAACTGTAAATTGAGTTTTGATTATGCTAGTTCATTAAGAAACGAAGAGAACGTAGTTTGAACGAAGTGATTTGGTGTAGAATTGTAATTAAAGTGATAATTTTTTGTAAAAGATGTCAAAAATGGAGTTTTTATATGAAAATATGGAATTTGGTCCCAGGCTTATGTATGGCGCAGCCATACCCTGTTCTGAGATGGTGAGTTCTGCTACTACTGCAGACTTGGGATATCAACATAACTTGGTTTGTGGTTGTGTTAGGGTGTCAAACATGTAACAAGGAGGTTAAATTAGTACCGTGTCATGTCATTGATACTTTTAACTTTGTAAAATGAGTTATAAGTTATGACTGTGATATGTTTTGACTTAGGGTACACAATGAATGTTAGATAAGTGTTGTGAAGCTAACACTTGGAATTTCTGAAATATATATAGTAGCATAAGTCTTGTACTGAAATAACAAGTTTAACTAGAAATGTATATGTTATGGTATGTTAGTATATCTAATAGGTATTGTGATTCTAATACTATGTGTAGGTGAACGTGAGTTTTAATATTATAGCTTACACCTGAGGCAAGTTTCTAAACCTTACCTTTTTACATTGATCAAGTTCTTTTTATAAGCATTGATTAAGTAAATTCTTTTATTCTTAATCCTTATTCGAGAAAGCTCTAATTCTAATGTTATCTAAGCAAGTTTTCTAACTCTACACTTTCGTTGAGCTAGTTCTATTATTACATTGTGTAATTTTACTCTTATGTTGAGCAAGGTTCCTATCTTAAACTTTATTGAATAAATCATTTGTTCCTAAATTTCATTTGAGCATGTTTTAACTCTAACTTTATTAGAATTCTCATTATGATTGATTCATTCTAACTTGTTTATAGTTAAGCAAGTTTCTTAAGTTCTATTCTTGTATAATGAACACAGTTTTTGAACTCTCGTCTCTATTATTGAGCTGTTTTATTACTTTGCATGAGTTATTACCATGTTGAGCAAGTTTTTAGTTTTCAGCTTGCTATCAGTTAATGTATGTTCAGTAATTTAATTTCTAATGTAATAAGATCCTAACCTTAGCTTATTATTGTTCAAGCAAGGTTTGCTATTTCATTCAATACTTATGTTTTAGTGATTTTAAGCATAAGTTTAATAAATAGTTAGTTTATCTACGATTATTCGTTGTCCTATACTATATTGTTAGTACTCAAATGTAGAGTTATCAAACTTTGTTGATTCAACTAATCCTTTAGTTGATGGTCGTTGAACTCTAAATTACCTTGAAAGCTTATCCAAACTAAACTTTCTTTAGTGCGGACTTTTACTCTAAAAACTGAGAAGAACAACCCTATTATAGGGGATACGTTATGCGTTAAGATGTTTGTGCACAATACATTGTACGAAGGGCTGATCCCCCTAAGTACGTGAAGTCCTTATAATATAATTGTTAAGGTTAGAGTTGAAAGATTACTTGTAACCGTGGACATTGTTCGTGGTCTTATGACCCTCAGATATATTTCATATTTCGATTCCAGTTTTTGGTTATCATTGATAGAGTACTATTCATGATTATCTTTTTCCAATACATGATTATGTGTTATTTATATGACACTTGTGTTATCACAATCAACAGGTATAGATTTGAAATTAAACCCATAGTCTACTAGCTAGTTTTTCATCCATAAGATTTGAGCCTAAAGAATGCCAAAGAAAGAATGTATTCACTTTTCATTGTTGAGGTAGATACTGAGTTTTTCTTATTGCTAAACCAGGATACAGGTCTGTTTCCTAGCAACTGACAAGTTCCACTGGTAATTTTTCTATCAATCTTACAGCCTGCAAAATAACATTTGTATATCATGTCAGTTCAAAGGAGGACTCCTTGGGATACCAAAGTCCCAAGTGAGGTGTGCCTTTGAGATACCTGAAAATTCTCTTTACAGTAGTTAAGTGTGATTACTTAGGATTAGCTTAAAATCTAGCACATATACATGTTGTAAACATTATGTCTAGTCTACTGGCAGTTAGATACAGAAGAGAGCCTATCATACCTCTGTATTGAGTAATATCAATACATTTACCTTTCTCATCTTTGTCAAGCTGGGTTGGTGGAGCAATTGGTGTTTTCATAGGAGAGGCTAATTCCATGCCATACTTCTTAAGTAAGTCTTTAATGTATTTAACTTGGTTGATGAAAATACCATCATCAGTCTGCTTCACTTGTAGTCCAAGAAAGAAATTTAGCTCACCCATTGTACTCATTTCGAACTTGCTCTACATAAGCTTGGCAAATCTCTTGCATAGGTTTTCATTAGTAGAACCAAAGATAATATCATCTACATATATTTGAACTAGTAATATTTTGTTTTTGTGCTTCCTAAGGAATAATGTGGCATCTACTCTACCTCTAGTGAAGCCATTTTTAATAAGAAAGTTAGTTAATGTTTCATACCATGCTTTAAGTGCTTGTTTAAGTCCATATAAAGATTTATCTAATCTATAGAAATAATTAGAGAGAGTTGGATTGATGAAACCTAGAGGTTGCTTCACATATACTTCTTCTTGAAGTTCACCATTCAGAAATGCACTTTTGACATCCATTTGAAAAACTTTGAACTTCATGTGGGCAGAAAAAACAAGGAATATCCTGATGGCTTCTAATCTGCAAACAGGTACGAAGGTCTAGTCGTCGTTGATTCTTTCTTCTTGGGAATAACCTTTGGCTACTAGTTTTGCCTTGTTCCTGGTTATTACCCCATCTTCATCTATCTTTTTTCTGAAGATCCATTTGGTGTCAATAATTGGATGGCTTCTTGGTCTTGGAACTAGTCTCCATACTTTACTTCTTTTAAACTGATTTAGTTCCTCTTGCATGGCTTCTATCCAACTTGAGTCTTTCATAGCATCTTCTATCTTCTCGGGTTCCATTTCGGACAGAAAGCTTAGATAAAAACACTCATTCTGGGTGGCAAATCTGGTCTTGACTCTAGCATTTGGGTCTCCAATGATCAGGTCTTGAGTGTGATCTCTTGCCCATCTGTTTCTTATTGGAACATCAGTTCTAGTGCCTTCTTGTCTGAATTCTTCAAGATTAACTTCTAACTCTTGATGTAGAGGTTCGTCGTCTAGTGTAGCTCTCTCTATGATCTCTTCTTCAGGCTTGACAATTTAATCTTTTGGGGCTACGATCGTGGTTTCGAGCTCCACCACCTCGTTCATAGTGTCTGAGTTGTCAATCGTAGTGTCTTGAGGCACATATTTATCTAAGTCTATTTCATCGAAGCTGACATGAATCGAGACTTCAACACTTAGCATCTTCTTGTTTAATACTCTATAGGCCTAACTGTCTGTGGCATATCTGAGAAAGATTCCTTCGTCTGACTTGGGTTGAAACTTAGTCAGATACTATTTTCCATTTTGAGAATATAGCATGCATAACCAAACACATGGAAGTAACTGACATTTAGCTTTCTTCCTCTCCACATCTCGTAGGGAGTCTTGTTTCATGTAGAGCGCACAAAAAGACACATTACGAGTGTAGCACGCGATGTTGACAACTTCTTGATATTCGGTGTAGGCAATTGCTTTGCTAGTAGAGTTCTTCCAGCTTCAATCAACGTTCTGTTCTTTCTTTTAGCTACTCCATTTTGTTGTGGAGTTCGTGGAGCTGAGAAGTTGTGACTGATGCCATTGTCTATGAAAAATTGATCCATCGCAGAGAAGTCGAATTCTCTACCATGATCACTCCTTATAGCCTTGATTTTCTCTCCTTTTTCGTTCATTACCAGTTTGAACATTTTGATGAGTTGGGAGCTTGTTTCATCTTTAGAGTTCAGAAAGAACACCCATATAAATTTGGTGCAAGCATCCACTACGACTAATGAGTATCTCTTCCCTCCAAGGCTTGTTGTTGGAATTGGCCCGAAGAGATCCATGTGAAGTAATTATAAGGGCTTATCAATTGAGTAGATCGTCTTGCCTTTGAAGGAGCTCCTAGTCTGCTTTCCAAACTGGTAGGCGTTGCATGGCCTTTCTTTGATAAAACTAAGCTTGGGTAATCCTACTACTAGATCTTTGGAGGCTAGTTTTGATATACTCTTAAAGTTGAGATGAGATAACCTTTTATGCCATAGCAAGCTCATTTCTTCAGAGGCTTTAACAAGAAAGCATATTGTTTCATCAGAACTTAGTTAATCAAGATTAATAGTGTAGACATTCCCTTTTCTTGTTCTGGTCAGATTTATAGAAGAGGTCTTTAGATCTCTGACTTGACACTGGTTGTTGAGGAAGGTAATTGATGACCCTTGTTGCAAAGTTGGAGTATGCTAAGAAGATTATGCTTTAGTCCTTCCACATAGGCTACTTTGCTGAAGGATACTGCACCATTCCCAGCTGAGCCATATCCTCTTGTCTTGACAGAGCCATTGTTTGCAAAGATGACTGTGGACCCTCCTTCTCTATGAAGTTAGATAGGAGGGATTTGCTCCCAATCATGTGCCTCAAGCATCCACTGTCCAGATACCAAGTTGTAATCGTGGAGCTCTGTTCCTGTGGTAAGATTAAACTCTTATTTTGGTACCCAGACTTGCATGGGTCCTACCCTGTTAGTACCCTTAGAGACCCAAATCTGCTTAACTTTGGATCTAATACACAGAAGATTATTGTTATATACTGTAGCCTTATGACCAGTTTTATCACATACAAAACATCTAGCATGATGCATGCTTGTGTGTGTGTGGATTCTTTATCCATTTGGACTTATGTGGATTTTTGGTAGATCTTCCTTTATACTAATTCTTCTTTTTTTCGTGTATCCTTGTGATTCATGATTTGTTAAGAGTGAAACTTAAATCTACTATTCTTACCTAGTTGGTTCATGGAGTTGATTTTTCTCGACTCTACGATCCTTCGAGGTTGGAGAGTAGTGACCAAGTTACTCTTCTCTTTCCTGAATCCTAGGCCAATAGGAGATCCGTTATGCCTTGGAGCATAGATGGGATTAGAATAGCAGGGATGAACTAGTTCTTCCTTCTATGAGGATTTCACAAATGCAATGCTTCTATTAAAGTTTAAAGCACTACTGATGTTAGTTTCCTTTGACTTTTCCACATATGGTTCTGAGGTGGATTCCCCAAAACCTAAACATGTTATGTCAGATGCACTTCTTTGACTGGATATAAGGGAGTCCATGGATGAAGAGGATCTATTTCACATTAAGATAATCTTTTCTATGTCATCAATCTTAGAAGTTAGATTTGACTCTCTTTGTGCATTAAGTTCATTTATCTATCTTAGGAGTTTATTCTCAGCCTCAAATTTAGATAGAGAGTTAGCACTTAGAAGAGCTGTTTCCAGTTCTTCCTGAACTTTCTCTTTCTCTTTTTGAAGGAGAGAGTAATCTTTGGATAGAACTTTAAACCATTTCATGTATTGATTCAGATCAGTTGTTATGCCATGTAGTGCAATTCTTAAATCATCATTATCTACATTAGAAGAGTTAAAGTCAAATACCTCATCGATACTTACTTTATGATGGTCAGCACTTTTCTTGTCCTTTGCATTTTTGGCCATTAGACATAGATTTTCTACTTGAGGATCTTCATCATCTCCAAAATCAGGAGCTGTGTCATTGTCTGATTCACTCCATGATCCTTCGGCTACAAGACCTTTATCTTTCTTTTGGAGCCTTTTGTTACCTCTAAACTCCTTCTTTGGATTTGTTCTTCTCTTGAGTTCTTCTCTAAGAGGTTTATTGCAGTTTGTAATAAAATGGCCAGGATTCTTGCAGTTTTAGCATAGGTCGTTGATCTGCTCCTGGCTATTGATGTTGTTATTGAATTTCTTAGGTTTGTTGCTTGTGCCTTTACACATAAACCTCTTGAGTCTTCTTACCAGCATTGCAATATCCTCGTCATCATCTTCCTCAGAGTCAGAATCACTTTTAGTATGAGCTTTGGAGATGGCTTCTGTTACTTTAAGAGCAACTCCTTTGTCCTTCTTTCTTCCTTCAGATAGAGTCTCTGCTCGTTTAGTCAGCTCTAGTTCGTAGGTGAGAAGGTTGCCATAAAGTTGTTGAACAATCATTTCATGGAAATTCTTTGATTCTCTAATGGCAGTGGTTTTGGCATCCCACTTGCTTTGTAAATCTCTCATGAATTTTATGATCAGATCTTTGTTTGGATAGATCTTTCCAAAAGCTCGTAAAGAGTTTAGCACCACATTTAATCTTTCATATGTGGAAGTGACGTTTCTCCTGGAACATGGGCGAATATTTCTTATTGTTGAGTCATAAGAGATTTCTTGTTTTTTCTGACTTCTTCAGTTCCTTCATGCATAATAAGCCATGCTTCCCAGACTTTCTTGGCAGTTTTGCTGTTGACCACATTCTCGAATAGATCATCTTCTAAAGACTAGAACAAAATGTTCTTGGCCTTTTTGTCTAGTTGGTCTGCTTTCTTCTTGTTATCATTCCATTCTGATTTGATCTTGATTTGAACTCTATTTGGATCATCTGGAGTTGGTGCAAGCTTTGTTGGAATGTATGGCTCATTCATAATAGTTTGAAATAGCTCTTCATCTATTGAATCCATGTAGGCTCGCATGAGAACTTTCCAGTTGGCAAATTTGTCTCTGTTGCACATTGGTGGCTTGCTGCTTCCTCTAGTCTTTAATTTGCTTATCAGATGTGCCATTGGATCTACTCAAGCTTTGTAGGCTGATTGAGAGAACCTACTCTGATACCAATTTTTAGTTCCTAGAGGCACAATAGTTATCTAGAAGGGGAAGGGTGAATAGATATTTTAAAATTTTCTTTTATAAAATACCTGTCAGATTTGTTAATGATTTAATCGTAACAAAATTTAAGATTTGTTTGTTCCCTTTTAAGATAAACCAAGTTAATAGGTGATGAGCAGTTATGACAGATATAGCAGTTATAAAAAGAATATAAAAGACACAGTATTTTTAAGTGTTTCAGAGCACTCAAGGCTCCTAGTCCACTATTCTACTCCTCGAGTAGGAAATCCACTAAGGATGTCTTTACAATCTTCGAATCACTTAGATTCTTTCAAGACCAGCAGTCTTGGAACTTCTTAGTTCACTTAGAACTCTTCAAGTCCAGTAGACTTGGAACTTCTTAGTTCATTTAGGACTCTTCAAGTCCAGCAGACTTGGAACTTCTTACTTCACTTTATGAGAGTTGAGTTCATAAGTTGTGCTACTCAGTTGTCATTAAGCATATGTTCAAAATAACTAAGTAGCCGAGCAAGCTTTCTTTCTAGATCGTAGAGTTTGGCGTTTGAGTGTTCTTCAACTTTTTGTTGTGTGCTCGATTGGTTGCATGTATGTCTAATGATTCAAATATAAATGAGCCTTTGAAATATGTCCATTTGAAGGCGTCCGTTGAAGCATTAAATGCATCATACATTTCTGAGCACTGATGGTGACTTCCTGGAAATTTTCTATTCTGCCGTCTGACCCACTGACACAGTAGACTACTATCTCACCTAACACCTGAAAAGGTGTTTTCAGCTGTCATGTAGTACTTTTCTTAGCTTCTTCAATACGTTTCTTCGTTATATACTAAGGATGAGTGTTGGGTCATTGGGATTCCCAAGAGTCTCAATGTCTATAATCCTTTCAACATTTGTTGTAATTTAATCTTCAATAAATGGACAAGGCTCAAAGCTTCTGATGCAAATAGATGATACATTACGATCATGATCGTGGTGTTTTGTTCATGATTGATTCAGCTTGTAAAGGAGACACTATGGTCTCTCTTAAGCACGGGTAGATTAGGATCCTTTATTACTTGATTTGTAGACTATACGCTTCCAAGAACAGACTACGATTCTTGATTTGGCTCGACAGGCGTTTGGACCAACTCTACGATTCTGAGTGAGGCCCTCTAAAGCAGACTACGATTCTTGATTTTGCTCGATAGGCGTTTGGACCAACTCTACGATTCTGCCTTGGCTTCTGCAATCCCTCGGCGTTCTCGACAGACTATGATTCTTTTGATGCCTATCTATTACATCTTAAAATAGATCAACCTAACAGTTTTGATCTTTTCTTCTATACATTCATTTACAGAATGATAAACTGTGATGCCCCCAAAATAGGTATACATCACCCATCTTGAGTCGCCAAATACATGGTACAGAATTCAAATACAAACTTAATTATACAATCGTCGTGTAATATACGACAAAACATAACTGAGAGTTTAAACAGAAATATTACCTTCTAGACAATATACACTCTCAAATAGAGTCCTCATTACATTTATTGTCACACTATTTTATAGAATAGTGAGGACTACTAATACACCATCTCGGACCATCACTCCGTTCCCCGATTAGTCCCATTACGTTCTCATTTCACAAGAGAACAATGAAAGCAAAAGGGTGAGCTCAACTAGCCCAGTAAGAAATATTATGACTAAGATAATGCAGAATAAACTATCATTAATCTTCAACAATGTTAAACTGATAAAATACAATAGACATCAAGTTTAACTGCAGCGAAATAAGCAATCCATTAGAAGAGTCAAGTAGAGCATGATATCTACTATCTTCTATGATTTAAAATATTTTCATCAATTTTTATCGCTGAGACTCAGCTTAATAAATAAACTGCATCATCGAATCATCCCTGCACTGTGACGCCCCCAAAATAGGTATACATCACCCATCTTGAGTCGCCAAATACATGGTACAAAATAAAAATAAAAACTTAATTATATAACATGAGCTGTGAGTTTTAATACAAACATTGTCTTTTAGACAATATTCAAACTCAAAATAAGTCCTCAATACATTTATTAACACACTATTTCATAGAATAGTGAGGACTACTAATGCTATCCTCTGGATTTGTCACTCTTCAGTTCCCCGAGCTAGTCCTAACTACGTTCTCATTTCTGAAGAGAACAATGAAAGCAAAAAAGGGTGAGCTCAACTAGCCCGATGAAAATATTATGACTAAGATAATGCGAATAAATTATCATTAGCCTTCAACAATGTTAAACGATAAAATACAATTGACATCAAGTTTAAGCTGCGTGAACAAAGCAATCCATTAAAAGAGTCAAGTAGAGAATAAAATCTACTATCTTTTATGATTTTTTAAAAAAGTTTTCATCACTTTTATCATTTGGGACTCGACAATAAATAATTCACATCATCCACACTTTTCTGACCAAGGATATTCATTAGTATCACAACCACAAATTATCCATGAACTACGCGGCCAAGGATATTCGTGTATTCATCAATGGTCATGATCATGTTAACAATTATCCATCAATGCACTACGGGCAAATGAGGACTTTTACCACATCATTTGTAACATTACGGTCATGATTACAATCAATAATCCTGGTCATAATCATACCAAGTCCATCCATGCACTACACAATACACAGATGACTTTCAAAAAAATATAAACATGAGGATGATGACAATTATATAAGAATTCAATAAAACAAGTTCAAGAATTAATTTATTCAGGAACTAATAAGTCCAAATTGTCAACGTGATACTTCTTTGTAGAGTAAAATTCAAGAATGCTCAGAAGAATATTTGTATGAAAAGATACTGGATGAAGCGCAAATATCAAGGATATTCCACTAATTTCATGGAGTATAAAAGTCAAAACTTTAACCAACTGAGTATAATAAAGAATAGAATAAAAGAAATCACCATGCATGCGGTACTTCGTATAGATAGGTTATTCTAATAGAATAATACATAACGGAACTAGGTCGAGGCAAAATTACACGCAAAGCGGGATGTTCCAACAGAATAATAAAGAGCGGAACCGAACCCAATTAGGCGTAAAAGCGCGTAAACGGGATGTTCCAATAGAATAATAAAGAGGCGGAACCGGTCCCACGTAAAAGCGCGTAAACAGGATATTTCAACAGAATAATAATAAAGATTTAATTAGGTCCGGCGTAAAAACGCATGCACAGGATATTCCAACGAGAATAATAAAGACGAAACCGAGTCCGGCATAAAAGCGTCTGAGCGAAATTATTCCAACAAAATAATAAAGAATGGAATAACAGAAGAATTTCACCAAGTATAGGGTAGCCCGCGTATATAAGTTATTCTAACAGAATAATAAAGAATGGAATAACAGAAGTTCTCTTCATGAATACAAAAGAAATAATACCCCTTACCGTAAAAGAAGAGTATTCCGACTGGTAGGGCGAGGATATTCTTTAAGAAAACCTGTACTATGCTCAAAGTTTTTTAAAACTCTAAAGAAATACGCTCAAGATTATAGAATAGAATTCTCCGGATTTCTGGTGTGATTTCAATTCTAACTAAGCATTCTATTGATAGGAAAATAGAAAGGATACTATGCAATAAAATATATAAAAATAAAATATAATATATATTATATATATATTATATATATACACATGCTCATTATAAATTCACGGGATGCATTCCTCATCATCACCTCTCCGCCAAAATTTCAAACACTGAATATATATATATATATATATATATATATATATATATATATATATATATACACTAGTACTCCTTCCCCCCCACCTACAAATTATCAACTTCGTCTCTCTTTTTTTCTCCACCAAAGTCCACTATCACCAATTATATATATATAAAAGTACTTCCCTCCTAATTATCATATATATATATATATATATATATATATATATATTATATACAACTCCCTCCCTCCCGACCATTCCATTTCTCTTTCCCCCACCCCTTTTTGGCAACTTCCATAATACATATATAATATAACCACACCCACCAAAATCACCACCAACCAAATCACCACCCACCACACCCATTATAAATATAATACTTTTATATATATTAACACATCACATACTTATATATAAATTCCCTCCCCTTTACGTATACTCCCTCCCACCCCCATTTCCAAAATCAGTTTTCAACACATATGGGCCCCACATGCGGCCCCCACCTTAAAATAATTTTATACCGATTATTTTAAAAAATGGGTAAATGGGGATCCAAATAATAAGCAAAATTTCATAAAAAAAATCATCTTAATAATCTTAACAACATTTATCACCTTTATTATAATTCACAATATTAATCGACCAGGTCGTTCCTAGGAAAGAGGGGGCTTTCCAATAAGGACTTCTCCCAATTGGCGCACAATTAGGTGACCAAACCTCTCCTTGGCAGAACTTCTAGACATCGTTAATATTGTAAATAATAATATTAATAATTCTATCATCTCAATTATTGATTTAATAATATATAAAATATCGACAATAATTGAATCAAATAACGTGAGATACTATGCAACAATTCTTTGAATCAATAATTGAACAAAAAGTGACTTCTCACGTAAACATCAATAATCAATCTGGTATTGCTACTACGCAACCACGCGTATTATTGTACTTTTACTACCGAAAGTAGTTCAACAATATTAACGATAAAACTTTCGCCAATTATTTTCATAAAAATATTTTTTGTCGTTTTCTCATCAAATGATAATTCCGCTGTAGGCTCCACTGATGATTGTGTCGCGTTATCTAATATTCCTGCTAAAACGGATATTCCCGATCAATCGAATATAATACAACAACTTGCATACTTTGCAAAATTTATAAATACTACCCACAACTATAACATTGTAACAAATCCACACCTTAATATTAAAAAAAATATTTCGAGAAAAATTAAATCTTTATTCATAAAATTTGGGGTTTCACAATCTCCCCTCCTTATGAAATTTCGCCCTCGAAATTTACGTACGTACCTGATATACATAACAGATGAGGATAACTTGTCAGACTCTAAATAACCTTTGGCGTATAACCTTTGAGTGTTTAATACGATCCGTCTTATCCATGATTTTAACAGGTACATCTTCATACGTTAAATTATCCGTTATCTCGTCCGATTCTAAATCAATAATGTGGTTCGGGTCGTCCACATATTTACGTAACATCGGTACGTGATAAACGTTATGAACATGTAATATATTTGGCGGTAAAACGAGTCTATAGGCCACAGTTCCTACTTGATCGAGGATTTCAAATGGGCCAATTAAAATTGAGGGTTAAGACTTCCTCTCTTCAGCAACTCTTGTTGTTTAAAATAACGTCCTCTTGAACCTTCTTCTTCGTGTTCATCAGCTCTGGGTCTGTAGCTTGAGCGGCTTTAACTTTATCGATTAAAGTCGGCTCCAATCATATATTCATTATCTTCACATATGTTCGTATATTCGCACTCGTAAAGGCATATGATCTTCTACTCAATGCGTCAGCTTTAAAGTTCGCTTTTCCACGATGGTATTGAATGGTACGATCGTAATCTTCAACAGCTCGAGCTAACGTCTTCGGCGCATGTTACGTTTGTTTTAGTTGAAGAAATATTTAAGGGTTTTAGAAATGGGTTTTGTACTGGGGTCAATATAAAATTCGATTTCACGCTTTGGGGGTAGGCTAAGAAGTCTTTAAGAATACGCCAGGAAATTTATTAACAATAGAAATATCATTCAAAACTGTGACTCTCATCCAAGACTTGGATAACACGTCACATTGATACCTATTAACTTGTCATCGTCATTCACGACGTCGCCTTACAAAAAGTCTGGCTTCGGTGTATTCAACATAAGGAAGTCACCAGATAAGGCTCGGGGCTCTTTACTTATGGCTTGGATATGACAATGATTGACTTTATTGGTTTGGTTGCTTGAATTCGCATAACAGGTTGGTTAGGAATATAAAAGCTAAGAACCTTACGAAAAGCATGATGAGTAGTTAACCAATCGATTTCTAAAAACAAATTACATCAAAGACAAGTATTTTCAAAGAGATAAGATCGACAGGTAACGTGAAAGTGTCGATTTGAATTAAACAAGATTTATAAATAGTGGATGTAATGAAGGTTTCTCCTAACAAAGTTTTAACAGATAAGTCGAAGTCTAATTTCACTAAAGCCAAGTTCAAACGTTGAACACAACTAGGTGAAATACAAGAGTGGGTAGAACTGGTATCGAATAAGGTATAAACTTCGCAAGAGTTTATGATTAGCTTACCCGTGATAACTTCATTTGGGTTCCTCACTTGTTGGGAAGTCATGAAAACCGCTTTCCCTTGAACTACCCGGCTTTGACTCGCCTGGGGCAACATTCGGTGTCATCACTACCGTTGGAATTAACTTTTCTATAGGACATATTCCACCCTCAACTGCTTCGTCGTACTCCTGATTCATGATCTGAATCATCAATATTCGATCCATATCAAATTGAGGTTGACCGCTCTGTACAGGGTAATTCAAAACTCGATGTTGGGTTCTCCCAATTGTTATCCAAAAAGAGAAATACACATCATCCATTTTAGCCTTTTTGGATCGGACGTCTCTTTCTACAATATCAACACGTCATGCGACTTTTACCCATGCATCCTTCATTCTCACTCGTTCAGTTGTTTCTTCTTTCAGCTGACCCTTGATATTTGAATTCTCAGATTCCAACTTTAATATTTTCCACTCTGCCAAAGAGTGCTTCTGTTCAAGCATCACATATCGGGTAACACAATTTTGAATTGTTGCATCCCTTTGTTCCAGGACCGCTTGTCGTTCTTTAACCTGTTCTTCTAAGTCAAGAATACGATCTTGCAGTTCTACATTTTGATCAAAAATTTCTTCTAATAAATTCTCCTTAGGTTCCTCTTCTTCCTCACTCTCAGCTGCTACCTCTGCAACCAGCTCGTGAGCAACTATTAGTTCTTCACTCACCACATAGATATCTCTAATTTCTTCTTCGTCTGACATCACATTAACCTGGTTAGTGATTAAAGGTGTCTCAACGGTCTCATTCACTCCATTGCTAATATTTTCAGCTGCCATTTTCAAACACTGCCACAAAACAAGGGTTAATTAAAGAAATTGACATGCCATATAATATCCCTATATTCTGACCGACTAATTAAATAATAAATAAACTTAGGTAGGTCATACTAGCGAAGGAATTTCCCATCTCTCCCCTCCTAGTTCCTATCTCACATCTCAGCCAGGGATCATATCCCTAAGCTTTGATACTAACTGTGACGCCCCCAAAATAGGTATACATCACCCATCTTGAGTCGCCAAATACATGGTACAAAATACAAATAAAAACTTAATTATATAACATAAGCTGTGAGTTTTAATACAAACATTGTCTTTTAGACAGTATTCAAACTCAAAATAAGTCCTCAATACATTTATTAACACACTATTTCATAGAATAGTGAGGACTACTAATGTTATCCTCTCGGACCGTCACTCTCGTTCCCGACTAGTCCCTCGCTACGTTCTCATTTCTCAAGAGAACAATGAAAGCAAAAAGGGTGAGCTCAACTAGCCCAAGAAGAAATATTATGACTAAGATAATGCGAAATAAATTATCATTAGTCTTCAACAATGTTAAACCGATAAAATACAATAGACATCAAGTTTAACTACAGCGGAATAAGCAATCCATTAAAAGAGTCAAGTAGAGAATAAAATCTACTATCTTTTATGATTTTTTTAAAAAAAATTCATCACTTTTATCGCTGGGACTCAGCTTAATAAATAATCCACATCATCCCTGCACTACGACCAAGGATTTTCATTAGTATCACAACCATAAATTATCCATGAACTACGGGCCAAGGATATTCGTGTATTCATCAATGGTCATGATCATGCCAACAACTGTCCAAAAATGCACTACGGGCCAATGAGGACTTTTACCACATCATTTGTAACATTACGGTCATGATTACACCGAATAATCCCTGGTCATAACCATACCAAGTCCATCCATGCACTACAGGCCACATATGACTTTCAAAAAAATATAAACATGAGGATGATGACAATGATATAAGAATTCAATAAAACAAGTTCAAGAATTAATTTATTCAGGAACTAATAAGTCCAAATTGTCAACATGATACTTCTTTGTAGAGTAAAATTCAAGAATGCTCAGAAGAATATTTCTATGAAAAGATACTGGATGAAGCGCAAATATCAATGATATTCCACTAATTTCATGGAGTATAGAAGTGAAAACTTTAACCAACTAAGTATAATAAAGAATGGAATAAAAGAAATCACCATGCATGCGGTACTTCGCATAGACAAGTTATTCCAATAGAATAATAAATAACGAAACCAGGTCAGGCGAAATTCGCACCGATAGGATGTTCTAATAGAATAATAAAGAAGGAACCGGTCCCACAGTAAAAAAGCAAATGTGATATTCCAACATAATAATAAAGATGGAATCAGTCCCAGAAAATGCACAGACGGATATTCCAACGAATAATAAAGAGCGGAACCCAGTTCGCATAAAACGCATATCTGAGGATATTCCAACAGAATAATAAAGAATGGAATAATGTAAGAATTTCACCAAGTATAGGTAGCTCACAGATATGAGTTATTCCAAAAGAATAATAAAGAATGGAATAATGAAGTTCTCTTCATGAATACAAAAAAGAAATAATACCCCTTACCGTAAAAAAAAGAATAGTATTCCTAATCGGTAGTAGGAGAGGATATTCTTTAAGAAAACTTGCACTACGCTCAAAGTTTCTTAAAACTCTAAAGAAATACGCTCAAGATTATAGAATAGAATTCTCTGGATTTCTGGTGTGATTTCAATTCTAACTAAACATCCTATTTATAGGAAAATAGAAAGGATACTATGCAATAAAATATATAAAAATAAAATATAATATATATATTATATATATATATATATATATATTATATATACACATGCTCATTATAAATTCACGGGATGCATTCCCGTAATCAACTCTCTGGCAAAATTTTAAACCTGCAAATATATATATATATATATATATATATATATATATATATATATAATATACTAGTACTCCTTCCCGTGCCAAATTATCAACTTCGTCTCTCTTTTTTTCTCCACCAAAGTCCACTATCACCAATTATATATATATAAAAGTACTTCCCTCCTAATCATCATATATATATATTATATACAACTCCTCCTCCCGACCATTCCATTTCTCTTTCCCCCCCCATTCCATTTTTTTGGCAACTTCCATAATACATATATAATATAACCACACCTACCAAAATCACCACCAACCAAATCACCACCCACCACACCCATTATAAATATAATACTTATATATATATATATATATATATATATATATATATATATATATATATATATTATTCATACACAATTTTTACTTTCCCACCCACACATCACTTTCATACTATCACTTTTCCACCATTTTTCACTTACACACACATTATATATATAAACACATCACATACTTATATATAAATTCCCTCCCCTTTACGTATACTCCCTCCCACCCCCATTTTCAAAATCAGTTTTCAACACATATGGGCCCCACATATGGCCCCCACTTGTGGGCCCCACCTTAAAATAATTTTCTACCGATTATTTTGAAAAATGGATAAATGGGAATCCAAATAATAAGCAAAATTTCATAAAAAAATCATCTTAATAATTTTAACAACATTTATCACTTTTATTATAATTCACAATATTAATCGACCAGGTCGTTCCCAAGAAAGAGGGGGTTTTCCAATAAGGATTTCTCCTTATTGGTAGCCTTGATTAGGTGACCAAATCTCTCCTCGCGTAACTTCTAGACATCGTTAATATTGCAAATAATAATATTAATAATTCTGTCATCTCAATTATTGATTTAATAATATATAAAATATCGACAATAATTAAATCAAATAACGTGAGATACTATGCAACAATTACTGAATCAATAATTGAACAAAACTGAGTGACTTCTTACGTAAGCATCAACAATCAATACCGTGTGTTACTATGCAACCACGCATATTACTGTACTTTTACTAACGAGTAGTTCAATAGTATTAACGGTAAAACTTCCGCCGTTATTTTCATAAAAATATTTTTGTCGTTTTCTCAATCCGACAATAATTCCGTTGTGGGCTCCACCAATGATTGTGTCGTTGTACGAATATTTCCTGCTAAAACGAATATTCCCCGATCAATCGAATATAATACAACAACTTGTATACTTTGAAAAATTTATAAATACTACCCACAACTATAACATTATAACAAATCCACACCTTAATATTAAAAAAAATATTTCTAAAAAAATTAAATCTTTATTCATAAAATTTGGGGTTTCACATGCACTATGGGCCAAGGATATTCATTAAATCATCAATGGTCATGACTATACCTAATAATCCCTAGTCATAATCATACCAAAAATTGTCCATCAATGAACTATAGGCCACTGAGGACTTTTACCACATCATTTATAACATTACAGGTCATGATTATACCGAATGATCCCTGGTCATAATCATACCGAGTCCATTTATGCACGTAAGCTAAAGATGACTTTCATCACAATATAAGCTTGAGGATGATGGCAATGACATAATAATTCAATAAAACAAGTTCAAGAATAAATTTTAAAGATTTATAAGTTAATTTATCCTAAAATCAATAATGTCCAAATTGTCAACATGATACTGCTTTGTAGAGTAAAATTCAAGAATGCTCAGAAGAATATTTCCATGAAAGGATACTAGATGAAGCGCAAATATCCAGGATATTCTACTAATTTCATGGAGTATAGAAGTCAAAACTTTAACCAACTGAGTATAATAGAATATATGAAATCTATGAATGGATTTTCACCCGCCATGCAAAGAATCCACGTGAGCATCATTTCCACAATTTAATAAGGAATGAATACAAAGGATCATTCACCATGCATGTGGTAATCTACATAGACAGGTTATTCCAACAAAATAATAAAGAATGGAATAACAGAAGAATTCACAGGCATGCGATAGACCGCACAGACAGGTTATTCTCAACCGAATAATAAAGAATGGAATCAGGTCATGCGTAATTCACACAGACAGGTTATTCCAACATAATAATAAAGAATGGAATAACAACCCTTATGAGTATTGAAAGACAATAACTCTCTTCATGAATAAGAAAGAATAATACCCCTTACCTTAGAAGAAACCGGATATTGGAATAGTGAGAATGAGACTTCTCTTCTTTCTCTCTATAATTTCTCTCTATAATAATTGCTTTAAAGCTTTAGTGAATTGGTGAGAAATGAAGGAAGAATGAGCTTCTATTTATAGGAAAATATAGTTTCAATAATTGCACATTTTGGGGCTCGAAATATTACAGTACAATACCTTCAACTTTTCTTTCATTTTTAATTTAGTCCTGCAAGTATTATCAAACTTGCACCAACTCCCCTAATAGTAAATCATGTGAATTAATAGTTCATCATGTGACTCAATAGTATAATCATGTGAAAAAACTAATTATAGTATAGTACCTTCAACTTTGCCTCCATCTTTAATTTAGTCATGCAAGTATTATCAATTTTGCACTAACTCCCCTAATAGTACAAGAATGTGAATCAATAGTACACACATGTGAACAAATAGTTATAATCATGTGAATTAATAGCAATTAATTGCTCATTTATCCGATTAATTACCCAACTGGTCAGTATAACTTCCAGACATCAATTAATATCAAAAAAATATCGATTTTCACTAACACTAAATAATTCCAACACAATGGAACTATCAATTTCATCTTTAATCAACACGAACTTATTCATCATTAATATTATAGCTCACAATATTTAACAACCAGGTCGTTCCCAGGAAAGAGGGGGCTTTTCGATAAGGATTTCTCCTTATTGGCACGCAATTAGATGACCAAACCTCTCCTTGACAGAACTTGTAGACATTGTAAATATTATAATTTAATACTATGAATAACTTTGTCATCTCAATTATTGATTTAATAATATAACATATTATGCAGATGATACTGTGACAATAATTGAATCAATAATATAAGAGATATGATGCAATAATTACTGTAGCAATAATTGAGTATAACTGAGTGACTTCTCACGTAAGCATCAATAATCAATACCGCAAGCTACTATGCAACCACGCGTAGACATCGAACTTTTACTACCGGGTAGTTCAACAGCTTTTAACGGTAACACTTTCGCCGTTATTTTATAAAAATGATAATTATGTCGCTTTTCTAACTACGACAATATTTCCGTTGGTCCACCAATGATTGTGTTGTCGCATTTAATATTCCCTGTTAAAACGAATATTCCCCGACCAATCGAATATTATATAACCACTTGCTTACTTTGCAAAATTTGTAAATATTACCCACAACTATAACATTATATCAAATTCACACCATAATATTCAAAAATATATTTCAAGAGAAATTAATCTTTATTCATAAAAGTTGGGGTCTTACATAAACATTTAGCACAGATCAAACCTAACAATTTTTTATCTATTACTAAGTCCTTGTACATGTGTCCCGTGAAGGACTTTACCAGTGACAACTCGAGAAATTAGACAATTTATTAAAATCTTAAATGATTGATTTAAGGTCAAATAATAGACCTAGACAGAAAATAAGTGTATGCGTTTGAAATTTTTGGGAAGGAATTTTGAGGATTTCAAAATTCTGTGTAGGATTTTCGTGAATTATTCGGGATTAAGTGTATATGTGAAAATGTTCTGTGTATATGGTTATGTATGTGTTCAGAATGTGGTTAAGGGTCAAGGGTTGACCAAATAAATTTTATTCGTATTAAACCCTAAGCAGATATTAAGGTCTTCAACGTTCTGTTAGAAAACCCTAACGTATGATAAGAAACCCTAGAAACCGGTTCTGAAACCCTAATTTCAGTTCCGGGAGTTCGAAACCCTAATTCGGAAATTTAAAACCCTAGTTTGGGAATTTAAATGCTATGTATAAGGTTTAAACGTTATTAATTATAATTTATTAGGGAAAACCCTAATGAATTACTTGAAATCCTAATTGATTATTAGAAAACCCTAATACCAGATCTGGAAACTCTAATTTCAGATTTCGGTGATTTGAAACCCTAATCTGGGAACTTAAAGGATAATTATAATGCTTAAGTGCTATTAATTATAATATTAATTAGGGTAAAACTTAATTAATTAGCAAACTCTAATTTCAAATTTTTGAACCCTAATTGTTCTGTCAGAAATCCTAATGTACAGTTGTGGATTTAATTGCTAAATTAGCAATATTAATTAGGAAATATTAATCCTAATTAGCAAACTTGAATTATGATTAAGAAATCTTAATATAATTAGAGAATCTTAATTATAATTTATAAATGTTAATTTTCTATTTTTGAAAACCTAATTTGGAAACCCTAGAAAAGTGAATTATGGAAACCTTAGGTTTTAACCCTAAGGGTTTCATCAAATGACAATTCTAGAAATTAAATTGTATGGAAATGACAAAAATACCCTTATGTCACATTTTTTTTAATAACTAACTTGCAAAGCTAGCAAATATAGGAGTTGGTGACCAACTCATTTGACTTGGTGACTCTATAAACTCTAGCAAATCAGTCTATAACATCAGCTAGGCAAGCCAAATTCATTGCATCAAAATATTATAAGTGTTAAGGAGAGAGAAAGTATAGCATTTTACTTATTTTGCACCCAAGCTCTCACCAACTCTTTCTCTCTCTAAACCTCCGAATTTGTGAAGTATTTCAGTCTCTAAACAAGCCTCTTGATCATCAAGATCATGATCAGAGACCAAAATCAAAGGATTTGAGCTTAGAAGGTATAAACCCTAAATCTTGTGATCCATGTTATTTGTTGTAATTGGTTGGTTAAAGTTGTGTTTTAGGGTGTCATTTGATGATCTGGGTTGCTAAAACCTAGATCCATATCATTTTGATGGTCAAAAATAGTATTTTTAGAAATCTGAAAAAGTTGAAAAGTTTGGTCTGACAGTCATATGTCAGGGCCTTTAGATCCGTGTGTGTTAAGTGTTTTGTGTATTTTGTGTTATGAATCTATAGTATGTCATGTGATCTTTGTTCTGCAACTTGAATCAGGGTCATAGCATGTCTAGATCGTAAGTTATTGGTGGTCAAAGGTCGTTGACCGACCATGACCGGAAAAATCTGGGTAACCCAGATTAACCAGAAATTCTGACAAGCGTTTTGTTAGCCTTTGATCTTGCAGTATGTTAATGTTTTGGTTATGTTGTTGTTTGATACTTGTAGTCTGACATGAGAAGTACAGATCCCAGTCCTTAGAACACCCAGATCATGTATAGGATTCAAGTTATTGTGGGTCAAACCTGTATTGACCACCAGTTTTTGTAAAAATCTAGAAAACCCAGATTTCTTAAGAACATGATTTATGTCAGAACTTTGACCGTGCTTAATCTCTTTGAGTGATGTTATTAGACTTGTTTGGTACATGATATTTGTACTTTGACATGTGGAATACATGTTAGAACCTTTACGTCACACAAACATGACCCAGATTCCATGTTATGAAGCTCCAAAGTACCCAGTCGAGCTGTTCTTCATTTCTAGGAAACCCAGAAATGAAGAACAGGCACTGACAAGAATTGAGAGGCTTAGATCTTGCAGATTTGATATATTTTGACTATGAAACTTGCTGTAGATTATAGTATTACATCAATACTATAACAATATTACAATAGAATGCTCAGAAACCATAGGATCAAGAAATTATAAGTGGTCAAACCTAGCCTCTCGATGTCTGACATGAAGATCTGGGCAAACTCAAGAACACCAAGAACACATTTAACGACGCTTGTGTTGCCTAAAATACCTTTAGCGGCAGATAAATTAGAAAATTAATTATTTTAATTAATAAATTGAAATAAATAGTTTTTAATTATTAAAAATATATAATAAATTATGAAAAATTATTTTAAAGCTTGAAAAATAGTTTTTAATTATTTTGAGTATATTTTAAAAATATTTAATATTTGTGGAATATAAAAGGTATTTATTTATTTAATTATAATATTAAATAAATTATTTAAAATGGTTTTAATTCATGAAAAATCATGAAAAAATATATTATGATATTAAAAAATATTTTAAGTTATTTTTGATGACTTTTAATATTTTGTGATGAATTTCATTAATAATTTATTATTAATGATAATTAATTTATTTAATAAATATATTAAATAAATTATAGAAAAATAGAATTAATGATTTAAAAATCATATAAAAATGATTTAAGTGTTATAAAGATATTTTAAGTTTTAAAATATAACTTTTGATATTTAGTCATGAAAATATTAATATTTTAATATTAATAACAATTATCGGATAATGAATTTAGTTGCTTAAAAATCATATATGATTTTAATGTATTAAAAATACTTTGTGATATTATAAATATATGGTAATATTATGTTATGATTTTCATTAATATTTAATATTAAATAAATATTAATGATAAAGGAATATTGTGATATTTAATTCATATAAATACGAGTTTAACGATTGAAAAATCATGATAAATGATATTAATTATCTAAAAATTTTTGCAAGTCTATGAAAATATTTTGACTGATAATAAAATTATCTAAGATATTGTTAAGTGTTTAGGCAGAGTTTAATTGAACTTAAACTCGATATTTGTCCGACTAGACCGTCGAGATGATAGAATTGTGTCGGTTTCAACTCGGACTAAAATAGTTTGACTTGATGCTATGTCTTATTTGTTGTATAGACTGATAAGGTTATGTGTTGTGTGTTTAGGTTATTCTATGTATATATATAATAATATTATATTGTGATGATATTATTCTAATATTTGAGATCTATATTACTAATATTAGGTCTTCGGATAAAGCGTTATAAATTGTGTAGCGGTAATCAACGGTTCAGGCAAGTTTTTCTTAACTCTACTAAGAGTTGTTTCATTCGGATGTGCTTATGGTTAATCATTGCTGATTTTCATGAAGAATTGTACTCTGTACATATTTCATGTATAAGTCAGGTATGAAAGGCTGATCACCTTCATTACCAGTTTGTCCAGATAAATTTGTTCATGTTTAATACTTGTTCAGTCAAAAATTGGTTCGTGCTAGTTCTCAATTATATTGATGAATTATAGCCAGCTTATTATTCAGACTCTTTCAATCATGATATATCCTTAAATTGTATTTAAACTTGCTGGGCAACTTTCATGCTCACCCTTGCTATATCATGATAAACATTGCAGATAAGGCGAATGCGTTCGGATACGGAAAAAGGTTAAAGCCAAGTTGAGCTTGGGATAATATGTGCAGCTAGTTTGTAATAGTATAGTTTGATAAATATGTTATATGTTAGATAGTTTATGAATTGTGTATAAGTTAAGGTTAATCGATTTTGGGGAATTAGTGTGTAAAGTGTATTGTATAAACAATTTATGTTTATATCTTCCGCAATTAGTTATAAAAATAGTATACCAGATCTGTGGTGATTAGGACCCGAATTTGGGGCTACTACATTACCTATAAGCATGATTATTTACTTTCAACACCAAATTTAAATATGCAATTTCCCAACAATGTTTAATTTTGATAAGGAATATGATTCCATGTTTCCTAGAATAAAAGAGTTTATTCACATATGAAATATGATTCCATGTTTCCTAAAATTAAAGATGTTTAATTTTGATAAGGAATATGATTCAACATATTTTATTTTCTAGCAATTTTAAGTTAAAATAAAGGAGTTTCTTTTGTACTTGAAATTGGATTCCTTCTTAATTAAAATAAATGAGTCTATTTTGATATGGAATTTGATTAAAAATAAAGGAGTTTATTTTTATTCAAAATTGGATAAAATAAAATAAAGAAATTTATTATGATTTAAATTTTGATTAAAATAAATGAGTTTATTTTTATTTCAAAATTGGATTTTAATAAATTTGAAATTGCCCATTAAATTGATATCGATGCATATATGGAATGAATTTATTATTTATGAGATGAATGTTATTTATTGATGCATATGTTGATGTGTATGATAATAAATGAGATTGATTATGATCTAGTTGTGACAACCCAAAAATTTAGAAAATTTTTAAAATCATAATTGATTGATTTAAGGTTCAATATTAGGACCTAGACAGAAAATAAGTGTATGGAATTGACAATTCTGTAAAGGAATATTAAGGATTTCAAAAGTCTGTGAAGGATTTTGGTGGAATTAAAATCTTTTGGTAGAGAATTATATGAGTTAAGTATTTAAGTGTATAAGCAGCTATGTATGTGATTTTATGTGTATAGTAATTGTTTATGTGTTTAGTTTATGATTTAGGATCAAGAATTTATCAGATAAGTTGTAACTGTAAAGTTATGTGAGAATGTCAAGGAAAAAGTTAGTAAACTCTAACAGATTGTTAGAAACCCAACGATACGCTCAAAAAGCCTAATTTTAGTTCCGAGAATCCAAAACCCTAATTTCAGTTCCGAGAATCCAAAACCCTAATTTGGGAATTCAAAAGCTAAGTATAAATGGCTAAGCGTTAAATGTTATGGGATTAAAGGGAAATATCCAAAATACCCTTCAAATTATAGGGGAAAAGACCAAATTACCCTTAGTAAATGCAAAATGACCAAAATACCCTTTTCTTAAAATTTAAGTAAAAGATCACACTAAATCTTGGTGACTCATCAAGCTAGCTTATCTCATGTGCTCAAAATCTATCTAATTTATCTGATATGTTGTACCCATGGTTATTCACATGGCCCAAATATTTTAATTAGAGAAGCCCAATAGGGATTTAATTTAGTAGCCTAAAATAATGGGATATGTACTAGTAGAATAACTATGGTTAGGAACTAACCATAATTGAGTTAAAGGTAGGAAATTGTGGGAAATAACTGTGACGACCTGGAAATTTTCCAATAATTATATCCGTATTTTTATTCATAATTATTTTTTTATTTACAGATAATATTTTGAATATATACGATATGGATTTAGCAGATTAGTCAATTTAAAATTTTAAATTGACTGATAATGAAAGTTATGTCGGATATGGTCCATAACCCTAATTCATGGATTATAAATAAGGAATGAGAATGTTATGATATAATGATGATATTTCAATGTGATATGTATTTTCTATATGTGTGTATTGTTCAGTGTTGATCAGAGATAGCAGAATTGTAGAAAACCCTAAGTTTAAACCATTAAACCCTAATTCAAACCCTAAATAGAAAACTGAGACTAATTGTTAATCAAATACATGTGGTCAAGGAGATATGTTAGTATTATGAAACTAATTAGGAGAAACCCTAACGATTGTCAAGAAACCCTAAATGCGAAGTTAGAAACCCTAATTTGATTTCCGAGAAACCCTAAACCCTAATTTATAAACCCTAATTGGAAATTAGCTAGCCCTAATGTGAATTAGCAATCCTTAAGATAAAAGTTATGGTAAATGTGTGAAATTACCAAACTACCCTTACACTTCGAGAGGAAAAGACCAAAATGCCCTTTAGTGTGTAAAATGACCAAATTACCCTTTACTTAACTTGTAAGCTAAAAGGTTTTCTAGAAGGCATGACTCACCATGTTAGATATCGCATGTGCTAGAAAATCTTAGCCAAATATATCTTATCTTAATTTACACCTTGCAAAGATTGGATACATTGAATCAAATTATAGATTTTTAAAGAGAGATAAAATCAAAACTTAAGCTCATTTGCTAGCTATCACTCAACCAACTCTTTTCTCTCTCTAAGCCGCGAAATTTTTTAGCAAATCAGTCCTCAAACAAGTTCCTAGAACCTCAGAATCAGAATAGGAAGCAAGGATTCAAAGCTTGTTTAGAAAGAGGTATAACCCTAAAATTATCTTAGATCTTGTATGCTTAATTAAAGTTTGTGTTTATGTGTTTATTTAAGTGTTAGAAGATGCTATATGATGATCTATGATGTTACATCATAGATCTATAGCATCAAAGTGCTCAAAAATCAATTTTTCAAAACTGTCCAAGAATGCTCAGAAGAATATTTCCATGAAAGGATACTAGATGAAGCGCAAATATCGAGGATATTCTACTAATTTCATGGAGTATAGAAGTCAAAACTTTAACCAACTGAGTATAATAGAATATATGAAACTGCAAATGGATTTTCACCCGTCATGCAGTAATCCACGTAGACAGATCATTTCCACAATTTAATAAGGAATGAATACAAAGGATCATTCACCATGCATGTGGTAATCTATATACAAACAGTTATTCCAACAAAATAATAAAGAATGGAATAACGTAAAGAATTCACGTGCATGCGATAGACCGCACGCATGAAAAGTTATTCTCAACCTAATAATAAAGAATGGAATCGGTCATCATGCGTAATTACAAGATGCATGTGTTATTCCAACATAATAATAAAGAATGGAATAACAACCCTTATGAGTATTGAAAGACAATAACTCTCTTCATGAATAAGAAAGAATAATACCCCTTACCTTAGAAGAAACCGGATATTGGAATAGTGAGGTAACAGACTTCTCTTCTTCTTTCTCTCTATAATTTCTCTCTATAATAATTGCTTTAAAGCTTTAGTGAATTGGTGAGAAATGAAGGAAGAATGAGCTTCTATTTATAGGAAAATATAGTTTCAATAATTGCACATTTTGGGGCTCGAAATATTACAGTACAATACCTTCAACTTTTCTTTCATTTTTAATTTAGTCCTGCAAGTATTATCAAACTTGCACCAACTCCCCTAATAGTAAATCATGTGAATTAATAGTTCATCATGTGACTCAATAGTATAATCATGTGAAAAAACTAATTACAGTATAGTACCTTCAACTATGCCTCCTTCTTTAATTTAGTCATGCAAGTATTATCAATTTTGCACTAACTCCCCTAATAGTACAAGAATGTGAATCAATAGTACACACATGTGAACAAATAGTTATAATCATGTGAATTAATAGCAATTAATTGCTCATTTATCCGATTAATTACCCAACTGGTCAGTATAACTTCCAAACATCAATTAATATCAAAAAAATATCGATTTTCACTAACACTAAATAATTCCAACACAATGGAACTATCAATTTCATCTTTAATCAACACGAACTTATTCATCATTAATATTATAGCTCACAATATTTAACAACCAGGTCGTTCCCAGGAAAGAGGGGGCTTTTCGATAAGGATTTCTCCTTATTGGCACGCAATTAGATGACCAAACCTCTCCTTGACAGAACTTGTAGACATTGTAAATATTATAATTTAATACTATGAATAACTTTGTCATCTCAATTATTGATTTAATAATATAACATATTATGCAGATGATACTATGACAATAATTGAATCAATAATATAAGAGATATGATGCAATAATTACTGTAGCAATAATTGAGTATAACTGAGTGACTTCTCACGTAAGCATCAATAATCAATACCGTGTGCTACTATGCAACCACGCGTATTACTGAACTTTTACTACCGGGTAGTTCAAATCAGTCCTCAAACAAGTTCCTAGAACCTCAGAATCAGAATAGGAAGCAAGGATTCAAAGCTTGTTTAGAAAGAGGTATAACCCTAAAATTATCTTAGATCTTGTATGCTTAATTAAAGTTAGTGTTTATGTGTTTATTTAAGTGTTAGAAGATGCTATATGATGATCTATAGCATCAAAGTGCTCAAAAATCAATTTTTCAAAACTGTCCAAGAACCCTAAATTTTGTGTCTAACAAGCACATGTCAGAGGCTGTAGATTCTAGTTTGTTAATGATCTTGTATTTTTTATGTTTTGGACTTGTAGTATGTTATATGGACTTTGCTCTGGACTTGAAATTAGGCTTAGATCATGTCCAGAACAAAACTTATTCATGGTCAAACTCAGTTGACCGAGCATGAACAAGAGTTTTTGGGCAGCCCAAAAAATCAAGAACAGTGTCTGACAACACTTTCCAAGTCTTATATCTGTCAAGTGTTAATTGTTTTGTTGATGTTGTTGTATCTAAATTGTAGCCTGTTAGTTATACTCCATATCCATGCCTTTAAATCACTCAAACAATCAACAGAGTGTAAGTAGTGGATGGTCAAACTAAGTCTCTCGACATTGACTTTCAAATTCTGGGTAACCTAGAATGTGTATTTCAGTGTCTGACAAGATGTTCAAGGTCTCAGATCTTGCATGTTTTTGATATTTTGTTTGTGTTAATGTATCTACACTATACTTTGGTATGTATAATACATAATAATGCTCATAAATCACTTAGATAACAAGCAGAATGAAAACTATTTAAGGTCAAACTTGTTCACTCGCTCATGGATGGAGTTTCTGGGAAAAACCCAGAAACCGCATGAATGTTATTTCTGATAATGTTTGACCAGTTGCTAGCTGATGATTTTTATGTTGTTTTAATGACCTGAAGATTGATAATTGTACATGGACATGTGGACTACAACCTTATACCATTAGATCACATTAACAGTAACAAGAACTTATAGAAATATAAGCCACAAAATGGACCTAGAAACTGACTAGGTTTCTGGAAAACCCAGAAAGTTCTGACAATGACTTTGCAAGGCTAGATCTTCATGCTATATGTTTATATGACTGATATGATGCTTGATTCATGTAGTATTACATAAATACTACATGATAAATGCTTAAGATTGTCCAAATCATGTGTAGACTGAGAATTAGAAATGGTCAAAGTGAGGCACTTAGCCACTGATTGTCAGTGTTCTTGGCCCTCAAAAACACCTATTGCGACAGAAATCGTCGCTAAAGCTTTTAGCGACGGATTTAATTAATTTAATTTCCTAATTTCTGAAAAATGCATTAAAATAGAAATAAATTCCTAAAAAGTATAAAATCAGTTTTAAAAATTATTTTAAATTATAAAAATTAACTTTTGATAAAATGACATATTTTTCATTAATATTACTATTTAATTGAATATTAATGATATTAAGTTTATTTAATAAATGCATTAAATAAATGCGTTAAAATGATTTTTATATTATAAAAATTATTTTAAATGATAATAACAGTTTAAAAATATTTTAAGTTATAAATAATGACTTTTAATATTTTAAGGTAATTTTCATTAATAATTTAATGTTAATGATAATAGGGTTATTTAATATTTAAATTAAATAAATAGTTTAAAAATGGTTTTAATGATTTAAAAATTATTTAAAAAGGATATAAAGGATTTAAAAATATTTTAAGTGATAATAAATGACTTTTAATATTTTCATGAATAATACATTAATATTTATATATTAATGGAGATTATTTAAAATGATTTTAAATGTTTTAAAAATCATTTAAGGGTAAATTAAATGTTTTAAAAATATTTTAAGTTATTGATAATGATTAAGATATTTTGTCAAGTATTTCATTAATATTTTATATTAATGATAATGGAATTATTATGTATTTAAATCATTTAAAATGATTTCAAAGGTTTGAAAAATCATGATAAATTATAATAATTATTTAAAAATTATTATAATACCTTGAAAAATAATATGATTAATATTTTAATTTATTGAGATTACAGAATAGAGTTTAAGTAAATATAAACTCGATTATTATCCGAGAAACCATCCATTTTACAAAATATGTTACTTGAAGTCGACCACTCAAGACTTAGATAGATTGACCTGATAAGTAATTATTTGTGTTAGAATGACTGTAATGACTATGTGACAATGTGATTAAGCTATATGATGACTGTAAATAGTAGTGTTATGTGTTATGATAAATTATTCTGATAAAAAGAATAATTTTATGAATGATAGGTTTCAGTATAAAAGCTAAAATCTAAGTTGTGTAAGCAGCAGATCAGGCAAGTATCCTTACTCTTTGTTTCTACTTATGCAATGCTCCTGTATAAGTAAGTTATCTAAATATTATTCTTGTTATATAAGTTATTATACCCTACTAGTATCGGTCACATATTTTAATATTAGTATTCATGCCAGTTATAGAATTATATTCGTTTACCAGTATTATAGTAATGTATGATCAGTATATACCTTGTTGATAAATAGTTAAGTTAGATTATTCAAGTTTCCTCACTTGGATAATGATTGTATTTATTCTCATGTCGACACATACCTACTGATTTTCAAGTATGTACATGTTATTTAAAAATTGTCTAAGCTATTTAACTCAGCTAGACATAGAATGAAAGAATATTGTAGAACATGATAGAATATTATTATTATTAAATTGAAATGTTTTATTTCGAATGTCAGATTCATTATGAACATCCCGATCAGGGAAAAACTTTTATGTGCCAAAGATGGACCAGCTGAATGATTTATCGTTCAAATAAGTACTGTTGATTAATACAGGGTATAACAGGCTGATCACCCCCCGTGTCCGTAAGTCATGACGGTTTACAGATGAATTTTTGTTTAACCTTTTCAAAAATTAAAAATAAAATTTATAGTTTATTAAACTGTTTCCAAATTTATAAGTCAGTACGTAGTTTCAAAAATGATATAGACTTAATATGTAATTCAGTATTGTCTCAGCTTACTTCACAACATTTACTTCATTGTTGAAATGTCATCCAAAGGAAATACTCAAATCTTTCAGATAATCGTTATTCATTGCTATTACTTGTTGGGCACTAAAATGCTCATTCTTGCTATAAATTTAAATGTTTCAGCTAAGCTAGCGTGACCAGAAGGTATCGGCAAGGACAAAGGGAAGGGGAAGCTGAAGGAATAGATTACATTATGTTGTTTTGATGTTTATAGTAGGATAATATAATATTTATCATGTAATGTAAGACTTAAAGGTTCTTGAGACTAGGAAGGTAGATAACTTTGATATAATAATTTTGTTTAATTAATACATTAAGTGGTTGAATGAATGTTATCGTGGAGCACCAAGAACAAGTTTCAAGTACTTGGATTTGGGGGCGTCACAAGGTGGTATCAAAGCTTTAGGGTTAGAAACCTTTGGTGGGAGTAGACCTTAGGCTATAACCTTAGGACAGAGGGAAACGTTGAAAATATAAACAACTCAAATAGAGTTTAAAGGAGATGAATTAAATAAATTCATTGTAAAACAAAATAAAAGATAAATTATATAAAACTATTGTTTGTTATGTGTATATAATATATAGTATGTACTAATCAAGATAGTTTGTGTGTAGATATCAGGTGGAAAAGAATTATTGTATGCTTATAACATGAAGAAGGATCAAGACGATACCCCCTAACTAATATCGAAGCCAATAGCTAAAATAGAGGCTCATGTTGAAAGTAACCTTGATGAAGTGATCATTTTGGAGAATATAGAACCAGACCCAGAAATGGTGGAACTAATAGATAGTGATTCGAACACCAAAGTTGGAGTTGATCAAGCATCAACTGAACTGCAGAATCTGCGGGACCAGGTTTCTTCTTTAGAAAAGTTGTTGGAAATAGAAAATGTATTTAATAGTCAATTGCAGAAGGCGTTGATCGAAATAATGGAAGAACAAGATAAGCTTAAGATCCAAATTGATCAGATGGGAGCCAAAAGTAGTAAATCGTTTGCAGCTTCGAGCAAGAAGGGAAAAAGGAAGATAAAAGACAACAACTTAGGAAATTCCGATAATAACCAAGAGAACGCTAGTAAAATAGAAAAGTGTACAAACTTTAGCAAAAAACATAAAGGCTTATGCAGGAAAGGGAAAAAGATATGTTACATTTGCGGACATGAGGGACATATCTCTCATCATTGTCCTGACTTTAAGCTAGGTGCATATTTTATTTGTGGATTAGAAGGTCATCGAGCGAAAGGTTGTCCAAGATCAGGAGAATGTGTTGGGAATAAGTAGGATAAGTATTTGAATATATATGTTTAATGATATAATATGTGTGTAATGTAATGTTCCTAACATTTATATAAGTTGTGATAGTAATCCCGACTTTTGTGGTCATAAAGGGATATCTGATGCTTATAACAAAATGTGTTATCCTGTGTAAAGTACTATGAAGGAATGTGAATATATGTTTGTTTAATGAAATAAGTTTTTATGTCTTTATCTGATAATTTGATAATGCGGTAAATCGAGTTTCAAAATTTGATATTTTGAGTATGTGACTAATTGAGTTGAACCACGCATTATGTGTTAAACATATGTGATAAAACATAGAATATAAGTCAATAAAAGGATAATTATGATTTTATTAGATCATGCCGCCAAGAAGACAAAACTGAAACCAAAGGGTTGAAGAATCTATTAATAATGCGGGAGGACAACAACAACCAGACCCAATAGAGAATTTTGCGAACATGATAGCTCAACCTATGTGGAATACGATACCAGCCGGAGAGAACCAGCCCGATAATAGGTTGGCAAATTTTAAAGACTTCAAAGTAGTAGGACTGCCAGAGTTTAAAGAGATAACTTGTGATGCCCCCAAAATAGGTATACATCACCTATTCTGAGTCGCCAAATACATGGTACAGAATACAAATACAACTTAATTATACAACAGTCGTATAAAATACGACATAACATAATCTAAGAGTTTTAATAAGAATATTGTCATCTAGAAAATATCCACACTCAATGGAGTCCTCATTACATTTATTATCACACTATTTAACAGAATAGTTAGGACTACTAATGCTATCACCGAATAATTACTCGCTCCCCGACTAGTCCCGCCACGTTCTCATTTCTGAAGAGAACGGTGAAAGAAAGGGTGAGCTCAACTAGCCCAAGAAGAAATATTATGACTAAGATAATGTAGAATAAATTATCATTAGCCTTCAACAATGTTAAACTGATAAAATATAACAAACATCAAGTTTAATCTGCAATGAATAAGCAATCCATTAAAAGAGTCAAGTAGAGAATAAAATCTACTATCTTTTATGATTTAAAAGGTTTTTTATCACTTTTATCATTTGAGACTCGACAATAAATAATCAACATCATCCACGCTTTACTGCGAAGGATATTCATTAGTATCACAACCATAAATTATCCATGCACTACTGGCCAAGGAAATTAGTGTATTCATCAATGGTCATGATCATGCCAAAGAATCGTCCATCAATGCACTACGGACAATGAAGACTTTTTTCACATCATTTGTAACATTACGGTCATGATTACACCGAATAATCCCTGGTCATAATTATTACAAGTCCATCTACGCATAACAGGCCACAAATGACTTTCAACATAATATAAACATGAGGATGATGACAATGATATAAGAATTCAATAAAAACAAGTTCAATAATTAATTTATCTAGGAACTAATAACGTCCAAATTGTCAACATGATACTTCTTTGTAGAGTAAAACTCAAGAATGCTCAGAAGACTATTTCCATGAAAAGATACTGGATGAAGCGCAAATATCAAGGATATTCCACTAATTTCATGGAGTATAGAAGTCAAAACTTCAACCTACTGAATATAATAAAGAATGGGATAACAAAAGAAATTATCAGGCATGCGATAGACCGCACAACAAGGTTATTCCAACAAAATAATAAATAACAGAACCAGGTCATGCGCAAACGCAAAGACAGGATATTCCGATAGAATAATAAATAATAGAACCAGGTCATGCGTAAACGCACTGATGAGTGAGTTTTATACACATGAATTGGATACATTCGGGCTTAATTTATTGTTGTTCTCAAGTCTTTTAGATTAGTTTTTAAGTTTTTATGTCTATTCATTCATGTTTTATATTGTTTTGTAGGAATTGGGACAAAAGTTACTTGGATCGACGTTCGGAGTGGCTAGATTCGCGTTTTTGGCTTGTCATTTACACATCAGTCACTTCAGAGCCAATTTGACTATAGCTCCGGCCATTATTTCGGAACACTCAAAGAATGAAAGTTGTAGATATACTTTTCCTCTTTCTGGATCATCTTGAATCATCTAAATCAGAGTTCGGACGAAGAAGTTATGGCCATTTTCCCAAAGGACGTCGGAGCAGAAAATGTCAAAACTTGTAACAGCGCTGGGGTGCTAATTTTAAGCCTATTTGCAGCGCCGGGGCGCTATAAGGCAGATTCTTAGCGTCGTGAATGAAAGGTCAGAACCTTTGGGGAAGAGGCTTGGTGCTGCGGCCTAGACGCGCGTTTTGGGCTTAATTTGACACCTTTTTGACTCCAAATTGGATTGGGTTTGTTCCTAAGCTCAAAATTAGACTTGTAACCTATAAATACATGATGTAAGGCATAAAATAAAGAGGAGATTACATAGATTAGACTAGATTAAACACTCCTTTAGATTAGAACATAACCCTAGTTCTTATTACTTTTAGAGATTGAAGCAACTTGGAGACCATTGAAGATTCAAAGCAGGAGCGAAAGAGGAGTCTCAAGGCTACTGACAATAGATTATATTCTCTTCTCTTCTCTTACTTTTATCTTTTAATGTCTATTCAATTGTGGATTCTTGATTTTAATTCATTAATTATGAACTAACTCTTTCATTAAGATTTCAATTGAACTTTTTATGATTATGAATTGATTATTTGATTTATTCTAATTATTTATGTTGAAGTAAATTGTTCATCTTGCTTTGAGCTTATTGATTAATTATCTGATAAATAATTATCTTGTTACTCTAGAAGGAATTGAGAGAGGAATTCTAGGGTTAGAACTGGGCATGGTGACATGTGACTTAGTTATTTGCACAGTGAATAATTAGGTTTGTGAATAGAATGAGAATATCTATTCGCCGCATGTAACACATAAAGGAATTGGGATTATAACGAGTTTAATTCAATTGTTTTGCATAGAGATATAGCAAAATTAATCTGGGTTAAATAGAAGGCAATTGATCACTCGAGAGAGGGCTTTTGGCATTTGAGAATTCCTGTTAACAATTCAGTAGACATAATAATTGGGATAATTGGATAATTGGTTTATAGTTCATAATTGGGGATATTGGAGTCTTAGCCTTTATTTATTTGAATTCATTTATAAAGTAACCTAGTTTTAATTAGTTAATTTAGTTTTCTCAATTAGAAAATTCACAATTTACTATTGTTTAAATAAAATTGATTTGGTTAAGAGTTAGTAATTGGTAATATACGTGCAAGTATACACGGTCAACAAGTTTTTGGCGTCGTTTCCGGAGAATTAATTTAATAATTATTTTCCAATATTAATTTCAATCAAATTAGTCTTAATTTAAACATTTTTAATTTTTTTGTTTTTTTTTATTTTATTTTTAATTCTCTTCCTATATTTCTCTCTTTTTAGGAACCATGGATGACTTTGCGTATCAATGGCCATACACGAACATGACTCAACCAAGGGAAGCGGAGATCGATGGACTTGAGAAACTTTCTGCATTATTAAATACAGATGGATACACTTTTCAAGATGGTCAACGCTTTTTGTAGCTCAACGTCATTCAAAGTGTGGCGGTTACTTGTGATTATTGTGCTGGAAATCATATGAGTCATCAATGCGCCATCAGTTTCGAGCCGGTACAGTATAGGGGCGATTATCCCAACAGTTATGTCTATCCCAACAACTTTCATCAGAATTGGGGGTATCACTCGAATTTTTCATGGAGTAACAATCAAGATCAATTTTATGCTCCAAGTCCAACATACCCACCGAATTTTTCGTGTCCACCTCTACTACAACAGGAAGAACATTCAAATTGGGAGGAAGCCTTGGAAAAATTTATTACAGCTTTTGAAAAAGAGTACGAGGAACAAGAAAAAAGATTTAATCAAATAGAGCTGAATATACAAAGCCAAGGTGAGTCGATAAAGAATCAGGAAAATCAATTGGGGCAGATAGCACATGCGTTGAACAACCGTCCTCAAAACACTTGGCTCTATGACATGGATAACGAGACTGATGATGAGCCCGATGGTGAGCCCGAGCCAAATCTATAACTAGATGAGCCACGAGATGAAAAAGAGGAGACAAGTGGGGATAATGACAACAAGTTCAAGAGTCCAGTTAGATTTGCAAAACCTTATCCGATTGGTAGTCATGTCGTCGGCAATACTCTCTATGATGTAAAAGCAAGTACACCTTCGAAACCATGGTGCGATGAGCTGGAGAAGATAGAAGAAGAAATTATTGTGTCTGACAAGCCTCAATGCCAGAATATATTCGCAGACATAATGGAGAAACCACCTAGATGCTGGATGTTCTTAAATGTGATCTTATCTAAAGAAAGCATGCTAGGTGACTTTAATACAATGGCTATTACAAATGGGAACCTACCAAAAGCTATATTATTTCCGATGGATGGACGGTTTCTCAACTTTCGAAGAGGAATTGGATAGCGTTGACCGCATAAAGTCAAATGAAAGACTATAAAACAAGCGCTTATTGGGAGGCAACCCAAGTTTAATTTTTTTTTTAATTTTATTAAGTTTTATATTAGTAGTTTGGAATTTGCATTTATTTAGGATTTAATAAAATTACTTCTATCATGGTTTTACAAAAGTTATTCAAGTCAAATTCAAGTGTGGTGCCCAATTTGTTCCATGTGCTTAGCTTTATTCTCCAAACTTAGCGGACAAGGAGGAAGATTGCTATATTTTTTGTGGAAGTCCTCCTTTAATTTTTTCTATTGTAGCCATTGAGGACAATGTCTAGTTTAAGTTTGGGGGCATTTTAGTGTCGTATTGCATATAGTTAGTTATTTACATTGTAGTTCGTTATGTTTTCGGGTTATTTACATTTAGTTTTTGCATTCAATTTTTTGTTTAAAAAAAATAATTTAAAAATCGCAAAAATAGTAGTTAGTTTACTATGTTTGTTGCAGTTAGTTTATATTTGCATGATTCCAACTGTTAGATAGTAAAAGTCTATTTTGGCCAATGATGAGACTGGAGTTAAGTAGATACGTATAGTATTGAATATTCAGGCTTTGATGTGATTTCTTGTTATGAATTGAATCTTTTCCTGTTTGAAACTGCTATAATCAAGGTTAGCACGTTAATAACAGCTATGTTGATTGATTAAGTTTAAATTGATACATAATGGATTTCTTAAGGATAATACTAGTGTGAAGGAATGAAAGACATGAATAGGCGGAGATGGCTAAATTTTGATAAAAACTTAAGTTTGGGGGGGAAATTTGGGATATATAAGCTTCGCTAAAAAAAAGAAAAAAAATTTACAGTGGCTAGTTTTGTTTCGGGGCCTTTGTTACTTGAGTAAGTATGCCCGAAGGGGTATCTTAAAACCTAGCGCCCTAAGGTCTTATATGGTCTGGGAGTCGTTGGTCGAAAGCTCGCTAAGGGGTTACACTGTTAGCCTAATGGAATGAGACATTGCACAGTCATGGTTAAAAAAAAAGCAAAAAAATAAAAAAAATAAAACGGGAAAAGAGCAAAAAGCCCCCGTAATGAAAAGTAAAGCATAAGTATCCCGGATTGGACTCTTGAACTTGGTGGATGTTTGACTTTAGTTGGATCTAGCTTGTTCGTGAATTTTGTGAGTTTTCACTGTATGATGCCTTTAAAGAGATCTATTATGTGTTAAATTTGATTTTATATCAGTTAACATTGTTGTGGAGCACACACGCACTATATCAGTGATAACAGTCTAAGATTTGATGATTGATTGGAAAAGTACTGATTTGTTTTAATATGATGTATTATCATGTTTACTTGATTTCTCTAAGGCCGGTTGAATAGACTTGTTTCTGTCATTACTATTGGAGTCGTAGGCATATAGATTAGTTTCATTACATTGCATTGCATAACATTTTTGTGTTTTTGCTTGAGGACAAGCAAAGGTTTAAGTTTGGGGGTATTTGATGAGTGAATTTTATACACATGAATTGGATACATTCGGGCTTAATTTATTATTGTTCTCAAGTCTTTTAGATTAGTTTTTAAGTGTTTATGTCTATTCATGCATGTTTTATATTGTTTTGTAGGAATTGGGACAAAAGTTACTTGGATCGACGTTCGGGGTGGCTAGATTCGCGTTTTCGGCTTGCCATTTACACAGTAGTAACTTCAGACCCAATTTTACTATAGCTCCGGACATTATTTTGGAACACGCAAAGAATGAAAGTTGTAGATCTACTTTTCCGCTTTCTGGATCATCTTGAATAATCTAAATCGGAGTTCGGACGAAGAAGTTATGGCCATTTTCCCAAAGGACGTTGGAGCGAAAATGTCGAGAACTTATGTAATGTCACCGGGCGCTAATTTTAAGCCTATTTGCAGCAATGGGAGCTATAAGGCAGATTCTCGAAGATCGTGAATGAAAGTCTTTGAGCACCTTTGGGAAGAGGCTTGTGCGCGGCTGGGCGCCGCTTTTGGGCGAATTTTGACACCTTTTGACTCCAAATTGGATTGGGTTTGTTCCTAAGCTCAAAATTAGACTTGTAACCTATAAATACATGATGTAAGGCATAAAATAAAGAGGAGATTACATAGATTATACTAGATTAAACACTCCTTTAGATTAGAACATAACCCTAGTTCTTATTACTTTTGGAGATTGAAGCAACTTGGAGACCATTGAAGATTCAAAGCAGGAGCGAAAGAGGAGTCTCAAGGCTACTGACAATAGATTATATTCTCTTCTCTTCTCTTACTATATCTTTTAATGTCTATTCAATTGTGGATTCTTGATTTTAATTCATTAATTATGAACTAACTCTTTCATTAAGATTTCAATTGAACTTTTTATGATTATGAATTGATTATTTGATTTATTCTAATTATTTATGTTGAAGTAAATTGTTCATCTTGCTTTGAGCTTATTGATTAATTATCTGATCAATAATTACCTTGTTACTCTAGAAGGAATTGAGAGAGGAATTCTAGGGTTAGAACTGGGCATGGTGACATGTGACTTAGTTATTTGCACAATGAATAATTAGGTTTGTGAATAGAATGAGAACCTAATGGAGTCGTATAAAATACGACATAACATAATCTAAGATTTTTAATAAGAATATTTTCATCTAGAAAATATCAACACTCAATGGAGTCCTCATTACATTTATTGTCACACTATTTAACAGAATAGTGAGAACTATTAATGCTATCATCCGGATCATTATCTGCTCCTCGACTAGTCCCGACTTCGTTCTCATTTCAAGAAGAAACAAAGAAAGAAAGGGTGAGCTCAACTAGCCCAAGAAGAAATATTATGACTAAGATAATGCGAATAAATTATCATTAGCCTTCAACAATGTTAAACTAATAAAATATAACAAACATCAAGTTTAACCTGCACGGAACAAGCAATCCATTAAAAGAGTCAAGTAGAGAATAAAATCTACTATCTTTTATGATTTAAAAGGTTTTTCATCACTTTTATCATTTGAGACTCAAATTTTAATAAATAATCCACATCATCCCTACACTACTACCAAGGATATTCATTAGTATCACAACCACAAATTATTCATGCACTACGACCAAGGATATTCGTGTATTCATCAATGGTCATAATCATGCCAATAATTGTCCATCAATGCACGACGGGCCAATGAGGACTTTTTCCACATCATTTGTAACATTACGATCATGATTACACCGAATAATCTCTGGTCCATAATCATACCAAGTCCATCTATGCACTATAGGCCCAGATGACTTTCAACATAATATAAACATGAGGATGATGACAATGATATAAGAATTCAATAAAACAAGTTCAAGAATTAATTTATCCAGGAACTAATAACATCCAAATTGTCAACATGATACTTCTTTGTAGAGTAAAACTCAAGAATGCTCAGAAGAATATTTCCATGAAAAGATATTGGATGAAGCGCAAATATCAAGGATATTCCACTAATTTCATGGAGTATAGAAGTCAAAACTTCAACCAACTGAATATAATAAAGAATGGGATAACAAAAGAAATTACCAGGCATGCGATAGACCACACACGTACCAAAGTTTATTCCAAATGTAATAATAAGTAATCGAATCGGTCATGCGCAAAAGCGCACACATAGGATATTCCAAGAATAATAAATAATGGAACCAGTCATACGTAAACGCATACGGCGTGGGATGTTCCAACAAAATAATAAATAACGGAACGGTCATGCGTAATGCATCGGCGGGATGTTCCAACGAGAATAATAAAATGGAATAATGTAGAATTTCACCATGTATGCGGTACTTTGGCATGAGCAAAGTTATTCCAACATAATGTTAAAGAATGGAATAATGTAAGAATTTCACCATGTATGCGATTGCTTAGATGATGTGTTATTCCAACATAATGATAAAGAATAGAATAACAGAAGAATTTCACCAAGTATAGGGTAGCCCGCGTATACAACAGAATAATAAAGAATGGAATAACAGAAGTTTTCTTCATGAATAGGAAAGAAATAATACCCCTTACGAGTACAATAAATAATATCCCTTACCTTAGAACAAACTGGATATAGGAGTAGTGAAGTAGCAGAATACTTTTTTCTTTCTCTCTATAATTTCTCTCTCTAGAGTTTCAGTGAATTCGTAAGAAATAATAAAGGAATGAGTTTCTATTTATAGGAAAATGGACTGAATAGTAACTAAGTCATGAACGGTCCAGATTGATTTACTTTTAAACGGACGGTCCATATTGATTTACTACACAGTATAAATAAAATATTCTAATAAAACAAAATCTTTTAAATAAAATATAATATATTCTATTTATAGTCTAATAAAACAAATAACTTTATAAAAGTATTCTGTTTTATATAAAAAAAATTTACTATGCAAACACTATGCAGAATATATGCAAACACTATGCATAATAAAATATAATATATTCTAATTATTGTCTAAAAAAATAACTTTATAAAAGTATTATGTTTTATATAAAAAGATTTTACTATGCAAAAAAACACTATGCATAATAGAATATAATATATTCTATTTATAGTCTAATAAAACAAATAACTTTATAAAAGTATTCTGCTTTATATAAAAAAGCTTTTCATTTTTATTACTAATAAAACAAAATTTATATATATATATATATATATATATATATATATATATATATATATATAAACTTCCGTGACTTCATAAAAAGACACCTCAATATATTTAACAACATTTATCATCATTATTATAATTCACAATATTAATCGACGAGGTCGTTCCCAGGAAAGAGGGGGCTTTCCAATAAGGATTTTTCCCTATTGGCGCGCAATTAGGTAACCAAATCTCTCCTTGACAGAATTTCTAGACATCGTTAATATTGCAATTAATAATATTAATAACTTTGTCATCTCAATTATTGATTTAAAAATATATAAAATATTGACAATAATTGAATCAAATAAGATGAGATACTATGCAAAGAATTATCAGTAGCAATAATTGAACAAAAATGAGTGACTTCTCATGTAAGCATCAATAATCAATACCGCAGCTACTATGCAACCACACGACATCTTTGTTTTTACTAAAGGGTAGTTCAACAGCTTTTAATTCTAAAAACTTCCGCCGTTATTTTCATAAAAATATTTCATCATTTTCTCAATCCGGCAATAATTCCGTTGTAGGGGTCCACCAATGATTGTGTCGTCGCATTTAATATTCCCTCGTTAAAATGAATATTCCCAGAGCCAATCGAATATTATATAACAACTTGCGTACTTTGTAAAATTTATAAATATTACCCACAACTATAAAATTATATCAAATCTACACCTTAATATTTAAAAAAAAATATTTCGAGAAATTTAAATCTTTATTCATAAAATTTGGAGTCTCACACAACTGACCTGGTAGAAGCTCAGACTTAGATAAAGGAGATAGAAAAGGCTTTTGTGATCGCTAGGGTATCTGAAGAGCAAAAGACAGCTTTTGCCACTTACATGATGAAGGGGGAGGCAAACTTTTGGTGGGAAGCGAATCAAGCGAGGGCAGGAGAAGGTGTGATAACTTGGGATAGATTTAAAATTTTATTTTTTGAGAATTACTTTTCGACTAGTATGCAGGCTAGGATGGAGGTAAAATTTCTGGAATTGAAGCAAGGTGACATGTCAGTCGCGGAGTATGCGGTAAGATTTAATGAATTAGCTAGGTTTTCTCCGCATCAAGTGGACACAGAAGCAAGGAAGACACGAAGGTTTGACCTGGGCTTAAAACCCTGGCTCTACAACAAGGTGGCAGTATTACAGATAGGTACTTTTACAGCAGTATTTGACTAGGCTATCATATCCGAGGAGGGAAGTGAAGCCATGACTTGTTACAATAAGGAGAAGAAGAATAAGGCTAAGATTGAGGGAGCTATGAAAGTGGAAGGGAGTAGCGGGAGTAAGATGGGAAAGAGAAAAGGGGATAATCTAGGAAATATCCAAATTAAGCAGGAGGGTGTGAAGAAACAGGTGGTGTAATGTGGAAACTGTGGAAAGAACCATTTTGGAGAGTGCTTGAAGGGAAAGTCTGTGTTTTAAGTGTGGACAAGAGAGACATATCTCTCCCAACTGTCCTAATCCTAGAATGAATAGTGGTTATTTTATTTGTGGGTCAACAGAACATAGGGTGAGGGAATGTCCAAAAAGGAGAGCTGATGGGGGAAGTGTCAATACGGGGAAGAGTAGTGGAACGCTAGCAATAACTGGTCCAACTCCACCAAACCAACCAACCAAATCGACCGCAAGGACCTTCAATATGATAGTTCAAGATACGATCACAGCGGGAGATGGAGTTCCAAGTATGAACTCGATTAATGACATTAATATATAAACCTAATTTGGATTTAACCTATTCTAGTATTATAAGTTTAATATAATAAATCACTAATAAAAAGATTTTTGAAGGAGGAATTTGAGTTCTGGATTCGTAATACGAATCTTATAAGGAGGGGAGAATATAGTAATTCAATTTTTCATAATTAAAAGTCTAAGGCAGTATAAGGATAAAACATTAATATTAAGGGTAAGGTAAGGGTGATTCTGGGGACAGAATCTTTATAAGGAGGGGAGAATGTGACGACCTGAAAATTTTCGAATAATTATGTCCATATTTTTATGAATAATTTTTTTTTTAATTTACAGATAATATTTTGTATATATACGATATGGATTTAGCAGATTAGTCAATTTAAAATTTTAAGTTGACTAATAATGAAAGTTATGTCGGATATGGTCCATAACCCTAATTCATGGATTATGAATAAGGAATGAGAATGTTATGATATAATGATCATATTTCAATGTGATATGTATTTTCTATATGTGTGTATTGTTCAGTGTTGATCAGAGATAGCAGAATTGTAGAAAACCATAAGTTTAAACCATTAAACCCTAATTTAAACCCTAAATAAAAAACTGAGACTGATTATTAATCAGATACATGTGGTCAAGGAGATATATTAGTATTATGAAACTAATTAGGGGAAACCCTAACGATTGTCAAGAAACCCTAAATGCGAAGTTAGAAACCCTAATTTGATTTCCAAGAAACCCAAAACCCTAATTTCTAAACCCTAATTAGAAATTAGCAAGCCCTAATGTGAATTAGCAATCCTTAAGATAAAAGTTATGGGAAATGTATGAAATTACCAAACTACCCTTACCATTGGAGTGGAAAAGACCAAAATGCCCTGTAGTGTGTAAAATGACCAAATTACCTTTACTTAACTTGTGAGCTAAAAGGTTTTCTAGAAGGCATGACTCACCATGTTAGATATCCCATGTGCTAGAAAATCTTAGCCAAATATATCTTATCTTAATTTACACCTTGCAAAGATTGGATACATTGAATCAAATTATAGATTTTTAAAGAGAGATAAAATCAAAACTTAAGCTCATTTGCTAGCTATCACTCAACCAACTCTTTTCTCTCTCTAAGCCGCGAAATTTTTTAGCAAATCAGTCCTCAAACAAGTTCCTAGAACCTCAGAATCAGAATAGGAAGCAAGGATTCAAAGCTTGTTTAGAAAGAGGTATAACCCTAAAATTATCTTAGATCTTGTATGCTTAATTAAAGTTTGTGTTTATGTGTTTATTTAAGTGTTAGAAGATGCTATATGATGATCTATGATGTTACATCATAGATCTATAGCATCAAAGTGCTCAAAAATCAATTTTTCAAAACTATCCAAGAACCCTAAATTTTGTGTCTGATAAGCATATGTTAGAGGCTTTAGATTCTAGTCTGTTAATGATCTTGTATGTTTTATGTTTTGGACTTGTAGTATGTTATATGGACTTTGCTCTGGACTTGAAATTAGGCTTAGATCATGTCCTGAACAAAATTTATTCATGGTCAAACTCAGTTGACCGAGCATGACCAAGAGATTATGGGCAGCCTAGAAATTCAAGAACAGTGTCTGACAACACTTTCCAAGTCTTATATCTGTCAGGTGTTAATTGTTTTGTTGATGTTGTTGTATCTAGATTGTAGCCTGTTAGTTATACTCCAGATCCATCCCTTTAAATCACTCAAACAATCAACAGAGTGTAAGTAGTGGATGGTCAAACTAAGTCTCTCAACATTGACTTTCAAATTCTGGGTAACCCAGAATGTGTATTTCAGTGTCTGACAAGATGTTCAAGGTCTCTGATCTTGCATTTTTTTGATGTTTTGTTTGTGTTAATGTATCTAGACTATACTTTGGTATGTATAATACATAATAATGCTCATACATCACTTAGATAACAAGCAGAATGAAAACTATTTAGGGTCAAACTAGTTCACTCGCTCACGGATGGAGTTTCTGGGAAAAACCCAGAAACCGTATGAATGTTATTTCTGGCAATGTTTGACCAGTTACTAGCTGATGATTTTTATGTTGTTTTATTGATCTGAAGATTGATAATTGTACATGGACATGTGGACTAAAACCCTAAACCATTAGATCACATTAACAATAACAAGAACTTATAGAAATATAAGCCACAAAATGGACCTAGAAACTGACTAGGTTTCTGGAAAACCCAGAAAGTTCTGACAATGACTTTGCAAGGCTAGATCTTCATGCTATGTGTTTATATGACTGATATGATACTTGATTCATGTAGTATTACATAAATACTACATGATAAATGCTTAAGATTGTCCAAATCATGTGTAGACTGAGAATTAGAAATGGTCAAAGTGAGGCACTTAGCCATTGATTGTCAGTGTTCTTGGCCCTCAAGAACACCTATTGCGACAGAAATCGTCGCTAAAGCTTTTAGCGACGGATTTAATTAATTTAATTTCCTAATTTCTGAAAAATGCATTAAAATAGAAATAAATTCCTAAAAATTATAAAATCAGTTTTAAAAATTATTTTAAATTATAAAAATTAACTTTTGATAAATTGACATATTTTCATTAATATCACTATTTAATTGAATATTAATGATATTAAGTTTATTTAATAAATGTATTAAATAAATGGGTTAAAATGATTTTTATATTATAAAAATTATTTTAAATGATAATAAGAGGTTTAAAAATATTTGAAGTTATAAATAATGACTTTTAATATTTTAAGGTAATTTTATTAATAATTTAATATTAATGATAATAGGTTTATTTAATATTTATATTAAATAAATAGTTTAAAATAGTTTTTAATGATTTAAAAATCATTTAAAAAGGACATAAAGGATTTAAAAATATTTTAAGTGATAATAAATGACTTTTAATATTTTCATGAATAATACATTAATATTTATATATTAATGGAGATTATTTAAATATGATTTTAAATGTTTTAAAAATCATTTAAGGAGTAAATTAAATGTTTTAAAAATATTTTAAGTTATTGATAATGATTAAGATATTTTGTCAAGTATTTCATTAATATTTTTATATTAATGATAATGGAATTATTATGTATTTAAATCATTTAAAAATGATTTCAGTGTTTGAAAAATCATGATAAATTATAATAATTATTTAAAAATTATTATAATACCTTGAAAAATAATATGATTAATATTTTAATTTATTGAGATTACAGAATAGAGTTTAAGTAAATATAAACTCGATTATTATCCGAGAACCATCGGTACATCGAAATGTTACCGAAGTCGACCAAGACTTAGATAGATTGACCTGATAAGTAATTATTTGTGTTAGAAAGACTGTAATGACTATGTGACAATGTGATTAAGCTATATGATGACTGTAAATAGTAGTATTATGTGTTATGATAAATTATTCTTATAAAAAGAATAATTTTATGAATGATAGGTTTCAGTATAAAAGCTAAAATCTAAGTTGTGTAAGCAGCAGATCAGGCAAGTATCTTTACTCTTTGTTTCTACTTATGCAATGCTCCTGTATAAGTAAGTTATCGAAATATTATTCATGTTATATAAGTTATTATACCCTACTAGTATCGGTCACATATTTCAATATTAGTATTCATGTCACTTATAGAATTATATTCGTTTACCAATATTATAGTAATGTATGATCAGTATATACCTTGTTGATAAATAGTTAAGTTAGATTATTCAAGTGCCCTCACTTTGATAATGATTGTATTTATTCTCATGTCGACACATACCTACTGATTTTTAAGTATGTACATGTTATTTAAAAATTGTCTAAGCTATTTAACTCAGGTAGACATAAAATGAAAGAATATTGTAGAACATGATAGAATATTATTATTATTAAATTGAAATGTTTTATTTCGAATGTCAGATTAATTATGAACATCCCGATCAGGGAAAAACTTTTATGTGCCAAAGGCGGACCAGCTGAATGATTTATCGTTCAAACAAGTAGTGTTGATCAATACAGGGCATAACGAGCTGATCATCCCCCGTGTCCGTAAGTCATGACGGTTTGCAGATGAATTTTTGTTTAACCTTTTTGAAAATTAAAAATAAAATTTATAGTTTATTAAACTCTTTCCAAATTTATAAGTCAGTACGTAGTTTCAAAAATGATATAGACTTAATATGTAGTTCAGTATTATCTCAGCTTACTTCACAACATTTACTTCGTTGTTGATGTGTCGTCCAAAGGAAATACTCAAATCTCTTAGATAATCGTTATTCATTGCTATTACTTTTTGGGCACTCAAATGGTCATTCTTGCTATAAATTTAAATGTTTCAGCTAAGCTAGCGCGACCAGAAGGTACCAGCAAGGACAAAGGGAAGGGGAAGCTGAAGGAATAAATTACCTTATGTTGTTTTGATGTTTGTAATAGGATAATATAATATTTATCATGTAATGTAAGACCTAAAGTTTCTCGAGACTGGGAAGGTAGATAACTTTGATAAAATAATTTTGCTTAATTAATACATTAAGTGGTTGAATGAATGTTATCGTGGAGCACCAAGTACAAGTTTCAAGTACCTGGATTTGGGGGCGTCACAATAACTATATTGGTCATAAGAGAGGGAGGAGAGATTGAGCATGTGTGGTAATTATTTGTTTACTTTAGTTATTCAACAACTCCTACTAACTCCCCATATGTGTCATTCTTTTATTAAACCACTTATTTTAGCCAAAAGTGCAAGAAACCTCAAGGAGATGAGTAAGAGAAAGAAGAAGTATTGGGCAAATAATATACTTACATACATATCTATATATATATATATATATATATATATATATATATATATATATATTTCCCCAACAAAAAATAAAATATTTATATATATATATATATATATATATATATATTACCTTTCTATTTTATTTCTTACTTCTAAATTTGCTAACAAAAAGAAAGAGAGAGGTAAGAGAGAGAGTGAGAGAGTTCGGTCAAGAGGAAGGAAGAAGGAAGAGAGTTTTGATCTTCCATGCCATCCAAGATCCATCACATAGTTTGGAAGAAAAGGATATATCAAGAAATCAAAGGTATAAAACCAAACATAAGTTATCCTGTTATTTAAGTTATTTAGATGGAATAAAGATCTAATGTTTCAAAACTCAAAAATCTTAGATCTATATAATTTAAAATGTGTTATGTGTAGATCTATCCATTTTGAGTGTCAAAAGTTACATCAAAAGCAAGAAAAGTGAAACTAGGTCTTTTTCAAAATGTAGAAAAACCTTTAATTTTTCTTAGCCTTGATGGTGTTTAATCTTGTGTTTGATGATTGTTTGATAAAATAAATCATGTATCATGGTAGAATCATGGGTATATGAGGTATTAGTAAGTGTTATGATGAGTTATGTTGGTTATTATATGAAAACATGAAAGTTTTCTTAGAAGACACCAAGAGTTAAAAATCAATTTTTAGTGAAAACGAAACACAAAATTCAAATGACCATATCTCCTATTATTTTTTGAATTTTTGAGTGTGTTCAAGTCCTAGAGTTATATCTATGAGTTTTCTAACTTATCCAAATAGAATCACTGAAAAAGGAGTTGTAAATTTCTGTATGGACTGATTTTAGCAAAGGAGTCAAAAACTGCAAAGTGACAAAATGCTACTGCCCAGAAATTTAAAAAGGCATTTTTGGCCACTTAATTTGTGAAATAAATTCCGGCCTTTTGGGACATGAAAATATATGGTATTAAGTAGCTCTTGTACAAAAATGAGCTCATTCCGACTTAAAATGACCAAGTTATGACTATTTCAATTTTTGTGATTTTTTACCTAAAATGGCTATAACCGGAGTTCTATAACTCCAATGACCACGAAATTTAAACTAGAGGCTCACGTTAACACGTATAAGATTGTGTCATGAGATGGGAATTTCTAGAGTTGAGCATGATAGGGCTAATTTATTAAGCTACACACTAAAAATGATTTTTGAAAATTACTAAAGGAAGTTGGAAAATTATGGAAAAATACATTTTGTCTATGATTTATATGTTAATGTGTTTGGACAAAGGATAGAAAAATAATAAGCTGATTTTGTATTTTCGTGAAAAGGATGTGGAATCCAGCTTGCTGGATTGAAAAATAATTTACTGAATTGAAAATATGTTGAATCCAGCTTGCTGGATTGCAATCTAGTTAGTGGATTTGATATCCAGTTTGCTAGATTGCAGTTTAGTTTGCTGGAATGGCCATTTAGATATTGGATTTTGAATCCAGCTTGCTGGATTCCAAATCTGGGTTGCTGGATTGGTATTTGACTTATATGTTCAAGAAAAACTTATAATATATGAGATTAAAGTATTTAAATCATATAAATACAATATTAATGATTGAAAATTCATGATAAATGATAATAATAATCTAAAAATTATTAAGAACTTATGAAAAATTATTTTGACTGATAATAAAATTATCTAAGATAATTGTGAAGTGTTTAGGCAGAGTTTAATTGAACCTAAACTCAATAATTGTCCGCCTAGACCGTTGGGATGTTAGAATTGAGTCGGGTTCAACTCAGACTACAATAGTTTGACTTGATACCGAGTCTTAGGTGTGTCATAGACTGATAGGATTATGTGTTATGTGTTTAGGATTATTTTATAAATATATATATATATATATAATAGTATTATATTGTGATGATATTATTCTAATATTGGAGATCTATATTACTAATATTAGGTCTTCGGATAAAGCGTTATAAACTGTGTAGCAGTAGTCGGTGATGTAGGCAAGTTTCTTATACTTATTTATTGTGCAAGTTTTCCTTAACTCGACCTCGAGTTGTATTATTCAGTTATACTTGTGGTTAATCATTTCTGATTGCCATGTCTAAGAATTATTAAATCGCCTTCTGTGCATACTGCATGTATTCATCGGGTATTAAAGGCTGATTCACAACCATATTGTTGAATGTTAGCCAGCTATTATTCAAATTCTTTCAATCAAGATATATCCTCAAATAAACTTAAACTTGATGGGCAAACTTATGCTCACCGTTGCTATATCATGATAAACATTACAGATTAGGACAAATGCGTCGGATACAAGGAAAAGACAAAGCCAAGTTCAACTTGGGACTATGTGTGAAGCTAGATTTGTAACAGAAATGTATTATAATAACTTTGTTTGTTAGATAGAATATTAATTCAGGTATTATGTAAAGGTTTTCGACCTTGGGGATAGTGTGTAATGTTTATTGTATAAACAATTTATGTTTATATTTTCCGCAATAGTTATAGAATTAGTATACCAGATCCGTGGTGATTTGGGACCCAGATTTGGGGATGCTACAGTTGGTATCAAAGCTGTTGGTTATGAACCTTAGGTAGGAATATCTGAGACCAATAACCGCAGTAATTAGGATAAGATCTAACTCACATAGAGTTAGTTGGTCGATAAGATTCAAGAACGAATCTCGGCGAGTTGTAAAGATACAGAGTTCCCTAACACTGATAATAAAGGTGAAAAGTAGTGGTGAATAGATAGAGTCTAAAGGACTAATAGTACAGGGATAGGAGATCGTAAAATAAAATAATCAAGACATAAAAATGAATCATAATATATACGATGAGATCACCCCGTGATCTGATAAGGTTATAGTATGGAAAAGAATCAATCTAATGATTGAAAAGTTAACAGCAAGAATGTTGTATGAAAGTGTACTATGAATTGGTACAGATTCAGGAAAGGATTATGAATACGAGTTGAATGAAATTCGTATTGAGAAGGGAGTTAAGATTAGGTGGGGATTTCAGTTGAGGACTCATGTCAGCAGCTAAGTTATATTAATCTTCGTATGGGAGTTGAATTGTACTTGGTGTAACAACCACTTAGTTTCTGGCACTGATAATCATTGAAATGTTCATGCCGCACTATTTGTTATATACATGTTAAGAGGGTGATTCCTTTCTCATGTGTATAACAGATAGATAGGGTATAGGTAGAGAATATATGGTTAAGTACGAGTTCTTAAAACTTATACTTATGTTACGTTCGTGACTTATAGTTATATGAAATTTTTATGAACCCCTCAGCGAATGGACGCCAAAGGTCTGACTAGGACAAGTTCTTAAACTCATATGATTGTGGAAAGTTCCTGAACTCATGAGTGTGGTTTAACGAACTGGGAATAGTCATGTGTGAATGAAGAATTGAGGATAATAGGAATAGATAGACTATTTAAGCAAATGATTATTAGTGGAGACATAAGTTTTCCAAAACTCCTAGCTATGCTAGACTTGGAAATTTTGACATCAAGCTAAATACGCACTATGTGTTTTTGAGAATAGTCTATGCTACTTGTTTCAGCTAGACGATAATGATTTTAAATATCAAAATATATTTTTATTTATCACTTATGTACCATGTAACCTGGTGCAGAGATGATAAAAAGTTGATAGAGTTATAAATACAGGAATACTTAGTGTGAATTCGATCTAAAAATCATTGTTCCACTATTGTATGATGTGTTATGACAAAGTCATACAATGACGGCATCCTCAAACGGACTGTTAATACAGTACAACATCATGATGTCATTCTCAAAAATATTTTCAAAAATAGAATTTGCCAACAACGTTTGGCTATACACATTCGTAAATCGATTGAAATTGATTATTGATATGAGTCTACGCTATTCGATTCAGCTACACTAATGTTTATGAAAACTCTAAGTGTTCATTGAAAAAAATTTCTTTAACCAAATTGTTTTGGTGCGGAATCCAATAAAACTGAGTAAGAAAATTTTATGCGCCCAAGGCGGATAAGAGGAACAAGAAAATGGTTCCGACCAGCAGTACTTGATTAGTACAGGGCATAACGGGCTAATCACCCACTATGTTCATAAGTTATGACGGTTTGCAGATGAATTTCCATAAAACCTTTGCGAAAATGACAGAAAATAGTCTATATAACTCCTCAGTAATATTTAAAAATTTTTACTCTTATGAGTGGTGTATTGGGTAGCATGTGATGATGTGTATAAATGGTGTAAGCAGTATGGTGTAAGGTGTAAGGTGAATTTCGGGGACAAAATTCTTAGAAGAAGGGGTGAATGTAACAACCCGAAAATTTAGAAAATTTCTAAAATCATAATTGATTGATTTAAGGTTCAATATTAGGACCTAAACAGAAAATAAGTGTATCGAATTGACAGTTCTGTAAAGGAATATTAAGGATTTCAAAAGTCTGTGAAGGATTTTGGTGGAATTAAAATCTTTTGGTAGAGAATTATCTGAGTTAAGTATTTTAAGTGTATAAGAAGCTATGTATGTGATTTTATGTGTACAGTAATTGTTTATGTGTTTAGTTTATGATTTAGGATCAAGAATTTATCAAATAAGTTGTAACTTTAGCAAACCCTAAAGTTATGTGAGAATGTCAAGGAATAAGTTAGTAAACTCTAATTGATTGTTAGAAACCCTAACGATACGCTCAGAAACTCTAATTTCAGTTTCGAGAATCCAAAACCCTAATTTGGGAATTCAAAAGCTAAGTATAAATGGCTAAGCGTTAAATGTTATGGGATTAAAGGGAAATGTCCAAAATACCCTTCAAATTATAGGGGAAAAGACCAAATTGCCCTTAGTGAATGCAAAATGACCAAAATACTATTTTCTTAAAATTTAAGTAAAAGATCACACTAAATCTTGGTGACTCATCCAGCTAGCTTATCCCATGTGCTCAAAATCTATCTAATATATCTGATATGTTGTACCCATGGTTATTCACATGGCCCAAATATTTTTATTAGAGAAGCCCAATAGGGATTTAATTTAGTAGCCTAAAATAATGGGATATGTACTAGTAGAATAACTATGGTTAGGAACTAACCATACTTGAGTTAAAGGTAGGAAATTGTGGGAAATAACTATATTGGTCATAAGAGATGGAGGAGAGATTGAGCATGTGTGGTAATTATTTGTTTACTTTAGTTGTTCAACAACTCCTACTAACTCCCCATATGTGTCATTCTTTTATTAAACCACTTATTTTAGCCAAAAGTGCAAGAAACTTCAAGGAGATGAGTAAGAGAAAGAAGGGGAGAAGTATTGGACAAATAATATACTTACATATCTTATATCTATACATTTTCCCCAACAAAAAATAAAAATATATATATTTCCTTTCTATTTCATTTCTTACTTCTAAATTTGCTAACAAAAAGAAAGAGAGAGGTAAGATAGAGAGTGAGAGATTTCGGTCAAGAGGAAGGAAGAAGGAAGAGAGTTTTGATCTTCCATGCCATCCAAGATCCATCACATAGTTTGGAAGAAAAAGATATGTCAAGAAATCAAAGGTATAAAACCAAACATAAGTTATCCTTTTATTTAAGTTATTTAGATGGAATAAAGATCTAAGGTTTTAAAACTCAAAAATCTTAGATCTACATGATTTAGAATGTGTTATGTGTAGATCTATCCATTTTGAGTGTCAAAAGTTACATCAAAAGTAAGAAAAGTGAAACTAGGTCTTTTTCAAAATGTAGAAAACCCTTAATTTTTCTTAGCCTTGATGGTGTTTAATCTTGTGTTTGATGATTGTTTGATAAAATAAATCATGTATCATGGTAGAATCATGGGTATATGAGGTATTAGTAAGTGTTATGATGAGTTATGTTGGTTATTATGTGAAAATATGAAAGTTTTCTTAGAAGAGACCAAGAGTTAAAAATTAGATTTTTGTGAAAACAAAACACAAAATTCAAATGACCATATCTCCTATTATTTTTTGAATTTTTGAGTGTGTTCAAGTCCTAGAGTTAGATCTATGAGTTTTCTAACTTATCCAAGTGAAATCAATGAAAAAAGAGTTGTAGATTTCTGTATGGACTGATTTTAGCAAAGGAGTCAAAAACTGTAAAGTGACAAAAAGCTACTGCCTAGAAATTTAAAAGGGCATTTTTGGCCACTTAATTTGTGAAATAAATTACAGACTTTTGGGACATGAAAATATATGGTATTAAGTAGCTCCTATACAAAAATGTGCTCATTCCGACTTAAAATGACCAGGTTATGACTATTTCAATTTTTGTGATTTTCTAACAAAAATGGCTATAACCGGAGTTCTATAACTTCGATGGCCGCGAAATTTAAACTAGAGGCTCACGTTAACATGTACAAGATTGTGTCAAGAGATGGGAATTTCTGGAGTTGAGCATGATATGGCTAATTTATTAAGCTACACACTAAAAATGATTTTTGAAAATTACTAAAGGAAGTTGGAAAATTATGGAAAAATACATTTTGTGTATGATTTATATGTTTATGTGTTTGGAAAAATGATAGAAAAATAATAAGCTGATTTGGTATTTTCGTGAAAATGATATGGAATCCAGCTCTCTGGATTGAAAAACAGTTTACTGAATTGAAAATATGTTGAATCCAGCTTCCTGGATTGCAATCTAGTTAGTGGATTTGATATCCAGTTTGTTGGATTGCAGTTTAGTTTGTTGGATTGGCCATCTAGATATTTGATTTTGAACCCAGCTTGCTGGATTGCAAATCTGGGTTGCTGGATTGGTATTTGACTTATATGTTCAAGAAAAACTTATAATATATGAGATTAAAGTATTTAAATCATATAAATATAATATTAATGATTGAAAATTCATGATAAATGATAATAATTATCTGAAAATTATTACGAGCTTATGAAAAAATATTTTGACTGATAATAAAATTATCTAAGATAATTGTTAAGTGTTTAGGCCGAGTTTAATTGAACTTAAACTCGATAATTGTCCGACTAGGCCGTTGGGATGTTAGAATTGAGTCGGGTTCAACTCATACTACAATAGTTTGACTTGATACCGAGTCTTAGGTGTGTCATAGACTGATAGGATTATGTGTTATGTGTTTTGTGTTTAGGATTATTTTATAAATATATATATATATATATATATAATAGTATTATATTGTGATGATATTATTCTAATATTGGAGATCTATATTACTAATATTAGGTCTTCGAATAAAGCGTTATAAATCATAGCGAGCGATGAGTCTCATGATGCTTGAGCAAGTTTCTTATACTTATTTATTGTGCAAGTTTTCCTTAACTCGACCCGAGTTGTATTATTCAGGTATACTTGTGGTTAATAATTTCTGATTGCCATGTCTAAGAATTATTAATTCGCACTCTTTGCATACTGCATGTATTCATCGTGTATGAAAGGCTAATCACCTTCATTATCATTCGGTCCAGATATATATATATATATATATATATATATATATATATATATATATATATATATATATACACACACACACACACAATGGATCCTCCTGCCCGGACTCTTGACAGTCCAAAATCCTACCTCAAATTTATTTATTTATGTGTGTGTGTGTGTGTGTGTGTGTGTGTGTGTGTGTGTGTGTGTGTGTGTTCATGTTCAATGTTCGTTCAGTTATAAAATTTGTTCATGCTCATTTACAACCATATTGTTGAATGTTAGCCAGCTGTTATTCAAATTCTTTCAATCATGATATATCCTCAAATAAACTTAAACTTGTTGGGCAAACTTATGCTCACCCTTGCTATATCATGATAAACATTACAGATTAGGACGAATGCGTCAGATAAAAGGAAAAGACAAAGCCAAGTTCAGCTTGGGACTTTGTGTGAAACTAGATTTGTAACAGAAATGTATTATAATAACTTTGTTTGTTAGATAGAATATTAATTCAGGTATTATGTGAAGGTTTTCGACCTTGAGTATAGTGTGTAATGTTTATTGTATAAACAATTTATGTTTATATCTTCCGCAATAGTTATAGAATTAGTATACCAGATCAGTGGTGATTTGGGACCCGGATTTGGGGATGCTACACTAGTGACCAATGTGATTGGATTTTATTTTAATTGGATGCATAAATGTATGAGTTTTATTAAATGGGGTCTGCGTACCTCGTATTCTCTAATTTTTCTTAATGTAAATTCTTTCTCCCTCCCATGTACTTCCCCTTGACTGCTGATCAAGGTTTCTATTTATTTTAAATAGTATTGTAATAGAAATAGTTAGAATTAATTTTGATGAATTGAAGATCAAGGAGCGCTTGAAGACCCGTTTATAATGGAGCTCGGGTTTAAATGTTATAGTTATATTTAAATTTATTTCTTGCACCCTAGATTTGACCTCTAGTGAACCAAACTAGAATAAAGTCCATAATCAATCCGGGTAGAATATAGTATTCTATATGTGCATGCTTATATATATATATATATATATATATATATATATATATATATATATATATATATATATATATATATATTATGCAAACATGTTTCGCATGTTAATCAATATGACGCGTATTTTATATATATGTGCATGCGCACTAAAGAAGATGAGACAAATAATCATAAACCCCTCAAAGTTTTTATATTAAGTCCTAAATGTTCAAAGATATTTAAAATATTGAACGTCGCCTTCTAGCATGATAAAAATAATAGAGTATCAATTAATAATTATAAGTTTGTTGTGTCACCACAATGCTTATCTTAATTCTTTGAGATGTTAATTTTATCACATTTGATGCTTATAAATAAAATTGAACAATATTGTTTTGTTGTGTCACCACAAGAATAATATTTTTCTTTTTTAAATATATGGAAGTGCTAGGTTGGACTTACCTTAGATAATTTTGATTCGGATGTGTCACCACTTGATCAAAATAATCTAAGAGGCAAAATAAAAGGAGTTACATGATGATATAATTGACAAGAGTTGTCTACCTATTTATTTATATATAGTTTGTAGTGTCACCACAAGGCTATATACATTTGAAATGGAATCCTTATTCTCACTAGCAAAAACTTTAATTAGATTTTGCATAACTATATAAGTGATGATAATATGGTTTGATGAAAATAGTGGGAGATACCAATTCAAAACAAGACCTAAATTATTTTGGTAATTAATAAAAGAATATATGCTAAAATGTTGTTAAATTACAAATTCATTTATAGAATTTTACAATGTCTAAAATTACTATCACTGCGTAGCATATTAGATGTTAAATTAACTAGACCGAATTAAACGTATTGGTTAAGGAATTTGAGAATAGTTCTCACGGTTGAAAAGTTATCTTATGTCCTTAATATGCTTATCACTGCAATGGATGCAGACAATGCCTCTGAGGAAGAGATTGAAACTTTTAGAAACTAGCAAGATGATGCACAGTTGGTTCAATGCATCATGCTCGCATCCATGAGTAACGAGCTTCAGCATCAACATTAAACTATGGATGCTCCTATTATACTCCTGCACATCAAGTAGTTAATGGTGAGTAAAGTAAGACTGATAGATATCAGATATCTAAGGAGCTCCTCTGATATCGAATAACCAACGACACTACAATATAAACATATGCCCTAAACAAGATCTATTTGATTGAACAATTAGGACAACATGTTTTGTTATAGATGGAGAGTTGAGCTAAGATTTGATCTTACACTCATTCCTGGACTCCTTTCACAATTGTTGTGAATTTTTCATATGAACAAGCTAGATATTAGCCTCGCTGATTTTCTTAACATGTTGGAAATGATGTGAGTTACTTTCCAACCAATAAAGACCAAGTCTTACTGGTAGGGGCCAAAGGATCTTCTGAAAAGAAGAACAATTCTAAGACGGTAAATAGAAAGACAAAAACAAAAGATAATAAGAACAAAACTGATACGGATAGCAAAGGAGTTTGCTTCCAATACAATAAGCCTGGGCAGTGAAAAAGAAACTACGCTTCTTGCAGAGCTAACCAGAAGAAGCTTAGTGATGTTTCGGTTATAAATACAATTTTGTTCATGATTAAAATAAATCTTTCTTTAAGTCAAAGTTCTACTTGGGTATTCGATACCGGCTATGATTCTCATAAATATAGATTTATGAAGGAACCAAGCAGTAGTAGAAAGCTAAGCAAAGATAAGTAATCATATGTGTGGGGAAATAAAGCTAAGGTTGCTGCATTAGCCATATGAACTTATTATTTAACACTACTTACAGGCAAGTTTATTAAGTCAATAAGTTGTTATTGTATTTCAGTTCTCATTAAAACATTATTTCCATTTTGTTGTTGAACAACAAAATTTTTGGTATTATATTTCAGAACAATTGTTGTTCTATTTATAATAATAATGTTTTGTATAGAACTGGAATATTACTTAATGGATTTTGTATGCTTGACTTACGTGAAAAATTATTTTGTAAATTGAACAAACTGGCATAAAAAAATGAGATAGTCATTCAAAGAGTTGAATATTTGTATTTAATGAAATACAAGTGTGAATTATTTGAAAGGTTCAAAGAATTCAAAAGTGAAACTAATTGAAAAGTATTAGAATTCTTCGATTGGATTAAGGAAGGAATACTCGTGCAATGAGTTTCTAGATAATCTCAAATAGTTTTCTCACAATGGACACCTCCTGATATGCAATAATTGACTGATGTATCTGAAAAGAAAAATCATACTTTGTTGGGCATGGTGCGGTCCATAATGATTTTACCGACATTCCAATATCCTTCTGGGGTCATGCCCTAGAAATGACTGCATATCTTCAAAAGGTAACCTCAAAATCTAGCCCCAGGACTCCATAAATATTATGGACATGGAGGATTCCTAATCTTAAGTATGTTAAGATAAAGGGTTGTCCAACTTATGTGAAAAGGTTTCAAAGGATAAGCTTGTGACAAGATTTGACAAGTGCAGATTTATGGGACATCCTAAAGTAAGTTTAGGGTATATGTTCTATAATCCTACTTGGCAAAGGGTGTTTGTTTCGAAACATACTGCCTTCTAAGATAAAGGTGTTTATCATTGAAGGGGCTAGTGGGAGGATAATAGATTTTGAAGAGTTAAAGAACCAAAAAGCACTAAAAGTCAAATAAGAGGAACTTGTAAATAGACCTATTGTACCACAACTGAATCGTAAATCTGAAATAGTACCTAAGATACCTAGGAGGTATGGATTCATCATAGATGATGATGATGAGGTACACATCATAGAAGATGATGATCCAGTTATATACGATGAGGTAAGAGTTATAGACACTTAGAGAAATGGATTGAAGCAAACTTCTCAAAAAATAGAACATTCATTTTGATGAAACAATCAAAAGAGTTTGATTTTATCAAAAATAAGAATGAACCTAGTGTGTAAAAAAGGGTAAGTGGGAGAGTCGTAACATTCCTAGTATTATATGTTGATATACTACGGATAAGGAATGACATACCAATGCTACAATCAATAAAGATACAGTTGTCTAAACATTCCACCATGAATGATTTGGGAAGAATATCATAATTAGGGATATAAATATATATAGATAGATTTAAAAGGATGCTCGGTTTAACCCAAGGAACATATATTCATTTGATGCTAAAGTTGTTTAGCATGACAAACTCCAAGAAATGTCTCATATTGATGAGTCATGGAGTGAATCTCTCTTAATAGTCCCCATAAACTCCTGAAAAGAGAAATCATTTGAGTAATTATCATGTATGTAATGAAATGTACGAGACCTGATGTTGATCAGTCATATTCTGGAGAATATCACTGTAAAATAGTGAAAAACATCTTAAAGTACTTAACCAGCAATAAGGATGTGATCATATTCATGGTGGGTCTGAATTAAAACTGGAGGGCTTAACAGACTCAAGTTTTTTTAGACTGATCAAGACAACATCAAATCCACTTTAGGGTAAAGTGCTACCTTGAACGGTGGTCCAGTGAATTGGAAAGGTTCCAAACAGCAAAGAGTTGTTGATTTAGTAATAAAGACAAAGTATATAGCTGTAAATGAAGCTGCAAATTGATTTTTTGGATGAAAACTTCGTTATAGATAATGAAATGTACGAGACCTGATGTTAATCAGTTATATTCTGGAGAATATCACTGTAAAATAGTGAAAAACATCTTAAAGTACTGAACCGACAATAAGGATGTGATCATATTCATGGTGGGTCTGAATTAAAACTGGAGGGCTTAACAGACTCAAGTTTTTTTAGACTGATCAAGACAACATCAAATCCACTTTAGGGTAAGGTGTTACCTTGAACGGTGGTCCAGTGAATTGGAAAGGTTCCAAACAGCAAAGAGTTGTTGATTTAGTAAAAAAGAAAAAGTATATAGCTGTAAATGAAGCTGCAAGTTGATTTTTTGGATGAAAAGTTCATTATAGAACTAGGAATAGTTCCTATGTCTCATCTTGGATCTAAACATGTGGTGCGACACTTTCATTTGATTAGAGAAATCATTAAAAGATGGGAAATCACTATAGAGATAGTGGACTCTCAAGAACAACATTACATATTAATTTACTGAAGCTTATCCAATAGCAGGATGATCATTACTTAGAGAGTAAGGGTATAAGATATCATGACGATTGACATTAGTGCAAGTGGGAGATTGAAAATAGTATGCACACAAGCCAATCATGTTAATGATAAAGTATATACTTTGTAACAATCTTATTCGTTTATTAATAAAAGTATTCATTTAATAAAGGCTTTAATTTATCTACATAGTGTTGTTATAATAATATGTGATAAACCGATAGTTTTAATGTGACACCCCCAAATCCAGGTACTTCATTCCCACAAGATTTGGTGCTAACTATCTGTACAATCATACTATTCACCCAAAGAAAATAATATTTAAACCATAGATCCTCCCTTTAAAAAGGGTTACATCATTTAATTCAAAAACATCCCAGGTTATCTAACCTTAAAACATCATTCAAATGCGGAAATAAATTATTACATTTCATCATTATATAAAAGTCTATCATCAAGTTTCAAAGTCTAATATCATAACAATAATCATAATTACAAGTCTTCATCACTTGTACATTTTCCCCTTTCCTTTGTTAGTTGAAGGCTCATCTACCTTCTCAACTTTAGCTGCAATAAGTGTATAAATATGCAAGAGTGAGCAAAACAATTGCTTACTGGATATAACAATGAATCAACGGGAGAATAATAATAATACTATCAATGAATAGGCTCATCAAAACTGGATAGTACTCTAACAATGATAATCAGAAACTGGAATCCAAAATATGGAATATATATAACTGAGGGTCATAAGACCATGAACTATGTCCACAATTGTGAGTAATATTTCAACTCCAACTTTAACAGTCATAAGACTATAAAGACTCCTCGTACTTAGGGGGATCAACCCTTCGTACAATGTATTATGCACAAACATTTCAACGCTAAGAGTAAATTATCCCCTAATGATAATAGGATTGTTCATCCTAGTATTTAGAGTACAAGTCTGTACCAACGAAAGTTTGGTTTGGATAAGCTTTGAAGGGTAATTTGAAGTTTAACGAACATTAACTAGAGGACTAGTTGAATACGAAGTGTTTGATAACACAACAGTTGTTTAATAACAACATAACATAGAACAATTGAGAATCATAAGTGAACTGATTATAAATACTAAACTCATGCTTGAAACAACTATAGAGCATAAGTATTCAACAAAATGAATAAAATGGTAACCCTTTGCTTGAACAATAAATAAGCTAAGGTTAGAGTCCTATAACATTAGAAATGAAATTACAAAATGTATGATAATTGATAGCAAGTTGAAAACTAAAAACTTGCCCAACATGGTATTAACTCATGCAAAGAATTAAAAACAGTTCAATAATAAAGATGAGAGTTCAAAAACTGCGTTCATTATACAAGAATAGAACTTAAGAAACTTGCTTAACTATAAAAAATTTCGAATGAATCAACCCAAATGAGAATTTCAAATAACATTAGAGTTAAAGTTTTCTCAAATGAGAAATTAGGAACAATTGAGTTGTTCAATAACAGTTAAGATAGAAGACTTGCTCAATCAAAAGAATAAAGTTACACAATGCAATAATAGAACTAACTCAACGAAAGTGTAGAGTTAGAAAATTTTCTCAATATAAAAAAGATAGGGTTTAGAAACTTGCCTTGAGCGTAAGCTATAAAATTAAACTCACGATCACCTACACATAATTTTAGAACCATCATCTATTAGATATGCTAACATTCACGTTCCATCATAACACGCATTTCTAGTTAGGCTTGTTATATTAGCACAGTTTTATGCTAACATACACATTTCAAAATTTCCAAGTGTTAACATCACAACACTAACCAAGTTATATCATAACACGTTTATAGCTTAATCATTTGAAACTTTGAAATTACTAACCATCATTCTCTATGTTGTGCTAACCTTAACATTACACATTTAACATGCTAGCATAATTTCAGACCATGTTATGTTACTATCCTAAATCGCAAATGTAAAGAGAAGTTGACCGTCTTTAAATTGTAGGTATACGGCGTGAATCATCGCTACCACACAAAGGCTCGACTTCCAGATAAATTTCTTGGCCAGATACGATAGAGGCAGAGACGGCTGATGAAAAGTAGCCGACTTTAGCCCAACGAACACAAATTTCACCCACTAAATAGTAATATCAAAATGTACAGTTGATGCAAACCTATTGTAAACATGTTTGCTAACATTTTCAACCAATTAGAACGATTTAACACCAACTACAACTAGTTTAATTTCTCAAATTTCAAGTTTTCATATAAAACTCCATTTTTAAACATCCTTTACAAAATTCATCACTGTAAACACAATTCTTGTCCAAATTACATTATGTTCGTTTCTAAACAACCTAGCATAAACAAAACTTAATTAACAGCTTAGCATGCAATTTGACCATCAAAATGGATACTTACATGGCTACATAAGAAAATACATACACTAACAAAACTTTTCTAATATTAACTGTAATTAGCATCCAATTTCTTGCTTAAACATAAACTCTAGTCATCATAAACATATACAATTGCAATTTACCAACTATATAAATCCACAATTCAACAATTTTGATTTCACAGAACACAAACAAACTATGTCGTAAATTCATATATATATATATATATATATATATATATATATTGATAGAGTTTTTATCTAACCTTTGTATTATATATATATATATATATATATATATATATATAATACAAAGGTTAGATAAAATACCTTCAAATAGCTTGGTAAATTCTTGCTAACTCTTGTAATGCTTGCTAAAATTGCCGGAGATTGCTTAAGTTCCCTCACGATTCTCTCAACTCTCTGTAATTCTCTCTCAATTCTCTCTGAAGCTCTCAAACTTAGCCAAAAATCAACTGATAACCAGTATGCGTAATAACAAGATACAAAACTGATAGTCCTAATATGCCAACTTAATTAAAATGGCAGTTACAAAACTAAAGTATATATTATAATTATATTATATTTATTATTTTATTTATTTATTTAAATTCAAAAATTAGAAATTCAAAAGCCATAAGGCTTTGTTTGGAAAAACCATATAATTTTTAAAGAATTAATATATTAAGCCTTGTTTGGAAAAAACTAAATTAAACCCTTTTTAGTTTATTTTAATAAACACTTTAGTTTATAAATTATAATCACATATTATTTATTTGGATCTCCATATCCAATATTAACCAATTAAATACTATATTTTAATTAAATATACCATTTTAGCAAATATCACAAAATTATAATTTTCACTATAACTTTATTTAATAATTTAATATACTATCTAAATATTAAATCAACACAACAATATAACATCTCATGTTATATTACAACTCTCTAAATTATAAATTAATTTAATTTAGAAAATTCTCTAATAATTTAGATTCATCAACCATCACATCAATAAAATATTTATTTAACAATAAACATCTCAAATAAATATTTATATAACTCAATAAATATTTAAATTATAATTTGAAATTTTGGATTGTTACATTCTTCCCTCCTTACAAGGATTCTATCCCCAGAATCACAATTCAAACAATCAAATCGTCACATTCTCCCCTACTTATAAAGATTCTGTCCCCAGAATCGAAGACACAAACTAAACAAATAACTCAGGATAATTCTTCATCATATCAGCTTCGAGTTCCCACGTAGCCTCTTCAACATTGTGGTTCCTCCATATCACCTTCACAGAAGGTATCACTTTATTCCTGAGCACTTGTTCTTTCCTGTCGATTATCTGGATAGGAATCTCTTCATAAGATAAATCTTTACTGAACTGCAACGGTTCATACTTGATTACATGCTTGTAATCGGGTTTATACGATTGCAACACCGACACATGAAAAACATTGTGCACATGTACTAATTCTGGAGGTAAATCTTCTTCATAAGCCACTTCTCCCACTCTTCGTAGAATTTTGAAAGGTCCAATAAACCTTGGGCTGAGCTTTCTTTTCTTGCCAAAATGAATTTTCCCCTTCCAGGAACATGAAATTTCCTACTTCAAATTCACGACTCTGCATGTGTTGATCAGCATACTTTTTCTGTCGATCTTGAGAAGCTACTAGTCTTGCTCTGATGAGTTTTATAACTTCAGCGGTCTGTTGTACCAGTTCTGGTCCTAGCAATTAACGTTCACCAACTTCATCCCAGCATAGTGGAGTCCTACATTTACTTCCGTATAATGCCTCGTATGGCGGCATACCAATGCTTGCATGGTAACTGTTGGTGTATGCAAATTCCACCAACGGTAGATGATCATCCTAATTTCCTTTGAAATCCATGATGCACGCTCTACGCATATCTTCTAGCGTCTAGATCGTTCATTCGCTTTGCCCATCCGTTTACGGATGATATACTGTACTCATCTTCAATTGCGTTCCCATGCATTCTTGTAGTCTCTTCCTGAAATTTGATGTGAACCTCGGGTCTCGATCTGACACAATAGATACTGGAACTCCATGTCTCGACACGATCTCGTTAACATATAATTTTTCCAGCTGATCAAGATTAAATCTAACCTTTATTGGCAAAAAGTGTGCAGATTTTATCAGTTTGTCCACTATCACCCATATGGCATCGTATCCTTTCTGAGTCGTTGGTAAGCCTACCACAAAATCCATTGTGATATGCTCCCACTTCCATTCTGGTATTTCCAATGGTTGAAGTAATTCGCTTGGTCTTTGATGCTCAGCTTTCACCTTCTGACATGTCAAGCACTTTACAACGCATTCTGCAACGTCTCTTTTCATATTTGGCCACCAAAAATGTCGCCACAAATCTTGATACATCTTCGTACTTCCCGGATGAATCGAATATCTTGAGCTATGAGCTTCGGTTAAGATTTTCTCTTTAATATCCTGTACTACCGGAACCCAAATTCGTCCCTCGAATCTCAGCATTCCCTTAGTATCAACCTTGAACTTCACTTCTTTTCCTTCAATCACACTTTCTTTTATTTTTCTGCATTCCTCATCTTGTAGTTGAGCGTTCTTCACTTTGTCCACCAAAGTTGAACTGGATACCATCTGGTATAATTTTTCATCGGATTCTTTTGGAAATTTGATTTCCAACTTTAACCTTGCCATTGCTGAAATAATCTCCTCCTTATCAGTTAACAACATCAACTTCTCTCGGCCTTTCCTACTCAAGGCATTTGCAACAACATTTACTTTTCCGGGATGATAAAAGATCTCGCAATCGTAATCCTTTATCAATTCCATCCATCTCATTTGACGCATGTTTAAGTCCTTCTGTGTGAAGATATACTTCAGACTCTTATGGTCTGTGTAGATCTCATACTTCTCTCTATAGAGATAGTGTCTCCATATTTTCAGAGCAAATACTACTGCTGCCAACTCTAAATCATGAGTCGGATACCCCTTCTCGTAGTCTTTCAGTTGCCTTGATGCATACGCTATAACATTGTCGTTTTTCATAAGGACACAACCCAATCCCTTGTGTGACGCATCACTATACACCAAAAAATTTCCTATATTATCCGGTAATGACAACACAGGTGCCACACTAAGTCTCTTCTTCAATTTCGCAAAACTTTCCTCACACTTCTTCGTCCAAACTAATTTTACAGACTTTCTCGTCAAATTTGTTAACAGAATGGCAATCTTGGAAAAATCCTGGATAAACCGTCTATAATAACCTGCCAATCCCAAGAAACTTCTCACTTTTGATGGAGTTCTTGGTGGTTCCCAATTTATCACGGCTTTGACTTTTGATGGATGTACGGAAATCCCATCCTTATTGTGAAAGCCCCGAATCCGGGTCCCAAATCACCACGAATCCGGTACAATCATTCTATAACTATTTGCGGAAGATATAAACATAAATTGTTTATACAATACACTTTACGCATTATTTCCCCAAAATCGAGTAACCTTAACTTATACACAAATCATAAACTATCTAACATACAACATATTTATCAAACTATACTATTACAAATTAGCTGCACATTTAATCCCAAGCTGAACTTGGCATTGTCCTTTTCCTGTATCCGAGCGCATTTGCCTTATCTGCAATATTTATCATTATATAGCAAGGGTGAGCATGAAAGTTGCCCAGCAAGTTTAAATCTATTAAGATATATCATGATTGAAAGAGTCTGAATAATAAGCTGGCTACAATTCATCAATATAGTTGTGAATTAGCACGAACAAAATTTTGACTGAACAAGTATTGAACATGAACAAATATATCTGGACCAACTGGTAATGAAGGTGATCAGCCTTTCATACCTAACTTATACATGCAATATGTATAAAGTACAATTCTACAATGGCAATCAGCAATGATTAACCATAAACATATCTGAATGAAACAACTCTTAGTAGAGTTAAGTAAAACTTGCTCGAACTGCTTTGATTACCAAGTACGCATTCTATATATCGCTTTATCCAAGACCTAATATTAGCAATATAGATCTCCAATATTATAATAATATCATCACATTATAATACTATTATATATATATATGTATATATATATATATATATATATATATATATATATATACAGAATAACCTAAACACATAGCACATAACCCTATCAGTCTATTTAGCACATAAAACTTAGCATCAAGTCAGACTATTTAAGTTCGAGTTAAAACCGACACAATTCTAACATCCAGACGGTCTAGTCAGACAATTATCGAGTTTAAGTTCAATTAAACTCTGCCTAAACACTTAACAAATATCTTAGATAATCATATTATCAGTCAAAATAATTTTCAAAGACTTGGAATAATTTTCAGATAATTAATATCATTTATCATAATTTTTCAATCACTTATATCGTATTTAAATGAATTAAATACCGCATAATTCCTTGATCATTAATATTTTTTTATTATTAAATATTAATAAAAATCATAAAGATAATATTATAATATATCAAAGTATTTTTAATACCTTAAAATCATATTTATATAATTTTTAAACACTTAAATTCATTATCCGATAATTGCTTTTAATATTAAAATATTAATATTTTCATGACAAAATATCAAAAGTAATATTTTATAACTTAAAATATTTTTATAACACTTAAATCATTTTTATATGATTTTAAATCATTAATTCCATTTTTCCATAATTTATTTAATATATTTAAATAATTAATTACCATTAATAATAAATTATTAATGAAATTCACCACAAAATATCAAAAGTCATCAAAATAACTTAAAATATTTTCTAACACCATAATATAATTTTTCATGATTTTTCAAATTAAAACCATTTTAAATAATTTATTTAATATTATAATTAAATAAATAAATACCTTTTATATTCCAAAAATATTAAATATTTTTGAAATATACTCAAAATAATTAAAAACTATTTTTCAGGCTTTAAAATAATTTTTCATAATTTATTATGTATTTTTAATAATTAAAAACTATTTATTTCTATTTATTTAATTAAAGTAATTAATTTTTGAAATTAACTGTCGTTATAGGTACCATAGGCGACAAAACCGTCGCTAATGGCGTTCTTAGGCTGTTCTTCATCAAACCCAGAAACTCATGTCAGACACCAAGATGGTAAGTTTGACCGGCTTTGATTTACAGCCTAATCATGTTTTTGGCTAAATTATGGTTCAATCTTGTAGTACATATGTAGTACTACAACTATCAATCATTAACAAAGTCATAACGTAACAAGACATCAAGATTAAACCATTCAAAATTTCTGTCAGACAGCTCCTGGGCTTTTTGGGTAATCCCAGAAACCCAGGCAGCTTCAGGTACTACTTTGGGGCTCAATTATTTCTATGTTTTGGACATTGAATAGGTGGTTTATTGGTTCCTAGATCTAATACATATGTTAAGGAACAAGTAAACATCCACAGAACAGTTCAAATAAATGGAAATCACCAGATAAAATCTGGTCAAACCTTGTCGAATTATTACTCAACCGCTTTCCGGGTTTTTCCGAAACCAGTAAACACGATCAATCACTTAGTTTGACCAACTACCACGCCCGATCTATTGATTACTTGTGGGATCTAAAGCCATAACTTTAAAGTACATATACTAGGCTACAAGTTGGTTATAACAAAAACATTAAAACATATTAAATCATCGATTTGGTCAAGAAAAAAAGTTGTCAGACGATGTTCATGTTGTTCTAGGTTGCCCAGATTTTCATAAGGCCAGTTGGTCAATGGTGGTTTGACCTTTCATAACTTTGATTCTAGTATGGATCTAAGTATTTTAAGAACATGAATCAATAGTCAACATGTCAGGCTACAGTTCTATTACAACAATATGGCCTAAACATCAAAAAATCAAGAAGATCGAGGGCCTCAAATATCTTGTCGAAATTTAGAAATTTTCCGGTCATTGCCTGAAGTTGTTGTTTCGTGTTTGGTCAACGCCTTTTGACCGGTCATATCTTGCAATCTACTCAGGATATGGGCTTGCTTCAAGTTCCATATTAAAGCCCTCATTACAAAAAACAAATCTATAACATAAAATACACCAAACATCAAATACACACAGATCTAAGAGGTCTGACATATGGCTGTCAGAAAACTTTTTTCTAACTTTTCTAGATTTCATAAATCTTTAATTTCGAGCACTTTGATGCTATGGATCTGGGTTCTAGCAACCCAGATCACTAAATGACACCTTATTACACATATCTATCAAACAAATTATAACATCAAACATCAGATCATAAAATTTCTAAAATTTAGGGTTTTTACAACTTTGATGCCCCATTTTTGATTCTGATCTTGATGAACTGATAATGAAAAGCTAAAGACTGACATTAGCTTATCTTATCTCACTTTCTCACTCTATATTTTCAGACTTTAGAAGGAGAAAAGCTTTGGAGAAGAAAAAAAATAAAGTGGGCTCTTTCTCTCTCTAACATCTATAATAATTGATATGTTACACTATATTGGACTGATCCAAGGGGCAAGATTACTGGTAATTGATATAAAGCTAAGTCTAGGGCTAGGGTTAGCCACCCCCCTACAAGATCATGGCAAGATTTGCTCACTTCCCTCCAATAATGCACAAAAGGGTAAATTGGACATTTGGCTTTTAAAATTAATGGCATACTTGTCATTTACCCCAACCCTTAAGGTTTAGGGTTTAACCCTTAGGGTTAAAACCTAAGGTTCTAAAAATCAATTTTTTTTTTAATATTTTCAATTTAGGTTTTCAAAATAGAAAAATTAATATTTCTAATTTATAATTAGGATTTTCTAAATAAATTCTAATTTCCAAATCATAAATCAATATTGATAATTAGGATTAATAATTCCTAATTAAAATTGATAATTTAGCAATTTGGTCCATTAGGGTTTCAAACGAAATGATTAGGTTTTTTTAAAAACCTTAAAATTAAGGTTTCCCAAATAGTCAATTAGGGTTATCCCTAATTAGATTTGTAATTAAAAATATATAAACCTTATATATAGCTTTTAAATTCCCAAATTAGGATTATAATATCTGAATTAGGGTTTTAAATTTCTGACGATTTCTACGGTTTTCTTATAAATTGAAGAATTTTATAACTGAACGTGAACGTTCTAAATATATACATAGGGTTTGGACACTGATAAAATTTATCTGGTCAACCCTTGACCCTTAACCACATTCTGTACACATATAATACCATATTCACAGAACATATACACATATACCCTTAATCCTGAATAATTCACTACAAGAAATTTTTAATTCACAAAATTCATTACCAGAAAACTCAAATCCAATCACTTATTTTCTGTCTAGGTTTATTATTTAACCTTAAATTCAATAATTAAGATTTAATTAATTTTCCAAATTCTCGGGTCGTCACACTTATCAATTACATGCCCAAGAAATTGTACACGTTCTAACTAGAATTCGCATTTAGAGAATTTCGCGTACAACTTTTCTTTTCTTAGCGTCTCCAACGTCAGACGTCAGTGTTCCACATGTTCTTCTTGAGTTTTGGAGTACACCAAAATATCATTGATAAATACCACCACAAACTTGTCTAAAAATGGTTTAAACACCATGTTCATTAAATCCATGAACGATGCAGGGGCGTTTGTCAAACCAAAAGACATTACTAAAAATTCATAATGTCCATACCGAGTTCGGAATGCCGTCTTCGGTAAATCCTCATTTCTCACTTTCAGTTGGTGATACCCACTTCCCAAATCTATTTTCGAGAAATATCTAGCATCCTTCAATTAATCAAACAAGTCATATATTCTTGGCAATGGATATTTGTTTTTAATAGTGACTTTATTTAATTCTTTATAATCAATGCAAAGACGCATTGACCCATCCTTCTTCTTCACGAATAACACCGGTGCTACCCACGGTGATACGCTCAGTTGAATATACTTCTTATCTAACAGTTCTTGCAGTTGCACCATTAGTTCCTTTATCTCCACCGGAGCCATTCTGTATGGGGCCTTCGATATTGGAGCGGTTCCTGGCGCTAAGTCGATCACGAACTCGATTTCTCGGTCAGGCGGAAGTCCTGGAAAATCTTTCGGAAACACATCCCCGAATTCTCTAACCACTGGTATATCCTCCAGTTTAACTCCCTTCTCCTTTTGAGTATCGACTATGTAGGCTAAGTACCCTACACAACCCTTACTCAACAACTTCTTGGCTTGCATCATCGTCAGACATCTCATTTGTCTAGGCGATTTGCTACCATGAAAAACTACCTTTGACAGAGTCATAAGGTTTACACACTTCTTTTGGCAATCAATTATCGCTCCATAATTGAATAACCAATCCATTCCCAATATTACATCGAACTCTCCGAGTTTTATTGGGATTAAATCTACTTTCATAACATTCCCCTTAATGTTCACCCTACAGTTCTTGTATATGATCCTAACAGAAATCGCTTCCCTATTCGCAATTTCTATGTTTAAAGGGAAATTCAACTCTTCACTAGGTATTTCTAACTTCTTAGCAAAATCATCAGATATAAATGAGCAAGTAGCACCCGAATCAAATAATACATATGAATTTATATCATTGATTGGGATAATACCTGACACGACATCTTTTAATTTCACCGCGTCCTACACCGTCATGTTGAAGGTTCTTGTTGTAGGCTTATTGGTTGATGTTGGTTCAGCGCACCTCCACCAGCATTTCCCTTGCTTCCATTTGCCTCACGAAATCTCTTCTTAGGGCATTCACGAGCAAAGTGATCCTTGGACCCACACGAAATAGACATTCTTCTTAGCTTGAGTGCAATTTGGAGCGATATGACCCTCCTGGCCACAATTAAAGCATACTCATTTCCCCAGCAAGCACACTCCCTTGTGAAACTTTTCGCATGTAGCACATGCTTCGAACTTCTTCTTTTGTTGGTTTCTTTATTAATTCCCAGCTCCCACATTTGCATTCCACTTCCTCTTCAAATTGTTGTTGCCATTTCCACCATTCCCACCACCACTCTTAACTTCACTTTTACTTTCTTCTTCCTCTGCTCTTGATTGTGTTTTGTTACAGCCTCGCCTCCACTTTCAAATGAGAATTGCTTTCTATTACCACAGCAAACGCCTTCAATCGGAACAGAAAACCCCTACCGCATAAACCGTGGCTTCACCTGCTCGCCGAACCTTCTTTGCTTTGCTTTGCTTCTTCAAATTCATTTGACTTGATATGGCGCAAACCTCACCAACTCGTTGAATTTTGCGGCATACTCAGACACCGACATCGTTCCCTGCTTCAGTTCCAAAAACTGCACCTCTAGCTGACTCCTCGAACTTTTTGGGAAATAAGTCTCGAAGAACATGTCCTTAAACCTTTCCCAAGTCATAATCCCTTGACCTCCTCAGGTTTTATTGGCCTGCCACCAATAACTAGCCTCTGCTTTCAACATGAATGTTACAAAAGCAGTCTTCTGATCCTCCCAAAATCTCGTAACATTGAACACTTTCTCTATCTCCATGATCCAGGTCTGAGCCTCAACTGGATTCATGGTACCTCGGAATTCTGTTGGTCCAACTGCCTTGAAATCCTTAAACGTTGTACCTTGGTTCTGAGTTTGATTTTGCAAAGCACCCGTCAGTAATGTCACTAGCTGCTGAACTGGGTTACCTTCCTCATTATTGTTGTTGGTTTCCTCAGTGGCTCTTTGTCGGGGTGGTTGACATCTTGGAAGTATTTTCTGTTAAAAAAATGCACTCATTAGACTAATACTCCATTTCTTTAAGTATCTCTACTTAATTTACACACAAAATTTTATCACATAACACTTTGAATAAAATAATAACTTTTATTCATTCATAATCTTTTAAAAACATCAAAACAATAGCATCACTACTATTTACATTACTTTCCTGAACTATAACAGTTGCAGGACAACATCATCAATATCTATCTCATTGGTTATATCATTCATGGGATTTACATCTTATTTATTCATCAATCACATGGTAGTTACATATCAACCTACGATGTCCTACTAAGATGTTGTGTAGCCTTACGACGCTCTTCCTCCATGATTCAGAACATTGTTCGGCGATCTAATATGTATGATGGTAGCGTCTCGAACTGAATTGGGTAACCCATGACCTGATCTTGAGCTCGATTGATCGCGGCGTTGAATACGTTATTCATTTCTTCCATCTTCATCCTATTTGTTTGTGCATCCCTCTCCGTTGTTCCGGCTCGTTGGTAAGCTTCATTGTACGCATCTTGTAACGCCTCCAAATTTAGATACTTGAAACCCGAACTCAGTGCATTACGATACCATTTCTATGAGCAAAAATAATAATATTGTCATAAATATCTAACTTAATTTACATATCAGAGTTTTCTAAATCCCAGGTACGCGACCGTAAAACATTTCATTACATGATAGATAATAAATATAATCATCTTATTTAAGTCTAGCTATTACATAAGATAACACAAACTTATTCGGGTAGCTTTCCTTTCCTTTTGTTCTTGGCAGAGCCCTCTGGCCGATCATACTTAACTGGAAACATTTAAATTAAGCAAGGATGAGCATTTGAGTGCCCAGCAAGTAATAACATTATAAATATTAGCTGAAAGGATTAAATATTTTCTTTGTACTACCCTTCTACAACCAATCAAAAGTTGTGAAGTAATCTGAACCGATAATAATAACATAACAACTCTATCAAATTTTTGAAACTATGTACTGACTATAAATAGTGTAAAGGTGACATACTATGAACATTGTTTTTTTCATTTTCGCTAAGGTTTAACAGAACTTCATCCGCAAACCGTCATAACTTACGGACACGAGGGTGATCTGCCCAATATGCCCTGTATTGATCAATACTACATGCAAGAATGATATTATCGTTCACTCTTTCCTCCTTGGGCGCATAAAAGTTTTCTCATGTTCGGAATGTTCATACATAGTCGGGAATCCAAATCAAAACAATTTGATTGGATACAAAAAGGTTTTATCATATTCAACGATATTTCTAAATCTGTGTCTAGCTGATCAAATAGCTTAGATATATATATATATATATATATGTATATCAACATGAGATTAAATATAATGATTATCCAAGTGGGGACACTTGTGACGACCCCAAATCCAGGTACTTGAAACCCGAACTCGGTTCCCCACGATACCATTTCTTTAAGCTGAATAATACTAAATAATAATACATTCGAACTTAATTTACATACATCAAAGTTTACTTCCCCAGGTACGTGACCTTCAAATACATTCCTTACAATACTTGAATAGATACCAATACAACTATAACCATTAACTCATAATACACACTTATTCAATCAAATTTTCCTTTTTCCTTTGTTCGTTACTCCGAGCCTTCAAAGTTGCTCATACATAATCGAAAACATTTAATTTAAGCAAGGATGAGCATTTAAGTGCCCAAAGAAGTAATAGCAATTATATATAAGTTTGAAAGAATATAAGTATTCTCTTTACATAACACTTCTACAACGAATTGAAAGTTGTGAAGTAATCAGACTTGATAAAAATTCACATAACAACTCTCTTTCAAATTCTTTAAATTTGGCTCTGCTCTACCCTTGAATAGGGTTTAAGAAACATACTATGAACATTCTTTTCATTTTCAAAAGGTTTAGCGAATTCTATCCTCAAACCGTCATATCTTACTTACGCACGGAGGGTGATCACCTTCATTGTACCTGTATTGATCAATACTACATAACTTGAATGAAATTCATCGCTCACTCTATCCGCCTTGTGCAAAAATCTTCCCATATAGGGATGTTCATACGCGTGCTCGGTTCCAAATCCAAGGTTTTAATCTTGCTCAACAATAATATGTAATTCAACATATATATACTCGGGTAATTGACAAAGGTGTATCAACATGTGAATAAATGCCATGATTATCCAAGTGGGGACACTTGTATAACCATTTATAGAAATCAATGAATGTAATATATATCCGAGCTAACATGTCGATAATCAAAGAGTACATAATCATGCATTGGATAGAATAATTCTGAAACTTCTTACTCATGTCCATTGCATAAAGGAAATGCAAAGGTAAGATACTTGCCTGATTCGCTGATTACAAATCTCAACTTAGGTTTTATCTCTTTATCACAACCTATCAATAATCAGATCATTCGTTCGATTAGAACAATATATCTTAACACATAGTCTTTATGCATTCACATAATTAAGACATAGTCTAATCACATAATCACAAAGATCATACTTTTAGTTCATATTCTATACTTGAAATATTTTTATACATTTTTCAAATATCTCATCCATGCTCTTACAGTAGTCTTTTCTTTCTTTTATAAGGTCTGACATTTGTCGGCGTATCGACAGCTTTATCGGGTAAATACTGAGTCTAAGACTCTTATTCTATACCTCAACATCTAGTAAATATCAGACATCTTATTTTTAATCATTTTCGCAATTTCCGTAAATTAAAAATTTAAAATAATTCAAATCATCACTAAAGGGCCTATAGTGATATAATCATTATTATATGTGTTCTTCTTCAAATTCGTAACTTTATAATCGGTTCTCAAGTCATTAGTTTGGCCTATTATAACTTTCAAATATCGAATCATAATTAAATGATTTAAACATTAAACAATTCCATTATCATTAATAGTTTAATTAATACTAAACTATTAATGAAACCATTGCTGAGAATATAAAAGTTATTTATAATAACTCAAACTATTTTTAAAACATTTATATTACCCAAATAATTACCATTAATATTTAAATATTAATGTACTATTTATCCAAATATTAAAAGTCATTAATTATAACTTAAAATATTTTTAAATCCTTAATATCCTCTTTAAATGGTTTTTAAATAAGTAAAACTATTTTTAAACTATTTATTTAATATTAATCATTAAATAAACTAAATATCATTAATATTATCTTAATATCATTAATATTTAATTATTAATGAAATTATCATTTAAATATTAAAAGTTATATTTTATAACTTAAAATATTTTTAAATACCTTATTTTTCATTTAAAAGGATTTTTATAATATTAAAATCATTTTTAAACTAAATTATTTAATATAATCATTAAATAACTTTAATATCATTAATAATTATTAATTAATGAAATTCATCACAAAATATTAAAAGTCATCACAAATAACTCATTTACATAATCAATTCCAAGCCAAAATAAACATAGTAAACTAACTAGTTTATTAACAACACTAACTAAACTTCAAAAATTCAAACTTTAACTAACAATTAAAAATAATAACATTACAAAAATTAAATAAGAAACATATACGAAAATAATGAATTCCACAGAATAATCGCACTTCCACGCCAAAATTTAACTAAGGAGATCTTTATAAAAAGTTCTCCCACAACAAAGCCTTTCTCAAAAATTGGAGGCCTTATTGTTGGTGAATGAAACAAAGGCCAGCCCCTTCTATTTATAGGTTTAGAAAATGGTGAAGTTCTCAATTTAGTCGATGTGGGACTTGGTTTATACTAATTTTCAATAGCTCACTTTGCATTTTCTAACGCATTGCTCATAACTCCGATTAATCTGATTTTTGGATATGTTATACATGGTATGTAAGACTATTTTTAAAAAATACGAATTACCCAATTCGGGTTCATTAGGTAGCCCAAACAAAGGCGCCTAAAAGTGGACGTTCATAACAGCTTTTCAATCTCGTTTCAGCTTTACCCTCTTTCGCTAAAACAGTCATAACTCTTTCATTTTAAAACATTTTTGAGCGATTCTTGAGCCCACGCGAAGCTAACTTCTGGGGCTACAACTTTTATTCTTTGACCAATTCCAAATTCCAAACACATCAGCCCAGAAATTCCGTTCAAATGGACTGCACCGCACTTGTTGGGAAGTTTTGACACTACTACTTTGAAATGTCACAACTCTCTCCTCTGATATCGGATTTAGTCCGTTTCGGAGTCTATGGAAAGCTTATTCGGTGTACTATAACATACCAAAAGCCTAGAAGGTTTTGGAAACAATAACTAATCGAAACAGTGTCCCGAATAGCACATCCCGCTGCTGACTTTCAGTTTTGAGAATTTTGACATATTTCCTTCCAATCACCGTAATTCCCTCATCCGAGGTCGGAATGAAGTCATTCCAAAGCCTATGGCTTCCAAACTTAGTGCACTACAATATATCAAAAGCCCAGACCTTTTAAATCACAAAAAGTGGACGAGAATGCCCCCATTACGCATCGCCCAAAAATAGTTTATCATGATCGGTCAACCATGTTTGACCATCTATAACTTCTAATCTATACATGATATGGACTTGATTCTTTTTGCGATTAAAACCACATATCAAAGCTACACATAACAACTTTTGAAGAACAAAACTCATGATCGAGCAAAGAGTTATGGCCTCTAACATTTGGTGAAAAAAAATAATGTAATTGAGCTTTTTCCAACTTGTTTAAATCTTCAAATTCGTGCACTTTGATGTTATGGGTCTTTGATTTATCAACCCATATCATCAATTAACATTCTATTACACAACTTTAAACAATCAATTGCATCAAATAATATCAAATCAAAGGATTTCTAGGTTTAGTGTTCTTATACCCCTTTTGCCAAAAATTCTTGATTATTGCTTCTGATTTGTTATGGGTGATGATTGGGATTTGTTTAAGAGTGTATGGGCAATCTTGTACAAGGAAATTAAATGTAATATTTAATCACTAGATTTAATTCTTATAATTTACCAATTAACTTCTATCCTTTGGTAAATTAAAACACTTATCTGATAACATCGAAATTAAACCCAGAATTAAAATTAGGGTTTCTCAACGTCATCAATTAGGGTTTTAATTGACCATTAGTGGTTCTTTAATTATCTCGTGTATGTTACTAACACGATTCGTTCACGGTTCTAATTTCAACCTAGGTTAGGGTTATAATAATTAGGGTTTGTCCTAATTATCGACGTCTGACAATAATTAGGGTTTCTTCTAATTATCAATATTCTTATTCACGATAACTTCATATACACAAATACTACTCGTAAATATCCCATAACCGAGTTTAATAATTAGGGTTTCACAAAGACGCGGTAATATGCTATGACCTAATTGGTAATCATTGCTTTCAATATTATTTGTCCGCACATACCCAAACATAATTATGGTATCAGTAAAATCATTATATAAATAATATAATATTATTATTCTCACTCTTGATCACAATCCCAATCCGTGGTTTGGATCTCATGTCCGACTTATTCTTCGTATTACAACAGATCAATAATCAAGTTAAAATAATTAACTTAAATATTCTCGAACAATTCATATAATAAAATATTTATTATATAAATCTAATTATCACTTCATATATCATTTCCAATCATGTTTTCATGGAAAATAATTAATAAAAACATTTCTACTTTTTACGTAAATTTATTACCATATAATTTGTGGTAATTAATAATTTCAAAATTATTTCTAATTTTTCAAGTAATAAATGTATTCGCATTTATCGTTCACTTTACTTGAAACTTAGTCTCGTCATTAAATAAATAAAAAAAAATTTATCGCAAAATTTCTTATTTATTTTATATAGAAAATCTCGGTTATTACATTCACCCTCCTTATAAGGATTCCGTCCCCTAATCACCGCTTAAAAAAACTCATATGCGTAAAGGTACATAGCATATAATCATTGTCGTAGATCTCGATCATACTTGATCGAATCGATCTTTAATTATTCATCATAACACTTGTCTATCCGATTAAGCGAAAATATAAGATATATAAGTTATTCAAATAGCACTGGAGTTCTGCTTTCCACCGCCACCGTATCCTCGGACCGTCATGTTGTAAACCCTCGGAGTTGCTTTCGTTGGGTTACTGGTTGAGTTTGGTCCTGAAATTCCTAACGTCCCACTGCTTCTCCCTGTGGTTACATTCCTTGCCTCCATTCCCCTGGATGGGCGATTCCTTTACCTTATGCTCATCCGATCCACATATGAAGCATCCATCGATCATCCTTGAGTTGGGGCGCTTGGGAGAGATATGACCCTCTTGCACTTGTAGCATACAAACTTGCCTTCTCGTACACTCACCAGTGAGTGATTCTTCCCGCAGCTTCTTGCACTTTTTACCTCTTTCTTTATACCTTCCTGCTTTACTTGTATTTTCTCAGAAAAATTCCTCATTCTTTTCTCACCCCTATTCCCACTACTACTTTCTATCTTTACTGTTCCTCCTGACTTGCTTTTGTTCTTCTTCTCCTTATGGTAGAGGCTCATGGCCTCACTTCCCTGTTCAGCAATGATAGCCTTCTCCATGAGTCTTTTTAAAAGTATTGATTTGTAGTACTGACACCTTATTGTAGAGCTAGGGTTTTAAGCCCAGCTCAAATCTCCTTGCCTTCCTAGCCTCTGTATCCACTTGATGTGGAGCAAACCTAGCCAACTCATTAAATTTTGCGGCATACTCCGCAATACAGGTCATGTTATCCTCGCTTTAACTCCGTGAATCTCACCTCCATTCTAGATCGCATATAATAATAGAGATAGTTTTTTCAAAATAAATCCTTAAACCTATCCCAAGTAATTTCTTCTTCTCCCGCCTGAGTCTTATTTGCCTCCCACCAAAAGTTAGCTTCCCTTTCATCATAGAAGTGGCAAAGCGGTCCTTTTCCCTCATCTACTTTAGCGATTCTGACGCCTTCTCTATCTCGTTCACCCAAGTCCGGGCTTCTATAGGTCACCGATCCTCTGAATTACGTGGTCCTACGACTTTGAAGTCTTTGAATTTTGCCAAACGATTGTCTGCAATTGGTTTCCATAGATGGTGTTCCCTATTTGCATAGCTTTGAGCTACCATGTTTGCAAAGTTTTGCATCGATTCTTTGTGCTCCTCAAAGATTAGTAGATTCTTCTATCCTTTGGTTTCGAGTTTGACGTCTTGGCGGCATTATCTGGTTAAATAAAACCATAAATTATACCCTTACATTTTAAACCTTATTGCATAAGATTAATGTATTAAACTCGTTTCATTTCTCAAACTTAGATTCATATTCATTTATCGAATATTTACACAAAGACATCCTCGCTTTAATCAATGACTATCCCTTTGTGACTACGAAAAGTCGGGATTTAAAATCTTAACCAACATAAAAGTTAAAAATAGTTCATTACTTATCACACATATTACATACATAACCCATACTACTTATTTACCAAGCCTTTTTCTTGGACATTCATTCGCTCGATGTCCTTCCATCCCACAATTAAAACATCCACCTTTCTTATAGTCGGGGCAACGAGGAGAGGTGTGTCCTTCACGGATGTGTCGCTTGAGGCTCCATCTGGTCAATTTGGATTTTGAGCTTATCCTGCTCTTCCATTGTTTCCATTAACGCCTGACGCATCAACTTTTCTATCTCCCACAACCTTTCCAATGAAGAAACCTTGTTCTCCAAATCCTGCACCTCCGTTGATGCTTGAGCAGCTTCAACTTTAGTGTCTGAATCACTATCTGTCAAATCCAACATTTCTGGATCTGTTGCTATGTTTTTCCACGATAGCCACCTCGTCCGATTTGGGTTCCTAGTGAGCTTTTATTTCATCTGTTGGCCTCGATATTAGCTCGGGGTGTGAATATGATCCTTCTTATTCCACATATCTTTCTTACCAAACATCTACATACATAAGTTACCCTGATTAACATATAGTATATATATACAACAATCAAGAGTTCTATATACGTTGTATCTTATTTTGATTGACGATAAATTTATTCAATTCTCATCAACGCCTATCTCTGCCGAAAGGCAGCTCCATCCACTCTGCATTGAATCGCATGAAGGTGATGACTAAAGCCTAGCCAAGGTATATATCTGGTGTCTTTGGCTTCTATTTCAACCTTCAACTGTCTTATCTGAATATCTCCCTCTGCTCCAACCTCCCTCATAACTCCATTTAACTCTATCCGTGGCTTACAACATTCACACATATCATCACATGCTACCTAATACACCTCTCACAAGAGTAAAAGTTTTCAAATTGTGCTGAGGGGTCATATAGACCATGAACACATAGTTATAACGGTATTCATACCGCAAAACAAAACATTACCTGGTATGTTTACAATCACAAAGAAGGTAAACTACCATTAATAGTACTTTAGGTGATTAGCCTATTGTACCCCTACGCCATGCATAACGATTAATCATACCTAGCGAATATTTACGCCATTAGATTGGATCATTTATCCAAACAACATTGTTCACCTCGGTCTTATCATAGGATTCCGCACCAAACAATTTGGTTCGGAAATTTCTTCAATGAACACTTAGAGTTTTCATAAACATTAGTCTAGTGATTCAAATAAATAGCATGTACTCATATCGATAATTTAATTCAATTGAATTATTTAGATGTAGCCAAACCTCGTTGGCAAATTAAACTTTTGAAAACATTTTTTAGAGAATGACGCCATGATGCCGCATCAGTATTAACAATCCGCTGAGGATGCCGTCATTGTATGACTTTGTCATAACACATCATACAATAGTGGAACAACGACTTCAGGTCAAATTCACACTAAGTATTCTTGTATTTACAACTTCATCACATTTTTATCATCTACTTTTTGAGTTACATGGTACATGAGTGATAATTAAAAACAAATTTTGATATTTCAAATCATTTGCCTCTAGCCAAAATAAGTAGCATAGACCGTACTTTTAAATCGTTTCAAAAATGATTACGAGTCTACATTTTGTTTTCAAAAGCACATAGTGTATTTAGCTTGATGTCAAAAATTTTGAAGTTTAGCATAGCTAGGAGTTTAGGAAAACCTAACACCTTCACTAAAAAAATCATTTACTTAACAATCTATCATGCTCCTCGCAATCCATAACACTCCATTCACAAATAAAAATATACCCAGTTCATCAAACCACACTTATGAGTTCATAAATTGCCACAATCATATGAGTTTAAGAACTTATCCTAGTCGAATTTTGGCGTCCCATTCATTTGAGGGTTCATAAACATTTCATATAATTATGAGTCAAGAATGTCTCATAGGTATGAGTTTTAGAACTCTCGAACTTAATCTTATATTCTCTATCTATGACCTATCTACTGTTATACACACGAGAATGGAGTCATCCTCTTAATGTGCATATAACAAATAATAGCGACACACGTACATTTCAATGATTATCGCGCGTAAACTAAGTGGTTTTTACACCAAGTACAATTCAAATTCCCATACGAAGAATCATACAACTCAAATTCTTGACATGAGTCCTCAATTGAATCCCCATCTAACACTAACCCCATTCTCCATACGAATTTAATTCAGATTTATAATTCTCTTCTAGATCTGTACTAAATTGATAGTACAATTCATACACGTTAATCTTGTCAGAAACTTTCCAATCATCGATTGATTCCTTCCATCATCATAGCCTTATCGATCACGGGGTGATCTCATCGTATATATTACGATTTAGTTCTATATCTTGATCGCTTTATTTTACGATCTCTCATAATCGCACTTTTCGGTCTTTTTAGACTCAATCTATTCCCCACTCTTCGCTTAACTTTATAATCGAGTTAGGGAACTCGTGTCTTTACACTCACCGAGATTCATCTTTGAATCTTATCGACCAACTAACTCTATATGAGTTAATACTTATCCTAATCATTGCGGTTATTAGTCCGAGGTATTCCTACCTAAGTTTCATAACCAATGACTTTGATACCAACTCCGTGATTTACCCCAAATCCGGTACTTGAAACCCGAACTCTGGTTCCCCACGATACCATTTCTTTAAGTTTGAATAATACTAAATAATAATACATTCAACTTAATTTACATACATCAAAGTTTACTTCCCCAGGTACGTGACCTTCAAATACATTCCTTACAATACTTGAATAGATACCAATACAACTATAACCATTAACTCACAATACACACTTATTCAATCAGCTTTCCTTTTTCCTTTGTTCGTGTCTGAGCCTTCAGGTTGCTCATACATAACTGAAAACATTTAATTTAAGCAAGGATGAGCATTTAAGTGCCCAGCAAGTAATAGCAATTATATATAAGTTTGAAAGAATATAAGTATTCTCTTTACATAACACTTCTACAACGAATTGAAAGTTGTGAAGTAATCATCTTGATAAAAATTCACATAACAACTCTCTTTCAATTCTTTAAATTTGGCTCGCTCTACCCTTGAATAGGGTTTAAGAAACATACTATGAACATTCTTTTCATTTTCAAAAGGTTTAGCGGAATTCTATCCTCAAACCAGTCATATCTTACGACGCGAGGGTGATCACCCAGATTGTACCTGTATTGATCAATACTACATAACTTGAATGAAATTCATCGCTCACTCTATCCGCCTTGCATAAAAAATCTTCCCATATAGGGATGTTCATACATGCACGGTTCCAAACCCGGTTTTTAATCTTGCTCAACAATAATATGTAATTCAACATATATATACGGGTAATTGACAAAGGTGTATCAACATGTGAACAAATGCTATGATTATCCAAGTGGGGACACTTGTATAACCATTTATAGAAATCAATGAATGTAATATATATCCGAGCTAACATGTCGATAATCAAAGAGTACATAATCATGCAGGGATAGAATAATTCAAACTTCTTACTCATGTCCATTGTATAAAGGAAATGCAAAGGTAAGATACTTTTTGATTCAATTGATTACAAATCTCAACTTAGGTTTTATCTCTTTATCACAACCTATCAATAATCGGATCATTCGTTCGATTAGAACAATATATCTTAACACATAGTAATCGTATGCATTACAATTAAAAGACATAGTCTAATCACATAATCACAAAGTGATCATACTTTTAGTTCATATTCTATACTTGAAATATTTTTATACATTTTCAAATATCTCATCCATGCTCTTACATGAGTCTTTTCTTTCTTTTATAAGGTCCGACATTTGTTTCACAGATCGATGATTTATCGGGTAAATACTTTAGTCTAAGACTCTTATTCTATACCTCAACATCTCAGAAATATCGACATCTTATTTTTAATCATTTTCGCAATTTCCGAAAATTAAAAATTTAAAATAATTCAAATCATGTCACTAAAGGGCCTATAGTGATATAATCATTTATTATATGTGTTCTTCTTCAAATTCGTAACTTTATAATCGGTTCTCAAGTCACTAGTTTGGTAAACTATAACTTTCAAATATCGGAATCATAATTAAATGATTTAAACATTAAACAATTCCATTATCATTAATAGTTTAATTAATACTAAACTATTAATGAAACCATTGCTGAAATATAAAAGTTATTTATAATAACTCAAACTATTTTTAAAACATTTATATTACCCAAATAATTACCATTAATATTTAAATATTAATGTACTATTTATCCAAATATTAAAAGTCATTAATTATAACTTAAAATATTTTTAAATCCTTAATATCCTCTTTAAATGGTTTTTAAATAAGTAAAACTATTTTTAAACTATTTATTTAATATTAATCATTAAATAAACTAAATATCATTAATATTATCTTAATATCATTAATATTTAATTATTAATGAAATTATCATTTAAATATTAAAAGTTATATTTTATAACTTAAAATATTTTTAAATACCTTATTTTCATTTAAAATGATTTTTATAATATTAAAATCATTTTTAAACTAAATTATTTAATATAATCATTAAATAACTTTAATATCATTAATAATTATTAATTAATGAAATTCATCACAAAATATTAAAAGTCATCACAAATAACTCATTTACATAATCAATTCCAAGCCAAAATAAACATAGTAAACTAACTAGTTTATTAACAACACTAACTAAACTTCAAAAATTCAAACTTTAACTAACAATTAAAAATAATAACATTACAAAATTAAATAAGAAACATACCCTAAATACTAATTCCACAATTTGAATCGCACTTCCACGCCTAAAATTTAATTAAGGAGATCTTTATAAAAGTTCTCCCACAACAAAGCCTTTCTCAAAATTGGAGGCCTTATTGTTGGTGAATGAAACAAAGGCCAAGCCCTTCTATTTATAGGTTTAGAAAATGGTGAAGTTCTCAATTTAGTCGATGTGGGACTTGGTTTATACTAATTTTTCAATAGCACACTTTATGATTTTTCTAACGCATTGCTCATAACTCCGATTAATCTGATTTTTGGATATGTTATACATGGTATGTAAGACTATTTTTAAAAAATACTGAATTACCCAATTCGGGTTCATTAGGTAGCCCAAATAAAAAGGCGTCAAAAGTGGACGCTCATAACAGTTTTCAATCTCGTTTCAGCTTTACCCTCTTTCGCTAAAACAGTCATAACTCTTTCATTTTAAAACATTTTGAGCGATTCTTGAGCCCATGAAGCTAACTTCTGGGCTACAACTTTTATTCTTTGACCAATTCCAAATTCCAAACACATCAGCCCAGAAATTCCGTTCAAATGGACTGCACCGCACTTGTTGGGAAGTTTTGACACTACTACTTTGAAATGTCACAACTCTATCCTCTGATATCGGATTTAGTCCGTTTCGGAGTCTATGGAAAGCTTATTCGGTGTACTATAACATACAAAAAGCCTAGAGGGTTTTGGAAACAATAACTGATCGAAACAAAGGTCCCGAATAGCACATCCCGTCTCTTTGACTTTCAGCTTTGAGAATTTTGACACATTTCCTTCCAATCACCGTACTTTCCTCATCCGAGGTCTCCGAATGAGGTCATTCCAAAAGCCTATGGCTTCCAAACTCAGTGCACTACAACATATCAAAAGCCCAGACCTTTTAAATCACAAAAGTGGACGAGAATGCCCCCATTACAGTGCGCCAAAAATAGTTTATCATGATCGACCAACCATGTTTGACCATCTATAACTTCTAATCTATACATGATATGAACTTGATTCTTTTTACAGATTAAAAACCACATATCAGGCTACACATAACAACTTTTGAAGAACAAATCTCATGATCGAGCAAAGAGTTATGGCCTCTGACATTTGGTGAAAAAATAATGAAATTCGATTTTTCCAACTTGCTTAAATCTTCAAATTAAGCACTTTGATGTTATGGGTCTTTGATTTATCAACCCATATCATCAATTAACATTCTATTACACAACTTTAAACAATCAATTGCATCAAATAATATCGAATCAAAGGATTTCTAGGTTTAGTGTTCTTATACCCCTTTTGCCAAAAATTCTTGATTATTGCTTCTGATTTGTTATGGGTGATGATTGGGCTTTGTTTAAGAATGTATGGGCAATCTTGTACAAGGAAATTAAATGTAATATTTAATCACTAGATTTAATTCTTATAATTTACCAATTAACTTCTATCCTTTGGTAAATTAAAACACTTATACAAGAATATCGAAATTAAACCCTAGAATTAAAATTAGGGTTTCTCAACGTCATCAATTAGGATTTTTAATTGACCATTAGTGGTTCTTTAATTATCTCGTATGTTACTAACACGATTAAATTACGGTTTCTAATTTCAACGGTTAGGGTTATAATAATTAGGGTTTGTCCTAATTATCGACGTCAACAATGATAATTAGGGTTTCTTCTAATTATCAATATTCTTATTCACAATAACTTCATATACACAGTCACTACTCAGAAATATCCCATAACTGAGTTTAATAATTAGGGTTTCACAGCACGGTAATATGTTATGACCTAATTGATCGTCATTGCTCAATATTATTTGTCCGCACATACCCAGTACATAATTATGGTACTGTAAAATCATTATATAAATAATATAATATTATTATTCTCAGCTCTTGATCACAATCCCAATCCAGGGTTTGGATCTCATGTCTGACTTATTCTTCGTACATAGCATCAATAATCAAGTTAAAATAATTAACTTAAATATTCTGAACAATTCATATAATAAAATATTTATTATATAAATCTAATTATCACTTCATATATTATTTCCAATCATGTTTTCATGGAAAATAATTAATAAAAACATTTCGGCTTACAGAAATTTATTACCATATAATTTGTGGTAATTAATAATTCCAAAATTATTTCTAATTTTTTAAGTAATAAATGTATTCGCATTTATCGTTCACTTTACTTGACACTTAGTCTCGTCATTAAATAAATAAAAAAATTATACGCAAAATTTCTTATTTATTTTATATAGAAAATCTCGGGTTATTACAACACTTGTATAACCATATTTAGAAATTAACGAACAGAATATATATATCTGAATTACCATATAGTACCATGTTGATAATCAATGATCGGATATATCATATATAACAATAGGGTTCATAGTTTAGTACAGTAATAATATAATTCTGAAACTTTCTTACTCATGTCCATTGCATAAAGAAAATGCAAAGGTAGGATACTTGTCTGGTCTGCTGCTTACAATATGCAACTTAGTTTTATCTTTTATATCATGACCTATCATTAATACGATCTTTCTATCGATTAGAATCACATATCATAACACATAGTACTGCTTATTGCAGTCAGCACATAACCTAATCACATTAGCACACATGGTTCACAATCATTAAATCACAAATAAACACATATATAGTCAAACTATCTAAGTCCGTATCAATTTCAAAGACATATTGGTGTACCGACGGCGTATCGGGTACTTACCGAGTTTAAAACTCTATTTAATACCCTTAATATTATTCTGGACAACCTAAGTATCAGTCATATTATTTTTCATAACATTATAATAATTTTCAAATAATTATTATAATTTATCATGAATTTTCAAACACCAGAATCATTATAAAATGATTTAAATATCAAATAATTCTATTATCATTAATATTTAATTGATATTAAACTATTAATGAAACTCTTGTCAAAATATTAAAGTTATTTATAATAACTTAGAATATTTTTAAAGTATTAATATTACCCTTAAATAATTTTTAAAATATTTAAAATTATTTTTAAATAATTACCATTAATATTAAAATATTAATTTACTATTCCTCAAAATATTAAAAGTCATGAAGTATAACTTAAAAATATTTTTAATAACTTAGAATATTTTTAAAGTATTAATATTACCCTTAAATAATTTTTAAAATATTTAAAATCATTTTAAATAATTATCATTAATATTAAAATATTAATGTACTATTCCTCGAGAATATTAAAAGTCATTAAGTATAACTTAAAAATATTTTTAATTCATTTATATCCTTTTAAATGATTTTTAAATAAATAAAATCATTTCTTTAAATTAATATAATTATTAAATAAATCAAATATCATTCAATATTAAATTAATATCATTAATATTAAATTATTAATGAAATTATCCTTTAAATATTAAAAGTTATATTTTATAACTTCAAATATCTTTAAACACTTTATTAATATAATTATTAAATAACTCTAACAACATTAATATGAAAATATTAATATTTTTTATGACAAAATATCATAAGTTATATTTTATAACTTAAAATATTTTTATAACCTTTAAATCATTATTTATATAATTTTAAATCATTAATTCTATTTTTCATAATTTATTTAATAAATTTATTAAATAACTTAATTATCATTAATATTTATTTATTAATGAAATTCATCACAAAATATTAAAAATAACTTAAAATACTTTAATATAATATAATATAATTTTAAATGATTTTTCAAGTATTAAAATCATTTTTAAGTAATTTATTTAATATCATAATTAAATAAATTAAATACCATTAATATTCCAAAAATAATAAATATTAATGAAACATATTCAAAATAATTAAAAACCTATTTTTAGACTTTAAAATAATTTTTATAATTTATTATGTATTTTTAATAATTAAAAACTAATTTTCTATAATTATTTAAGAAAAATAATAATTTCCATAAATACACTGTCGCTAAAGGGCCCTATAGCGACGTAACTGTCGCTATAGGTGTTCTTGAGTGTTCATCAGTAAACCCATATCTTCAAACTCAGTGTACAGGGAAGGTAGTTTGATTAGCATTTGATATATGTTCCTTGTTGTTTCGGGGCTGTCTAAAGTATTAATGTTGTAGTACTGATGTAGTACTACAACCCTAAACAAGTACCATGGTCATAACATATCAGCTCATCAAGATCTAAGCTACATAAAGTGTTGTCAGAGGCTGTTCTTCATTTCTGGGTTACCCAGAAATGAAGAACAGTTCATGGGTCTCACTTTGAGCCCTTGAATCTATAAGTTCCAGGCTTACTTAATGTGTTCTAATGGTCAAATCTTGTAGCATACATGTCAGACTACATTTCTATTACATCATATCATCATAACATCATCACATGAGCAAGATCTGGCATAGTCAAACCATGTCAGAAACCTTGTTCGTCAACTTTCTGGGTTTTTCGGAAATACAACAAAACAGACGGTCAACTATAGTTTGATCTTGAATATCTTTCACTCTGATTACGATCTAAGTGATCTAATGACTTGATTGTGTAGTCCTCATGTCAGACTACAACATCAAAACAACAATATGGACAAACTAACAAACAACAGCAAGATCTAAGGCTTAGAAAAACATTGTCAGATTTTCTGGGCAAATCTGGGCTGCCCAGAAACAGTTTCATATGATCGATCAACGCACTTTGACCTTTAATAACTTTCGATCTATACATGATCTGGGCTTGATTCAAGTTCTAGATCAAAGCCCTTACAACATACTACAAATCTATAACTTAAAACACACATAACACTTAACACAGAAAGATCTAGAGGATCTTACATTCATTGTCAGACCACAGTTTTAAACTTTTTCCAAACTTCTAAAATCATCAATTTCGAGCATCTATGTGTTATGGATCTTAGTTATAACAACCCAGATCACTCAATAACATCCTATTATACAACTTTAAACATCTAAACACAAAGATTAACATGAATCATAAGGATTTCTAGGTTTAGGGTTTTTATACCTTTCTATGAACCAAAACTTGATCTAATGCTTCTGATCTTCTACAAGTGTTAGTGGGGCTTCATTAGTGACTGGTCTAGCAAGAAAATTTCGGATGTTTGAAGTTGAGAGGGTGTTGGTTGAGTTTTGTGATCAAATGAGGCTTGAATATGACATTCTCTCTCTCTCATAATCTATATATAATACTTGAATCTAGTGTACTTGTGATGCAAGATGGCTGAGATTGAATGATTAAAGATTACTTCTAGACCACATGGCTAGCTAGAGTTGGTCACCAACTCCTTCCTATGGTTAGATCTACACTCCACCTTATTAAAATTGTGACGCCCCCAAAATAGGTATACATCACCCATTTTGAGTGGTCAATAAAATTGTGACACCCCCAAAATAGGTATACACGCCCCCATTTTGAGCACCCCAAGGAAATGTACTAGGACGAATGAACCCGATATCCAACAACTCCTGTAGTTGGACCTTTAACTCCTGAAGTTCAATAGGAGCCATTCGATATGGGGTTTTAGAAATGGGCTTTGTACCAGTGTTCAAGGTCAATAAAGAATTCAACTTCACGTTACGGGGTAGGCCGGAAGTTATTCAGAAACTCGTCGAAATTTACTAACAACAGGAATATTATTCAAATCTGATGTGTCTTTATTCAAATCCATAACATGGGCTAAGAAAGCTTGACATCCGCTTTTCAATAAACGAATAGCTTTATGAATAGATATGACAATTGATTGATTTTAATGGTTTAGTTGCTTGAATTGCATAACGGGTTGGTTAGGAATATTAAAACAAACAACCTTACGAAAAACAATCAATTTTGGCATGATGAGTAGTTAACCAATCAATCCCTAAAATCACATCATCAAAAGCAAGTATCTTTAAAAGATAAGGTCAACGGTGTAATGTGATGGTGCCAACTTGGATCAAACAAGATTTATAAACAGTGGATGTGATGAAAGTTTCTCCTAACAGAGTCTCCACAGATAAATCAAAGTCTAATTTCTCCGGAGTTAAGTTTAAACGTTGAGCACAAGAAGGAGAGATAAATGAATGGGTAGCACCGGTATCAAGTAAGGTATAAACTTCGCAAGAATTTATGATTAGCTTACCCATGATCACCTCGTTTGTGTTCCTCGCATTTTGACCAGTCACGACAAACGCTCTTCCAGGAACCGTTAACTTTGAATTTTCTGGGACAGCCTTTTGAGTCACCATCCCCGCTGGACTTGGTTTCGCTACCGTACAATCTCGAGTGATATGTCATTCCTTTCCACAATTATAACATACCTTGAATTTTTGTGGGCAGTTTGGTCTGATATGTCCCTCTTTTCCACATTTATAGCATACGACCGGTGGTCGTTCTCCTCCCTTAGAACCAGTTGTTACTGGTGTTGACGTCTTCAAATGGTCATTGTTAAATCTCCTCTTTTTAAAATCTCCTCCGGACTCGCTTCTTCTATTCTCATGGCCATGATTACCACCAGAGTGGTTACCGCCTTTGTCCATATTCTTCTTTCTCCGCTGGTTATCGTTGTTCTGATGACTGCTGTCACCAGTATGATCCTGGTTATGGTCCCTCGGTTCAACGTACTCGTTATCTCGCTCAAATAATTGAGCCCTGTTGACAACATCTAAATAGAGAGAATATTTATGAGAAATGAGATACTGACGTATGTCGGGTTTCAAACCTCTCAGAAACATCCGTGTCATACGTTCCTCATTCTCCACCAAATGAGGTGCAAACCTAGATAACTCTGCAAACTTTGCCTCGTACTAGGACACCGTCATGTTATTTTGTTCCAGTCTAATGAACTCCACTTCCTTCATATGACGAATACTTTCAGGAAAGTACTTGTCATTGAAAAGTTTCTGAAACGTCTCCCAAGACAATTTGAGTGTGGTCGGATGGATACGCTTCACGATTCCCACCAAGATGTCGCCTCATTACGGAACATAAAGGTGGCGAATGGAACCTTTTGTTCCTCCGTGCATCCCAAGACATCGAATATCTTGGTGATTTGTTTGATCCATGTTTCTGCCTTAATCGGATTCGGCTTTCCCCAAAATTCTGGTGGTCCCAACTCTTTGAACTACTTGGCTGTGACAAACCATGCGTTGTTATCATTTCCACCTGTATTTTGTACATGAGTCTCCCTCGTCTGATTTTGCATGAACTGCAAAAAGCTTCTAAACATCCCGTCGTTCATCATATGCTCAGTGGTTTTGTTCACAGGAGGAACATTGCCAGCCTGTTGCACGTTCTCCTCGTTGGTGAGTAAAGGTGTCTCCACGGTCTCATTTACTCCACTGTTAACATTCTCAGTCGACATTCTCAAATACTTCCATAAAATAAGGGTTAATTAATGAAATCAACATATCACATAATATTCCTATATACTGACCAACTAACAAATAAGCTTAGGTAGGACACACTAGCGAAGGATTTACTCGTCTCTCCCCTCCTAGTTCTATTCCCCGATCTCCACCAGAGATCATATCCCTAAGCTCTGATACCAACTGTGACGCCCCCAAAAAGGTATACATCACCCATTTTGAGTCGTCAATAACATGGTACAAAAACAACTACAACTTTATTAATACAACATAGAAACTGTGAGTTTAAATACAAATATTTCTATCTAGACAATATTCACACCCAAATAAGTCCTCATTACAATTATTGGTACATTATTTTACAAAAATGGTGAGGACTACTAAAACGACTTCTAGAACCATCATTCCACACCCCGACTAGTACTTGCAACATTCTCGCCTCCTGAGAAGAAAAATGGAACAAAAAGGAAAAGGGTGAGCTCAACTAGCCCAGTAAAGAATATTATGACTAAGATAATATAGAACAAATTATCGTTAGTCTTCAATAGGGAAAAATCTGATAAAATATAATAGACAACAAGCTTCAGATCAATATTCACAGCGGAAACAATAATTCATAGAAGAGTTACGTAGAGAATGAAATCTACTATAATCTATGAATTTAAAAGTCCATCATCAATATTTTATCCCTGTAACATCGATCAATATTCATCTTGAATCAAATATTCATCTTTGCACTACAGGCCAAAAATATTCATTAGTTGGTCATGTTCATCTCAATACCTGTACATCTTTGCACTACGGGTCAAAGATATTCATAAGAAAATCAACCATCTTTGCACTACAGGCCAAAGATATTCAGTAATACCATCATTTAGGACTGAGGATGATGAAAAATATTTTAAAGAAAACAAATCCAGTAAAACAAAAGAACAAGTATTATGGATTCGTACTTTAAACAATCCGAGTTCAAAAATACTTCATAAATAATCATAGTGAAGTAAAATTCAAGAATGATCAAAATATGGATACAATCAAAGCTAGTATCCACAATAGATATTTTGGAAAAAAATAAAAATTTAATTTTTCTATGAATAGTGTCGTATTCGTGAATAGTGTCATATACGTGAATAGTAACCCCGACACTAAAGGACAAGAATTTCACAAGAAAAATCTTACCAATAATCCAGCATAATGATATTAGAAGAAATAATATCATTTTAAAAAAATAATATCCCTTATCTTGAAAAGACTGTACTTCTAGCTAGAATACCGGATATAGTGCTGAAGAGAACTTGCACCATATAGCGACACTCAAAGTATCAAAATACTCACAAGAATACGCTCGATAATATAGAGAGAGAAAGGGAGAGAAAACTTCAGTTTCTGGTGTGATTTTCAATTCTAACCTAAGCACCCTATTTATAGGAAAATGCTTAGAACACCAAAATAGAAAATTTAATAAAATATTAATATATATATATATATATATTATAATTTCCTACGCACACTTTCATAGATTCAAATCATCATCCAAACAAGTGGTCCCCCCCCTCACCAAAATCAATAAAAACATTTTTCTTAATAAAAATAATAAAAACTCCCAAAAATCAATTATTTCGGAACTTCAGAACTTCAATAATTCATAATAAATAGCCCTTTTATCAGAAAAAATTCAAACCTTATGGCTTTTTCATAGAAAATTTCATTCTCTACAACTTTGAAGAAGAAAGTTTTTCCAAATTCCAAACAGAAACTGTCCGAAATCCATAAGCGGGCGATTTTACAGGCTATAATCAAATTTCAGTCAAGAAATGGGCCCATAGACATGTTTTACATGTTTTAAACAACTTTTGCAACAAAAATACTCTTCCTCCTCATATATTCATATATCCCACATTCATTGTAAAAATATCACCATTATTATATTATTAAAATATAATAATATATTTAAATGAATTGTTTATCAGAAAAGATAAAATAACAATTTTTCAACAATTGTCACATTAAAAATTTTCTCCATCTATATCCACATAAAATGAATATTTTCCTTATCATATAAATCAATAATTAATTATTCATAAGTAATATTATAGAATCACAATACTGACAACCAGGCAGTTCCTAGGAAAGAGGGGGCTTTCCAATAAGGATTTCTCCTTAGTTGTGCGCAATTAGGTGACCAAACCTCTCCTTAGACAGAACTTTCTAGACATTGCCAATAATGTTATCTAATAATATTATTTAAATAATATGAATTATTGATCGATAATGAAAATCTCACAGTAGTGACAATTATTGAAACAACAATAATAATATAAAATATCAACGTAGCAATTATTGAATCAATAAAATAAAATATTGAATAAGAATTCTTCGTAACAATTATTGAGTAATGCCTTCCTACGTAAGAATCAATAATTAGTGCAATACGATTGTCTTCTTGTGTTTTAACCACCGGGTATTCCAACAGTATTAACGGTAACAACTACGCCGTTATTTATAAACAACTTATACTTGTCATTTTATTCATCCAATCGCTTTTCGTTATGGGGCCCACACAAGGCTGCGTCGTCGTATGAATATTCCCCGACAGTAAGAATATTCCACGACCAAACGAATATTCTTCGATAAAAATGAATATTTTATAACCACTTGCATATTTGAAATATTTGCGCATTTTACCCATAAATAACAACATTAATCAAATCAACCCTTACTATTTCAAAATAATAAATAGAAGAAATTTAATTTTATTTATAATAAGTTGGGGTCTTACAACCTCCCCTCCTTATGAAATTTCGTCCTCGAAATTGACGTACGTACCAGGTGTTTTGAAAAGGTGAGGATACTTCGCTTTCATTTCCGTTTCCAACTCCCAGGTCATTTCCTCAATAGCATGGTTTTTCCACAAAACTTTAACTTGTGGTATAACCTTTATACGTAAGACATGTTCCTTCCTATCCAAGATCTTGACAGGTACCTCCTCGTACGTTAAGTCTTTGGCTATCTCATCCGGTTCTAACTCAATAACGCGGTTTGGGTCTTTTACATATTTACGAAGCACAGATATATGAAAAACATTATGAACAAGAGACATACTTGGAGGTAACGCAAGTCTATAGGCTACATTTCCTACTCAGTCAAGAATCTGAAATGGACCAATAAATCATGGATTAAGCTTTTCTCTCTTCCCGAATCTTGTAACTCCCTTCCATGGGGCAACACGCAACAATACATGATCCCCAATACTAAATTTCATGTCCTTTCGATGAAGATCCGCATAACTCTTTTGTCGATCTTGAGCCGTTTGTATACGTTGTCGAATCATTTGGATCTTTTCTGTAGTCATACGTACCAACTCGGATCCCAACAATGTTGCTTCACCCACCTCATCCCAACATATTGGAGAGCGACACTTTCTTCCATACAATTCTTCGAATGGAGCTACCCCTATACTTGCCTGATAACTGTTGTTGTAGGAGAATTCCACCAATGGTAAATACTTATCCCAACTCCCTTTGAAGTCTAGGACACAGAGTCTTAATAGATCTTCAAGAGTTTGAATAGTCCTCTCTGATTGTCCGTCCGTTTGAGGATGGTATGCCGAACTGAATCGTAAATCCGTGCCCATAGCTTTTTGCAAGCTAACCCAAAATCGTGAAGTGTATCTTGGGTCACGATCCGAAACTATTGATACTGGCATGCCATGCAATCTCATAATCTCATTTACATACATATGAGCAAGATGTTCAAGGGAATAAGTCTCTCGTATCGGCAAGAAATGAGCAGACTTGGTTAATCTATCAATAATAACCCAAATAGCATTTATGCCTTGAGAAACCGTGGGAAGACCAGTAACGAAATCTATGGTAATGTGTTCCCACTTCCATTTCAAAATCTCAAGTGGTTGAAATGGACCCTTAGGCACTTGATGCTCTGCCTTTACACATTGACAAGTTAAACACCTCGAGATAAACTTCGCGATCTCTCTCTTTATATTGTTCCACCAAAATGTATGTCGAAGATCACGATACATTTTGGTACTTCCAGGATGGATCGCAAATGGTGTATTGTGTGCCTCTATCATGATCTTGTTCTTTAAATCAGAATCGTTAGGAACACAAAGTCTGGAGTGGACTCGAAGTATTCCTTCTTCATCGATTCTTGCTTCTGGAATATCACCCTCTTGTACTTTCTTCTTCATACGCATTAGCTCCGGGTCTGTGGCTTGAGCAACTTTAACTTCATCGATTAAAGTTGGTTCTATGCGTATACTTGACATCATCGCACTCGTTCCTGCATATGATCTTCTACTCAATGCGTCAGCTACCACGTTTGCTTTTCCAGGATGGTATTGAATAGTGTGGTCATAATCTTTTAACAGCTCGAGCCAACGTCGTTGTCGCATGTTGAGTTCCTTTTGGGTGAAGAAATATTTAAGACTTTTATGGTCTGAATATATCTCCACTTTCTCTCCATATAGATAGTGCCTCCAGATCTTTAGCGCGAAAACGACTGCTGCCAACTCTAGATCATGAGTAGGATAATTCCTCTCATATTCTTTAAGTTGTCGCGAGGCATAGGCTATGACTTTCCCACGTTGCATGAGAACACATCCTAAACTTTTGCCTGAAGCATCGCTGTAGATAACAAATCCATCTGAACCAGATGGTATTGTCAGAACAGGTGCCAAAATGAGTCTCCTCTTGAGCTCTTGGAAACTCTTCCCGCATTCCTCGCTCCATACGAATTTTGTATATTTCCAAGTCAGCTGAGTTAACAGAGTAGAGATTCAAGAAAATCCTTCCACAAATCTCCGATAATAATCAGCTAAGCCCAAAAAGCTACGTACTTGATTCTCGAACTTGGTTGCTCTAACTTTGTATTGCCTCAATCTTCACCAAGGTCAACAGATACTCCATGTTTTGACACCACGTGCCCAAGGAATGCTACTTCCTCAAGCCAGAATTCGCATTTCTTCAGCTTGGCATATAGCTTGTTTTCACAAAGCCTTTGGAGTACTAGCTTCAAATGGTGCTCATGATCTTCACGGCTTTTGGAATATATGAGAATGTCATCAATAAAGACAACAACGAACTGATCCAAATAGTCCTTGAATACTTGGTTCATCATATCCATGAAAGCCGCAGGAGCATTAGTCAATCCAAATGACATGACTAAGAATTCATAATGCCCGCATCGAAGTTCTCAAGGCGCTTTAGAATATCCTCGCCTAATCTTCACCTGATGATATCCAGAATGAAGATCGATCTTTGAGAAGAATTGTGCTCCTGGCAACTAGTCAAACAGGTCATCAATACGAGGTAGAGGATACCTATTCGTGATGGTGACATAGTTCAATTCCCGATAGTCAATATAAAGTCGCATACTCCCGTCTTTCTTCTTTACAAATAAATCAGGAGCACCCCAAGGAGATATACTAGGATGAATGAACCCGATATCCAACAACTCCTATAGTTGGACCTTTAACTCTTGAAGTTCAATAGGAGCCATTCGATATGGGGTTTTAGAAATGGGCTTTGTACCAGGTTTAAGATCAATAAAGAATTCAACTTCACGTTCTGGAGGTAGACCGGGAAGTTCTTCTTGAAACACGTCGGAAATTTACTAACAACGAATAATATTATTCAAATCTGACGTGTCTTTATTCAAATCCATAACATGGGCTAAGAAAGATTGACATCCGTTTTTTAATAAACGAATAGCTTTATGACTAGATATGACAGTGATTGATTTTAATGGTTTAGTTGCTTGAATTCGTACAACAGGTTGGTTAGGAATATGAAAACTAACAATCTTACAAAAATAATCAATTTTGGCATGATGAGTAGTTAACCAATTTATCCCTAAAATCACATCAAAAGCAAGTATCTTTAAAGAGATAAGGTCAACAAGTAATGTGATGGTGCCAACTTGGATCAAACAAGATTTATAAATAGTGAATGTGATGAAAGTTTCTCCTAACGGAGTCTCCACAGATAAATCAAAGTCTAATTTCTCCGGAGTTAAGTTTAAATGTTGAGCACAAGCAGGAGAGATAAATGAATGGGTAGCACCGGTATCAAGTAAGGTATAAACTTCGCAAGAATTTATGATTAGCTTATCCATGATCACCTCGTTTGGGTTCCTCGCATTTTGACCAGTCACGACAAACGCTCTTCCAGGAACCGTTAACTTTGACTTTTCTGGGACAGCCTTTTGAGTCACCATCCCCGCTGGACTTGGTTTCGCTATTGTACAATCTAGAGCGATATGTCCTTCCTTTCCACAATTATAACATACCTTGAACTGTTGTGGGTAGTTTGGGCTGATATGTCCCTCTTTTCCACATTTATAGCATACAATCGGTGGTCGTTCTCCTCCCTTAGAACCAGTTGCTGCTGGTGTTGACATGTTCACATGGTCATTGTTAAATCTCCTCTTTTTAAAATCTCCTCCGGACTCGCTTCTTCTATTCTCATGGCCATGATTACCACCAGAGTGGTTACAGCCTTTGTCCATATTCTTCTTTCTCCGCTGGTTATCGTTGTTCTGATGACTGCTGTCACCAGTATGATCCTGGTTATGGTCCCTCGGTTGAACGTACTCGTTATCTCGCTCAAATAATTGAGCTCTGTTGACAACATCTGAATAGAGAGAAAATTTATGAGAAATGAGATACTGACGTATGTCGGGTTTCAAACCTCTCAGAAAAATCCGCGTCATACGTTCCTCATTCTCCACCAAATGAAGTGCAAACCTGGATAACTCTACAAACTTTGCCTCGTACTGGGACACCGTCATGTTATTTTGTTCTAGTCTAATGAACTCCAGTTCCTTCATATGACGAATACTTTCAGGAAAGTACTTGTCATTGAAAAGTTTCTGAAACGTCTACCAAGACATGCTGAGTGCGGTTAGATGGGTACACTTCACAGATTTCCACCAGTAATTTGCCTCATTACGGAACATAAAGGTGGCGAATGGAACCTTCTGTTCCTCCGTGCATCCCAAGACATCGAATATCTTGGTGATTTATTTCACCCACGTTTCTGCCTTAATCGGATTCGTCTTTCCCCAGAATTCTGGTGGTCCCAACTCTTTGAACTACTTGGCTGTGACAAACCGTGCGTTGTTATCATTTTCACCTATATTTTGTACACGGGTCTCCCTCGTCTGATTTTGCATGAACTGCAAAAAGCTTCTAAACATCCCGTCGTTCATCATCTGCTCACTAGTGTTGTTCACAGGAGGAACATTGCCAGCCTGTTGCACGTTCTCCTCGTTGGTGAGTAAAGGTGTCTCCACGGTCTCATTTACTCCACTGTTAACATTCTCAGTCGACATTCTCAAATACTACCATAAAACAAGGGTTAATTAAGAAATCAACATATCACATAATATCCCTATATACTTGACCAACTAACAAATAATCTTAGGTAGGACACACTAGCGAAGGATTTACTCGTCTCTCCCCTCCTAGTTCTATTCCCCGATCTCTGCCAGAGATCATATCCCTAAGCTTTGATACCAACTGTGACACCCCCAAAATAGGTATACATCACCCATTTTGAGTCATCAATAATATGGTATGTAAAACAACTACAACTTTATTAATACAACATAAAAACTGTGAGTTTAAATACAAATATTGTCATCTAGACAATATTCACACCCAAATAAGTCCTCATTACAATTATTAGTACATTATTTTACAAAAATGGTGAGGACTACTAAAACGACTTCTAGAACCATCATTCCACACCTCGACTAGTACTTGCTACATTCCCGCCTCCTGAGAAGAAAAATGGAACAAAAAGGAAAAGGGTGAGCTCAACTAGCCCAGTAAAGAATATTATGACTAAGATAATATAGAACAAATTATGGTTAGTCTTCAATAGGGAAAAATCTGATAAAATATAATAGACAACAAGTTTTAGATCAATATTCGCAGCGGAAATAATAATTCATAGAAGAGTTATGTAGAGAATGAAATCTACTATAATCTATGAATTTAAAAGTCCATCATCAATATTTTATCCCTGTAACATCAATCAATATTCATCTTGAATCAAATATTCATCTTTGCACTATAGGCCAAAGATATTCATTAGTTGGTCATGTTCATCTCAATACCTGTATATCTTTGCACTACGGGCCAAAGATATTCATAAGAAAATCAACCATCTTTACACTACAGGCCAAAGATATTCAGTAATACCATCATTTAGGACTGAGGATGATGAAAAATATTTAAAAAAAACGAATCCAGTGAAACAAAAGAACAAGTATTATGGATTCGTACTTTAAATAATCTGAGTTCAAAAATACTTCATAAATAATCATAATGAAGTAAAATTCAAGAATGATCAAAACATGGATACAATCAAAGCTAGTATCCACAATAGATATTTTGGACAAAAACCAAAATTTAATTTTTCTGTGAATAGCGTCGTATTCGTGAATAGTGTCGTATACATGAATAGTGTCATATACGTGAATAGTAACCCCGACACTAAAAGACAAGAATTTCACAAGAAAAATCTTACCAATAATCCAGCATAATGATATTAGAAGAAATAATATCATTTTAAAAAAATAATATCCTTACCTTGAAAAGATTGTACTTCAAATTGGAATACTTGGATATAGTCTTTGAAGGAATTTCATGTAGAGTATAGAAACACTCAAAGTATCAAAATACTCACAAGAATACGCTCAATAATATAGAGAGAGAAAGGGAGAGAAAACTTCAGTTTTTGGTGTGATTTTCAATTCTAACCTAAGCACCCTATTTATAGGAAAATGCTTAGAACACCAAAGCAGAAAATTTAATAAATATTAATATATATATATATATATATTATAATTTCCTACGCACACTTTCATAGATTCAAATCATCAGCCAAACAAGTGGTCCCCCCTCACCAAAATCAATAAAAACATTTTTCTTAATAAAAATAATAAAAACACCCAAAAATCAATTATTCTGGAACTTCGAAACTTTAATAATTCATAATAAATAGCCCTTTTATCAGAAAAATTTGAACCTTATGTCTTTTCCATTGGAAATTTCATTCTCTACAACTTTGCAGAAGAAAGGTTTTCCAAATTCCAATCAGAAACTGTCCGAAATCCACAAACGGGCGATTTTACAGGCTATAATCAAATTTCAGTCAAGAAATGGGCTCACAGACATGTTTAACATGTTTTAAACAACTTTTGCAACAAAAATACTCTTCCTCCTCATATATTCATATATCCCACATTCGTTGTAAAAATATCACCATTATTATATTATTAAAATATAATAATATATTTAAATGAATTGTTTATCAGAAAAGATAAAATAACAATTTTTCAACAATTGTCACATTAAAAATTTTCTCCATCTATATCCACATGAAATGAATATTTTCCTTATCATATAAATCAATAATTAATTATTCACAAATAATATTACGAATAACAATCTCGACAACTAGGCGCCTTCACAGGAAAGGGGCTTTCCAATAAGGATTTCTCCTCTTTGGCAAGCAATTAGGTGACCAAACCTCTCATTAGAAATGTAACTTTCTAGACATTGTCAATAATGTTATCTAATAATATTATTCAAATAATATGAATTATTGATCCGATAATGAAAATATCGTAGTGACAATTATTGAAACAACAATAATATAAAATATCAACGTAGCAATTATTGAATCAATAAAATAAAATATTGAACAAAGAACTCATGTAACAATTATTCAAGAATGCCTTCCCACGTAAGAATCAATAATTGGTGCTATATCTTTGTGTGCTTTCGTGTTTTTAACCACCCGGTATTCCAACAAAGATAATACTTGAATAACTACGCCTAAGATTATTTATAAACAACTTATACTTGTCGTTTTATTCATCCAATCGCTTTTCGTTATGGGGCCCACACAAGACTGCGCCGTCGTACGAATATTCCCCAACAGTAAGAATATTCCACCACCAAACGAATATTCTCCGATAAAAATAAATATTTTATAACCACTTGCATATCTGAAATATTTGCGCATTACCCATAAATAACCACATTAATCAAATCAACCCTTACTATTTCAAAATAATAAATAGAGGAAATTTAATTTTATTTATAATAAGTTGGGGTCTTACAAAAATAATAAAAAGGGCAATTTGGTCATTTGACTTATAAAGTGAATGACAACTTGGTAACTTCTCACAACCATTAGGTTTTAACCCTTAGGGTTTAACCATAGGATTTTAATAAGCTTATTTTCTATGATTGTGTATTAAGGGCAAATATGGAAATCTTAGTTTCTAAAAGTGTTGATTAGGGTTCCCTAATTACACTAGGTTTCCTAATCACCTAGGTTTTGTAAATTAGCTATTAATTACCATTAACCTTGCTAAATTAATACTTAGGGTTTATAACTTAGCTTTTAGGGTTCTAATTTAGTAATTAGGATTTCTAGATATTAATTAGGGTTTACCTAATTAACAGTAAACATAATAATGATCATTAATTACATAACACACAACTTAACAAGCCTTACAGTCATAGTTGACTTTGTACTATAGTTTATCAGTAATGCTAGGGTTTATACTATTTTACTATAACTGATCTATAAATTAACATTACACACATATCAAGCATATTTATATCACTGAAATATAAATAATAGTATATTATTATTCTCATTCCTTATTCAAAATCCAGACTTAGGGTTTTGAATTCATATCTAACATAACCATCAATAATTAAGTTAAAATAATTAACCTAACCAATATAATAAAATACATATCATAATAATCCTAATAATCATATCATATATACCATAATCATATTTTCATGGAAAATATATAATAAATATTTTATTATAAAATTAATTTATTATAAGAATATAATCTATAATGATCAATAAGTCTAAAAGAAATTATTTACATCTAATAAATATTTTTATTTATCACATAGATACATACACTTTACTTTGCACATATTCCCACCTTTATATATATATATATATATATATATATATAAATTAAATTGCAAAAATTCTTATTGAAAATATTGGGTTATTACATTCACCCTCCCTTATAAGGATTTCGTCCCCGGAATCACCGCTTTAAAACCTATAGACACTAAGGAAAATAGCATACACAGTCATTACAAGTAGATCTCGATCATAATTGATCGAACCGATCTTTAACTATTTAGCATAAAGTTTATCTATCTACTTAAACAGAAATTTGATTTCTAATAGAACTCAAATTCCTCCTTCAAAATTTCTTTATAAAATAATTAACTATATATATACGAAAATCATATATAAGAAAATAAAATTTGATTCGAATAATACCAGGAGTTGCATCCCCATCTGTCACGGTATCTTGAACGGTCATACTGAAGACTCTTGCGGTTGATTCTGTTGGGTTATTTGTTGAAGTTGGTCCTATTGTCGCCAGCGTCCCGCTACTTTTCTTCGTAACCACACTTCCTGCATCCTTTCTCCTTTTCGGACAGTCCTTCACCTTATGCTCCGTTGATCCACACCTGAAACACCCTCTATTCATCCTAGGATTGAGGCAGTTGGGAGAGATATATCCCTTTTGCCCACACTTATAACACACTAACTTACCTTCAAGACACTCTCCCGAGTGATTCCTTACGCAATTTCCACATTGCACAACCTGATTCTTTCCACCGCTTAGCCTAATTTTGGTATTCCCGAAATTATCTCCTTTCCTTCTTCTAGTCCTACTACCACTACTCCCTTCTCCGGCTTGATTTGACTCCCACCAAAAATTTGCCTCCCCTTTCATCGTATAGGTGGCAAAAGGTGTCTTTTTCCCCTCCGTTACCCTAGCTATCACAACTACTTCTACAGGGTCAGTTGACCCTCTAAATCTTGACGGTCCTACGGCCTTAAAATCTTTAAAGTTCGCAAATCGATTATCTGGCTGATTTCCCGCGGCTGGCATTCCATTCTGCATATCTTAAGCAACCACATTCGCAAAATTCTGCATCGGGTTTGGTTGTCCTCCAGCTTTGTTGACAGGTTCTTCTATCCTTTGGTTTCGTTTACGTCCTGGCGGCATTATCTGATCATAATTGATCTTTTATCGACTTACCTTCTATAACATGAAATTTTCTACTCAAATAATCATATATTCAAAACATTATATTTTGAAATTTTGGAACTATATTAATCAGTGTTCAAATAAATAATTACTATCTTTATACCAACTTATTTCATTAATCCAACATAGATTCATATTCATAGCGCTTGACATACCATAGCACATACTGCTTTAAACATCCGCTATCCCCTTGTGACTCGAAAGTCGGGATTTGCTGCCATAACTTATACAAAAGTTAAGAATATTACATTATACCCAAATACCTATCATATACGCATCATATAATCATACATATTCAAGTAAAACTAATACTACTTATTTCTTACGCCTTCACTAAGGATCAATTGATTAGTATTCTATATATTCTCATTATCCTCAATAATCCATTCACATCTAACTATACCTAGTTCGTCAAACTTTACCACACATTATGAGTTTAAGAACTCACCACAGATATATGAGTTTAAGAACTAGAGCTTGTCCTTATATTCTCTACCTATCAGTTATACTATCGTTTCTGGGTCCAATACTACATTTTTCTAGTATAATCACCTCATCAGGGTTGTTTTCAATGTAAGCCTCTATTTCAGCTATCAGCTTTGATATTGGCTTAGTTATGGAGGTTGACTCCTTCTTTATGATCTGAGGGTATCCTAATCCTTTTCTATCTGTCATCTGTACACATAAATTATCCTGATTAGCATATAATATATACACACAGCAAATAATAATTTCATATAAGTTATCTTTTATTTTTGTTTGACGATGAATTCATTCGATTCATCTCCTTTAAACCCTATGTGAGTTATTTGTACTTTCAACGTTTTCGTCTGCTCTAAGGTTATAGCCTAAGTTCTACCCCCACCTAAGGATTCTAACCCTAAAGCTCTAATACCAAATTGTGACTATCATGGTGCTTCCAACCCCAACACCTCACAATGGTACCTATCAGCTTGCCACCAACTTGCTCGGGGTCCCCTATGGAGAGTCTGGCTTCGGTGCATTCCACACAAGGAAGTCACCAGCGAGAGGCTCGGGGCTCTTTGCAATTTCATGCTTATGGCTCTGATACCAAATTGTAACGCCCCCAAATCTAGATACTTGAAACCCAAACTCAGTGCATTACGATACCATTTCTATGAGCGAAAATAATAATATTATCATAAATATCTAACTTAATTTACATATCAGAGTTTTCTAAATCTCAGGTACGCGACCGTAAAATATTTCATTACATGATAGATAATAAATATAATCATCTTATTTAAGTCTAGATATTACATAAGATAACACAAACTTATTCGTGTAGCTTTCCTTTCCTTTTGTCCTTGGCAGAGCCCTCTGGCCGATCATACTTAACTGAAAACATTTAAATTAAGTAAGGATGAGCATTTGAGTGCCCAACAAGTAATAACAATTATAAATATTAGCTGAAAGGATTAAATGTTTTCTTTGTACTACCCTTCTACAACCAATCAAAAGTTGTGAAGTAATCTGAACCGATAATAATAACATAACAACTCTCTATCAAATTTTTGAAACTACGTATTGACTATAAATAGGGTTAAGGTGACATAATATGAACATTATTTTTTTATTTTCGCTATTGTTTAGAAGAACTTCATCCGCAAACCATCATAACTTACGGACACGAGGGTGATCTGCCCAATGTGCCATGTATTGATCAATACTACATGCAAGAACGATATTATCGTTCACTCTTTCCGCCTTGGGCGCATATCTGACATAACCATCATTAATTAAGTTAAAATATTTAACCTAACCAATATAACCATCATTAATTAAGTTAAAATAATTAACCTAACCAATATAATAAAATACATATCATAATAATCCTAATAATCATATCATATATACCATAATCATATTTTCATGGAAAATAAATAATAAATATTTTTATTACAAAATTAATTTATTATAAGAATATAATCTATAATGATCAATAAGTCTAAAAGAAATTATTTACATCTAATAAATATTTTTATTTATCACATAGATACATACACAGTACTTTGCACATATTCCCACCTTTATATATATAAAAAAAAAATTAAAATCGCAAAATTTCGTATTGAAAATATTGGGTTATTACACATCTTCAGCTCTTGCCCTCTTAGTAGCTTCCTCCTTCAGCTTGTTCTTCAACTCTACAATCTCTGCTATCATTTGCTCGCTCTCCCCTTCAGTGTGGACCAACTTCTCTTCAACATTATGCAGATGTTCCTCTCGATTCTGGATCTCGTCGTCTTTCTGTGCCATCGAGGTCTGTTGTTCAGCTACTATCTCTTGCAACTCCTTGACAATATCCTGAAGTTCCATATTGCGGTCATATACCTCGTCGTACATACGGCCAGCTATCGAGTTAAGTGGAATCTCTTCCTCCTCATCCGACTGTGGCAGCTCCACGGGGTCCTCCTCATCCGTCTCTATCTTATCATCCTCATCAGGTACTCTCCCCTGCTCAACTACGGTGACCGACGGAACTGTTTCCCGTGGCAGTAGTTGTTCCCAAACTACCTGAATATCTCGAGGCTCCTCCTCTCTAGGCATCTGGGATCCTTCCTCCCCAGCCTGACTGGATCCTCCTACATTAGCCATCCTGTCAATCAAATTTTAAGTTTTAATTACTAATCATTACTACTCGACACTCATGAGCATATAAGTTATAATCACATAAGCACATAAGTATTTTATTACTTCTTCCTTAAAACTCGATAAGAGTTTATCACCACTATCTTTTCAAAGGTTACTTCCTAAGGCTTTTCCCCCACCTAAGGTTCATAACCTAAGGCTTTGATACCAACTTGTGACACCCCCAAATTCAGGTACTTCATTCCCACAAGATTTGGTGCTCACTATTCGTACAATCATACTATCTACCCAAAGAAAATAATATTTAAACCATAGATCCTCCCTTTAAAAAGGGTTACATCATTTAATTCAAAAACATCCCAGGTTATCTAACCTTAAAACATCATTCAAATTCAGAAATAAATTATTACATTACATCATTATATAAAATTTTATCATCAAGTTTCAAAGTCTAATATCATAACAATAATCATAATTACAAGTCTTCATCACTTGTACATTTTTTCCTTTCCTTTGCTAGTTGAAGGCTCATCTACCTTCTCAACTTTAGCTGCAATAAGTGTATAAATATGCAAGAGTGAGCAAAACAATTGCTCACTGGATATAACAATGAATCAACAGGAGAATAATAATAATAATTATCAACGAATAGGCTCATCAAAACTGGATAGTACTCTAACAATGATAATCAGAAACTGGAATCCAAAATATGGAATATATATAACTGAGGGTCATAAGACCATGAACTATGTCCACAGTTGCGAGTAATCTTTCAACTCCAACTTTAATAGTCATAAGACTATAAGGACTCCTCGTACTTAGGGGGATCAGCCCTTCGTACAATGTATTGTGCACAAACATTTCAATGCTAAGCGTAAATTATCCCCTAATGATAATAGGGTTGTTCATCCCAGTATTTAGAGTACAAGTCCGTACCAAAGAAAGTTTAGTTTGGATAAGCTTTCAAGGGTAATTTGAAGTTTAACTAACATCAACTAGAGGACTAGTTGAATCAACAGTGTTTGATAACACAACAGTTGTTTAATAACAACATAACATAGAACAATTGAGAATCATAAGTGAACTGATTATACATATTAAACTCATACTTGAAACAACTATAGAGCATAAGTATTCAACAAAATGAATAAAATGGTAACCCTTTGCTTCAACATTAAATAAGCTAAGGTTAGAGTCCTATAACATTAAAAATGAAATTACAAAATGTATTATAATTGATAGCAAGTTGAAAACTAAAAACTTGCCCAACATGATATTAACTCATGCAAAGAATTAAAAACAGTTCAATAATAAAGACGAGAGTTCAAAAACTGCGTTCATTATACAATAATAGAACTTAAGAAACTTGCTTAACTATAAACAAGTTAGAATGAATCAACCCAAATGAGAATTTCAAATAACATTAGAGTTAAATTTTGCTCAAATGAGAAATTAGGAACAATTGACTTGTTCAATAATAGTTAAGATAGAAAACTTGCTCAATCAAAAGAATAAAGTTACACAATGCAATAATAGAACTAACTCAACGAAAGTGTAGAGTTAGAAAAGTTTCTCAATGTAAAAAGATAAGGTTTAGAAACTTGCCTTGAGCGTAAGCTATAAAATTAAACTCACGATCACCTACACATAATTTAGAACTATCATCTATTAGATATACTAACATTCACGTTCCATCATAACACGCATTTCTAGTTAGGCTTGTTATATTAGCACAGTTTTATGCTAACATACACATTTCAAAATTTCCAAGTGTTAACATCACAACACTAACCAAGTTATATCATAACACGTTCATAGCTTAATCATTTGAAATTTGAAATTACTAACCACCATTCCCTATATTGTGTTAACCTTAACATTACACATTTGACATGCTAGCATAATTTCAGATCATGTTATATTACTATCCTAAATCTGCAGTAATTGCAAAAGTGACTGTCTCAAACCAGGGTATGGTGCGAATAAGCTTATACAAAGGTTCGAGAGACCCAAGGCAATTGCTGCCATTTTTTTTTGCCTTTGGCATAGCTGCTTGTGGAATCTACTACAGATGATAGAGGCGAGATACTACCGATGAACGAGTGGCAATTTTATCCCAACGAACACAAATTTCACCCACTAAACAGTAATATCAACATGTACAATTGATACAAAACTATTGTAAACATGTTTGCTAACATTTTCAACCAATTAGAACAATTTAACACCAACTACAACTAGTTTAATTTCTCAAATTTCAAGTTTTCATATAAAACTCCATTTTTAAACATCTTTTACAAAATTCATCACTGTAAACATAATTCTTGTCCAAATTACTTCGTTGAAATTACATTATGTTCGTTTCTAAACAACCTAGCATAAACAAAACTCAATTAACAGCTTAGCATGCAATTTGACCATCAAAATTGATACTTACATAGCTACACAAGAAAATACATACACTAACAAAACTTTTCTAATATTAACTGTAATTAGCATCCAATTTCTTGCTTAAACATAAACTCTAGTCATCATAAACATATACAATTGCAATTTTCCAACTATATAAATCCGTAATTCAACAATTTTGATTTCACAGAACACAAATAAACTATGCCAGTAAATTCATATATGTATATATATATATATATATATATATATATATATATATATATATATATATATATATACAAAGGTTAGATAAAATACCTTCAAATAGCTTGGTAAATTCTTGCTAACTCTTGTAATCCTTGCTAAAATTGCCAGAGATTGCTTAAGTTCCCTCACAATTCTCTCAACTCTCTGTAATTCTCTCTCAATTCTCTCTGAAGCTCTCAAACTTAGCTAAAAATCAACTAATAGCCAGTATGCGTAATAACAAGTACAAAACTGATAGTCTTAATACGCCAACTTAATTAAAATGGCAGTTACAAAACTAACGTATATATTATAATTATATTATATTTATTATTTTATTTATTTTATTTATTTATTTAAATTCAAAAATTAGAAATTCAAAAGCCATAAGGCTTTGTTTGGCAAAACCCTTTAATTTTTAAAGAATTAATATATTAAGCCTTGTTTGGCAAAAACTAAATTAAACCCTTTTTAGTTTATTTTAATAAACACTTTAGTTTATAAATTATAATCACATATTATTTATTTGGATCTCCATATCCAATATTAACCAATTAAATACTATATTTTAATTAAATATACCATTTTAGCAAATATCACAAAATTATAATTTTTATTATAACTTTATTTAATAATTTAATATACCATCTAAATTATTAAATCAACACAACAAAGATAACATATCATGTTATATTACAACTCTCTAAATTATAAATTAATTTAATTTAGAAAATTCTCTAATAATTTAGATTCATCAACCATCATATCAATAAAATATTTATTTAACAATAAAACAACTCTAAATTATAAATTAATTTAATTTAGAAAATTCTCTAATAATTTAGATTCATCAACCATCACATCAATAAAATATTTATTTAACAATAAACACCTCAAATAAATATTTATATAACTCAATAAATATTTAAATTACAATTTGAAATTCCGGATTGTTAAATTCTTCCCTCCTTACAAGGATTCTGTCCCCAGAATCACAATTCAAACAATCAAATCGTCACATTTAAGCAATGATTTTAGAATCATGATGATATTATGCTAATGAGATCTAAATTCTTAGATAGCTTAAAAATTGAAATGTTCCCAATTGATGGATAACTAAAAAGGGGATTAGTGAATCTAGATAGATTGGTACATACATTGCTTGCTCATTGGATGAGGATGATTGATCTCATGATTATTTGTGTGGAAACACTAAAGCAAGTATGTAGGTATTTATTGGAGAATAAGTTCACTAAATGTAACTCGCTAAGGAATACCTAATGGAGTTTACTTGCCTGTCAATAGGAATTCCTGTAGTGATAGTAGTACAAATGATCCTTGGACTTGAGATCATCATAGTATCTTGTGTATGATGAGTTATACTTTGACTTATTCCTTAAGACCCTTAGGGTATATCAAAGGGTATGCTTGGGTATAATAAGTTGTACATGGAGATAATGTATGATCAATAAAGAATCTACCGCTTCTAGTAAAAGAAAAGAAATATCCTATGTGATTCGATAAATGACAACTCAGTACTCCTTGACCAAGGCAGAATGAAATTAGAAAGAAGTTTCTAAATTGCATTATTTGGAGTTGTGCATTTAAGAGTCGAAATACATATAATTAAATAAAATAAGACTTGACTATAAATCTATGTCTTATATTTAATTGGGACATTGTGTGGTGGAAGAATTGAATTGTACGGTAACTATTTACTCAACGGTTCTTTTATGATTAATGTTAAAATCTATATTATCTGGAAAATCATTAATCGCTAAGGAAGCTTATCCCTATTGTAGAATAAATATTATTTATTTAAATAAATTAATAGTTTAATTTATTTATTTAAATAAGATTAGAATTGTTCTAATTGATTTATTCACAACCGATTTAATATGGAGAATCTAAAGGGTCATAGCATAAAAGGAAGAATAATTATTTAAGAATTTAATGGTATAATCATAACAATATAGTTAAGTGTATTTAATTTAATCTATGGTGATAGAATAAATTAAATAGCTTAATATTTATTATTTAATATTTTGAAAATATTAAATATTAATTAATAAGAGGAGTCTTATTAATATTATTACAATTATTATTATTTTAATTTCTAAAGGAGTTTGAGAATTAATTTAATAAGTAATCTCATTTATTCCTAATAAGATTAGGAGGCTAATTAATTAAAAGAGTTTAATTAATTATCCCAAATAAAATTAGGGAGCTTAATTAATTAAAGGAATTTAATTAATTAAATAATACCCTAATTTTTAATTAGATTAGAATGGTTAACTGATATCTTTAGAAGAGGAGTCTTATATCAGATATCAATATATGTGATTCCAATTATTGGAGAGTACGCCCTTTTTCTACATAGATAGAAAAACTAGGGTTTTGCCAAAATACCCATCTTCTTGAATTTTTCTTCTTCCTTGGTGGATCACAACTAGAGGCCAAACACTTGGATGGCTAACGTTGATAAAATGAATGAATCTAACCCGGTGGATTCAAGTTGAACGTGAAAAGAATTGGAGGTGAACTTGTACCTGAGGAAGCTAGTTCTACAAGGGTATGAATCTAATATCCAACTCTTTTCTATTGATTGATAATTATGCCCAAAGAATGATCATGGTGATGGGTTTGTATGAAAATTTTAAATTCCTATTTTATCACGCTTTCGCACCTTTTGTGTAATTTGATTTCATGTTCATGTCATATACAAACCCAACAGACCCTTCCCCGAAGCTACGCTGGAGATGTCACCAACGGATTAAATTGTCAAAAACTAAGACCTTCATTGAAGAAGTTAATAACTTTCATCACCGGACCCTTCCATGATGCTACGCTGGAGATGTCACCATTGGTTTAAATTACCGGATCCTTCTCTGATGCAACACTGGAGATGTTACCAATAGTTTGCAGAAGATTTTTATACTTCGAAATTTGACGCCCCATTTTAGGGTTTCAGGCTCTTTCTGCTCGATCGGGTAGAACCCTTTTTTCTGATTTAACTTTTTAGCTTCAAGGACCTTCGCTATAACTCAAATTTGATCGAGCCAGAGGAGGTTGGGCCCACCCTAGGTTGCCACAGGTCTACCTACGGCTGTTGCAGGTAGACTCGCGACATACTACGGGTGGATTTATACTCCCCCTGGCCCTTCAAAAGTCATTTTCAACTTGAACACCTCTAAAAAATCCAAACCTTCTAGCTCAGATCTACTCTGTTCAGGTTGCTTTTCACGAAATTCATCATTGTACAAACGTTTTACACAACTCTGGTAACGTTTACATCCTTTCTTTTCAATTTTTGACCGCTAAAATGTTAGATTCCATGCAGTATAAGTTTAAACACAATGTATCAAATATTTATGCACATATGAATTGATAAAAATGAATGGGCCTAGTAAATGCTTGTATTTTACCATGATGAACATTCTAATGTGAAAAAAACTTATTTCTGAGACATTATTTTACACCCTTTTTGGCTAATTTATTTATCCTATTTAAGGACAAATGAGCATGGCTTTGCAAGTAAAATACACATTGTAATTTGGCTGCCATGGTGAATTTTATCTTAATTTTTTTATATAAAATAAAATGCTCGTTCTTTTGGGTTAGTGTGCTACTGAATGGCCACCTAGTCATGCCTATGTGGATGCAGATAGTCCGTTTTATAAAGGAGACTCTGGCAAAAAATTTCAAGAGTCTGGGCATTTAATATGCATTTAATTTTAACTCTACTAGGGAAGTATGTTAAACTAATGCATGTTTTCACATAGGATATGCATGATCCCATGTTCTAAATTTAATTACTTTAATTTTGAAGTGTACCTCACTCTTTCTAAGGTGATTTGGAGATTTTTTTTTAGGTTATGGACTCAAATCGGCCGAGTAGTTCTCGTCGGGTTTCCTCAGGCGTGAGGAGAGAGCTTGATGTCCCCAGCCTCGCTCAAATTTTGGGACAAATTTCATCACCGACCGAGTTAGTGATTCGTCCCATTTAGGTAGAGAGGACAGAGGCTATAGATGAGAAGGATGATGTTCCTATTGAGGACCCTGCTTCTTCTACTTCTATTCCTCGTCGGGAGCTTCCAACTATTAACGTGACGATTCCAGATCTTCTGGAAGATTTGAGACGTCATCCATCGATCTATCTTCATTCGAACGAGGTAATATTTATTGTTATTTTTTCTTTTCTTCTTTTCCCATTTTTAGGGCAAGGGTTTGATCTTGATTTTGAACTTGATACAGGTTCCCAACTTCACTCAGCCCAGGGGGAACTGGTTTAACATTCATTCTTTATACCAGACCCTTCACCCGGAGTACCAGGCCATTGTCCATTCTTGGAGTTTTGAGGCCTTCTTTTCCATTCCTCCCCGTCGCTGCCCCTAGGATTATCTAAGGCCTTTATCTGAGCGCTGGTTTCACCATACTCAGTCTCTCCATTTATTTGACTCAGAGGTTATGATGACACCGATGGATTGGCGGTTTATCACATGGATGGAGTTTATAGGAGAACCTGTGCCTTTGGTGGCCAATATTTCCCTAGCTGCAGTCCGCTCCCTCTTAGGAGTTCTTGCTTCGTCCCTCAAGGGTCGAGTTATCCATTCTGGCCCTTTGAGCATTGATGCTGTGAGTGGCACTTTGTCCAAGCCTCTGCTTGCTGATCAAAGGGACAAAGATCGCATTCTTCGGCGACCATTTTCGGTCATCATCAAGGGTTGTTTCGTAGATGATAACTCCTCGACTGTCTCTTTTGCTTTGGTCAGTGTCACTCGTGATGTGGACCACATCAGAGAATTTGATTGGGGCTCATTCACCTTTGCCTATTTCTGTTGAGGGATGCGCCTACGCTTAGAGGGCGTGATAGAAGCTTGGCTAGGCTTTTACCCATTTCTGCTGGTGAGTAGTTTCTCTTTATCTTTCCATTTCCCTTGCTCTAGTTAGGTTTGCCAGAAACATGTATATGCAATCAAATAACATAAATAAAGTGGAAACGAAGTAAAACGAATTTTAAAAAATTTCGTAGAAACCATAAATCAAGATCATTCTTGTGCTTTGATTATCAATCTATAAAAGAATAGGAAAATCAGAATCATACCCTTTAAGATCAGAGCTTCCTCAGGTACAAGTTCAACTCCTAATCCTTCGTGCTCTACTTGAATACGCATGTTTGATTCCTTTCTTTGATCAACGTTAGCCACCCAAGCGTTTGGCCTCTAAAGGTGATCCACCAAGAAAGAATAAGAATCAAGAAGAAGGGTGTTTTTGGCTCAAACCTTAGTTTTTCCTCTCTCAGTAGAAAAAGAGGGAGTACTCTCCAACAATTGAAATCACGAATATATAATATCTGATATAAAACTCCTCTTATAAAGATATCAATTAACCTACTTTAAAATAATTAAAATAAGGCATAATTTAATTAATTAAATTGCTTTAATTAATTAGGCTCCCTAATCTTATTAGGGATAATTAATTAAAACTCTTTTAATTAATTTGCCACTTTATCTTATTAGAAATAAATGAGAGTACATATATTAAATTAATTCCTAAACTCCTTTAAAAATTAAAATAATAATAATTGTAATAATATTAATAAGACTCCTCTTATTAATTAATATTTAATATTTCTAAAATATTAAATAATTAATATTAAGCTATTTAATTTATTCTATCACTATAGATTAAATTAAATATACTTAACATATTATTACGATTATGTCATTAACTTCTTAAATAATTATTTTTCCTTTTATGGTGTGACCCTTTAGGTTCTCCATATTAAACCGGTTGTGAATAAATTAATTAGAACAATTCTAATCTCATTTAAATAAATAAATTAAACTATTAATTTATTTAAGTGAATAATATTTACTCTAGAATAAGGATAAGCCTCCTTAGAGATTAACAACTTTCCAGATAATATAGATTTCAACATCAATCATAAAAGAACCTTTGAGAAAATAGTTACCTTTCAATTCAATCTTTCAACTATACAATGTCCCAATTAAATATAAGACATGGAATTACTATCAAGTTTTATTTCATATAATTATATTTATTTCGATTCCCAAATGCACAACTCCGAATGAATGCAAATTAGAAACACCTTTCTAATTTCATTCTACCTTGGCCAAGAATTTTTGGGTTGTCATTTATCGAATCACATAGGACATATCTCTTCTTTTACTAGAAGCGATAGATTCTTTATTGATCTTTCATCATCTCCATATATAACTCATTATACCCAAGCATACCCTTTGATATGCCCTAAGGGTCTTAAGGAATAAGTCAAAGTATAAATTCTTATATACAAGATACCCTGATAATCTCAAGTCTAAGGATCATTTGTACTATTATCACTTTAGGAATTCTTATTGACACGCAATTAAAACTCCGTTAGGTATTCCTTAACGACTCACGTTCCGTAAACTTATTCTCCAATAAGTACCTACAAACTTGCTTTAGTGTCTCCACACAAATGATCATGAGATCAATCATCCTCATCAAATAAGCAAGCAACGTATGTACCAATCTATCCGGATTCACTAATCCCCTTTTTAGTAATCCATTGATTGGAAACATTTTAGTTTTTAAGCTATCTAATAATTTAGATCTCATTAGCATGATATCATCATGATTCTAAAAGCATTGCTTAAAACTATGGGTTTATCACATATTATTAAAATAGCACCATATAGATAATTAAATGCTTTTAATAAATAACACTTTTATTAATAACTGAATAAGATTGTTTATAAAGTATATGCTCTATCATCATACATGATTGGCTTGTATGCATACTACTTTCAGCTCGGGTGTCAATCTTCATGACTGAGGATATTTGATCCTTTCATTTACAGTTTGGGGCATATGAGAGGCTCCCTTGCCTACGCCCAGCTACTACTTTAGGTCTGGATATCTATCCGGAGGGATGGCGTTGGCATTATTCCACTTTGGCCAAGGTCCCTGGACTAGAGGGGTTTACCCATTCTCGCTGTTGACATTATTATAGTTGGAGCTGTTGACCACCGCTGTCGTCACATGGGTTCCTTATACCCCCGATATTCTAAAATTTAGCTTCAAGGATAGCTTTCCAACTGGGTTGGAGTATATATTATCCACTCTTCAGATCTCTTTCTTGATGGAAGGAGGCTGGGAGCTCTACTTGGGAGAACGTTTTATTAAGAACACTACTGAGGAGATTCACATTCCATATCTTTCTCCTGATAGACACCACTGGTCTTTCTCTCAGATAGTCACCGAGATTCCCGTGGTGGGCTTAGATGGCTTTACTTTATCAGAGGGCCCATACACTTAGTATGACTTCTATCGCTGGTGGACACCTCGCACCATTGTAGCTAAGACCCCTGCCACTCAGTTCATAGGGGATATGGTTCCCGAGTCTGTGATGATGACAGACTGAATTTCCTGTGTAAGAGAACCCACTCATTTCGAACAGATTACTAGCTTGACCTAGAGGTTAGACCGACAATATTTTTTCACCCGACATCTGAGCAGAGATCCATCGGAGGCAGATTCTTTTGATCCATCTAGCTCTGGCGCTGGCCTCTAAGGTGGTCCATATTCTGATAGTTTTACTAGAGCAAATCCCCTTCTGTACTGACCCGATGTTCCATCTGGTAGAGATTCAGTGACTCGGGAAGAGTTACAGCAGGTTGATCGACTGGATGATGTAGACATCACAGATTTCTTTTGATAGGCTTTTTATCTCTTTTGATAGGCCTCTGTTAGATATTGGGCGGTTGTGCCCCATTTCCTTGTACTTTTTATTTTTTAGTTATAAATAGAGATGATGTATTTAGGAATGTATGTATAATGCTTTCTATTCCTTGCATCATATTGTCATTTATCATTGTCATTTATCATGATGCATGCACTATATGTCATGGATATGCATTTAATGATTTTAGCATTGACCCCTAGATGGTCTCACGATATGGTTTTACAGATGTCTTCATCCATTGTTACCCGTATTGAGCATAGCCCGCCCACCTTGATAACCTCATCTTTGAGGTCTTGGTATGAGAGTTTGCCTCATTCAAATTGGATGACCGTTGATCACATGTTGAGACACTCCATAGCCTTCCTGACCTTCCAGGTTTCAATAGGTTTTTAAGAGGGGATGCTATCTTGCTAGATTCCCGAGAGGCAGATCTTCAGATTCGGGACCCATGAGTTGACTCCTACATTGGAGGAGGATGAATGCATTACGTATTTTCTACTGGACATGCCTTGCGCTAGAGTGGTAGTTGGAGACTTCAGACGACAGTTCATGACATTGACAGGTTTACGTCGTACTTTCGTCTCGGACGAGATCACCTCAGGACATGTTGTGTGTTGACTTGGTCATATTCTAACCTTAGGTTTTGATAATGACTTTCCTATTGTATTAAAATGTTTACTCATTCATTTACAAGATATTAAAATAATTCTTAAAGCTTTGATTGAAGGCATGAAGGCTTGAAGAATTGCTTGAGTCATTAGGAAATAAATGCAAGATCCTAGATCTAATTATTTCTCAATCAAGGTTCAAGGATTTGTATTGCATGAAAATAATCATGAAATAAAATTAATTGGGCTTTCGAATTTAATATGAAAAGATATGCAAATAAATATAGAAGTGTTCTAATATTTTAATTATTAGGAAATTAATCAGAAATGTTAATTTTTAGTTCTTCCCATTATTGATGGAGTTGGTTTGAAAATAAGATTTTAAAAGATTCATTATCTGTCAATATTGTTTCCATATATCTTGGGATTAATTTATTCATTATTTGAGTTTTCCATAATTTAGTAAATCAATTTTTATATCTTTAGAATCAATTAGCATGTATCAAATAGTTGGAGTAATTTTTGGAAAGTTAATTAGTGAGGGAAAATTTAAATAAATTGGGATTTCTATAATTAATATGGAAATGTTTTTAAATGCTAAAATCTCAATTTAAGAAAGTTGTCCATCTGTTTGGTAAATGGATAATAAAATTGATACCTTCCTTCCATAATAAAAGTTGACTAATTGATTAGGTATCTTTATTAAATCAAGCAAGGGAACAAGTACTATGGGATTCATAAGTGTTAACGCCAAGATCTTCTGCCACGTCCCAATCACGTAAGACGTCCTGATCCTGTACACTAAACACAGTCAACACCACAAGCTTGACGGCTTCGACCGTCGGGGGATAGCTCATGCGTGAGAGTCAGTACAGGCGATCACAAGGTTAACAATGGAGGATAAATAAAATCTAGTGTATTGAGAGAGAGAAAGTTATCAGTTGTGAGTGTGTACCTTTTGCTTGAAGACTTTCTTGCTATGTTATACTGATCTCTAGCTCGGTTTCATCAGTACCACCCACTTGTCGTCCCGACACGCCCCCTAATCCTCGATGGTTTCACGATCGCATTTTACCCACCCACTACACTGTGATCATTATTTTCTCACGGCAACATTCAAGGATCCCATCCACATTAATGCGTGGTAGATATAATAGTCAACTGTCATGCTTTTTCATCATTACCGGTCAAAGATGGAGATATTAAAATATCTCATGGGTCAATCCACTGATCTGACCCGGTCTTATAAGGACTCAACAAGAATAAGATGGTGACTAGGCCCAATAACTTTAGGACCCAACAGTGGAGACCCAATGGATTAATCAAATAAGTAGACCCAATCCATTCGGCCCAATAGGTGAAATATCATGACCCAACATTGCCCCCTAGTTTTTTATTAAATAGAATGTTTAATAAGAAACTATAAATGGTGTATGATATGAAGAACCTGATAGGGTCAAAAGAGGCCCAAACTGACATCTACTAAGGCCTAAACGGTAAAATAATCAGGATAATAAGGTAGATAGATTAAAACCGGAAGTCCAATACGAAAGGCCCAATCTGATAAATACTTGACACTTCTCTTGGACGCTACCCTTCCAAATTCATCATGATGGATAACAATTAAATGTGTCACCCTCGTGGACTGCGCAACCATCAGTATAAAAAGTAAATTTCCCCCAAATTGACGATTTTACCTGCCAATTTGAATTTCAGACGCTTGAACTCTTTTCTCTTCCCCTTCGAACTCTCGTCCCTTCTCTGCAAAAACTTAACAATGGTGGTTTTGAATACCAATCAAATTTCTCCTCTTCGCATAACCCCAATCAATATTGTTCCGCCCAATCCAAGCCCTAAAAAAGAGGTTTCGAGTTCAAATCCCAAATCGGCCACTGTCACGGGTAAGAATTCACCATCGATACCCTCTCTGCCACCCACTAGCTTCTTTAAGGATGAGGAATAGTTTCCTCATACCAATACCCCTTCCACCGTCACAGAGGCTGAGATACGTATCCTCCGAACTCGCTATCAGATTCTAGACACTCACGCGACAATGGCTCCGGCTCTGGTGGAACGTATGTACCATCGACCTGACGGTTGGATTGCCATGCCGATTACTCTACTTAAAAAGGGGGTTCGCCTACCCCTGCATACCTTTATCATCACTCTCTTAGGGTTCGTAGGAGTAGGATTCGCCCAATTAGTTCCTAATTCCTATATCCATATTCTGGCATACATTGCCTTCTGTCACGACTTAGGGATTCCCCCAGTTGTCGATATCTTCTTCATCCTCTTCTCAGCTGGCATATCCTGAGAACGAGGTTTTAAAATGTTGAGTAAACAGTCTCCTCGCCCCAACACCAGATTTGAGAGGAGACCCCTGATGGATACCCCTTCAAGAAACAAGGGATGACATGAAAAATGGTTTTTTATTACAGGACCTGAGATTTCTTCTCTTCCCGATTGGACTATCTCTGATCGAATTTCTGCTAACTTCGGAGATATCTCGGAAGAACGTCTAAGAGAGATGGCAAGTTTTCTGGAGAAGATACCTTATAAGGAATGGAGCATCGGACTTCTGAGCAGACAAGCATGGTTGTATGACCATAAATGTAAGCCTTGAATTCAATTTACTGTGTAATTGTGCTAATTTCTATCAATATTCATCCTTAAGAATTACCATTTATTTATCACAGTGTCTTTAATCAAGCCAACCTCTGCTAATATAAAGGATCTCGAGGAGTTTTTGTCTGGGAAAACTTCTGAATCTGTAACTGAACCATCCACCGCCGAAGCTCAGCTCACCGACCTTCCAACTGAAGAGATTATTCCTACCACAGAAATAACACCTCTTCGGATCAAGAAAAGAGCTATTAGAAAGACTAGACCAGCTCCTCCTCCTACACTTGATGAAAGTTTACTTGATCTTCCTTTGAATGAACGATCCCAAATCATTCGTACAAAGAAGAGGAGAACTAAAATAACTCCTCTTACTGCTGATGATTTGAGAGTACCTGCTTCTGAAGCCAATCTGCCCCCTATCATCCTTGAAGAGATCATTGTTTCTGAAGATGAATTAGAAGAGAAAGCAGAGTCTACTCTCTCCCTTACTCGCAAGAGGAAACACTCTTCAAGTGATCAACCTGAAATGACACTTGAATCTGTACATACTCAGCCACCTCCACCTCAAACTGCATATACTCAGCCACCTCCACCTCCGGATCAACCCCCAATTTCTCCCCCACGATCATCTTCTATGAAAGCCAGACCTGAAATCATGGGTTCCCCCACTCTCTGGCCTGAACCAAACGAGCCTTTTCCTTTCCAACTGTACGATTCCTTCGTTCACAATACCGATGATCACCGATTTCGGAACAGTTCTATCGGAGACTTGATTGATAAAGGCATGAAATATCAGGCCAAAGTAAGTCATTTTCTGATGTTTGTATATCTTTATACTATTTTTTTCTAAAATTGATGGACTAAGGCTGAATTTATGTAGGCAAATGAGATATTCGGGCGTCTTTGTCCTAAACACAAAGAAGTTGAAGCCGCCGAAGACGCTGCCCGAAGAGAAAATGCCATACTAGAGTCTGCATTGGCGAAGGAGAGGCACGATCTTAACATTGTCCAGTATAATAATGAACATCTTTGAAAAGATCTGGCACAAACCAAGGATCAAATGGAAAAGATGAAAATAGATCATAGGGCGATCACTGATATGAATGTGGATTTAGTCCAGAGAAACGAAGTCCTGGTTCAGAAGAACAAAAACCTAGTGAAAACCAACAAGAGCCTGGCTCTTCAGGTGAATGAGTTTAAGACCAGAGAGCTTCGCCATTTGAAGGAACGTCAAAAGCTTGAAGATGAAGTCAAGGAGCTTTGTGCCCTCAGAGATTTAAGGCCACCACTGACTGAAGACCTTCGAAAAGATATCCAAATGACTTCTCGAAAGTCAACTGAGCTGAATGAGGAGATCGTTCGGATATTTTTGGAAGGATATGAGGAATGCCGAATTAAAGGCAAGGCAAAACTGGTTGAAGCCAAAATGGATCCGTCTATCCTTGACTCATCAGATGGTGAAGAAGATGATGTCTGATAATGGTTTCTGTGTTCTTTTGGAATTGTTTAAGAATTTTTGTTTTTGTTTTCTGATTATGTGAGTTTGTTTTAATGTTAATGAAATGTTTGTTATTATGACTTCTGCATAACTTATTTCTTGTCAATAATTCAGTATCAATCAATATGAATGAACTTAACTTGAATTGTGAATCAGTTAAGGCATATAACAGTTAAGTTAAAGAACAGTACTGAACATAATAAACTGGACTTAATGAACTGAACTGAATAAACCGAACTCAACACTTGAACAAAATAAAGTAATGTATACTTATCGTTTCCGAAGTGTGAGATAGATTAGTCATAAGGTGAATTCGGTTGATCCTCCTTGCACCATCAAGATCTTGTTTACCACTCGGGGTAAAACAAGTATATACACACCTAACGATAAGGCTGCCATCGAATGGTCAGTGAGTCCGACCGAACCTCCTTACTTCGGTGCATATTGTCTACCACTCGCGGTAAAACAATATTAAAAGGACCATGGAATTTGTCAACCACTCGCGGTAAGACAAATTTATAAGGACACTCCTACCGATAAGGCTACCATCGAATGGTCAGTGAGTCCACCCCGTCCTCCTTACTTCGGTGCATATTATTTACCACTCGCGGTAAAACAATATTAAAAGGACTATGGAATTTGTTTACCACTCGCGGTAAGACAAATTCATAAGGACCCTCCTACCGATAAGGCTACCATCGAATGGTCAGCGAGTCCACCCCATCCTCCTTACTTCGGTATGAATTTAGGACCAATAGGAAGAAGATTAATTGTGAAAAAGTGAATCTTTTATTGATGATGAACCACCATTTACAGAATTCTGATAAACTGACTCGATCTCTACTAAAAATATTTCTGAAGTCTACCAGCATGCCAAGTGTTCTTGATCTCTGATCTGTCCAATGCCATCAACCGATATAAGTTTCGCTTCTAGATTTCAATCACCTCATACAATCCTTCCCGCCTCGATCGCCTTTCCCATGTTCTGAGGTGTAGAGGCTTCGACTTCTCTAAGGACGAAGTCCCCCACTTCAAATCTACGAAGCTTAACCCCCTTATTGTAATGCTTGGCTACTCTCCGCTGATAAGCTACTAACTTGATCAAAGCCACCTCTCTGACTTCTTCCAGTAGATCCAAGTTGACCTTCAGTCCTTCATCATTGTAGATCTCTTTGAACTGACTAACCCGAAGACTTGGAGATCCAATCTCAACTAGGACTAAGGCATCAATGTCATAAGCTAATCTGAAAGGTGAGTTCCCCATAGTAGTCCTCGGCGTAGTCCGATAAGCCCATAATACGCTGAGAAGTTCTTCAGGCCATCTCCCCTTAGCTTCATCTAGTCTGCGCTTGATCCCATTCAGCAGCGTTCTGTTGGTCACCTCGACCTGCCCGTTTGACTGTGGATGAGCCATTGAAGTCTTCTTGTGTTGAACCCCCAGCTCCTTCAGAAATCCTTCGAACTTCGATCCCACGAACTGGCGTCTGTTGTCCGATATCACCACCTTAGGAATTCTGAAACGAAACACTAGTGACTCTTTCATGAACTTCAAGCATTCTTGTTCTATTATCAACCTAAGTGGCTTTGCTTCTACCCATTTGGTCATATAATCGATGGCAACTATAACAAAACTGACTTGACCTTTAGCTTTCGGCAATGGACCCAGTATATCTACCCCCCAGACAGCAAAGGGTATAGGAGATAAGATCGAGTATAGCTCTTCTGGTGGCTGATATGGGATCGGAGTGTTGAGCTGACACTTCTCACACTTCTTCACATACTCCATAGCTTCCTTGAAGATCGTAGGCCAATAGAACCCCTGCCGAAGCACTTTGTAAGCTAGTGACTTAGCAGCCATATGGTCGCCACAAAAACCCTCGTGAACCTCCCGAAGAGAATATTCAGCTTCGGACGGGACCAAACACTTTAACAATGGTGACGAAAATGCCCTTCGATAAAGATCCCCATTAATAAGAACGAAGTTGGCACTCTTGTACTTGATCTTCTTTACAAGCATCTGATCCGAAGGAAGGACGCCATCTGCCAGATATTCAATGTAAGGAGTCATCCAACAGTTAGAACATTCAATACACATCACCGCTTCATGCTGGATACTCGGCTGCTGCAGAACCTCCAAATAGACTGACCCATTGAAAACGTTAGCATCCGTAGTGGCCAGCTTTGACAATGCATCGGCAATAGAATTATCGTTACGCTCTATACCCTGAATGTAAGACCCCAAATTATTAATAAATGAAATTTATTTTCCTCTATTTATTATTTTGAAATAGTAAGGGTTGATTTGATTAATGTGGATAGTTATGGGTAAAATACGCAAATATTTTGAATAAGCAAGTGGTTATAAAATATTCATTATTGTCGGGGAATATTCGTAAGACGGCGCAGTCTTTTGTGGGCCCCATAACGGAAAGCGATTGGATGAAGAAAATGACAAATATAAGTTGTTTATAAATAACGGCGTAGTTGTTACCGTTAATACTGTTGAAATACCCGGTGGTTAAAACACACTAATACGTGTTGTTGAACAGTAGCACACAGTATTGCACCAATTATTGATTCTTACGTAAGAAGGCACTACTCAATAATTGTTACAGTAATTCTTGCTCAAAGATTTTATTTTATTGATTCAATAATTGCTGCATTGATATTTTATATTACTATTGTTTCAATAAATTGTCATTACACAGTATTTTCCATTATCAAAGCAATAATTCATATTATCCTAATAATATTATTGGATAACATTATTGGCAATGTCTAGAAAGTTACATCTTCAAGGAGAGGTTTGGTCACCTAATCATGCTACCAAGAAGAGAGAGATCCTTATTGAAAGCCCCTCTTTCCCAGGAGCTACCGGTTGCCGATCTTGTGATTCTGTAATATTATTTGTGAATAATTAATTATTGATTTATATGATGAGGAAAATATTGATTTTATGTGGATATAGATGGAGAAAATTTTTATAGTGACAATTGTTGAAAATTAAAATTTTATCTTTTTCTGATAAAATAATTCATTTAAATATATTATTTTAATAATATAATAATGGTGATATTTTTACAATGAATGTGGGATATATGAGTATACGAGGAAAAAGAGTATTTTTGTTGCAATAAATATTAAAAACAGATTTTGTGTGTTGGTGGACACAATTATTGACCGAAATTTGATTATAGCCTGTAAAATCGCCCGTTTGTGGATTTCGGTTAATTTCTATTTAGAATTTGGAAAAACTTCCTTCTGCAAAGTTGTAGATAATGGAATTTTTTATAAAAAGTCGCGAGATTCAAATTTTCTGACAAAAGGGCTATTTATTGTGAATTATTGAAGTTCCGAAGCTCCGAAATAATTAATTTTTTAAGTTTTAATTATTTTTAATAAGAAAAACGTTTTTTACATTTTTGGGACTCATTTAACATGTGTTAGGATGGCTGAGTTCAGATTCATGGATGCGTAGGAAGATGTGGAAAATAAATAATATTAATTTATTAAATTTTTTACTTTGGTGTTCTAATCATTTTCCTATAAATAGGGTGCTTAGGTTATAATTGAAAATCACACCAGAAACTGAAGTTTTCTCTCTCTATATTATTGAGCGTATTCTTGTGAGTATTTTGAGTATACTTTGAGTATTGCTATACGGTGCAAGTTCAAGTCATAGCCTATATCCTGTGTTTCAACTAGAAGTCTTGCCTTTTCGAGGTAAGGGATGTTATTTTATTCGAAAATGATATTATTTCTTCAATATCATTATGCTGAAATATTGGTTGGAACTTTTTATCAAATTTGGAACTTTTTCATGTTGGAGTTACTATTCATGAGTTACTATTCACGAGTTACTATTCATGAGTTACTGTTCACGAGTTACTATTCACGAGTACTATTCACGAAGAATGATGATGTTTTTTTGTGAAATTTCTATCTTTTGGTGTCGGAGTTACTATTCACGTATACGGCACTATTCACGATATCTGGCACTATTCAATTTAAAAATGAAATTTCTTCTTTTTGTCCAAAATATCTACTATGGATACTAGCTTTGATTGTATCCATGTTTTGATCATTCTTGAATTTTACTCCACTCTGATTACTTATGAAGTATTTTTGAACTTGGATTTAAAATACGAATCCTTAATATTTGTTCTTTTGTTTCACTTGGATTCGCTTCCTTTAAAATATTTTTTCATCATCCTCAAATCCTAAATGATGATATTACTCAATATCTTTGGCTGTAGTGGAAAGATGAATGATTTCTTGATGAATATCTTTGGCCCGTAGTGCAAAGATGAACAGTGTTGAGATGAACACGACCGATCGATTAATATCTTTGGCTGTAGTGTAAAGATGAACAGTGTTTTAGATGAACATGACTAATCGATGAATATCTTTGGCCCATAGTGCAAAGATGAATATTTGATTCCGATATATATATTGATTGATGTTACAGGATAAAATATCGACGATGAACTTTTAAATTCATATATAGAAGATAGTAGTTTGCATTCTCTACTTAACTCTTCTAATGAATTGTTGTTTCACCAGAGTTGTTGATTTAAAACCGTTGTCTATTGTATTCTATTAGATTTTTCCTGTTGAAGACTAACGATAATTTGTTGTATATTATCTTAGTCATAATATTCTTTATCGGGCTAGTTGAGCTCACCCTTTTCCTTTTTGTTCCATTTTTCTTCTCGTGAGGCGAGAATGTAGCGAGTACTAGTCGGGGTATGGAATGAAGGTTCTAGAGAGAGTTGTTTAGTAGTCCTCACCATTTTTGTAAAATAATGTATCAATAATTATGATGGAGATTTATTTGCGTGTGAATATTGTCTAGATGGCAATATCTGTATTTAAACTCACAGTTTATATGTTGTAATAATAAAGTTGTAGTTATTTCTGTACCATGTATTTGGCGACTCAGAATGGGTTGGATGGAATGGACCTATTTTGGGGGCGTCACATTGAAACTCATAGGAGACGAAATACTGAAGCCAGTCTTTCAACTCTGCCAAATACTTGATCATTCTTGTTCCATGAGCTTCATAATCTCCGGACACTTGCTTGACGACCAGCTGAGAGTCACTATAAATGATTAACTTCTGAACTTCCAGACTCTTCGCTAATCGGACCCCTGCTAGCACTGCTTCATACTCGGCCTCGTTGTTCGTTGCTCTGAACCCAAATCTGATGGCCTGTTGTACTTTGAATCCCTCTGGACTTGTCAAGATAATCCCTTCCCCACTGACATCCGCAATAGAAGACCCATCTGCATACAGCGTCCATGAGTTCTCGATGTCTTTGAAGAATCGCAATCGGTCGATCGACGTTTCAGCTTTCGGTAGCTCAAGATCCGCTTTTGAATGAACATTCCACCATAAAATCGCCCAAAGCTTGACCTTTGATAGCAGTTCGGGGATGATATTCAATAAAAAATTGAGATAATTCCATTGTCCATGCTGCTAATCTCTCCGAAACTTCTGGCTTGCTCATCACCTTCTTCAATGGTTGATCCGTGTAGACGACCAGGAGTCGACCATGAAAATATTGCCGAAGCTTTTGACTAGCAATTATCAAAGCAAAGGAAAATTTTTCAATATTTAGGTACCTATTTTAGCATCTCTTAGGACATGGCTGACGTAATAAACCGGATGCTGCTTTCCCCCTGTCTCCCGAACCAAGACAGCTCCCACTGCCAACAAACTAGCTGCCAGGTATAAATACAAAGTCTCAGCTAGAGCAGGTTTTACTAATAAAGGGGCTGAAGATAAATATGTCTTTATGCCTTGGAAGGCGTCTGCACACTCTGAAGTCCACTGGAACGTGTTTGTATTCTTCGGTCCCTTCAACGTATCAAAGAATGGCAAGCATCTCCTTGCCGATTTGGACATGAACCTCCTCAAAGCTGCAATCCTACCAGTCAGACGTTGGACGTCTTTGAATGACTAAGGAGTCTTCATGTTTAGAATAGCCTGGATCTTCTCCGGATTGGCCTCAATGCCCCTTTCACTGACCAGATAACCCTGAAACTTCCCCGCACCAAGGCCAAAGGTGCACTTAGTTGGATTGAGTCTCAACTTGTGATGACGGACCATCTGAAAGCATTCTTCAAGATCATCCAAGTGCTTTTGAACGATCATGCTCTTCACTATCATGTCATCCACATATACCTCCATGTTCTTTCCTAGCTGCTTTTGGAAGACAAATTTCATCATTCTCTGGTACGTGGCTCCAGCATTTATCAGGCCAAAGGTCATCTTCTTATAGGCATACACCGAATGGTGTGTGATGAATGTTGTCTTCGGAATGTCCTCCTTGCACATTGATATTTGATGATAACCTGAAAAAGCATCCATAAAGCTTAGTAGTGCATACCCCAAAGTCGCATCAATAAGTTGATCAATGTGAGGTAGAGGATAGAAGTCCTTTGGTCAAGCTTTGTTCAGGTTCGTGTAGTCGATGCAAACTCGCCATTTCCCGTTCTGCTTCTGTACCAACACTACATTTGCCATCCACTCCGGATAGTCGATCTCAAAGATGAAGTCAGCAGCTATCAGCTTCGCGATCTCCTCATCAATGATCCTCTGTTGCTCAGGTGCAAAGATCCGTCTTTTCTGCCGAACTAGCTTTTTTGATGGATCCACATCCAGTCGGTGCTCGACAATCTTTCGGCTGATTCCAGGCATGTCTTGTGGCTCCCATGCAAAGATGTCCGCATAGCAGCGAAGAAGTTCCATAAGGTTCGTTCGGAGAGGTTCCGAAAAACCCAAACCAATCTTCACTGTTTTGTCTTTCTTCCCAAGAACTAGCTCAATCTCCTCTGTCTCCCCTGCAGGAATGACCAATGGCTCTGAACTGCTTTCGGTGAATGGCTCGATCTCAATCGCCATGGTTTGCTTCTGCTTACTGACCCCTACTCCCGAGGCAATCACAGCACTCCTGTAGCATCGTCTGGCCAGATCCAAGTCCCCTGCTACCTCTCCCACTCCATGTGTTGTTGGAAACTTGATCTTGAAGTGAGGGATGGAAGTTACAGCTTGGAGAGCTGTCAGAGTAGGTCTACCCAGTACGGCGTTGTAGGCCGAATCTACATGCACAACATAAAATTTACATGTTATTTCTACCTGCTGAGGAGCTGTGCCAAAGATTATCGGTAGTTCAATAGTGTCTGCCACTTTGACCGGATCGTTGCTGAAGCCATATAAGGGGGCCTCCTGCCCGACCTCCATTTTTCGCCCATCAAGATGCATCCTCTGATAAGCGTGGAAATAAAGAATATCAACAGAAGACCCGTTGTCAATCATCATTCGCTTCATATTCACCGAACCCACTTGTGTCATGATCACCAATGCTCCTTCATGGGGTTCGATGGGCTCCGAAGGATAATCTGCATCACTGAAAGATATAACTGCCCCTAGAAATGGTCTGTCAGTCTTAGGGGGAACACCTGCCACGGACATGACTAAATCCAGAAATCCCCTCCTTTTCTTCCCTACCAACTTCCCTGTTGTTCCACCGGTTATTACATCAACGACGTGCCTTGGTGGTTGATTTGGAGCAGGCTGCACGGGTGGAACCATTTGAACTGTCTGAACACTACGGTCAACATTCTGCTGATCTTGTTGTTGGTCCCTCTCGACCACATATTAAACTAACAAACCGCTTTGAACCTTTCTCTAAACAAAGTCCTTCAAATTACAACACTCATTAGTGTCGTGACCTGCAGCTTAATGATAGCCACAATATTTTCGAGCATTTCCCTGTCCCGGCTTGAGAGTGTCGTGAGGTGGTTCAAAGAACAGCTGGTTCCTTATCTGGACCAATATCACCGACCTATCCATGTTCAGTTTGGTGTAAACCTTATTCACCTTCTGGGCAGGAGCAGGTGGGCGATTACTTCCCTGTCGCCATATGTTGTTGTACTTCGTCGAGCTGCCCTCTGACCGATCATTATACCCTCCCACCTTCTTTTGATTGCCTTCGGCCCTAGAAGTATCTACCTCCTTCATTCGGTCCGAAGAAGGACGTTTCAGGCTATTCATAGCCTCCTCTACTACAATATAGCCTTCGGCTTTATCAAAGGCTTCGGCCAAACTCTTCGGATGGTGAAACATCAGCTTCTTCACCAACTTCTCCGACTTCACCAAGTCTAAACCATTCTGAAACAACCCCACAGCTTGAAGATCATTGAGGTCAGACACTTGGCCAACGGCTTCTCTGAATCGCTTCACATACAGGCCCAGAGACTCATCGAAAAACTGTTGGACTTGAGCCAAAGAACCCATAGGTTTTCCCCTCCTTCGGTTGCTCCCAAAACGAGCATGGAACTTTTCACACAACTCGGACCATGAAGATACTGAATCTGCAGGCAAAGTCCCCATCCACTGCCTCGCATCCTTCCTCAACGTTGTAACAAACGTATGGCACTTGGCAGCATCGGTGAAATCATAGTAATTCATCAGCCGGTCGAATGCCTGGCTATAGTCATAAGGGTCTTCAGACCCATCGTAACTCTCCATGTGAGGCAACTTCTTGGTGGTATCTGCCTTCTCCTTAAGAATATTCAAGGAAAATGAGGATGCCTTCTTTCCTGGAGTATCCTTCACTTCTTGAACCTCAGCTAACTGCTTCCGGAGCTCCTTCAACTCCTTCACCAAAAAGTCCACACCTTCTGGTTGTGAAGAGACTTCTTTCTCCTGAATAACCTTCTACTTCTGGGCAGATCGACCCATTCCACCAGAATCCACGACCCTTGATGGACTTCTGGATCTATTTCAGTGTGTGGCCATGTCATCACGACGAGAATATTCATGCTGGTGCTCTCATCTTCTATTCTCAGGTACATGCTCTCTTGACCGGCTCCTCCGTCTGCCACCATCTCGACCCTGAGAACCAACGATAACAAGTGCTTTCTTGGATAACTCAGGAGTTCTACTTCTTGATCTCCTTTTTTCCTGAGGTCGACCCCGAGACCCATGCACGGAATGCTCCGGCTTATTCCCCTCCCGATGTTGTACATCCTTATGGCTACTACGTCTTTCGGACTGAATATAGGTGGACACCTCGTCCTTCAGATCGACCATCCGAAGCATCTGCACAGCTATATCATCCCTCTTCTTTAGAAGAACCTCTAAAGCTTTATCGGCGATCACAAGGTTAACAATGGAGGATAAATAAAATCTAGTGTATTGAGAGAGAGAGAAAGTTATCAGTTGTGAGTGTGTACCTTTTGCTTGAAGACTTCCTTGCTATGTTATACTAATCTTTAGCTCCTTTGGTTTCTCGTACACCCACTACCGCCTAACACATTTGATCCTCGATGGTTTCGCCGATATTTTACGCCCTACCCACTACACCGTGGTCACTGCTTTCTCTGGTCACCGTCCAAAGATCTCATCCACATTAATGCGTGGCAGATATAATATTAAAATATCTCATGGGTCAATCCACTGATCTGACCCGGTCTTATAAGGACTCAACAAGAATAAGATGGTGACTAGGCCCAATAACTTTAGGACCCAACAATGGAGACCCAATGGACTAATCAAATAAGTAAATCCAATCTATTCGGCACAATAGGTGAAATATCATGATCCAACAATAAGGAAAGTAGTTAACTGAAAATATTGTTTGGAATAGATATGCTTAGATCTTAAATTTAAACTACTAAACTTATGCTATGTCCAACGGTAACTTATCTTGTTGTAAGGTTAGAAAAATTATCCTTAACAATATGGCTACAGTTAAGAATATGAAAGCAGATGAAATATTTAGGGATATAAAATCAAGCCAGGTAAATCTTTGAAAATTAATTTAGTGTTTAATAATTTTATCTGTAAAAAATGAATTCCTTTCGTGATTTAATATTGGTTATTAGATCTGTTATACATTTGGAGAAAAATATTTGAAATCAAGTATTTTACAATTTCTAATCTATCAGTGCTTGATTGGAAATTTCCTTTCGTATTGGTTGGTAATTGATATGAGAAAATTACAAGGCTAATTGGTTCGATATAAGTTATGGAAAGCATGTGTCAGCTCAATGATTACTTTGATTTAATTTGATTTTACTTTCCATGAATTCTTCCCATAACCACATAAATACATATCTTTTATTTAGGGGGTGTTTGATAAAAATTGAATGAATCTGAATCTGAATCTGAATGAGTTGAATCTAAATCTGAATGAGTTGAATCTGAATTTGAATGAAAAAAACTGTTTGATAATTGACATGTTTGAAACATCTGAATGACAAAATTTTATTATTTTACCCTTCTAAAAAAATTCAAAATTTTTATAAATTTATTTAATATTACTTAATATAATAGTTAATATTTTTTTTTAATTTTTAGATTTTTTTAATTTTTTTTTACTTCATTCAGCTAAAAAAATCTGACTTAGCCATTCAGCTCGTCCATCTTACCGATTCAGCCATTCAGATTCAGTTCCATTCAGCTATAAACAAACAACCCCTTAGTCAAACAAGTAGTAAGTAACGTTATTACCCATGAGTCAAGCTTATAAAAAGATTTTAGTATAATCACTTAAGGTATAACATTATCCATTACTTCCATATGTCTAGAGGCATGTTTGGTTCATAACGACTATATTATTATAGGGATAAAGTCCAAAAATATTTTTGATATTTTTTTCAATGTCTACCGAGCATCCTATACTTTTTTTTATTCAAAAATACCCTTAACGTTACAATTTTTGGGTCATTCGTGCCCCTGCCATTAACAGCTGTGCCAACTAGACCAACATCAGTCCAAATTGATTGTGTGGCAGCCACATGGACATACTAAAAATACTAATTAAAAAATACTAAATACTAATTAAAAAATATACTAAAATACTAATAAAAAAAATACTAAAATACTAATTAAAAAATACTAAAATACTAAAAAAAATTATAGAGAAAGCTTCTACAATTGCTCAGCCACTTGAATGCTTCACTTAGACAACTCTTAGCAACACAATAATCTGAATTCAAGCTTAATTTATAGAGAAAGCATGGACTAGTCATTGGCTTTACACAATTTTGGAGCCCATGGTGCAATGGCAAGACACATAGGTTCATGAAGAGTAGTTTAACAACCCTTACCAGCCACTTAGCTTAGTAATGATCTCCTATGATTTAGTAGTTAGAAAGTTTACGTAATATAGCTTTAAGTTACTGTTCATTGTACTTGGTGACACTTATTATGGGACAAGAGAGAAAATCCCAGCATTCTTGATATCTAGGCTTAGTTTGGTTTACTTAATTTCCCACAATGAAATCTTAATGTACAATTGTTACCATATTAGGAATTTTAGGGATAAATTATACACTCACATCATATAGTCCATGTACATTAAATATACGCAATAAAATAATGCAGTCAAATATTATTGTCCGGGTAGTTCCATAATTATCTCTACTACTCATATAACCATATTATAACATTATTATAATAATAACTTATTTATTTATGTTAAATAAATAAATTTATTCCTTCCTTGATTAATCACCACTTAATATAATATAGTTTCATAGATCTTAATATATAGTCACACTACACTATATAGAATGGTTGTATTATTACTCATATGCATATAACTATCAATATAATATTATTATATTACTAATTTACTTATAAATAATTTATTAACTTCCTTGATTAATTAACATCAATATTAATTAATCCCATCATCGTTGATTAATGTATTTATGGATTTCCATAATCATTATTCATCTTTATAATATATTGCAAATAATAGTAATCACACATTATTAGTTAATTACTAAGAATTCAATATTCTACCACCACCATTAACAATTAATTAATATAACAATTAACAATTAATATTACTTAATTGCGCACTTTATTTCATGGTTTATTAATGTCACACACGCCACATAATTGTTCATTTAATTTTCCAAGGTAGAAGAATTAATTTTTCTCCAATCGCCCATTACTAAGCAGCCTACGCCATTAGGATTTTCTTCTTTGAGAATGGCAGCATGCTATTTCTCAACAATGCCAAGACTAGTTTAGCTTAAGCCAGTGTCAACCCCTATTGTCATACTCGTCTTACACGACATGAATTAATGTCCACAAGAGTAATATTACAAGTCTACAAGCGTATTGATTACACACATGAAATCACATGATCAACACTATTAATTTTCTAGATTCTCGTTTTAATTTGCTTAACGGATTTCTTCGTTTCACATTATGCCACACAAGGCATTTTACAAATCCCATTGTCACTTCACACATCGTAATACACATTGATCTAATACGAATCAATTGAATTAACCGACTCTCAAAATAATAACACTTATATTCACAGAAATTTTATTTCCATTAATATATTCATTTAATAATACGGGAAATTCTCGGGTATTATAGTACCTCTCTTGCATCCATTAATCCTCTTCTATTTGAGCATCTATCAACACTCTTAATGATTCTATTTCCACTTCTATTGGGAGCACTACTTCTATGCCATAGACCAATGAGTAGGGGGTAGTCCCAATGGAAGTGCGCATTCGTATTTTATAGATAACAAAGTTAAAGGCAATAAGTCAGGCCACCCTTTGTGATTGGTTGACATCTTTTGTATGGTCTTTTTGATGTTCTTGTTGGTCACTTCAACAGCATCATTCATCTTGGGATGATAAATGATGAAATTAAAATATTTAATGTGGAATTTGCTGCATAATTCTTTCATCATCTGGTTGTTCAGATTTTTCGCGTTGTCTGATACGATCACCTTCGGTTGTCCATATCGACAAATTACATTGTTTCTGATGAAACCAATGATTACCTCCTTGGTAACTTTGGGAAAAGATGCAGATTTAACCCATTTGGTGAAGTAGTCGATCATTGTGAAGATAAACCGATGAACATTGTTGGCTTTGGGCTCTATTGGCCCAATCACGTTCATCCCCAAAATGGTAAAGGGCCATGGTGAACTCATATTGTGCAGTTCATTTGGAGGAGTATGGATGGCATTTCCATGTATTTGGCATTGATAACATCTCCTGACGTGATCATCACAATCAACTTTAAGAGATATTTAGTAATGTCATGTTCTTAATATTTTCTTGGTAAGCAAAGGACCGCTCATGTGTGGACCACAGACTCCACCATGGACTTCATCCACAAGTCTTTGAGCTTTATCTTTGTTTAGGCACCTTAGTAAGCCTATTCCAACATCTCTTTTGTAGAGTACATCTATGCTAAGATAGAATTTCATAGCCATTTTATGGATTCGCTTTCTTTCAGCTTGACTTGCCCCAGCGGTCGTAGATCTATCTCAAAGATATTCTTTTATATCCTAATACTAAGGCTTTTTGATGGGAGGCAGTTCATATGATACTTCTCTAATGTAATTCCCATAGGTTGGTGCCTTCTGGCTTGCAAGTTTGATACAAGAATTTTTCCCCTATTTGATATGTGGATTAAAGAAGCCAGTGTTGCTAATGCATCTGCAAAATCATTTTTATTTCGAGGGATTTGGATGAAGGCTATTTCTTCGAACTCCATAGCCATTTTGATGACTTGCCGATGGTAGGGGAACAAATGCAATTCTTTGTTGTGATATGCCCAGGTGTTTTGCTTGATGACCAACTCAGAATCTCCAAAAATTGTTAACCATTGGACACCCATGGATTGGGCCAGTTTCAATCCCATTATACAGCCCTCATACTCGGTTGTGTTGTTGGTGTTGACAAACTGTAGTTTGACGAACATGGGATACTGTTCTCCTATGATAGATACAAGAACTGCTCCTGCTCCAGCACCTTCCATGTTTACAGCCCCGTCGAAGTACAGTTTCCAGAATTAGCATGTATCTTCTCGATGATTTTACTAAATTTTCATTATCTCATCATTGGGGAAATAAGTTTCCAAGGGGTTGGAATTCCCTTATGGTGCTTTGGCCAATTGATATGCAATTCCATGACCTTTGATGGACTTTTATGTCATGTAGATGATGTCGAATTGCTGAATGATCAATTGCCATTTGGACAATCGACAATTTAGCACGGGCTTGCTGAATATGTATTTCAGATGATTTATGTGAGATATGAGATAAGTTGTGTGACCATGGAGATAATATTGTAATCTCATGGTGGCCCACGCTAAAGTAAATCAGGTCTTTTCAATCAAGGTGTACTTGTGTTCAGCACTACTGAATCTCTTGCTGAGGTAATAGATAGCTTTTTTCTTGCCTCTATCATCTTTTTGTCCCAATATACAGCCCATAGCATTAGCATTGACTGATATGTACATGAACAAGGGAACTTTATCTATTAATTACAATAAATTTGATCTTAATTTAAACGTAATTTTTTTTTGTTCGTCTCTTTTGCAGGTATTCTTAAATTTTGTATGTAATTGCATGATCAAGAGATCATGGTTGCGGAAGAAAAGAAATTACTGAGGGATTATGTTATGTCATTAGTGACAGAAATCCAGTCAATCATTCAAAGGCTGACAATTCAAGTAAATAGTTTTAAGATATAGTCAGGTACGATCTAGATGATTCAAATTTTGGTACATTTAGGGGGTTTACCTAACGACAATCCCAATGATCATTTGCTAAGCTTTTTGGAGATATGTGAGACATTTAAATATAATGGAGTTACCGAGGATGCAGTTATACTTTGACTCTTCCCTTTCACACCCAGTGATAAGGCAAAGAGTTGGTTACATTCACTTCTGGCATGGTCTATCATTATATGGAATGATTTAGCACAAAAATTCCTAGCCAAATTCTTTCAGCCAACTAAGACTGCAAAGTTGAGTAATGACATTACATCGTTTGTTCAGCATGATTCTGAGTCTTTATATGAATCCTGGGAGAGATTCAAAGAGCTACTCCGAAGGTGTCCATATCATGGTATTCCAAAGTGGTTGGAAGTTCTGACATTTTACAATGGGTTGTTTAGTGCAACAAAAACTAGTATCGATGCAGTTGCGGGTGGAGCTTTAATGGGAAATAACTTTGATGAAGCTAATGAGCTATTAGAGATGATGCCGACAAATAATTACCATTGGCCTTCAGCAAGAATGAGCCAACCAAGGGCGCCAAGTATTTATGAGCTTGATGTCGTCACGACATTAGTGGCATAGATGCTTGTGCTGACAAAGAATATAGATGCTTTAGGAGCACAACATATTCAAAATACAGCAATTGTGACGCCCCCAAAATAGGTCCACACAACCCATTCCGAGTCGCCAAATACATGGTATAAAAAATAACTACAACTTCATTATTACAATTGTCGTGTAAAATACGACAACACATATACTATGAGTTTAAATACAAATATTGTCTTCTAGACAATATCCAAACTTAAATAAGTTCTCATTACAATTATTGATACACTTTTTTACAAAATAGTGAGGATTACTAAAACAACTGTCTGAAACCATCACTCGATACCCCCGACAAGTTCCCGCTATATTCTCGCCTCCTGAGAAGAAAAATGGAACAAAAAGGAAAAGGATGAGATCAACTAGCCTAGTAAAGAATATTATGACTACGATAATGAAAAACAAATTATCGTTAGCCTTCAATAAATCAAATAAAATATAATGGACAACAAGTTTAGATCAATATTCGCAACAGAAATAAAAATTCATTAGAAGAGTTAAGTAGAGAATTAAGTATACTATCTTCTATGATTTAAAAGTTCATCATCAATATTTTATCCCTGTGACATCAATCAATATATATCTTGAACCAAATATTCATCTTTGCACTATGGACCAAAGATATTCATTTGTATTACTAGTTGGTCATGTTCAACTCAACACTTGTCCATCTTTGCACTACGGGCCAAAGATATTCATCAGGTAATCATTCATCTTTGCACTACAGGCCAAAGATATTCAGTTATATCACCATTTAGGACTGAGGATGATAAAAAAATATCTTCAAGAAAACGAATCTAGAGAGATAAAAGGACAAAAAATAGGGATTCGTACTCTAGTTTATCCAAATTCAAAAATACTCCATAATAATCAATTGTGGAGTAAAATTCAAGAATGAAGATCAAAACATGGATACAATCAAAGATAGTAATCATAATAGACAACTTGGACAAAGAAGAGAAAATTTAATTTTTCTATGAATAGTGTCGTATTCGTGAATAATATCGCATACGTGAATAGTACCGTATACGTGAATAGTAACCCCAACATGAAAAGGTAAAAATTTCATAAGAAAGACCATACTTCATGAATAGTACTCGTGAATAGTATCGTATGATAAGTTGGTTTTATACCTACTTATTAGATATCAATTCACGAGAATTATGCTCATCCCATGTACATTTTAGTATGTTTTTAGTGCATTTTATGTTTATTTTGCATAACTCGTAATTAGAACTCCTATGGTATGGAAATGCAGGAAATGGCATGATATGGCATTGGCAATGTGGTATGAGACTAACTAAGGTTTGGAAAATGGAACATGTGTTGACAAGGAATTGAACATTGGTGAGGGACAAACAACAAGCAACAACAGAAGACATCAGTATGCAGCAGACAGAAGCAGCGCGGCAGCGCTGCTTGACAAAGTATTCCTCTTGCGCCCGTGCTATAATCAGACAAAAGCTAAAAGCACAAGTAATGGCCACCTTTTTAAACAAAAAGGCACATCATCATACCACATGGTAGTGTCATACGCTACCACGCCCATTTTGTATTGCGATCATGCGTGGCTGTGCGGGTTATCTGATGTTGTTGTTGACTTAATTTTTTAAATTTGAAATTTGAATGTGGGTCTTATCAAAAACTACTCTGGTTGGTACCAAACGCATGTAATGTGGTTTTTTATCAGTTTTCATTAGAGAGTATTAGGGTTAGAAGCTTTGAACTAATTTCCAAAGAGGATTTGAGCATACATTTAAGATTGTCTACATCTTCTTTAGAATTCAGTCATTGAATAATAACTCATTTCATTTTGCTGGAAATTATTGGAAATTTAAACAGCACTTTGGAACATAAACTGCAATTGGGTTTGATCAATTCTATCTTCTCTTTCAATTATTTTATTTATTTTCCATGTGTTACTATAATCCCATAATGGCTTTCGGTTCAGAAATGAACTAAATTCCATTATAGGATTCTAACGGATTTTGATATGTAGTCTAAAATTAATGGCCTGATTGCTTGATTGTTTGGTTATCATGGAATTTCTGTTATGATTGATTGGATTGCATGAATGTTTGATCACCATTCATTTTATGTACTTATATGGAATTGAAAAATGACATGTGAATATGGTTGTAATCATGATAGCATGCGTTTATGAGGCTGAAATGTTTAACTTTATATTTCGTGAACCAGATAGAAATATACTGTTTCACCGTGTGTAGTAATATAAGAGCTTGTGCTTTAATTCAATATTGCTACAAGTTCACATAGAAATTAATATAGTGATTTTGGTTTTATTGATGATTACATGATTTCTATTGCATGTGGAGGTTATGTAAGCAGGTCATAATGCATTGAAAAATGATTATGTCTATTTTTGTGCTCTTGGCTAATTTTCCATGATACATGTATAATCTTGCATGATGGTAATATTTAGATGAATTATGAAATGAAGTTAGAATCTCATTATTTCCAAATTTGATTTATTATTCTATTATTATTATTTTATTCATTATTTGAGTTTAAATTATATTTAATATTGTAAGCATTCGTTTAAGCATATAAAAAATAGTGATACAATTGATGCATAATAATTTAATTTTGAAACCTTTCTCCGTGGATCGATACTTTTCTAACTCTGTACTACTTGTTGACTCATGTATGCTGTGATTCCCCCAAAATAGGTATACATCACCCATCTTGGGTCGCCAGAAAATACACTACTGACAACTCCATTTATACAACTGTCGTGCAAAATATGACAACTCATATACTGTGAGTTTCAATACAAATATTGTTACGTATATAATACGACAATATTCATGTTTAAATTATTACAATGCCATATAAAGTACAACAGCAAATATTTTAAGTCCCCAAAGGAACATGAGAAGATTTATGTCCTCCTCATTCTAATGGAATGCATTTTTGACGCTTCCAAATTCGACTTCGCCTCACCCTATTATTTGTCACCAAAATTAAATATTAAATGATGTATAAAATATGTCACACACATTTTAAGTTCTCAGTACAATTATTATTCCACACCGTTTCATAATTTGATTAGGCTTGTGACTAATTCGTATCACCACTATATACCCATGTTCTCTCTGCTAGTCCCAGCTACACTTATATTACCTGAAAGGGCTGGTGAAGTAAAAGGGTGAGCACAAATAGCCCAGTAAAGAATATCATGACTTAAGATAATTAAATTATTAATAGTCTTTATCATATATTTAGAATATATGGTAGAAGATAAAAGTTTTCAACCATAATAGCAGCGGAATCAACAATCCATTAGAAGAGTCAAGTAGAACATAATGTCTACTATCTCCTCTAGATTAAAAGTCCATCATTAATATTTCATTCATGTAATACTCATCAACAGCTCTTTGTTGTACATAAGACAAAGAGAACTCTCATCACCTGTCTTCACCTGAACCACCACAGATTATAATTAATTTCACAATTCATATTTATAATCAGGCAAATCAACAGTCCATCTTTGCAATAAGAGCCTAAGACATACAACTGTAAAATCAATAACGTTGAGACTCAGCTCAATAGTATCACGGCCACGAATAATACATGCACTACGGCCAAGGATATTCGTGTTTTCAATTACGATCATAATTATACCAAATAATTCTTAGTCATAATCATACAAAGTCCATCTATGCACTACGGCCAAAGATGACTTTTACCACATCATTAGTAACATTACGGTCATGATTATACCTAATAATCCCTGGTCATAATCATACCAAGTCCATCTATGCACTACGGGCCAAAGATGACTTTTACCACATCATTTGTAACATTACGGTCATGATTATACGGAATAATCCCTGGTCATAATAATACCAAGTCCATCTATGCACTACGGCCATAAATGACTTTCATCATAATATAAACATGAGGATAATGACAATGATATATATAATGAATGAACATAAATAATCAAAACAATAAGATAAAATAGATCTTAGTGATTTTTAACTTAATTATCCAAAGTCCAAATTGCTAACATAATAATAGATGAAGCACAAACTATTAAGGATATTCTAATCCTTTCAAGACATTTCACCATTTAATGATAAACTGAATAAACGAATAATAATATCTTACCATAATATGGAGTATGAAAGAAAATGATATTATTTTTACCATAAAATGATACCCTCTTACCACAATAATGATATCCCTTACCTTAGCATGTGACTTGATTCTGCTTTCTGTGAAATTGATCAACTTAAACAATGCTTGCATTCCCTATCTACACGTGGAGTAACATTACACTTAATAGAAATACTCACAATATTGTAGTAAAAGAATTCTACATTTTTAGTATAGTGATGGTGTATGTTTAGTTGCTCAACCGGATAACCTATTTATACTGAAAATTGAGGAAACAATTAGCACACATGCTTTCACAAAATAACCAAATGAGGTATATAATAATGGTAGTGGAATTTATGGTCCCACAGAAAAAATTAAACCAACTTGTACACGTTTTAATAAAATTTGTTCAATAATAGAGTTGTGGTCCATATTACTTTAGAAAAAGGAGAGTGTCGGCAAGTCCTGCCAAACTTACTTTTGTAAAAAGAAAATAATTGAACAAACATCTGTATATCATACTTATCTTTAATCAACACCTTTTATTCATCAATTATTTACACATTTTCAATCTTTCAATAATTATTCACAATTATTAACATAGACTCACAATACTTCCAACTGTATAATTATATCATATCAAATAATATGAGTCACTGTGCAATAACTACTATGACAATTATTGAATAAAAGACTGAGTGACTTCATACGTAATTAAGAATCAATACTATAAATCACTGTGCAATAACTATTGCGACGATTATTGAATAAAATAATGAGTGGCTTCTTACGTAAGAATCAAATCAATATCTTGCTATAAATAATTTAAATTTTATTAAAAGTAAGGATCAACATCAAATCATATTTATCTCGAAGAACATATAAACCAACTAATAATTCATTATTCATTTAAGTTGTCTTTATTTATCGCATAATATCATTATATTTAATAATGTTCATGTTTTACAACTTAGAACAACATCCTTTATCGTCGAAAACATTACACATTGCATACGTGCATGCCTGACGTCCTCCGATTGCCTCTGAATGCACATCAGTCCCTAACATAGCCATTTTAGGCCTAGATACCGACCTCAAATCTCAAAACATAAAGTATGAAATTTTTAGGTCTACTCGTTATCTTTTCGAGTCATCCTGAATCACCTCAATTGGAGTTCGTATGAAAACGTTATGCCCAATTTACTAAAGGATGTTCGGATAGATTTTGGCTCAACACTTGACCAGCGCCTAGGCGCCCAAATTTGGCCTTGGGCAAGCTCCTAGGTGCCCAAGAATAGAGTCTAAGCACCGAACCTAGTGCCTAGGTGCTCGACCCTTTGCACTTAACTCCAATTTTCCAGATTTTGCAACTTTTGACGCACATACTTCAAATATTCATAACTTCTTCATTTTAAGTCGGAATTAGTCCATTTTCGAGACTATGGAAAGATTGTAACATGCTCTACAAACCCCCATGATTTCATAATTTTTTAGATTCATTAATTATTCTGAAATTTGGCTCCAAAGTCCCCCAAGACTAAGTTTTTCATCGTTTAACATGTTTTACGAAAACTTTCACCACTACTTTGATTTAAATCATTTTTAGTCCGTTCAAATTGGAATATTTCCATAACTTTTTAATCTATAGATCATCCTCCTCGGATTTTACACATAGATCAACCATCAACACTTTTACAAGTTTGATTTAAGTCCTCAACATAACTTTTGTTCATCCTCAAACATATGCCCAACTTTTTGATCTTAAATTCTATTATGACATGAATTAAACATAAAATCTTTATCATATACTTCCTTATTACTTTGGATCCATCATGATCCCCTATAACCCAACTTTTAACAAATCAAACTCTTAAGAAAATTAAAGAGATGAAAAGTTTTGGTTTTACCTTTTGAGTTCTTATTCTTCCTTCATGCTTCCATGGTTTCATCTTATTCTTTCTTCCTTTCTTCCCTTCTTTCTCTTCTCTCTTTTCTTTTGCTGAAGATTGGCTACGGAAGGATGTAATGAAGGAGAGGTTTGATGGCTCTTCTCTTCTCTTTTCTCTCTCTGTCTCTTTCCTTATTATTTCTTTCTTTTATTTTTCCCCCAAATTATTCCTACGGGAGGGAGTGTGTGGAGACTAATATGGCTGATGGAAAATGCTAAGCCAAAATCAATTAGGCAACATGGCCCCTCCCTCACCCAACATTATTCAACCAACCAATCACATGAAAGGTTGGTGAAGAATATTGAAAAAATTTTGGAGGTAGGAAATAATTTTCAGCATCTAATAGTCGACACCTCCTCTTTTATTTGTTCATTTATCCGTTTAATTGTTCATTTGACCATTTATCAATTTAATGTTTTACAATTTTAAAAATAATAGTCATAAATTAAATTAGACTTTTATTTTATAAAAGTCGGGGGTTTACATATGCTTGCATGAGTTAGAGTCCTTTTATTAAAACTAAAAAGGAGGCAACAAGTTTTTGGCGCCATTGTCAGGGAAAGGCATTTAAATTTATTATTATTATCATCAGTTTTAAACTATATTTTATGACTTAGACAAATCTAATCTTGTCTCATTTCTATTTTTGTTTTTGTTTGTATTTCAGGTACTTGTATATATTTTTATGCGCACGCGGTCATCCAATTCCGAGTTAACACCTACTCAGGATAATATTAACGGAAGAGGTTTGAAAACAAAAGTGCGTAGAAATTTACAAGCAGCCTTAGAGACCACAACATCTAATATGGCGGCAGAAGAGCAAAGAGAAGAGCACAGAGAGGAGAACAGGGCTTTGAGAGATTATTCAATGTCGAATATTAATGGATTGCAGTCAAGTATAGTCAGGCCAGCGATAGCAGCCAACACATTTGAGATAAAGTCAGGCACTATTCAAATGGTGCTGAATTTGGTACAGTTTGGGGGTGCTGCTACAGATGATTCTAATGAGCGATTGTTGAGATTTATTGAAATATGTGACACTTTCAGATATAACAGGGTGACAGAGGATGCAATCAGACTTAGACTGTTTCCATTTTCATTACGAGATAAAGCTAGAAGTTGGCTTCATTCTTTACCTTCGGGATCTATCACCACATGGGAGGACCTAGCATAGAAATTCTTAGCCAAGTTTTTTCCAATGGCTAAGACTGCAAAGATGAGGACATCAATTTCCCAGTTTGAGAAGCAACAGGGTGAAACTCTATATGAAGCCTGGGAGAGATACAAGGACATACTAAGGAAGTGTCCACACCATGGCATGCCGGATTGGATGGTTATCAATACATTTTATAATGGATTGGGATGGCAGTCAAGGCCGATTGTAGATGCAGCTGGAGGAGGAGCTTTATGGGCGAAGAGTTATGAAGAGGCCTATAAATTATTGAGACAATGGCAACAAATGATTTTCAAAACCCTACAGCCAGGATGCCACAACCCAAAGTTGCAGGTTTGTTAGAAGTGGATGTTATCACTCAATTGTCAGCACAGATGGTATCCATGGCGAAGAAAATTGATTCGTTGACAGAGACCAAGGCGAAGACAGTTGCCTTTGTGTGTGAGATATGTGCAGAATCGCATTCAACGGACCAATGTGCTATCAGTTCAGAGTCTGTACAATATGTGAGCAACTATAGGAAGGATCAAGGACAATTTCAGAACACATACAACTCCAACAACCGTAACCATCCAAACTTCAGTTGGTCAAATAATCAAGATAATCAATAGAGTCAGTTTCAACCACATAACCAATTTTAGTCACAGTCAGCTCAGCAACAGTTTGCACCAAGACCACCCTATCCACCTGGATTCTCTCAACAACAACATCATACTCCATCTGCACCTCAGCAAGAAAAGAAGGCAGAGATGGAGGAGATGATGATGAAGTACATGGCAAACACAGAAGTGATGATTAAAAGCCAAGCAGTGGCTATTAAAAATCTGAAAACTCAAATGGGTCAGATGGCGAGCATGCTTAACAACAGACCCCAGGGTTCATTGCCAAGTACCACAGAGGCAAATCCAAGAAGAGAAGGGAAGGAAAATAGGTTGCGAAAAATAAGCATGGCGCGCCTGTGCCATTTTTACAAAGGGAGGACGCACGGCCATGCGAGATAGAAAATTTGTCTGCTAAGAAATTAAATGATGAAGATTCTGGACAACAACAGGAAGAGATGATTAAAGTAGGTTCAGTTGAGAAGCGCATGAATAAAATATCAATAATTCACCCTCTGGTTCCTTATCCACAGAGATTGCATAAGCAGGGAAGACAGGCAGTTTAGTAAGTTCTTGGAGGTCTTTAAAAAGCTGCAGATTAAAATACCCTTCGCTGAGGTATTTGAACAGATGCCTAGTTATGCAAAGTTCATAAAGGGTATCTTGTCAAAGAAGAAGAGATTAGAAGATTTTGAGACAGTGGCCTTGACAGAGAATGCGGTCAGATGCTTGGTATAAATTACCTCCAAAGCTGAAGGATCCGGGCAGTTTCACAATTCCATGCACAATCGGAAAGATGAGCTTCAGCAAATGTTTATGTGATCTTGGGGCAAGTTTCAATTTGATGCCCTTGTCAGTATTTAATCAGTTGGGATTACCGGCTCCGAGGTCGACAAATATTTCTTTACAGCTAGCTGACAGATCCATCACTTATCCATGGGGAATTTTTGAAGATGTATTTGTAAAAGTGGAAAAATTCATCTTTCCGGCTGATTTCATCATTTTAGATTATGAAGAAGATAGGAGTATACCAATCATACTTGGAAGACCATTCCTAGCCACAGGAAGGACCTTGATAGACATTCAGAAAGGGGAACTCACAATGCGTGTTCATGATCAGGAAGTTACCTTTAACGTATTCAAGGCAATGAAATTTCCAACATATGAAGAGGAATGCTTCAGGGTTGATTTGGTGGACAAGGTCTTAAATGCTGAAGTAGAGAGTTTGGTGGATCATGAACTGTTGAGAAGTGTTATTGCTGGAAATTCAGAATTAGAGGATGAGGAGTTTGAAGAACTTGTGCATTTTCTTGATACAACTCCACAATTCAGAAAATTCAAGACTCATGTTGAGCTATTCAAGAAAGCTGGAGAATCGTCAGTGAAATTGAAACCATCTCTTGAGACACCTCTAGAACTTGAATTGAAACCACTTCCAGACCATTTGAGGTATGCATTTTTAAATAAAGATTAAAAGTTACCTGTGATTATTTCTTCTACAATAACATCTTTTCAGGAAGAAAAACTGCTACGAGTTCTTAGAGAGTTCAAGTCAGCTATTGGATGGACTATAACAGATATAAAAGGGATCAGCCCATCTTTTTGTATGCATAAGATCCTACTGAAAGATGATAGCAAGCCGTCGGTGGAGCAACAAAGAAGACTTAATTCGATCATGAAGGAAGTGGTCAAGAAAGAAGTATTGAAATGGCTGGATGCAGGCATAATTTATCTGATTTCAGATAGTTCATGGGTGAGCCCAGTGCAATGTGTACCGAAGAAGGGTGGTATGACCGTGGTTTCTAATGAGAACAATGAGTTGATTCCAACAAGAACAGTGACAGGGTGGAGAGTCTGCATGGATTACCGCAGGCTTAACAAAGCTATAAGGAAAGATCACTTCCCACTGCCATTTATCGATCAGATGTTGGATAGACTGGCAGGTCATGAGTTTTATTGCCTTCTGGATGGATACTCAGGCTACAATCAGATTATTATAGCTCCAGAGGACCAAGAAAAGACAACCTTTATATGTCCTTACGTTACTTTTGCTTTCAGAAGGATGTCTTTCGGTTTGTGCAATGCTCCAGCCACCTTTCAAAGATGTATGATGGCCATTTTTTTGGATATGGTGGAACAGAATGTGGAGGTATTCATGGATGATTTCTCAGTATTTGGGGATTCTTTCGAGTTATGTCTTGATAATTTGGTGATGGTGTTAAGACGATGTGTTGAAACGAACTTGGTATTGAATTGGGAAAAGTGCCATTTCATGGTACAAGAAGGAATAATTCTGGGACACAAGGTGTCGAAGAAGGGACTTGAGGTGGACAGAGCTAAACTAGAAACTATTGAGAATTTGCCGCCACCAACTTCAGTAAAAGGTGTTTGAAGTTTTTGGGACATGCAGGCTTTTACCGCAGATTCATTAAAGACTTCTCCAAGATAACTAAACCACTCTGCAGTTTATTGGAGAAGGATGCACAGTTCAAGTTTGATGAGGATTGCGTGTCTGCATTTGAGCACTTGAAGAGGAGATTAACTTCAGCACCAGTCATTACAACACCGGATTGGGACTTGCAATTTGAATTGATATGTGATGCCAGTGATTATGCTGTGGGAGCTGTTTTGGGTCGGCGAAAGAAAAAAAAATTCATGTGATATACTATGCCAGCAAGACCTTTACCAATGCACAGTTGAATTATACCACCACAGAGAAGGAATTATTGGCAGTTGTGTATGCTTTTGACAAGTTTCGAGCATATCTAATTGGTATAAGGGTAATAGTGTACACGGATCATGCGACAATTCGGCACTTAGTAGCAAAGAAGGATGCAAAGCCTTGTTTGATCAGATGGATATTACTGTTGTAGGAATTTGATTTAGAGATCAAGGACAGAAAGGGAACTGAGAACCAAGTGGCGGACCACTTATCTCGACTAGAGAATCCGGGAAGGGAGGCAGATGATAAGATTGTAATTAATGAATCCTTTCCAGATGAACAGTTGTTTGTGGTAAAAGGGGAAGTGCCATGGTTTGCAGACTACGTGAATACTTGGTGAGTAAAATGGTACCTTCTGACTTGGTTGGTCGTCAAAAGAAGAAATTCTTGCATGATGTTAAGTGGTTTATATGGGATGAACCATATTTGTTTAAACAATGTGTTGATCAGATGATAAGGAGATGTATCACATATAGTGAGACAGAGGGGATTTTGCAGGATTGTCATGCTTCTTTATATGGTGGTCACTACGGTGGAGAGCGAACATCGGCTAGAGTATTACAAGTAGAATTTTATTGGCCGACAATTTTCAAGGATGCTTACAGTTTCATCCAGAGATGTGACAAATGTCAAAGAGTCGGGAACATTTCGAAAAAAAATGAAATGCCATTGAACACGATCCTCGAAGTGGAAATTTTTTATGTGTGGGGGATTGATTTCATGGGCCCTTTTATTTCTTCATGTGGAAATCTATATATCTTACTAGTAGTGGATTATGTGTCAAAGTGGGTGGAAGTGGCAGCTCTTCCAACAAATGATGCCAAAGTGGTCCTATGATTTTTATAGAGGAGTATTTTCACGAGGTTTGGGACTCCAAGGGCTATCATTAGTGATGAAGACAGTCATTTCTGTAATAAGCAGTTCACAGCTCTATTGGCTAAGTATGGGGTGAATCATCGCATTGCTACAGCTTATCATCCTCAAACTAATGGCCAAGCAGAAGTTTTAAATCGTGAAGTCAAGAGAATTTTGGAAAAAGTTGTGAATCCCACAAGAAAGGATTGGTCCTTTGTGACAACCCGAATTTTCATAAGTTATTAAAATAAGATTTAATAATTAAAATTCTTATTACGATGTGATTAATGTAACAATCTAGAATTTTAATTGTAATTATAAATATTTATTGAATTATATAATTATTTAATGAATGTGTTTATTGTTGAATAAATATTTGTTTATTGTTGAATAAATATTTGTTTAATTTGATTTGATTTGATTTGATTAATTATTTGTTTAATAAATAATTAATGGGTTAAGAAAATTAATTGTTATGAGATAATATTCTAATTTAATTTAATAATTAAGTTAGAGAATTTATAATGATTAAATGAATTATTATATTATTCAATAAATTGTTATTAGAATTAATTAAATTAAGTATGAAAACTTAATTAAATAAAGTGTGACAAATAACTATACTATAAAGAAGTTTAATTTAGTTTTTCCAAACAAGGCTTAAAAATATTAACTGTTTAATTTTTTTAAAAGGGTTTGGCCAAACAAAGCCTTATGGCTTTTGGTTTTATTTTGAATTTTGAATTATAATAAACTAAATAAATAAAATATAATTATAATCTATACGTTATATGTTTGGTAACTGATATTTTTTAATAAGGTCATTAGTAGGCGTATTATTATTTTTACGTTGGCTAGCTTATCTGTTAGTTTACGCTTAGTAGCTTAACTCTTATACTGAGAAAAGAAAAGAGAAAAAGTTACAGAGGGTTTTAGAGAGAATTGTCAGAGAAGGTTGAGAGAGAAAAGGCTGGGATTTTAGAGAAATACTGAGTACTTCAAGCTTTTCTAACGATTTAACAAGTATCTTCTTAAGCAACAAAAAGGGCACGTGAAGTTCAGATAACTATAAGTTGTTAAACTGTTATTGGTAAACAACGATCAAGGCAAGTCTTTCAGTTCTTATTTGCTATGTGAACTTGATGATTAACTATTTTAAACCTTTATTGCAAAGAATATGATGTGTTATATATATGTTGAAAGTATGAAATGTTAAAGTCAATTTATGACTATGTTGGTTTATTAAAGCATGTTGATTGAGTAAGGATTCAATCTTTATACTTGTTATATGAACTGTAGCATATATGTTATATGTTGAGCATGTTATTATGTGTTATGTGATGCATGAAAACTATTAGATTTTACTGGACTGTCGAGCTCAACCTTGCAAATAACCACTTTTGTATGTTAAAGATTTAAGGTAAAGTATGTGTTACTTGAAAGATATGAATCAGATGTGATACTTGAAGAATTATATACATTGGTTGAGTTATTATTATTTGAACCATGTTTAAGGTTCCGAACAATGTATTAATGTTGAATTGTAATATTGTTTTGCGATGTAAACTATTGTAGTATTAAAATGATTCTGAGATATTTAGATGTAAAGGTTGAAGGTTTTGGGAACGAGGATAGTTTGTAATAGAAAGTTTTAATTATTCTGCAAATTTCAATGGTTGTATTATCGTTTAATGATGTAAAATTAGAGGTTGAATGTATTATTAACGACCGAAGTTGAGAATTAAATTGTATGAATTTTGGGGTCGTTACAGTTGGTATCAGAGTTGATAGGTTAGAAACCTTAGGTAAGAGTACCTTAGGCTATAACCTTAGAGAAGAGAGGTTAAGATAATGAACGAATAAGCTCAAATAGAGTTTGAAAAATAAGAAGTAATTTAAGAAATATATAAAGAAGGGATTAAAACATGTGTGAGGGGATTTAAAGAAGAATCTCGCAAAGTTATAAGGAATATGAAAGTGGGGTTACCCAACTCCAATAATAAGGATGTAAGGTGATAATAAATAGATAATGTCTATAAAAAGAGAATGATAAAGAAGTTAAGAATAGAAAGTTATATTTAAGTATGGTACAATTGTACTCTTTAATAGTTGATGTATGGTATCTGGGCTAAACGATTCCTTCATAGAGCGGAGGTATATACGAACTAGCAACTCGGAACCTAGTTTGTTGGTTGTTTGTGGGAAACCACTCAGCGTACCATATTGAAACTGTTAGAGACTTGATGTGTACCAAGTATAGAAAGTGGATACGTATGATGAAAATGTGGAACTCGAATGAAATGTTGAGCAATGTAAACGAAGTTAGAAATTCTTAAAGGAAGAATTGTTTTATAAATAAGAGAATTCAAAGAAGAATCTTGAAGAGATATAAAGATAAGAAGTGGGAGTTACCCTAACTCTAATAGCCAAGATAACGAATAATGATGAATAGACAAAGTCTGTAAGATTAAAAGAATAAACAAAATCATAAATGATGAAAAAGAAAATAAAGATGATCGTAAAAAAAATGATCACAAGTTAAGAAAAGAATTTTAAGGGAAATGATTATAGAATAAGATCACGACGTGATCTGTTTAAGTTATAAAAGAAAGATGGTATGTAATGTTTGAATAATTATAGCTTGATGCTATGAAGTTAATGTACTATGATATAGTACAAGATAAACTCACGAGGAGTTATAGATAATATGATATGAGGAATTTGTATCGAGCAAAGAGCAAGTTAAGAGAAAGATAGAGTTAGGTGGGATTTTAATTGAGGACTCATGTGATGGCTGAGTTGTACAAATATTTGTATGGGCGAGGGTTTGTGCTTGCACTCAGTTTATTACATTGATAATCATTGGAATATCGGTGTCGTGCTATCAATGTATATGTGGTGAAAAGGTGATTCTTTTCTCATGTGTATATTTGATAGTTAGAAACTATTAATATTAGTCAGTTATTATTAGGATTAGGTGTGGTTCTTAAAACTAATGCATATGGTAAGTTCGTGACTCATAATAGTATGGTATGTTTTGAACTCCTCAGCGAATGGACGCCTATGGTCTGACTAGGATAAGTTCTTAAACTCATATTATTGTGGCAAGTTCCTGAAATTCCAATGTGCGGTAAGTTTGATGAACTATTTTGGGTAGAAAACGGTTATAGTATAGAGAGCATTGATGAAGTTGAAGATTGATAGAATGGTTAAGTAATAAAGTAAAGATTAAAGTTGATGGGTACTTGGATATTCTAAATCTACTAGCTATGCTAGACTTTCGAAATTTATTGACTTTGTGCTGATATTTGCACTTCTATTTTCTTGAAAAAAACATTGGATCAAATGATGAAACCATTGAGTTTTAAAAACAATACCGTTATTCGTATGTCTATGCTAATTGCTTCGGCTAGACAAAAATGATTTGAAATATATCAAAATGTATTTTTTTTATATCATCAATGCATCATGGAACCTGGTGCAAAGATGATAAAAACGATGGAGTCATCAATGCAGTATTACTTAGTGTTGGATGTGATCTAAGGATCACCATCCCACTATGGTATGATGTAGTATGATAAAATCACCAAATAACGGAATCCTCAAACTGACTGTAAATACAGTGCGGTATCATGACGTCATAAAAAGGATTTTTGAGATTTCTTTAAGATATGATAATATATATATATATATGTATATGTATATTTCGATTGATGTCCGAATTGTTATAGAAGTCTATGTTATTTGATTCAGCTGGACGATTATTGAAAGATGTTCATGAAATTCAAGCGTTTCTTGAAAAGTTATGCCAAACCAAATTATTTTGGTGCGGATTCAGATGTTGAAAAGCTGAGCTGAACAACCCTTTTATAGGGGATTACGCGGAGGCGTTTAGATGGTTGTGCACAATACATTGTACGAAGGGCTGATCACCCTAAGTACGAGGAGTCCCTATAGTCTTATGATTGTTAAAGTTTAAGTTAAAAGATTACTTATAACTATGGACATACGCATAGCGTTTAAATGTTTGTGCACAATACATCGTACGAAGGGCTTAACTCCCTAAGTACGGGAGTCCCTATAGTCTAATAACTATTAAGGTTTAAGTTGAAAGAGTACTTATAACCGTGGACGTAGTTCTAGGTCGTATGACCCTCAGCATGATTTGGAATCTTTTAAATTCTTGTTGTTTATATCGCTTCCCAATTATTGAGAAATTGTGGAAGATTCTTATTATTCTGAAAGATGAAAGTGGAAAGGATGAGAAAAATAAGCAAAACATAATAATTTCGAAAAAAAAATTATGAAACTCTAGAAAGAAGAGAAATGTGAAACTCCTAGAAGAGGAAGAGGTGAGGAATATGATGATCTTAGAAAGATCCTTAGAGAAAGAATTTGGTTGTAGAACCCAATGAATGAATAAAGTATTAACATAAAATCTATTTTTATAGATTGAATGAATAAAGATTAATAGATAAAATTTCGAGGACGAAATTCTTAGAAGAATGGGTGAATGTAATATCCCGAGTGTTTATGATAACGATCCTTAGCTAAGGAAATGAATGGGTTAAAGAGTATATAATACTCAAAATATAATTAGGTTCAAGTGAAAGTTATGAAATAAAACCTAGAACTTGTTGAAGTAATGAATGTAATAGGAAATATAAAATATATATTAAGGTATTGTGTTGAAGATATTCAACGATAAATTTTTGAAAAGAGACTTGGTGAAAATCGAGTAAAGGAGGTTTCTTTGATTCCGAGGAAGGAATCCTTATAAGGAGGGAAGGATGTGACAACCCGAATTTTCATAAGTTATTAAAATAAGAATTTAATAATTGAAATTCTTATTACGATATGATTAATGTAACAATCCAAAATTTTAATTGTAATTATAAATATTTATTGAATTATATAATTATTTAATGAAAGTGTTTATTGTTGAATAAATATTTACTTAATTTGATTTGATTTGATTTGGTTAATTATGTGTTTAATAAATAATTAATGGGTTAAGGAAATTAATTGTTATGAGATAATATTCTAATTTAATTTAATAATTAAGTTAGAGAATTTATAATGATTAAATGAATAATTATATTATTCAATAAATTGTTATTAGAATTAATTAAATTAAGTATGAAAACTTAATTAAATAAAGTGTGACAAGTAACTATACTATAAAGAAGTTTAATTTAGTTTTGCCAAACAAGGCTTAAAAATATTAACTGTTTAATTTTTTTTAAAAGGGTTTGGCCAAACAAAGCCTTATTGCTTTTGGTTTTATTTTGAATTTTGAATTTTAATAAACTAAATAAATAAAATATAAATAAAATATAATATAATTATAATTTATACGTTATATGTTTGGTAACTGCTATTTTTTAATAAGGTCATTAGTAGGCGTATTATTATTTTTATGTTGGCTAGCTTATCTGTTAGTTTACGTTTAGTAGCTTAACTCTTATACTGAGAAAAGAAAAGAGAAAAAGTTATAGAGGGTTTTAGAGAGAATTGTCAGAGAAAGTTGAGAGAGAAAATGCTGGGATTCTAGAGAAATACTGAGTACTTCAAGCTTTTCTAAGGATTTAACAAGTATCTTCTTAAGCAACAAAAAGGGCACGTGAAGTACAAATAACTGTAAGCTGTTAAACTGTTATTGGTAAACAACGATCAAGGCAAGTCTTTCAGTTCCTATTTGCTATGTGAACTTGATGATTAATTGTTTTAAACCTTTATTGCAAAGAATATGATGCGTTATATATATGTTGAAAGTATGAAATGTTAAAGTCAATTTATGACTATGTTGATTTATTAAAGCATGTTGATTGAGTAAGGACTTAATCTTTATAATATGAATTGTAGCATGTATGTTATATGTTGAGCATGTTATTATGTGCTATGTGATGCATGAAAACTGTTAGATTTTGCTGGGCTGTCGAGCTCAACCTTACAAATAACCACTTTTGTATGTTAAAGATTTAAGGTAAAGTATGTGCTACTTGAAAGATATGAATCAGATGTGATACTTGAAAATTATATACATTTGTTGAGTTATTATTATTTGAACCATGTTTAAGGTTCCGAACAATGTATTAATGTTGAATTGTAATATTATTTTGCGATGTAAACTATTATAGTATTAAAATGATTCTGAGATATTTTGATGTAAAGGTTAAAGGTTTTGGGAACGAGGATAGTTTATAATAGAAAGTTTTAATTATTCCACAAATTTCAATGGTTGTATTATCGTTTAATGATGTAAAATTAGAGGTTGAATGTATTATTAACGACCGAAGTCGAGAATTAAATTGTATGAATTTTGGGGTCATTACATCCTTAAAGCTTGATGATGTTGTTTGGGCATATAGGACTGCGTACAAGACTTCGTTGGGCATGTCACCTTTTTAGCTAGTTTATGGCAAAGCCATTCATCTTCCTATGGAGCTAGAGCATAAGGCATATTGGGCAATTCAGAAGTTAAATTTTGATTTGAAGGCTACAGGAGAAAAACGCCTACTTCAACTCAATGAGTTGGATGAATTCCGACTACAGGCGTATGAAAACTTAAAGCTATACAAGAAAAAGGTGAAGAAATGGCATGATCACAAGATCATAGAGAGAGTATTTGAGCCGGGACAAAGAGTTTTGCTTTTCAATTCCGGACTTAAACTTTTTCCTAGGAAGCTCAAATCAAGGTGGTCAAGGCCATTCACAGTGAAGACAGTTTTCCCGCATGGTGCAGTAAAAGTGTTCGACAAGTTCTTGGCCAAGCCGTTTAAAGTGAATGGACAGCGACTAAAGCATTATTTTGGTGGCGAGGTTGACAGACAAAAAGTAACCTCAATTCTTTCTTCAACATGAAAAGTCAGAGACAGTCAAGCTAATTGACTATAACTTAGCGCTTGATGGGAGGCAACCCATTATTTCTATCTTTACTTTTTATTTACTCTGTTTAGATTGTTTTTGTTAGTTCAGTTTCATACTTAGTTGTGATAATTTGACTAGTTTGCATAAGTACTTTGGTAGCTGAATTTGCATATAACTATGTTTGAGAATAGCATAGAGAGTATGATATTAAGATAGTCATTCTTGTGTATTCAGTAGTTCATGCTTTGATATGTTTAATTGGTATTTGTGCAGGTGTATTGGAATGGGTTCATCATTGTGTGGATGTATTTGAGATGCAGTTTGATATTGCAGGATGCAGGGTCTCGCGGACGTGCCTTGAAAAGCAATGAAAAACCACGCGCCCGTCTTCTTGAGTCTGTATCTTTGAAAAAGTAATCGCGTCATGTCAGCGCCATGTCCCCATTCGAACACGCGCTACGTACATGCTCGACAACCGGATTTGAAAATTTTTAAGACTTTAAATACGTGTCTTGCTCCATCACTTTTAAAATTTGAAATAGCAGAGCATATATATTCATCTCCAAAGTGCGCACGACTCTTCTTCCCCAACCGTTCCATTTCAAAAGTGTAACGTCTCATCCCACGTCGTGTTTATTGCATCAGTTATCCTGCCCACATTCAAACTCCTCACTGATAAAACTAGGGTTTTAGTGGGTGTGTGCAACTCAAGTTTAGGGGTGTTCCGTTCATCAGCTAATACTCTCACAATTCCAACAAGCAAGTTTCTACTCTTCTTCATTCAGAGCAATGGGTCCTAAGCGTGCTCGTTCTATCACTTCATTATCATCTTCTTCTTTCAGTAACTAAGGCGAGGATGTCGTGGATCACACAAAATTTCTCAGTCTGGAGGCACAAATGGAGTACTATAGAATCGTGGCAAAGACATTTGTGAAGGAACGAGGTTTTAAGCTTGAGAAGCAGGATGGCTAGTTGTGGGATATAATTCGAGAAAGAGGATGGGGTGGAATGACTGCAACCCCTATGCATGTTCCAATGAGTATTGTTCGAGAATTTTATGCTAATGCTAAAGACACTATGAGTGAGTTATCTATGGTCCGAGGAGTTCAAATAGATTTTCGTCTGCCATTAATCAGAGTAATTTTTAGGATACTCAACACACCACCGACTAGGTATGATAATTGGGTCGAGTCTGCACGTTTGGAGACTGATCTGGATGAAGTCATCACTAACTTATGCATTCCAGGAACGCAGTGGACTTGTAGGGCAGGAACGAATCAACCTAGAACCTTTTCGGCCTCAGCCCTGAATTGCTATGCTAAAGCTTGGAATTTTTTCATATGTGCAAAGCTTGTACCTTCGTCGCATCAGCACAAAATCACAACGGAAAGGGCTTTAATTTTGTGGGGAATAGTCACAGGAAAGTACATTGATGTGGGCCACCTTATTTGTAACGCCCTGAAATCTAGTCTATCTTCACACCCGGATTCTGTACGTTACGAGTACATCATTCATCCAACATACATCATTATATACTAAAATATAACCACATACATTCTCACATCCCAGGTTCTAAAAACCTTATAACCTTTTTCATTACAAATAATGATCATTACATTATTCATTTCATCTCATAAGAGTGACTTTTATCCGCCACCAAGGATATATAACCGTTCATTAAACTAGTCTATAGTTTAATTTTCATCTTTCTACATTACAAGTCTTCACTTGATCTTCTCGCTCATTCATATTCTGAATAGCACTTCATCTGGATACCATCAGCTTGATCCTTACAGGATCCTTAAGTTCTTCTAACACCGTTCGCTGAAAATGTTTTTCATTTAAAGAAAGTGGGAGCATTCAATTTCTCAGCAAGTCTTAGTAGTTGAACATACAACTTCAAGAGTTTAACATTCCTTTGGAACTTCGATAACCGAACAAAGGTTATGAAGTAGCTTGAACTATAGGAATAATCTCGATTCCTATCATTTTAAAACATTAGTCACCTTCACTTTGAAATACTTTCATTCTCTACTCTCTTTCATACACATTCTGTCTGGCTAGAATCAATAGCACAGACTTAACAATAACGGTTCATGTATAAACAGAATATTCTTTTATTGAACAGTTCAATCATAGAACAGTTTATCTCACAGAAACATCGAAGTATTCAAATTATGGCACAAGGCCTCATACATTCTACCACCTTATACAAATATCGCACATTCGCACATAGACAGAACTTCTCAAGTTCAACATCTAAGAAGTTTAAGAAACTAGCATTCATTTAAAATATGAATGAAGTTAGGAAACTTGCCTTACGTCCAGCTACAGCTTACGCCGAACTGCTCATTTCAATTCCTATATAACACATAATGAAATAACACATACACCAATTAGTCATATACTTGACTTACACATTGGTTTACTTAACTTTACTTCTTAGGGTTCACGTTCTTGCAATATAATTTTACACGACTAACTTTCATTACCGATTTACGGCTTCATGACATACGGAGATGTCTTACTCAAAACGTTCTTCATCTTTGATGATTTACATTCTCATCTTCTTCTTATAACTTCTCTAGGACTCAGCACACATCGCTTCTTTGTTGGTAGTCCATATGGTACTCTGAGTGGTTTCCCATAAACAACCAACAAACAAGTTCCCGTCTCATCTACACTGCCATCACAGTGAGTTAGATCGGTTGTCAGTTTCGTATATACCTTCGCTCTCTGAAGGAATTGTTTAGCCCAGCTCTCATATGTCAACCATCAAAGGTTACGATTGTACCACAACCTAAATTTATCTTAACTTATACGAACTATTAACTATAATGTTCGTTAAGTAAATTTCTTATTCCTTTTGGCTTTCTAGCAAGTAATTACCATACCTCAGGACTCATTCTTATCCGACTCACATTCGGCTTTCATTAATCTTATTACCGTTCGATACGGCTTTCTCGATACCATTCATATGTTACTTACTACCTTTGTCAACGTCTATGTCATACAACCAGGGTATACTTAACACGTTCGTCCAACGCGAATACGATTTACAAAGATCATTTACGTATTCAACGTTCACGTTGCTCATCTCTTAACCTCTCATTCAACCTTTACTCAAGGTTTTAATCGCTTTCAATCGTTATCCATCCCATGAACCCCATGTTCTTTATTCTTTCTTAACGTCGAAGCCATACCGATCGTTGTATGTTAAGACCGATCGTTCATCACAACAACGTTGCATTCACAGCATCTATACGCTTTACACTTATCTCTCATTACCATAACATAACATCGAAATGTTATTCATTACTTTCGTCACTCAACGTCTAAGGAATCACAATCATAGCAATCCCTCACGTTCGTTTATTGCGACTACGATCCCCGGATCTCGGTTCCATAATCCGTAATTACATTCTTTTAATCTCGGTTAATCTTTCCGTTCAACCTTCATTAAAGGTTTAAAACACTTGATTAAGTGTTACATTAGGCGAACTACATGTTCATATTTCTTTCTTGCACATCCCCCAGCAGTTGAGCACTTAAAAGCTCATTACTGGCATTTTTCCCTGTATCGGCGCTGTGGCGCCACTCTCTTCACTAAGACTCATGCTGCGGTGCGAGTTAGCAATGTCTGGCTCTCCGGTCTGGTGTTGCAGCGCCACCTTACAAGGCATGTCTGGCGCCGCGGCGCCAAGCCCTTCTTCTCGAAAATTTTTCTAAGCGTTAACTTCATTTTGAGATGCTTACATTCCAATCTCATAACTTCTTCGTTATAACTCAAAACGAGGTCGTTCCAAAGCCATTTTCTTCCTTATCTTACGTACTTTGATTACTCATGGACAGAACTTCGTTCTGAATCCGTTAACATGCCATTCAATTGACTTAATCTTTGCCCTTTATTCGTTTTACATTATTAACGTTCTTCGTTCGTTCGTCCGTAATTCGGTCATCCAAACTCAGAATTCGTTCGTTCTTGAGTCTATGACTCACGTTTTATATGTTCTCTTACTTTCTTATGAAACCCTACACATTCGGATTCATTTACTAACTTTCTAATTCTCGCTCGTCTTTTACGAAATTTTCGCCATAACTTCGTTATAGCTCCGTTTTAATCCGTTGTTCATGAACGTTTCTACTGTTCCTAACCAAGAAATAAACATCTAACTTATAAGTGATGGTTTTAAACTTGTCCATCAACAACAATTATACTACGATGGCTTTAAATTTGTCCATCAACAACGTTCTTCGTGTTCTTCGTGTGTTCTTCGTTTGTTCTTCAGTTTTAATCGATATTTTGGATTATGATTTCACTTTTTCTTGGAATTTGATGTTATAGAACATCATTCCTTACTTATTTAACCTACTCATTCATAAGATTCATTCGGATCGCTCAAAATCCTTACGAATCTTATACTTCCTTAAGAAATTTATAAAATAAACTTCTAATTCTTATTTCTTAATTTTCTTACGATTTCAACCATATGAAATCATTTCTAACTTAATCTACTTCTTATCTTCATTAAGTTATGTTTTTGAACATATTAAACTTAAAGAAAATTAGAAGAAACTAGGGTTCGGATTACCGTTCTTCATTAATCTCCTTCCGTCGGACAAAGCGTGCACTCTGGCAAGCTCTTCCTCTTCCTCTTCCTCTTCTTCTCCTATCCGAACTCTCTCTCTTTCTCTCTCAAGTGTTGGTTGAAATTTTCAATCAAACAAATGAGCTTAAGGCTTGTTTATATAAAAAACCAAGGCTAGGGGCATTTTAGTTATTTTGCCCTCCCTAACCTCCTTACTATTCAAGGCTTAAGGACTAAGTTAACTTAGCCCTCAAGTTTGCTTAGCCCTTAAGTTTCATAGTTCCGTCTTTTGGGTTTCATCCGACAGTTTTAAAAACTGTGATTCTCGGAATTCAAATATTTTTGGATATTTCGTCTTTCCTTTACTGATTAACTTTTAAGTATTCTTCGAATTTTCAAAAAACTGAAAAACACTTTTTGGTGTCAAGCGTTTTCCTTCACGTTTTCCCCTAACGTAGCTAAACAAATAAAAAGTATATAACAGTACTTTTTGTCATTTTTATTTTGTCTGATTTTTACACATTTTTCGAGAAAAACTTTTATCGTCTTACTTAACTTTTCACGACATATTATCGTCAAATCTTTCGACGGAAACTCATTCTAACATACCGAACTCTTGGAACGGTTTAGGTTATTCAAACCCTAACCCTTAAGTTTTGTCGAGTGAATAGTGCCTATTTCATCTTTTTCCCCAGAAATATTTTGTTCCCGAAATTTTTTTATTTTCGTCTTGAAAATTCTTACTCATTCAATCTAGCTCGTAGCCAGAATCGTCCCGATTAATAATCATTCTAGGTTATAAAACGATTAATAAACACATAGCACATAATAATATTAATAAAAATTCATTTTATTAATAACTAATTCCTTAAATCTTAATTTCTGGACAATCCGAATTTCCGGGTTGTCACATTATTCATCAGAACATGTTACGTTATATGAGGGAGAGCACTACAAAAAGTATCCCACATGCGTCCGTTGGTGCTAGTTTGTGTGCACATCAATGAGTCCGTTGGGGTAATGAACAAATGCAGTATCCTAGCCAAGATATCACTCATTCGACTATTGTTAAATTTGAGGATCAGGCGGGAGGTGAGCCTCACCCGAGGGGAAAAGGCTTTATACTTCAACCTGCATCATCGATCCCTCCACCACAGTCCACATAGAAAACTGAGGCAGGAACGTCAAACCAAGCCACTGCTATCTATGATGACCGTCATCTCCGAAGGTTGGAACAGAAGGTCGACGCCATGTATGATAATTTTACAGCATTTGCTACGGGTTTGACAAGGTTGCTAGCAGAGGCATTTGCGCAGCAGGGGACTATGCTCAAGTGGCCACAATTTGGGACAGCCGTGCCATTTTCACCACTAGATTCACCACCCGAAGAGAGTGGTGCAGCTGATCAATAGGGGAGTTCTTCTAACCCTATACCTTCATTCATTGGGACAATGAATAATTTAAGTTTGGGGGTATTGGGTAGTAGGGTAGTTACATGTTAGTTTAAATTTTGCATGTTTAATTTACATGTTTATGTGTTAGTTAATAATTGCAGAAAATTTTTCTGTTTTTAGTCATTATTATTTGTGTTAGTATATGTTTAGTTGCATGTCTCGCATTTCTAGCTTTGTGGAATTTATGTCTAGCCAATGATGAATTTGAATTTTGAAGGATTGTTAAGTTTAATGGATAACATAAGCTTAGATATAATGTTTTACATGATGTAATCCATGCATGTTTTTTAGATGCTTTCGTTTGCACTGACATGTTCACAAATGCTTGTAGGCATAAGAGTTATGTGTTATATTACTTGATAGGAAATATTGTTTTAAAAATAGAATTATGTGGAAAATGGACTTAGACTATGAAAAACATTGATAATGAAGCTTTGGGAACACATGGGTATGCTATATATATCAAAAAAAAAACAAAAAAAAATGTGCCTAGTCTTATTTTGGGGCCTTTGTTACTTGAGTAAGTACGCCCGTAGGGATGTCTTAACACCTAGCGCCCTAAGGTCTTTTCTGGTCTGGGAGTCGTTGATTAAAAGCTCGCTCAGGGGTAGCATTGTTAGCCTAATGGAATAATAGTATGTCGTATATGAATAAGTATACGAGTGGGACTACGAGATGAATACGCAAATTATACGTTATAAGGCTTTAAGTTAAATGATTTTAATTTATAGGATTGTGTAGAACATTGTAAAGTCCAGTGAGAATTGATAAGGCCCAAGGGTAGAAATGGGTAAGTCCAATAGGAATTAAGGTGTAAGCCCAATGCAAGCTAATGGTAAAGCCCAAAGAATTGTTAATGCAAGCCCAAGTATAAGTTAAGCTAAAAGCCCAAAGTATGAACTTATAGGTTATTGCATGGTTTAAACCCATGGGTGATCCAAAGTACTGAGCAAGTAATTAATGTGATAAGCAAGTAAAGTGCTTATGTGTGGTGAACAAGTAAAAGTTGTGATCAACAAGCAAAGGATAAGCTAGGTGATTAACAAGTAAACTTAAAGGCTATGTTATGTGATTAACAAGTATACTTAATGGTTAAGTATATGTGATGCCCAAGTATTGGATAGATGTTGTGATGGCCAAGCAAAGAGTGTGGTGGCCAAGTTAACTTAGTACTTAAGCTAGGAATAGTAAGGAGGTGATTAAGGAGGTGGGATTGGCTTTGGACTAAAATGCCCTCACTTTGGGTTGCCTATAAATAGAGAGCTCTCAATTCATTTGATGGCTTGATTAAAATTTCTCCCAACTCCTCTCAAGTTAAGCAACTTATTGGTTAGAGAGAATAAGCACTTATAAGTCAAACTTCCATTATGAGATTTTCAAGAAGCAAGAAGGAGATTAAAGCTTAGTCAAGTGATATTCAAGGGTAAGAACTTAAACCATGAATCTCTTTCTCTTCCATTGGTAGGGAGATGGGTAGTGGTAGAACATGTATGCTAAAGAATGATAGGAATGAGTAATCAAAGAGCTTAAGTCTTAATAAGTCGTATAAGTCATGAATAAGCTATTCGTAATCATATAAGTTATGAAACAAGGAAGAACTTGTAGGAACTTATTTTATGTTGAAATAATAAGGTTGTATAATAATAAGAAGTAAGGATGATGGTTAAAAGATTTAAGCTATGATAAGTAATGCAAAGTGAATTCATAAGTAGTTCATACTTTTACAAGTTATAGACTAATGAAGAACAAGTAATAACTTATCATGTCAATAAGTTAATGAAGTATGTATGTCAAGATGTTAGTATGATGGATTGAATCCATTTGAAACGATGAACAAATCATAAGAAATGAAGTTATGCCGAAATTCACAAGATTGGACGTGAATCGTCGAATTCGTGAAATTCTCGGAATGGAAGTCGAATTTTGATATTGAGCTTGGAAACATTGGTTTTCAATGGAGACAATTCATATTTGGCATTATAGAGTTGCGGACTCGAAAATGACCGGATTCCGACTTAGAACGAAGAAACGAGCGTTGAACGTTCACGAACGTTTATCGTTTTCGTTAAAAATGAACTAATAGGTGAATTTTTAGAAAATGAAGTCAAATAGATAAAATTCTTGCATGAACATGTAGAGTATGTAATTTATGAACTGTAGGCTTTTGAACGAGTCAATTCGGACTTATAACAAAGAAGTTATGAGTCCAGGAGTTTCGTAAAATTTTTAAATTTTGCAAACTAGTTGAGGCACAGAGTTGGCGTCGCGGCGCCAAGCCAAGGCCAAATGGGTGGCCTTGATAGCACCGTAATGATTTGGGGCATACTTCCTTTCCTGTGCAGTATGAGATGAAGAAACTAAGTGTGGCCCTATTTCCTGAGCCCGTAGTTTTGATAGACAATAATGTTTACAAGTATAGAAGGAAAGATAACTCATTAGTAATGAAATAAGGTGTTAATATAACATTGCTAAGGCATTGTTAGACACTTAATGTATGATGATTAAAGGTTGATAACCAACTGAATGTGAACATAATGAGAACAACGTAATGTACTAAGCCGACTGTAGAAATTTGTTGATCAAGTTGATTATGAATCCAATGGTTTGCAATACCAGTATGGGTTATGTAATTACTAAATGAACATGATAGGACCTTTCCCAAATCACTGTTATAGTGATGACTTTAGGAATTTAATATTGTTTAATGAGTAGTTAAATGACGAACGTAAGGTATAAAGAACGTGAACCGTATTCAATAATGATAAGGCCTATTACGTTAAGAGTTACAACTAAAGGTTGTTAAGTAATATGTGAACGTAAACGGTATGCAATAAAGTGTACTTAACCAATGACGATCAAGTTTTGATTAATAACATAAGAAAGTTAGTAAGCCGTGAGGAAGGATGATTTACTCGAAACGAGTTGTATTAATAAAGTAAATCCAAGTAAGACATAGAAGAGAAAGAAGTTGGTAAGAATGATGTAAGTTATAACGATAAACCAGAACCAATAAATAACAAATCTAATACAGGATTAGATTGAGAAGAAGGGTAAGATTCATTAGGAACCATGTATGTTCATTCATGACCTAATGTGGTATGTTATGTGGTTATGTATTGTAGAGACCGTAAAAACTGAAAGAAAAAGTTATTTATACTGTAGCAGGCGTTAAAGGAATGTTTTTCTTAAACGCTTGTCTAACCTTCGTGTTAGCCAAGTTTTATGTGATTCATGCTATGAGATGCATGAAGTGTTTTACTAAAGGGTCGATGCCAGTTTTATATCTACTAGACTATTCTTGAAGATTAATTGATTTATTTACAAGTCTTTCAATATATAATTGTTAACGCTATCCTACGCCAATTGTTTGGTATGGATTCAAGGTAAGCATAAGTATGAGTAAACAAATGTATTTTCATCGATTATTTGATGGGCACGCGAGGTTGCCAAAACTTAAATGTACATACACTTAATGGATGTAGTGTTGATCAACATAGAGTACTATGGGTTGATCACCCAGAAGTGCTCGTAAGATATACCGAACTTACAGACTTAGTGTCGGGTTGTCCTTTTCAAAGAAATTATGAACTGCTCATGATCTTGAGCCAGAATGGATGTTTTACTGAATATTGTTATTGTAAAACGTTTTGAAGGAAAAGAAGTGCTATTTTGAATTATCGGTAGTACTTCATAACTATTGTTCAGTTACTGAAGATATACGATTCCTATATTTCAAGCATGTTGTTTAAAAGAAATTATTGTACTTGCTGAGCTAGTTATGCTCACTCTTGCTTGAACCATATGAATGCAGCTAGGACCGAACGAACCGAGAGATCCGACAAGGTTAAAGACAAGATGAAGATGAATGATTAGTTTACCTTGTAATAAACTAGTAAGTTGTATATATTATAGTATGATGAACAAAGAATGTAATGGTTTTAGAACCTGGGAACGAGATGTAATATTATTAATGTAATAAGAATGTAGTTGATACACACATTTTGGTGTCGTTTCAATAGAATGAATGTACAGTTATGAGTACCGTATAGCACCATCTATCGGGTTAGAAGATACCCGAATTTAGGGGCGTCACAGAATTTCCTTAGATATTGCCAATAATATTATCTAATAATATAAATTATTGATCTAATAATGAGAAATACTGTGCAGTGACAATTATTGAATCAATAATATAAAATACCAATGCAACAATTATTGAATCAATAAAATAAAATATTGAATAGTAATTACTGTAACAATTATTAAATAGTGACTTCTTACGTAAGAATCAATAATTAGAATTATTGTTCAATACTGTGTGCTACTGTGCAACACCGCGTATTATTGTATTTTAACCACCGGGTATTCCAACAGTTTAACGGTGACAGTTTTACCGTTATTTTTATAAAAAGGTTATATCTGTCACTTTATATATCCGACATTCATTCCGTGGAGTCCACCAATGACTGCATTGTCGAACGAATATTCTCCGACAAAAAGAATATTCATCGACCAAACGAATATTCCCCGAAAAAATGAATATTTTATGACCATTTGCTTATTTTGAAAAAATTTACATATATTACCCTTAACTTTAAACTTTTATCAATTTAACTATTTACTAAATAGAAAAAATTAATACTTTTATTTCATAAAATTCAGGGTCTTACAATCTCCCCTCTTTATGAAATTTCGTCCCCAAAATTTACGTACCTGGTATTCCGAAGAGTTGAGAATACTGTAACTCCCCAAAATCCGGTTTATCTTTACACCCAGATTTCGTACGTCACGGTCCCACTTCTTTCCAAACATACATCATTATATAGTGAAATATAACAACATATATTCTTAAATCACAGGTTCTAATACCTTATAACCTCGTTCATTACAAATAATGATAATTACATTATTCTTTCTATCTTACAAGAGTGACTTTTATCTGCCACCAAGGCTACATAATAGCTTATTAAACTAGTCTATAGTGTAATTAAACTATTCTACATTACAAGCCTTCGCTTGATCTTCACGCTCATTCATCTACTGAATGACACTTCTTCTGGATATCGATCAGCTTGATCTTTACGGGATCCTTAAGTTCTTCTATTCGTATATTGAAAATGTTTTTCATTTAAAGCAAGTGTGAGCATTCAATTGCTCAGCAAGTCATAACAGTTGAATAAACAACTTAAAGAGTTTGAACATTCTTTTAAGACTTCAATAAGTGAACAAAGGTTATGAAGCAGCTTGAATAATAGGAATAAACTCTTATTCCTATCATTTTAAAACATTAGTCACATTCATTTTAAAATACTTTCATTCTTCTACCTTTTCTATACACGTCTTGTCTGGCTAGAATCATTAGCACAGACTTAGCAATAACGGTTCATGTATAAACAGAACATTCTCATATTGAACAGTTCAATCACAGAATAGTTCATCTCATAGAAACACCTAAGTGTTAACATTGTGGCACAATGCCTCATACATTCTACCACCTTGTACAAATATCACACATTCACACATTGATAAAACATCTCATGTTCAACATCTGAGAAATTTATGAAACTAACATTCATTTTAAATATGAATGAATTTAGGAAACTTGCCTTACGCACAGCTACAGCTTAGAGTTTACGCTGAACTGCTCATTCCAATTCCTATATAGCACATAAGGAAATAACACATACACCAATTAGTCATATACTTGACTTACGCACTGGTTTAAGCTTAACTTTACTTCTTAGGGTTCACGTTCCTGCAATCTAAGTTTACGCGATAACTTTCTTTACCGATTTATTGCTTTATGATATACGGAGATGTCTTACTCATACGATCATCATATTTGATGATTTGCATTCTTATCTTCTTCTTATAACTCTTCTAGGACTCAGCACACATCGTGTCTCTGCTAGTAGTCCATATAGTACTCTCAGTGGTTTCCCACAAACAACCAACAAACAAGTTCCCGTCTCATCTACGCTATCTCTCATAGTGAGTTAGATCGGTTGCCAATTTCGTATATACCTCTGCTCTCTGATGGAATTGTTTAGCCCGGCTCCAATATGTCAACCATCAAAGATTACGATTGTACCACAACCAAAACTTATCTTAACTTATTCGAACCATTAAGACTATAATGTTCATTAAGTCAAATTCTCATTCCTTATGGCTTTCTGACAATTAAATGTCATACCTCAGGATTCATTCTTTATCGTCTAAGTCATACAATCTTTTGTATACTCAGAACGATCATTCAATATTAATTCTACGCATTCATAGTGTTAAGCATTTTACGTTACCTTATTCATATCTTACAACGTCCGGTTCATTCGACTCGGAATGTTATCCAAGTTAATCATTAACTTGTCTTTTTTACGATATACGTCATTGTCTTTAATTCAGTTTCTTCACCATTCATAGGTTTAATCATTGCTCTTCATTATCTTACGGTCAAACCATACACGGTGTGTAAGTTCTTCCCATTTAATCTTCGCGTACACTCAACCTTTACCTCAGGTTTTAATCGCTCTCATTCGTTATCCATTACATGAACTCCGCGTTCATTATTCTTTCTTAATGTCGAAGCCATACAGTTCGTTGAATGTTAAGACCGATCATTCATCTCAAATGCATTGCGTTTACATTCTTTATCCTTTAATCTCGTTTAATCTTTATGTTCAACCTTTACTAAAGGTTTAAATTAGTTGTTTAAGTGTTACATTCGATGAACTATATGTTCTTTATCTTTCATTACATTTCCCCCCATGAGTTGAGCAATTAAAAGCTAATTACCGGGCCTTTCCTCCGCACTGGTATGCTGCAGTGCTTGGTTCCTCTTCTTCTTCCTCATGTTGTGCGCGATTATGGAGATGTGGGTTGCTGAGGTTCGCCTTCTTGCGCCTTTAGCCGCCTCCCAAGGCTTAATTGGCGCTGCGGCACCATGTATCAAACCTTGAAATTTTTTTCTAATTGTTGAACATGTTTAGGACGCTTACTTTATAATCTCATAACTTATTCGTTATAACTCGGAACGAGGTAGTTCCAAAGTCATTCTCTTTCTTATCTTATGTACTTCAATTTCCCTTAGACATAAATTCATTCTGAATCTGTTAACTTGCCATTCAATTGGCTTAAATTCCATCCTTCGCTCGTTTTACATTATCAAAGTTCTTCGTTCGTTCGTCCGTTCATCCGAACTCGGAAATCATTCGTTCTTGAGTCCATGACTCACGTTTTCTACGTTCTCTTACATTCTTATGAAACCCTACACCTTCAAGTTCATTTACATACTTTCTAGTTCTTGTTTGTCTTTTACAAAAATTTTGCCATAACTTCGTTATAGCTAAGTTTAATCCGTTCTTCATGAACGTTTCTATCGTTCCTAACCAAGAAATAAGCAACTAACTTATACGCGATGGTTTGAAACTTTTCCGTTAACAACAAGTTATACTACGATGGTTTTAAATTTGTCCATCAACAACGTTCTTCGTGTTCTTTGCGTGTTCTTCGCGTTTTTCGTTCGTTCTTCATTTTTAATCGATACTTTGATTATGATTTCACTTTTTCTTGGAATTTGGTGTTATGAAACACCATTCCTTACTTATTTCACCAAATCGTTCGTATGATTCATTCGAATCACTGAAATTCATTACGAAACTCATACTTCCTTAAGAAATTTATAAACTAAACTTCTAATTCTTATTTCATTGTTTTCTCATGATTTCAACCATATGAAAATCATTATTAACATCTTTTAATTCTATTCTCATTAAGCTATGTTTTTAACATAGAACACTTAAAGAAAATTTATATTAAACTAGGTTTGGATTACCTTTCTTATTTAATCTTCTTCTGTTGGACAAAGTTTGCACTCAGACTAACTTTTCCTCCTCCTTTTTATCCTAATCTAAACTCTCTCTCTCTCTCTCTCAAGTGTTGGTGATTTTCAAAATACTAATAAATGAGCTAGGGCTCTTGTTTTATAGAAAACCAAGGCTAGGGGCAAACATTTTGCCCCCAAAATTACTATTCACGAAGCTTCTCTTGGAAGCTTCGTGCTTTCTTCTTGCAGAATTCATTCGACAGTTCAAAAACTGCGATTCTCGGAATCCAAATATTTTTGGATATTTCGTCTTTCCTCTACAGTTTAACTTTTACACATTTTTCAGAATTTCAAAAAACTGAAAAATACTTTTTGATGATAAGCGTTTTCCTTCAAGTTTTTTCCTAACGTAGTTAAACAAATGAAAAGTACATAACAATACTTTTCGTCATTTTTTTTCGTCTGATTTCTGCACGTTTTTTGAGAAAAACTTTTATCGGCTTACTTAACTTTTCACGATATATTATCGTCAAATCTTTCGACGGAATGTCATTTCGATATACCGAACTCTCAAAAAGACTTAGGTTATTCAAACCCTATCCCTTAGGGTTTCGTTGGGTGAATAGTTCTTATTTCATCTTTTTCCTCAAAAATATTTTTGTTCTCGAAAAAATTTTATTTTCGTCTTGAAAATTCTTACTCGTTCAGTCTAGCTCGTAGCCAGAATCCTCCCGTATTATAATCATCCTAGGTTCTAGAACGATTAATAAACACATAGCACATAATATTATTAATAAAAATTCATTTTATTAATAACTAATACTTTAAACTTAAATTCTAAACAATCCTGATTCTCCAGGTTGTTACACTTCCCCCTTATAAAAATTCCATCCTCGGAATTTCTTAAAACCACACTCATACTCGGGCCATCACATTCACCCCTTCTTCACAAAATTTGGCTCTCAAAATTTTAACATTTAACATACCCTTCTTTTCAACTTCTCTTCAAAGAAGTTCTTATCTTTCAAACATTCTCTAACCTTCTTAACTTATCAAGAATCATGAAGTAGAATGAATAACGAGGAACATAAGAATTCCTTTAAAACATTTCATACTTTTGCTAAGGGGTCAAATTGACTATGAACTCTTACTAGGTTTAACAACATTCACCGTAAATCCTTCTATCACGGCTGGTTTACAATCACCAAGAAAGTAAACTACCTCTTCCATACATAGGTGATCAACCCATCGTATAACCCCATTTCAGGGTGTATTCACCTCAGACTTAATCATTAGATTCTGTACCAAATTAATTTAGTTTGGCACAACTTCTCAAAGAAAGCTCAATTTTCTTTTAAACATGACATACCATTTGTCTTAGCCAAAACAAATAGCTTAGACCATACCAATAAATTGGGTATCAACTTGAAAAATTCGTCTAGTCAAATCAATTAACATCAACTACTTCTTTAAATTCTTTCGCAATACATCAAAACATTTCATGACGTCATGATACCGTATTTTTTATAGTACGTTGAGGATTTTGTTAGTTTATGACTTTGTCATTATACATTTTACCATAGTGGGTTATTGATCCTAAGATCACATCCAACACTAGGTTCAATTGCATTAATAACTACATCCTTTTACCATCTTTGCATCGAATGCACTGATGATATAAAATTCATTTTGATATTTCAAACCAATTTCTGTCTAGTCGAAGCTGTTAGCATAGACACACCAAGAATAGTTCTTTTAAAATCCATTGGTTCCAAAAGTTAAACCAATTCTTTTTCTTTCAAAACGCACACATAAGCACGATCTCAATAAACTTCAAAATCTAGCATAGCTAGATGACTTGGAATATCCTATTTCTCCATCTTCCTTCATTTTCTTACTTGCGACAATACTTAATCTTCTCTGGCACCTTAAATGCTAAGTATACTGAAAATACTTGCTTTCAGTCTAAACATCCCTATACCTTAGTATAGTCCATCAACTTACCACACTTTATGTATTTAGGAACTTTCCACAACCATATGTGTTTAAGAACTTATCTTCGTAATATGTAACTAAGAACAAATCAAGGACAAGCCATATGCTTAGGGCTCATAAACATAGCATATAACTATGAGTCACAAACTTTTCATAAGTATGAGTTTCAAGAACTCACACCTAACTTATCATTTTATACCTATCAAGCATATGCATGAGAAAAGATTCACCTTCTCGTCATATACATATTGATAGTGCGACATATTCCAATGATTATCACTGTAATAATCTAAACAGTTGTTACACCAAAGTACAAACCTATGGCCATAATAGAGGTTCATACAACTTAGCTACCACATGAGTTCTCAATTGAAATTTTACCACCTCTAACTTTATCTTACCTTAATACAAATTTTCTTTAATTCGTATGCTATCCTTTACAACTTAATCTGAGTTCTTCTTCCTGTACTACTTCATAGTACCATTCATTTATAGCATTAGATATAAATCATCCATCATTTAACAGAATATCTATTATTACGATACACTATGATCACGTGGTGATCTTCTTCCTTAATCGTTTAACTTAACGATCTTATTATCCTTCTCTCTATGATTATAGCCTTAGGTATTCATACCTAAGGTTTATAACCTATCAGCTCTGATACCACTTTGTAATGCCCTGAAATTCGGTTTATCTTCACACCCGGATTCCGCACATCACGGTCCCACTTCTTTCCAGACATACATCATTATATAGTGAAATATAACAACATATATTATCAAATCCCAGGTTCTAATACTTTATTACCTCTTTCATTACAAATAATGATAATTACATTATTCTTTCCATCTTACAAGAGTGACTTTTATCCGCCACCAAGGATACATAACAGTTCATTAAACTAGTCTATAGTTAAATTAAACTATTCTACATTACAAGTCTTCGCTTGATCTTCACGCTCATTCATCTATTGAATGTCACTTCTTCTGGATTCCGATCAGCTTGATCTTTATGGGATCCTTAAGTTCTTCTACTTGTATGCTAAAAATGTTTTTCATTTAAAGCAAGTGTGAGCATTCAATTGCTCAGCAAGTGATAGCAGTTGAATAAACAAATTCAAGAATTTGAACATTCTTTTAAGACTTCAATAACCAAACAAAGGTTATGAAGCAGCTTGAATAATAGGAATAAACTCTTATTCCTATCATTTTAAAACATTAGTCACATTCATTTTGAAATACTTTCATTCTTCTACCTTTTTCATACACATCATATCCGGCTAGAATCATTATCACAGACTTAGCAATAACGATTCATGTATAAATAGAACATTCTCATATTGAACAGTTCATCTCATAGAAACACTAAAGTGTTAACATTGTGGCATAAGGCCTCATACGTTCTACCACCATGTACAAATATCACACATTCACACATAGATAAAACTTCTCATGTTCAACATCTGAGAAATTTAAGAAACTAACATTCATTTCAAATATGAATGAAGTCAGGAAACTTGCCTTACGCATAGCTAAAACTTAGAGTTTACGCTGAACTGCTCATTCTAATTCCTATATAGCACATAAGGAAATAACACATACACCAATTAGTCATATACTTGACTTATACATTGGTTTAAGCTTAACTTTACTTCTTAGGGTTTGTTTTCCTGCAATCTAAGTTTGCACGACAACTTTCTTTATCGGTTTACAGCTTCATGACATACGGAGATGTCTTACTCATACGATCATCATCTTTGATGATTTGTATTCTTATCTTCTTCTTATAACTCTTCTAGGACTCAGCACACATCGTGTCTCTGCTAGTAGTCCATATAGTACTCTCAGTGGTTTCCCACAAACAACCAACAAACAAGTTCCCGTCTTATCTACGCTATCTTTAACAGTGAGTTAGATCGGTTGCCAATTTCGTATATACCTCTGCTCTCTGATGGAATTGTTTAGCCCGGCTCCAATATGTCAACCATCAAAGATTACGATTGTACCACAACCAAAACTTATCTTAACTTATTCGAACCATTAAGACTATAATGTTCATTAAGTCAAATTCTCATTCTTTATGGCTTTCTGACAATTAAATGTCATACCTCAGGATTCATTCTTTATCGTCTAAGTCATACAATCTTTTGTATACTCAGAATGATCATTCAATATTAATTCTACGCATTCATAGTGTTAAGCATTTTACGTTACCTTATTCATATCTTATAACATCTGGTTCATTCGACTCAAAATGTTGTCCAAGTGAATCATTAATTCGGCTTCTTTACGATATACGTCATTGTCTTTAATTCAGTTTCTTTACCGTTCATAGGTTTAATCATTGGTCTTCATTATCTTACGGTCAGAGCATACACGGTGTGTAGGTTCTACCCTTTTAATCTTCGCGTACACTCAACCTTTACCTCAGGTTTTAATCGCTCTCATTCGTTATCCATTACATGAACTCCGCGTTCATTATTCTTTCTTAATGTCGAAGCCATACAGTTCGTTGAATGCTAAGACCGATCATTCATCTCAAATGCATTACGTTTACATTCTTTATCCTTTAATCTCGTTTAATCTTTATGTTCAACCTTTACTAAAGGTTTAAATTACTTGTTTAAGTGTTACATTCGATGAACTATCTGTTCTTTATCTTTCATTAGATTTCCCCCCGAGTTGAGCAATTAAAAGCTAATTATTGGGCCTTGCCCTGCACCGGCGCTGCGACGCCGATTCCTTCTCTCTTCCTCGCGCTACAGCACGACTATGCAGTATGGGTTGCCCGAGTTGGCGCTGCGACACCGCCTCCCAAGGCTTAACTGGCACTGCGGCGCCAGGCATCAAACCTTGAAATTTTTTTCTATGTGTTGAACATGTTTGAGATGCTTACTTCACAATCTCATAACTTATTCGTTATAACTCGGAACGAGGTAGTTCCAAAGCCATTCTCTTCCTTATCTTACGTACTTCAATTTCCCTTGGACAGAAATTCATTCTGAATCCATTAACTTGCCATTCAATTGGCTTAAATTCCATCATTTGCTCGTTTTACGTTATCAACGTTCGTCCGTAATTCGATCATCTAAACTCAAAACTCGTTCGTTCTTGAGTCCACAACTCACATTTTATACGTTCTCTTACATTCTTATGAAACCCTGCACCTTCGGGATCATTTACACACTTTCTAATTCTTGTTTGTCTTTTACAAAATTTTTGCCATAACTTCGTTATAGCTAAATTTAATCTGTTCTTCATGAATGTTTCTATCGTTCCTAACTAAGCAATAAGAAACTAAATTATACGCGATGGTTTTAAGCTTTTCCATCAACAACAAGTTATATACTACGATGGTTTTAAATTTTTCCATCAACAACGTTCTTCGTATTCTTCGCGTGTTCTTTGTGTTTTTCGTGTGTTTTTCATTTTTAATCGATACTTTGGTTATGATTTCACTTTTTCTTGGAATTTGGTGTTATGAAACACCATTCCTTGCTAATTTCACTGAATCTTTCATATGATTCATTCGAATCGCTCAAATTCATTACGAAACTCATACTTCCTTAAGAAATTTACAAACTAAACTTCTAATTCTTATTTCTTTGTTTTCTCATGATTTCAAACATATGAAAATAATTCTTAACATCTGTTACTTTTATTCTCATTAAGCTATGTTTTTAACATAGAACACTTAAAGAAAATTTATATTAAACTAGGTTTTGGATTACCTTTCTTCTTTAATCTTCTTCCATTGGGCAAAGTTTGCACTCGGGCTAGCTTTTCCTCCTCCTTTTCCTCCTCATCTGAACTCTCTCTCTCTCTCTCTCTCTCTCTCTCTCTCTCTCTCTCAAGTGTTGGTGATTTTCAAAATCACCAACAAATGAGCTAAGGCTCTCCTTTTATAAAAAACCAAGGCTAGGGGCAAAATAGTCATTAAACCCCAAAAATAACTATTCACACCTCCTTACTATTCACGAAGCTTCTCTTGGAAGCTTCGTACTTTTGTCTTGCGGAATTCGTCTGACAGTTCAAAAACTGCGATTCTCGGAATCCAAATATTTTTGGATATTTCGTCTTTCCTCTAGAGTTTAACTTTTACGCATTCTTTGGAACTTCAAAAAACTAAAAAACACTTTTTGATGAAAAGCGTTTTCCTTCACATTTTCCCCTAACGTAGTTAAACGAATGAAAAGTACATAACAATACTTTTCGTCATTTTTACTTCATCCAATATCTGCACATTTTTTAAGAAAAACTTTTATCGGCTTACTTAACTTTTCACGATATATTATCATCAAATCTTTTGACGGAATGTCATTTCGACATACTAAACTCTAGAAAAGGCTTAGGTTATTCAAACCCTAACCCTTGGGATTTCGTCGGGTGAATAGTGCATATTTCGTCTTTTTCCTCAAAAATATTTTTAATCTTGAAAAAATTTTATTTCCGTCTTCAAATTTCTTACTCGTTCAGTCTAGCTCGTAGCCAGAATCCTCCCGTATTATAATCATCCTAGGTTCTAGAAAGATTAATAAACATATAGCACATAATATTATTAATAAAAATTCATTTTATTAATAACTAATTCTTTAAACTTAAATTCTGAACAATTCGGACTCTCCAGGTTGTTACAAATACCTTACTTTCATTTTAGATTCCATCTTCCCTGTCATCATGATTTCTCCATTGCCCATTCTAGAATATAGCTCAAAATAAAGGTTAATTGACATATTATAATTTGTCAACTTATCAAGTAAAAAAAATCAGCTTAGGTAAGTCACACATTAGCGAAATATATTACTCGTCTCTCCCCTCCTAGTTCTAGACTCAGATCTCCGCCAGCGACCATATCCTTAAGCTCTGATACCAACTGTGACGCCCCTAAAATAGGTACACACAACCCATTCTGAGTCGCCAAATACATGTTACAGAAAATAACTACAACTTCATTATTACAATTGTCGTGTAAAATACGACAACACATATGCTGTGAGTTTAAATACAAATATTATCTTCTAGACAATATCCAAACTCAAATAAGTTCTCATTACAATTATTGATACACTATCTTACAAAATAGTGAGGACTACCAAAACAACTGTTTGAAACTATCACTTGATACCCTAACTAGTTCCCGTTATATTCTCGCCTCCTGAGAAGAAAAATTGAATAAAAAGGAAAAGGATGAGCTCAACTAGCCTAGTAAGGAATATTATGACTAAGATATTGAAAAATAAATTATCGTTAACTTTCAATAAATTAGATAAAATATAATGGACAACAAGTTTAGATCAATATTCGCAGCAGAAATAATAATTCATTAGAAGAGTTAAATAGAGAATGAAGTATACTATCTTCTATGATTTAAAAGTCTATCATCATCATTTTATCTCTGTAACATCAATCAATATACATCTTGAACCAAATATTCATCTTTGCACTACGGGCCAAAGATATTCATTTGTATCGCCAGTTGGTCATGATCATCTCAACACCTGTTCATCTTTACACTACGGGCCAAAGATATTCATCAGGTAATCATTCATCTTTGCACTACAGGCCAAAGATATTCAGTTATATCACCATTTAGGACTGAGGATGATAAAAAATATCTTCAAGAAAATGAATCCAGAGAGATAAAAGGACATAGATTGGGGATTTGTACTCTAGTTTATCCAAGTTCAAAAATACTCCATAATAATCAATTGTGGAGCAAAATTCAAGAATGAAGATCAAAATATGGATACAATCAAATATAGTAACCATAATATACAACTTGGACAAAGAAAAGAAAATTTAATTTTTTTGTGAATAGTGTCGTATACATGAATAGTGACCCTGACACGAAAAGGTAAAAATTTCATAAGAAAGATCATACTTCGTGAATAGTACCATATTCGTGAATAGTGTCGTATACGTGAATAGTAACCTCGATATGAAAAGAAAAAAATTTCATGATAAAATTCATACCAATATTTCAGTATAATGATATTGAAAGAATAACATCATTTATAAAAAAAATAACATCCCTTACCATCCCTTATCTTAAAAGAATAGTACTTTTGACTATAATATCGGATATAATATGGAAGGAAACTTGCACTGCTTATCAACTCTCAAAGTATCTAAATACTCACAAAAATACGTTCGATATTATAGAGAGAGAAAACTTCTGATTCTGGTGTAATTTTCAATTCCAACCTAAGCACCCTATTTATAGGAAAATGCTTAGAACACCAAAGCAGAAAATTTAATAAAATAATATTTTATAAAAAAAATTCACGTCCACCTTTGAAAATCAGATTTCAGTACACCAGTGGGGCCCACCAACATTAAAAAAATGTTTTTCTTAAAAAATATTTATAACTCCAAAAATCAATTATTCTGGAACTTCAATAATTCATAATAAATAGCCCTTTTATCAGAAAAATAAGAATCTTATGTCCATTCCATAGGAAATTTAATTCTCTACAACTTTGTAGAAGAAAATTTTTCCAAATTCTAAACGGAAAATGACCGAAATCTACATACGGATGATTTTGTAGGCTTTAATCAAATTTAAGTTAAAATAGGGTCCCACCAACATATTTAACATGTTTTTAGCATTTATTGTAACAAATTTAATTCAGACCCAATTTTCTCTCTTCCTCCTTATTTATTCATATATCGTGCATTCATTGTAAAAAAATATCACCGTTATTATATTATTATATTATTACATCATACATTTATAATGTAATACTACAATAATATATTTGAGTGAATTATTTTACCGAAGAAGATAAAATATCAACTCTTAATAATTGTCTCTTTAAATATTTCTCCATTAAATAAACATTTTCTTATCATTTTTATCAATAATTAATTATTCACAAATAATATTACAGAATAACAATAATGACAATCAGGTCGTTCCAAAGAAAGAGGGGGCTTCCGATAAGGATTTCTCCTTACTGGCGTGCAATTAGGTGACCAAACCTCTTTCCTAGACAGAACTTCCTTAAACATTGCCTATAATGCTATCTAATAATATTATTCAAATAATATGAATTATTGATCTGATAATGGGAAATACTGTGCAGTGACAATTATTGAATCAATAATATAAAATACCAACGTAGTAATTATTGAATCAATAAAATAAAATATTGAACAGTAATTACTGTAACAATTATTGAGTAATGACTTCTTACGTAAAAATTAATAATTAGAATTATTGTGCAATACCGTGTGCTATTGTGCAACAACGCATATTACTGTATTTTAACCACCGGGTATTCCAACAGTTTAATGATGACAGTTGTAGACACTCGAAATTTTGCATTCCTGTTACTAACATTGTAAGAGGGCAGAATCGTCTTTTAGAGATAACCCTGGAGGACAAAGCAACTCCAATTCCGGAGACAACCCCGGAATTATCAGTCTTACCATCTCAGAGACAACCCCAGGATTTTCAGTTTTAACCTCGAAGACAATCCCAAGAAGTGCATTTCCAGTTCCGGAGATAATCCTGAAATCTTCAGTTTTCCATCTCGGAGACAACCCCGAGGAGTGCAGTTGCAGTTCCCGAGATAACCCTGGAAATGCTAATTTCCACCCTTTGTAGTCAGCTTCAACCTCGGAGATAACCCCAAGGCACTTAGTTCCAATCCCGGAGATAGCCCTGGGAGATCAGGCAAACCTCAGAGACAACCCTGAGGACCTTCAGTACTCACACCAGCCCAATCTCAGAGATAACCCTGAGCAATGACTGCTACATTAGCCCAAATTAAAGATAACCCCGGTGAGGGGAAAAATAATCATTTTGCCACCTCGATCCCACATCGCGCCATCTCAACAATAGTTTAACATACATTACACATAGAAGTGTCCTACAAGAACCAGAGCTCCAATCCCGAGTGACTATTACACAAGACAGCACACCGGATAGAATTTGAAGCCTGAAGACCTAGGCATGGTCCCATCTTCCTGACTTCGTACAACCTCTAATCCCATGTCATTCGTGTAACTCTCGACAATAGCATTTCAAAAAAGGTCTTATATACCTCAATTGGATGCCCGGATTGAAGTTCTGAAAGTTCAAGCGGACATCGCGTTGCATGCGTGCATGTATTTGAGACAGCGGGACCCATGAACTGGGGCACCCCGGGCGCCAGCAGTGCATCTGACTTCTCAGCAGTGCACTGCTGCCCCCCCTCTATAAAAGGGATTGGGGTGGCCATTTTGCATAGAGAAACGGCGAGGAAGCCCTGTCCAATTTGATTTGTACACACTATAAACTGAGTGTTTTCTCATTTTAAATACTTGTGAGCTTATATTGTGCTATATTTTACCGGTGGAAACCGAAGATTCATTCAATTAAAGCTATTTGAAGTCTTCTTGGCAGCCTACTGTAAGACTTCTTACATTTCTTAAAGCCTTTCTCCACTTTCTGCACACACAGTTATTCACGTTGAGAGTCGTGTTGTGTGCATATGCCCGGACTTCGGTCCGTGGCTCTTTATTTCTTTTGTATATATATACTTATATATATATTTGTGATAACATTATCAAGTTATGCCTCGATTGAGCCTAAACTCACGTCCGGAGCGTTTATTGCTTATATATATATATATAAATTGTTGTCGAACTCTTTTCGATGAGCGTGGATTTATATCCGGAGCGTTTACCGCTTATATATATATATATATATCCTCGAGTTAATGAATCGAGCACAGATCGATATATATCCAATGCGTTCTGACTTATATATATTTACATTTACATCGGGGTCGGAGTTTACTTTGTGGCCTTTTACTGCTTTCTCTACATTTCGTCCCGCCTGGAGTTTACTTCGTGGCGGTTGATCATTTCTATATATATATTTACATCTTTTATATATTTATATTTCCAATCCCCATGGAGTTGCTTACGTGGTGGTTGATCGTTTATATATATATATATATATATATATATATATATATATATATATATATATATATTACTGACTTTTATATATATATAACTATACACTTTCATATAAATCATGACATCATATGAGCCTAGGAATCATGTGATCACAGATTCAGTCTCCTAAATCTAGATTCGGTTCCCGTGATGGATATTTTCGGCTATAATCAGCTTGTACATTATTCATGGTGTTTGAATTTCCTCAGATGGCTCTCATGCCCACAAGGAGTTCGGCATTTCTATGTAAATTATTTTCTCGAAGATGCCTCACATCTCGAAAATAAAAGCAATCAAGCCGAACATATAATAAAATGGAAGTATCAAAGGCCTCAATTACTATTGAGCATAAGGGTTGAAAAACCTCTTTACAAAACATCACCGCTATATCTTGTTTAAAATGAACTTTTATACAAAATTCAAACCCTTTGTATATAGATGCAAACGAGGCATAGCGCTACTTCCAGATAATTGAACATTGACCCACACACACACACAGACATTCATATAATAGTTTAATTGAAAAGTGGTGGTCACCGTGGTAACACGGATGTCGGGGGGTGTCTAACACCTTCCCTCCGCATAATCAAGCCCCTGGACCCTAACGAATCTCGGTTTCATAGACCTGTTAAGCAGTGTTACATCACTAGGTCAATGTGCAAACCTTTTCTCAGTTGAATTGGTGCTACCATTTAAAAATACCAACTGGCGACTCTTACAGTCCAATTTTTGACATATACATGTCGGACCTTTTTACAACTTATTTTTTCAAATAAATCTCACCTAACATGAGAACACCAAAAGACACGAACAGAAAAGGGACAGTAAAAATCCCGACGCCGACAGGGGGAGACTATGCTGGGGACATCTAGTAAGAGGGCTTAAGACGCTACTACAAACTTTTCAAACTATTATCTGCTTGTGTGTGAATGTTGCATTTACATTTATACGAATGTGTACGAATGCATTTACTTATTGCACTTAGTGCTTCGTACTGTATCTGCTTGTGATATTAAAGTGCTTCGCACACATCATTTCCATAACGGTGAGACACATTGTATGTGAATGTATGTTGTGTGGTCCCTCCACTAGGAGGCTATCCTATCGGTGTTTGATTACTAGACTCGTAGGGAGACTGATTCCAACGAGGCTCAGGAAAGGCACCACCCAGATTCACTCCAGTTAAAAGACCGGATTAACTTCCCGTCTAGTAAATTGCGATGATCTGGGAACTTTCATGCCAAAAAACTGCGAGACTAACCTAAGATAGGTCAGCCTCTAATAAATCCAAACACCGAGGGAAGTCTCTTCATACTTTCCCATTTCAATTACTTGTAATTTCATTCCATGTCAATCTCTATGTAATGGAAAATATGAAGGCATATGTGTACACGCATTCCCTTTTTGCCATGCTATCTTACAAACAGCTAACATTCGTTTTGCAGGATAATACTCCTTAAACGGACACATCATATATCATGTAACATTTATACATTTCCTAAGATAAAACTATATAAGTTTTTGTAGGGAAACAATTGGGCCTGTTACCCGTTCAAAGTCTAAAAAGGCAACAAGCCTATAGCCAATTATGTCTTCATCTGACCAGTCTAATTCTACTCATATCTCTCATGAGGAGTTTAAAGGATTAAGTAAATAAATTACAGATTTGGATATTCTGCTTAAATAACTACATCAGTCTACTCAGGGTCCACGAATACCCATACATACAGAATCCTTTACACATGGAGGAACACAGGGTCCGGACAAAGAAACTCCCGTACCTAAGTCTCAGTTGGATAAAACCAACAAAACCCCTAAAATCACCCATCTTAAAGAAGATCCAGACACCGATGATATCAGGAAGAAAGTCCTTCAAATGGAAGAGACCATTCGGTCTATCAAAGGGATTGGAGCACACGGGAGTGTTTCATATACTGACCTTTATATATTTCCTGATGTTCATTATCCAGAGAAGTTCAAGACCCCTGACTTTGAAAATTATGATGGGTTGGGAGATCCTTACACACATTTGAAGGTATTCATTGGAGAACTCGGATCTTATGCCGAGGATGAGAAGCTCAGAATGCAGTTGTTCCAGAAAAGTCTGACTGGAGAAGCCCAATCGTGGTACACCAGATTAAACAACTCCAAGATTCATAGTTGGGAAAAACTGGCTCATGCCTTCCTCAGCCAGTACAATTTCCAATCTCAAATGGCTCTAGACCGGTACCAAATTACCATGGTCAAGAAATAAGCCAATGAGTCCTTCAGAGAGTATGCTCAAAGGTGGAGGCGCCTTGCTGCTCAAGTTATTCCCTCTATGACTGAGTCGGAAATGGTGATGACCTTTATAGACATACAAAAAGCTCCCTTCTATGAGAGAGTCTTAGCTAGCATAGGCAAGCCATTTTTTGAAATGATCAAACATGGAGAGATGGCTGAGATGGGATTGAAGTCAGGAAAGATTCAAGACCTTACCGCTCTAAAAGTTGTTGTTGAGCACATCCAGTCTGGAAGTTATGGAAACAACCCCAGGAGGGTCCATAAAAAGAAAGAGGAGGATGTTTCCTTGATACTACAAGGCCAAACAGGCAGTCAGAACATGTTTATCCAAAGGAGAAACTACTCCCATTTTCAAGCACAATCTTCAAACCCTCAATTGCCAAAGAGTGGAGAAGTCAGACGCGCTTGAGTGTTCACACCCCTAGGGGACTCACTCGAGAATATTCTCAATCTTAATGCTACCCGAAAGTGTGTTTATCATGCTGGAGCTCCAGGACATGATACTCAGGATTGCTGGGCCTTGAAACACAAGATCCAAGATTTAATTGATAACGGTGAGATTGTGGTGACCAAACCCAACCAACCTCATGTGCAAGACAACCCTCTTCCTCAACACAAAGAAGAAGAGGTTAATATGATTAATGGGAGTAGTGGACAGAGTTCCAATTACGGTGGTGAATCCTCCCAAACCATCAAGGATGGTGCTGATAAATGGGATTATGCACAGTTCCAGTTTATGATGGAACAAAAAATGAAGGCTCTGTGTGAGCAAGTTTATCAATTGGCAAAACTGGTGATCCATCAGCACCATATCACATGCCAATTAGTCAACCAAGAGCATGCTAGTCTCCTTCATCTTGTTATGAATACTCCATCATTGACTCCAGAAAGTGAAACTATGGAGGATAAAATTACAAAAAGAGCAAGTGCCAAAGCCTGTAGGGATTTTGCCAACAAGAGGGAATTTACCTATCTGGGCCAACCGATGGAGGAGATATTTCAGATGTTGATCAATGAAGGAAGAATCACAGCTCTGCTACCTCCAATCAATCCCCATTCAAGACGGTTCAATTCTAATGGAGTATGTCAGTATCACCCCCATTCTCGCGGACACAGTACTGAAGAATGTTGGGCACTCCGCCATCTTATTCAGAACTTAATTGATAGCGGTGTCCTACAATTGGCAGATAATGACACTGTGTTACTCGAGAGTGGGGACACATTTCCTACAAAATGGAAGGAAGTCATAGCAGTTATATCCGCTGAGGATGATTTGGCTGCCAGACCACCCATAATACAGGCAATTCAACTCAATGGTGTTGACAATCCTTTGAAAGTGGCTACACCAAAGCCAATTCTCTTGACATACAGACCACAGTATCCTGTTGTCAGCCTACAAAAAGTGCCATAGAATTATAGAGAGGCTGAAAGATCCACATCCCACATAACTACTGCAATGTTGAAGGAGAATCCATTGTATCTTCCGCAACGGGTGATGAAGCCTACCATCAGATCAAAGGGAAAAGTTCCCATGGAGAAGATTGAAGAGTTCCTCCGTACTATGGGCCATAATGAAGCCAAGGTGGTTTTAAGCTTGAGAAAAACTCCACAACAAATTTCTATACTGGACTTGGCTTTCTCTTCCGAAGATCACAAAAAGGTCTTGCTAAAGGTTTTGGAAGAAGCCCATTTGCTAAAATCAGTGGATGTCAAAAAATTCCATCACCTGGTTGATCACATTTTTAACAACAATGTGATATCTTTCATTGATGACGACATACCTCCCGAAGGGATTGGTCATTGCAAACAGTTGCACATAGAGGTTATGTCCTCCAGATACATGGTGGGAGGAGTTCTGATACATGGAGGATCATCTTTAAATATCTATCCTTATACCACTTTGGAGAAGCTGAATATCAATCTCAAGAGGATCAGAAGTAGACATACGGTTATTAAAGCTTTTGATGGATCCCGACGTAATGTTGTCGAAGAGATTGAATTGCCTGTGGAGATTGGTCCACATACTTTTTGTGTATCCTTTCACGTACTCAAAATAGCCACAGGATACAAGCTGCTCTTGGGAAGACTGTGGATTCACATGGCTAGAGCCGTCCCTTCCGCCCTTCATCAGCAACTTAAATACATCATTAACAACAGGTTAGTCACTGTCAATGTTGAGCCGGAATGTCCTGAATAAGGTGACATACCACTTATCAGCTTCAATTCAGAAGTTGAACCGGTTAGTTTCCATGCCTTAGAGGTGAGCAACATTCACTATCATCCTATTTGGGCGCCACCTCTGATACCCAAGATTTCTTCCGAGGTAATGTCAGCAACTCAAGAGATGATGTCATTAGGTCATCAACCTGGACAAGGGTTGGGTAAAGATCATCAGGGCATTAAGCGCCCATTTCAAGTTCATAGTCAAACCGAGATAACTAGACTAGGCTATCCTGTTAGCTCCAGTCACAGGAATCCTCATAAGCTCAAACATATTCCTTCAGCTTCAACCACACGGTGATTATCTCAATCAACAAATCCTGAGCTTGTACGGTCTTCGGTAAAGGTGCATGTCCATGTAATGGCTATTTTATTTCCCAAACCGATACCGGTCAAAGTAAAAGAGGTTTTGATTCCAGATCCTGAAGTGGAAGAAAGGGGACGGAGACGTAAATAAGACATCGCCAGGCGGTTGTCAAACATACGCATCATTGTCCATACTGAGGGCATGAATAGAGACATCCCACACGATGATTGTCCAGATATCATGGTCATCATTCGGGAGAAGGAGGATGATGATAGCCCCTTCATCACTTTTGTCCAACAAGACTTCACCCTTGGCAATTGGAGCAGCATTCCATGCATTTGCCGACAAGGGTAAAAAGGGCAGAAAATCCCTCTGCCCTGTAGATAGCAATAACTACTTACTTTTCTATACAGTATTAGCAGTTGTTTTGTCATTACATGCTAACACTTTGTATAATTGAACAGTTTCATATATTAAGTGAAAGCATTTTTGTTTCAGGACTCTAAATTTAGATATGCCTAAACTTGCTGATGAGGTGCCTATTTTCCACAAGGACTATAACTTTGATGTAAAGTTGGACTCAGACTTGATGGAAGTATAAGAGGACTATGAGATACCTCGGGAGATCAAAGAATGGTTCGAGGAAAAACCCAAACCAAATCTTGATCAAACCTCCTCTTTCAACCTCGGAACCTTAGAAAACCCCAAACTAATCCAGATTGGTACGGACCTTACTCCAAACCAAAGGAATGACATAGTTACTCTATTAACCCATTTCAAGGATGTGTTTGCATGGTCTCATGAAGACATGGTGGGTTTGTCCACTGACATTGTCATTCATCGCCTCCCCATCAAAGAGGGATTCAAGCCAATCAGGCAGAAGCTCAGGCGATTAAAACCTGAGTGGAGTTTAAAGGTTAAAGAAGAAATTGTGAAACAATTTCAAGCTAGCATCATCATGGTGTCAACATACCCTGAATGGCTATCCAACATAGTCCCCGTGCCTAAACTAGAAGGAAAGGTGCTAGTTTGCGTAGATTACCGGGATTTGAATAAAGCTTGCCTTAAAGATAGCTTTCTCATGCCATTTATCCACATTCTCATTGATAATACTACTCAATACGACATGTACTCCTTTGCTGATTGTTTTATGAGGTACCATCAAATCATGGTTGCTAAAGAGGATCGTGAGAAAACTGCATTCATCACGCCTTGGGGAACCTTTTACTACAGACGGTTGTCATTCGGCCTCATCAATGCCGGAGCTACTTATCAGTGGATCGTGATGTCTATTTTTCACGACTTAATGCACAAAGAGATAGAGATCTATGTGGATGACATCATTGTCAAGTCCTGAAGGGAAGAAGACCACTTAGACCATCTCAAAAAGGTCTTCAACAGGTTGCGTAAGTACAACTTGAAGTTGAATCCAGCCAAGTGCGCCTTTGGTGTTAAATCAAGCAAGTTGATAGTGTTCCTAATCAGCCATAAAGGGATTGAGATGGATCCCACCAAAATCCATGCCATCACGAAAATGCCCATTCCTCAGACAGAGAAGGAAATACGAAGATTTTTGGGAAGGATTAACTTCATCAGCCAATTCATCTCCCAACTCATAGCAACCTGTGAGCCTATCTTCAAGCTGTTAAGGAAGAACTCTTCCATAAAATGGAATGATGAGTGTCAGAAAGCCTTCCTTACAATTAAAGAGTAGCTAGTCAAAGCTCCTATTTTGGTACCACCCAGGGATGGTGTTCCCCTGTTCATGTACCTATCCATTAATGACAATGTCATGGGCTGCATGCTAGGACAGAAAGACGATAGAGGCCAAGAGCGAGCTATCTACTACCTCAGCAAAAGATTCAGCAGCAGTGAACATAAGTACACTCTGATTGAGAAAACTTGTTGTGATTTAGCATGGGCTTCCATGAGGTTACAGCATTACCTCCATGGTCACACAACCCATCTCATATCCCGTGTGGATCCTCTCAAGTACTTGTTTAGTAAACCCATGTTGAATTGTCGGCTGTCCAGATGGCAGTTGATCCTACAGTAATTCGACATCGTCTATGTGACACAAAAATCTATCAAAGGTTAAGGAATTGCGGATCAACTAGCCGCCGCACCTTCATGAGATTTCAAACCTTTGGAAACATATTTCCCCGATGAAGGGGTAATGACAGTTCAGCAACACCATCAGTACGATGCACACCAGACATGGAAGATGTATTTTGAAGGAGCTGTAACTATAGAAGGTTACGAAGTGGAGCGATTCTAGTAGCCATTACGGGGAGCGAGATCTCTATCAGCGTCATCAAATTGTAGTTTGTCGGCACCAACAACAAATGGTAGTATGAAGGCATATTATGACATGGGGCTAAAACTTGCCCAATCAATGGGCATCAGGCAGTTAACTATCTATGGAGATTCTGAATTGGTAATCAGACAAACCACTGGGATCTATCACACAAAACATCTACATTTATTGCCTTACCATCGGTAGGTTCTCCAGATGGCTTCGGAATTTGAAGAAATAAACTTCCTCCACATTCCTTGGAATAGGAATGACTTTACAGATGCGCTAGCAACTTTGGCCTCCTTGATCAATGTACCTGATAAGGAAAACATGCCAACCATCTCATTCACCCTGCAAAAGGCTCCAGCCTATGGGAATTACATCGGAGAAGTATTGGATGAGCTACCTCCCATCCAGCACCCTTGGTATCAGCACATCAAGGAGTATCTACGAGATGGATCTACACCCGTTGAGGCGAGTTCTGCTGAGAAAAAGCAGATCCATCGAATGGCTATGAAATTCTACCTGAGCGGAGATGCACTCCACAAACGAGATGTAGGACTAGGTCTCCTCAGATGTCTGGACAATGACCAAGCTTAGAGGCTCATGGATGAAATCCATGGTGGATTATGTGGTCCACACATGAGCGGCCCTCTACTTGTTAAAAAGATCATTAGAACAGGGCATTACTGGCTCTCTCTCAAGGCTGATTGTGATGATCACGTCAAGAGATGTTATCAATGCCAAATTTATGGGAATGTTATCCACGCCCCTCCAAGGGAGATCCACTATATGAGTTCACCCTAGCCCTTCTCAATGTGGGGAATGGACATGATCGGGCCCATCAAGCCCTAAGCCAGTAATGGGCATCGGTTTATCTTTACCATGATCGACTACTTCACCAACTGGGTAGAAGCATCCTCTTTCCCCAACGTTACCAAAGAAGTCATCATTTGTTTCATCAGAAACAATGTCATTTGTCGATATGGACAACTAGAGGTAATTGTGTCAGACAATGCTAAGAACCTCAAGAACAAAATGATGGAGGAGTTATGCAGTAAATTCCACATCAAACATCTCAACTCCATCATCTACCGTCCAAAGATAAATGGTGTTGTTGAAGCAGCTAATAAGAACATCAAGATGATCATGCAAAAGATGTCCGCCAATCACAAAGGATGGTTTGACATGTTGCCTCTAACTCTATTACACTACAGAACTTCAATGCGTACTTCCACTAGGGCAACCCCCTACTCATTAACCTATGGGATGGAAGCAGCGCTCCCCGTAGAGGTGGAAATGGAATACCTCATAGTGTTGATAGACGCTCAGCTAGATGAAGACCAATGGTTACAAGATAGGTATCACCAACCGTCTCTAATAGACGAAAGGTGAACCGCTGCTATCTTCCGTGGTCAATTATACCAACAAAGGATAGCCAAATCCTACAATAGGAAAGTCCGGCTACGGTAGTTTAAATAACATGACTTGGTTTTGAAGAAGATTATTGACAACCAAGATCAATCTAAGGGAAAATTCCCTCCAAACTGGGAAGGCCCGTTTGTTGTCAAGGAGGTATTGACAGGAGGTGCTCTCAGATTACAGGAAATGGACGGCGATGAATTTCCACAACTCATCAACTCGAACACCGTGAAACGGTACTATGTCTGAGGTTACCATCAAGCAAACATCCTGGTTTTGGATCACCAGATCCTCAGTCACTTCAGCTTTTCTAACCTTTCACTACATACAACCTTTCTTCATACCCATCTGCCCCCATTAGGGACAAACACACTTTTCAAACAAGCAGCCTAGTTTTTGGATCATCAGATCTTTCACTCCACTTCGTTTTAAACCTTTTAGGTTATCCCACCAGGGATTGAACCTTTCACACCTGCAATTTTGTCCCACCAGGGATAGAATTTTTCACACCTGCAGTTTGTCCTGTACATGGGATCAAACTTTTCACCTGTAGTTTGTCCTGAACATGGGATCAAACTTTTTGGTTGCAATCTGTCTTGCACATGGGGCGAACTACGTCGACCTGATCTCCCCAATACACGGGAGTACGTAGGTAACCATTTTTTAATGGCCCGGTCGCAATAAAAAAAACAAAAACAACACTTCTACACCCTTCCACACCCTTTCATGTAACATTCCAGAATTTTTAATTGTTATATTAAATATTTATTGAATTATTTAAGTATTTAATGGATGTGTTTATTGTTGAATAAATAATTGTTCAAATTTGATTCAATTTGGTTAACTATTTGTTAAATAAATAATTAAGGAAATTAATTATTTTATGCTAATTTAATTTAATTATTAAGTTAGAGAGTTTTGATTAATTGAATTATTATTCTTTTATTTAAATTTGTAATTAAAAGGATGTGTTAGTTGATTAAATAAAGTTATAATTATATAGGAAATTATAATTTTGTGGTATTGATTTACGTGTTAAAGTAATTTAATAAATTATTATTAGAAGATCGTGCATTTGACGTAGGAAATTACGTTTTCCTAAAAGTTTCACCTTGGAAGGGAAAAATTCAATTTGGTAAAAAGGGGAAACTAAGCCCGAGGTTTATTGGACCCTTCGAAGTGCTGCGAAAAGTTGGAGAGGTGGCTTACGAGGTAGCTCTACCTCCAGAATTGCAAAACATTCATAATGTTTTTCACGTTTCGGTGTTACGACCATATAAGTCCGATTACAAGCATGTGATCGAGTACGAACCATTGCAATTTGAGAAAGACTTGTTCTATGAAGAGGTTCCTGTCCAGATAGTCGACAGGAAAGAACAAGTGCTTAGAAATAAAGTGATACCTTCTGTGAAGGTAATATGGAGGAATCGCAATGTCGAAGAGGTTACGTGGGAACTCGAATCTGAAATGATGAAGAATTACCCTGAGTTATTTGTTTAATCTATGTCTTCGATTACGGGGATGTAATCTTTGTAAAGTAGGGAGAATGTGACGAATGAATTATTTGAATTGTGATTACGAGGGACGTAATCCTTGTAAGGAGGGAATGATGTAACATTCCGAATTTTTTAATTGTTATATTAAATATTTATTGAATTATTTAAGTATTTAATGGATGTGTTTATTGTTGAATAAATAATTGTTCAAATTTGATTCAATTTGGTTAACTATTTGTTAAATAAATAATTAAAGAAATTAATTATTTTATGCTAATTTAATTTAATTATTAAATTAGAGAGTTTTGATTAATTGAATTGTTATTCTTTTTATTTGAATTTGTACTTAAAAGGATGTGTTAGTTGATTAAATAAAGTTATAATTATATAGAAAATTATAATTTTGTGGTATTGATTTATGTGATGAAGTAATTTAATAAATTGTTATTAGAATTAATTTAATTTAATAAAAGTATGACAAATAATCTTTTATAAGTAGTTATTAAAATAACTTAAAGGAGTTTTAATTCAGTTTTGCCAAACAAGGCCTAATGCCTATTAAGTCTTTAATCTAATTGTGTTTTACCAAACAAGGCATAAGGATTAATTGATTTTTTTTTTAGTGGTTAGCCAAACAAGCCTTATGGCTTTTGGTTTTCAAAATAAAAATAACTGATGTCAGTTAAGTTAGTATTATATTATATAATTAATATATATTATATCTTATATGCGTTATATTCTAAGACGTAAGAATAGAAGAGAGAGGTAAGAGAGAAGAAAAGAAAAACTCAGAGGAAGAAGAAGAAGAGAAGAAGAAAAGTGAGAGAATCCTAGAGAATTGGGAGTGAAGAGGAGAAAAGCTTGACAATCAAAGAGATAGTATCATCATCTTCTTCAAGGTATCATCCTATTTTTTTTAGTTTTAAAAGTTTAGTTTTTCTCTTCCCAAATTCTCTATAGAATCCTTGTGTAAGGATAAATTATTGTTGTTATGTGGCTTTATATGATATACTAATGATGTTAAAACTATTTTCATAAGTTATAGTCAATGAATTGATGATATGTATGTAATTTGTGAAGAAAAATATTTTTACAGAGAGTTTTTGTGAATATATATTGTTTGGTTTAAGGTAGAAATTAATGGTTAATTAGTTGTTTAGTTGATAAATTGATTATTGAATGTGGGAGTATGTATAAACATTGATAAAGTGCTTTGAATTAACTATTTTGCTTGGAAAACAAAATCACAGTGTTTATTTTCATTTAAACCATCAAAAAGTGAGTTTTTATCAAAAACAGTGAAATTGGATGTTTTAAATCTGTTGTTTATGTTGTTGTATGGTTAGAAACATGTTAGGAGTTCTTGAATTATGTTTACATGAAGTCTTTGTATGAATTACATGTGAATTAGACTGTTAGAAAGGAGCTTGTAGGCCAAAATTGGCTTTTGTTCATCTGTTGTTAAGAAGTCAATGAAGATCGAAGCTATGATTTAGCCATGTGTGACTTAGCGATAATCTCGTGCCGCAATGACGACCGGTAGCATTATTATTATGTCATACATGTACCGCACCACAATATAAATCGTAAGCACCATGCCATGAAGTTAGCGAATGATCCGACAAAGAACTTTTGTACTCAAAATTTGAAGGAATTGTTATGGGATAATAGTAGGACTGTAAAATATTAATTTCAGTATTTATATACTATGAATAAGCATGTTATCAATGATTAACTTGTGTTATAACTTGATTATGTGATTAAATAATCAAACCTACATGATGAATGTAGTTAGTTAAGTTTGTAAAGTGGTAGTGACTAATTATGTCATGATGACATATGTTTATAGGATATTTTGATTTGAATTGTTCGGTTTAGCCCACGAGCAAGGCAAGTTCTCTAATCTATTTTCTTATTGAAGCAATTATTGTTTCCAATTCGATTACCTTATAAATGATGCAAGTTTTCTAATCCATTATCTTGTTGAATCAATTATTGTTTCCAATATAATAATGCAAGGTTTCTAAACTTTGATTTTGATATTGAACAAGTTATTCTTGTATTTAGCTTGTTGTTTAGCATGAACATTTTTATATACTAATGTTGAACAGTTTTATCGTTCTAGTTGCTATGTATGCTTAGTATTCAATTCTAAATAACCTTGGCTTAATATTGTTCAAGCAAGGTGTGTTATAGTTATTCAAGTTGTATGCTATTAGATTATTCCTAAAGCATGACTTTAATTTACCATGTCGTTTCAATTACGATTATTCTACAGTATGATGTTATTGGTTTTATTCAACTAATCCTTAGTTGATGTTCGTTTAATTCCAAATTACCCTGAAATGTATCCAAACCAAACTCACTTTGGTTCGGACTTGTACTCCAAATACTGAGATGAACAACCCTATTATTATTAGGGGATAACTTACGCGTAGCGTTAAATGTTTAATGCACAATACATGGTACAAAGGGTCGATCCCCCTAAGTACGCGAGGAGTCCTTATAGTCTTATATTTGTTAAAAGTTGGAGTTGAAAGATTACTTACAACTGTGGACATAGTTCATGGTCTTATGACCCTCAGTTATATTTATTCCACATTTTGGATTTCAGTTCCTGATTATCATTGTTAGAGTACCATTCAGTCTTGATGAGCCTATCATGGGCAGTTATTATTATTATACTCTTGTCGATTCCTTATTGTTTGAAGTGAGCATTGTTTTCTCACTCTTGCTTATATAACTTTTATAGTTAAAGACGAAAAAGTTGATGTACCTAGAACCAGTAAGGGAAAAGGAAAGATGAGCAAGTGTTGAAGACTTGTAATGTGTTGATATTTGATTTTCATATTTTAATTGAATGGTTGTAATGAAGTTTATTAATTTTCCGCATTTGAATGATTGTATTTAAAGGTTAGACAACCTGGGAGATTTTATTATGTAACCCTTTAACCCTTTAATGGGAAAGGTTTTATTTATCCAGTTTTATTGTGATTGGGTAGTTAGATATGAATGTTTGATTAAGTGAACACCAAATCCTGTGGGAATGAAGTACCTGGGTTTGGGGGTGTCACATTTCACATACAGAGTTGAACCTCTTACACCAGGTTTGAACTACGCAGACCTGATCTCCTCCTCAATAAGAGTACGTAGGCAACTATTTGTGGTTTGGTCTTACCCCCTATCAAAACACAAATACTTGTCACATGGAACTGGGATCAACCTTTAATCCACCACACTTCATCGGCTTCAGACCAAAGGGATGGAACTAACTGATCTCCCGACACAAATGGGAGAATTGGAGGCCATCTAAGCTGCGGTTGAGTCCTCAAAGAGAAACACCAATCCATAAGAGATGGAACTACTTGGGCTCCCCCATACAAAGGAGTATCTGCGACCATCTGTGGTGCGGTCAACCTCAGAGAGGAAAGCCACTCCTCTTCATTACTACATACAGAAACCAGTCCCAAGACACCAAAGGGTAGGGATATACACAGATCAACGATCCATTCTAAAAGATCCTGAGACATCTAAATGTCCACCCATCAAGGATGAGTTCAGAATACATCAAGATCACAAGTCCTAAAGAAACAGGCAAATATCAAGCAAATAACAAGGCACAACTAAAAGGGAAGTGAATCAAAATATATTTCCCTGACATATATAATGTTGTTTGATATATACAATATGTATTGTACATGACAAAATGGCTAAGCTAGTCTGTGCAGGAAAATATAAGCCCATCTACAAATCAGTGTATATGTGAGCTATCAAGTCCAACATGGCATCTCTATCCGAAGAAGGAGGTAACGCTGTGAGCTCCTACCCAAGGGTATCTACACGAGCCAACAGATCTACAGACAACTGCATGGTGACATGGTACTCATCAATGTATACGCTCATCTCGGCAATAATGCCAGTGGTAAGGGATCTCACTATAGTGTTATCTATAATGGCTACGTCCCGGGTAGATATAGTGTCATCCCTCTCAACAATCAATGCATCTCTGGATGATCTAGCCTCATCCCGTTCAGCAATAGCGGTGTCTCTATGAGCTAAGGCATCCTCTCTCTCTCTAATAGAGCGACATCTCTCCCAACAAGAGCTATCAACATCAAGGCCCTAGCCTGATCTCTCTCAAATGTCATCAGATGAAGACTCTGTTCTAAATACTCTGCTTAATGTGGGGTCATAGTAGCAGTCACATTGGGAGAATCCATCATAGATGCTGGCAACCCAGCAAAAAGCTCCTCCTCGGTGGGAAAATTAATGTCCTCTATAGGCTCTCCACCCTCCGAATCAATCCCCAACTCTGTGGATACAACCGTAGCCAATGTGGTCTCTGTCTCCATCCATTCAGAATACTCTATCGAACAGCCTGGATGGCTAACAGAAAACTCAGCTAGCTCACACTGATCCCAACAGACATACACCCTGGATCTGTCCTCTGTTGACAAGTTGCGAGAAGCCAAACGATGACCCAATGCCCCCTCAAAAGGATTGACGTCCTGAAACTGGTTGAACTGTGACATCACAGCCAGTGGGTGGTAAGTAGTCATGCCCCTCAAGCCAGCCAGAGGGAGATAATCCATGCCAGGTGCATGAGTAATGAAGTTGTAGGGTGAACTGAGCCTTGTACACGGCAAAATGTCAAATGGATCTCCGATCCCTGCCAAGAACACCTAACACACTCACAGGACGCAAACATGAGAGCCTCTCATAGGCCCAGAACTGCCAATACAAAGGCAAAACATCTGCTGTCAGTCAACACTCTTAACCTGTACATAGGAAATCACAAGAGAAATACTCACCAGCAGAATTGGGTAAAATCCTATCCAAGCCTCTGTCAAGCCCTGCGAACGCATGCGCATGCCCCTAAGGAAATAGGCGAAGGTATAGGAACCCTAGTCATACTCTCCAATACGGTCTACATCTCATGTGGCGCTGACCAAAGCGAATGATATCGTGGAAGAGTTATCTGCTATGAAGAAGCCCCTAATGATTATCAGGAACAATCACCGAAGAATGTGATCCCTGACTCTCACATCATCGGGTATGGGCTCACTCAATAGCCTGCTCATAGCATCTACGCTCAAAGGACCTGTACGAACTGTCCTACCTTTGAGCGCCTCAGCCGGAACTCCTAGCAAGGATCTAACTGCAGTCGGGATAATATCCGTCGTACAAGGCACTGGCGCCCCTCCAAACTCTATACCGGTGATAAATCGTCAATCCATCGGCGTTATCATCACCTCACAATCTAACAAATGGAGAGACTGAGTCTGGTGAAACCAGCGCTCAGACAACGCCCTGAGATAACCCCAGGGACAACGACGGGGGAGGATGGAAAAGAATGCCTCGAAGCCCCAGCTATGAACAATCGCTCGATAATCGGGATGCAGAGCACGATATGTAGAGTGAATCTTCAACCCGGCTTCCTCGAGGTCACGTAAAAGCCGGAACCTACATTACAAAGAAAATCAACATCGTAATCCTTGCTCCTCATCAATAGGAAAAGGAAGATCAAATCCAACATACCGTTTGCATGCAAGTAAACCGAGGGGTGTCGACTCAAATCACCCAGAAGCTCTGGGATCATCACCTGAATACCTGGAAGATCCTTATGGGGAACATGAGCAGCAAGAGAGGGGTCCGCAATTGGTACATCCTCCTCCTCGTCCTCAAAATCCGGTACCTTAACCCGGACAGGATGTATCACTACCTCCGCCAGACAACGAGGTTGTCTAACTGAACGGGGTCGAGGCACATCAGAAGCCCTCCTCCGCACACCTGAAGTGGTCCTGCGGGAACTACTCGGCTGATCCAGATCCATATATATCTGGACACAAGTCTCCAAATCACCTCAAAAAGGGTGTGGTAAACTCTAACCTGGAGCTTTTCAAATGCATTTTATGACTATATGCATGAATGCATTACTTTAACATACGCCTATGGTAGAGTTAAAAATGCATGCTACCCAATGCCCATACTTTGGAAAAATTTTGCCAGAGTATCCTTTGTAAACAGGACTATCCACATGCACATAGGCATGACTAGGTGGCTATTCAGTAACACACCTACCCACAGTCATAAAGATCCTATATGCATAACACTATCAAAGACATAATCCGTAAGGGTAGCCTAATTTCCAGGATTACTTTGCTTTACCAACTTTACGCATTTGTCCTCAAATAGGATAAGAAATAACAGAAAAAAGGTGCTAATTTGACTATTTCAAAAGTCAAAAATTTTCACATCATTATGTTCAGCATGGTTAAATACTAACATTTACTGTGTTGAATATTTTTTATCAAGTCATATGAGCATGCATATTCACTACTATGTGTTTAGAAGCATTTCATATGATAACTCATTTTCTAACGGATAAAAACTGGAAAAGAAGACATGCATACGTTACCAGGACAGTGTAGAACACTTATACGATGACAGAATTTACAGAAAGACGCCCGAACTCATCAGATCTAAAGAACAGCTCTCAGATTCTCTGTGTGGCGCAACTTGTAAATGAATTATGAAAGCAACAGGCAACTTATGGCCACCCACGGTTGGCCGCAGGTGTACCTGCGACTCACCTAGGTGGCGCCCACCCTTCCAGCTTGGTCCAATATGAGTTATAAAGGAGGTCTCACAAGTTGAAAAAGTCGAATCAGGAAAAAAGATGTTACGCGAATGAGCGGAAAAGCCTAAAATCCTGGTTTTCAGAGACCAAACTGCGGGTCTACATATCACTCATTGGTATTCGTCCAGACATAGGGTTTACTATACTGATGATCACAACTGTTGCAAACTACACTCGATCATACCTCACAAAGGTCCGATGCCATCAGTTCGGGGTCGTAACTCCATAGCATTTCCCCAATGGAAACTTTATACAAGTTCATTCATTGATGTACACGTCAACGAAGGTCAAGCAGCCTTGACGACATTCAGCCGTTGGCAAGTAAATCCAGCAAAGCATCGAAAACCATCTGATGATTTCATCCATTAATGCACACGTCAACGAAGGTCAAGCAGCCTTGACATCATCTACATCAAGGATCTCATCCGTTGATGTACATTTCAGCAAGGGTCAGGCAGCCCTAACAATATAAACTGTTGGTAGTAACTTCGACAGAGCAGTGGAAGGACCTGGCGATACAAACCAGGGAAGATCATCCTCATCGAGGAGGACTGATGATGGAATATGTTATACAAGTTCTCCTCAAACAAAACACATCCCCACAGGTCTCTCGTACATGAGAGGTACGTCTTCAGTGGGAAATCTGCACTAAGGATTAAGGACTTTGGTGATAACCCCAACGTCAACATCCTTAAAGCTTTAGAGTACACAACCAGGTAGTTCATCAGAGTCATTAGTGATAACTCCAATCCCTATCAGAAGCCGTGGGAACAGTCATCACATCCCATTGGAAAATAATCCAACAAACCACATACATCATGCATATATATCATGCTGTAGTACATCGCATCATGATTATCTTGTCAAATTTCAAGTGTCTAGTATTCTTTATCCTATCCATGTCATTACATTGCATAAATATGATAAAGAGGGGCATCTGTAGACACTCGTAATTTTGCATTCCTGTTACTAACATTGCAGGAAGGCAGAATCGTCTTTTAGAGATAACCCTAGAGGACAAAGCAGCTCCAATTCTAGAGATAACCCTAGAATTATCAGTCTTACCATCTCGGAGACAACCCCGAGATAACCAGTTCAAGTTCTGGAGATAACCCCTAGATTTTAAGTTTCAACCTCGGAGATAACCCCGAGAAGTGCATTTCTAGTTTCAGAGATAACCCCGGAATCTTCAGTTTTCCATCTCAGAGACTACCCCGAGATACTCAGTCCCAGAGACAACCCCAAGAGTTTCAGTTTCAACCTCGGAGACAACCGCGAGGAGTGCAGTTGCAGTTCCAGAGATAACCCTGAAAATGCTCATTTCCACACTTTGCAGTCAGCTTCAACCTCAGAGATAACCCCGAGGCACTTAGTTCCAACCCCAGAGATAGCCCTGAGAGGTCAAGAACACCTCAGAGACAACCCTGAGGACCTTCAATACTCACAACAGACCAATCTCAGAGATAACTCTGAGCAACGACTACTACATCAGCCCAAATCGGAGATAACCCCGGTGAGGGAAAAAATTGTCATTTTTCCACCTCGATCCCATATTGCGTCGTCTCAACAATAGTTCAACATACATTACACACAAAAGTGTACTACAAGAATCAGATCTCCAATCCTGAGTGACTATTACACAAGACAGCACATCAGATAGAATTTGAAGCATGAAGACCTGGGCATGGTCCCATCTTCCTGACTTCGTACAACCTCTAATCCCATGTCATTCATGTAACTCTCGACAAAAGCATTCCAAAAAAGGTCTTATATACCTTAATCGGATGCCCGGATTAAAGTTCTAAAAGTTCGAGTAGACATCGCGTTGCATGCGTGCACGTACTTTGAAACAAAGAGACCCATGAGAGCCCGGGCACTGGTCAGGTCACCAGCAGTGCATCTGCATGCCCTCGTAGTACACTGTGGCTCCCCTCTATAAATAAAGGGCATGGGGTGGCCATTTTGCATAGAGAAAAGGAGAGGAAGCCCTGTCCAATTTGATTTGTACACACTATAAACTGAGTGCTTTATCATTTTAAACACTTGTGAGCTTATATTGTGAAATACTTTACCTATGGAAACTGAGTGTTCATTCAATTAAAACTATTTGAAGTCTTCTTGGCAGCCCACTGTAAGACTTCTTATATTTCGTAAAGCCTTTCTCTGCACACAGAGTTATTCACGTTGAGAGTAGTGTTGTGTGCGTATGCCCGAACTTCGGTCCGTGGCTTTTTATTTCTTTTATATATATATATATACTTATATATATATATATATATATAACATTATCGAGTTATGCCTCGATTAAGCCTGGACTCACATCCGGAGCGTTTATTGCTTTTATATATATATATATAAACTGTTACCGAACTCTCTTCGGTGAGCCTGGATTTACATCCGGAGTGTTTATTACTTTTATATATATATATAAACTGTTGTTGAACTCTATTCGATGAGCCTGGATTTATATCCAAAATGTTTACTACTTTTATATATATATATATATATATATCCTCGAGTTGACGAACTGAGCCTAGATCGATATATATCCAGTGCATTTACAGCTTATATATATATATATATATTTACATTTCTGTCAGGCCTGGAGTTTACTTCGTGGCCTTTTACTGCTTTCTCTACATTTCATCCCGCCTGGAGTTAACTTCGTGGTGGTTAATCGTTTCTATATATATATTTATAGCTTTTATATATTTATATTTCCAATCCCCATGGAGTTGCTTCATGGTGGTTGATTATTCATATATATATATATATATATATATATATATATATATATATATATATATATATATATATATATATATATATATATTTACTACTTTTATATATATATAATTGCTTACGACTTTCATATAAACTGCAACATCATGTTAGCCTAGGAATCATATGATCACAAATTTAGTCTCCTAAATCTAGATTCGGTTCCCGTGATGGACATTTCCGATTGTAATCAGCTTGTACATTATTCACGGTGTTTGAATTTTCTCAGATGACTCTCATGCCCACAAAGAGTTCGGCACTGCTATATACATTATTTTCTCGAAGATGTCTCGTATCTCGAAAATAAAGGCAATCAAGCCAAACATATAATAAAATGAAAGTATCAAAGGCCTCAATTACTATTGAGCATAAGGGTTTGAAAAACCTCTTTACAAAACATCACCGCTATATCTTGTTAAAACTGAACTTTTATACAAAATTCAAACCTTTTGTATATAGGTGCAAACGAGGCATAACACTACTTCTACAGAATTGCACATTGACCCACCCACCCCCCCCCCCCCCCACACACACACACTCATTCATTTAACAGTTTAATTGAAAAGTGGCGGTCACCGTAGTAACACGGATGTCGAGGGGTGCCTAACACCTTCCTTCCGCATAATTAAGCCCCCTGACCCTAACGAATTTCGGTTTCACAGACCTGTTAAGCAGTGTACATCACTAGGTCAATGTGCAAACATTTTCTTGGTTGAGTTGGTGCAACCATTTAAAAATATCAACTGGGGACTCTTATAGTCCAATCGTCGACATATACATGTTGGACCTTTTCACAACTTGTTTTTCAAACAAATCTCACCTAACATGAGAACACCAAAAGACTAGAACAGAAAAGGGCCAGTAAAAATCCCGACGTCAACAATAATTTTATTTTTATAAAAAGGTTATATCTATCTTTTTCTATATCTGACATTCATTCCGTGCTGTCCACCAATGACTACACCGTCAAACGAATATTCTCCGACAAAAAGAATATTTATCGACCAAACAAATATTCCCTGACAAAACGAATATTTTATGACCACTTCCTTACTTTGAAAAAATTTATATATATCACCCTTAACTTTAAACTTTTATCAATTTAACTATTTACTAAATAGAAAAATTGAATACTTTTATTTCATAAAATTCGGGGTATTACAATCTCCCCTCCTTATGAAATTTCGTCCACGAAATTTACGTTCCTGGTATTTCGAAGAGTTGAGAATACCTTGCTTTCATTTCAGATTTCATCTTCCCTGTCATCATGATTTCTCCATTGCTCATTCTAGAATACAGCTAAATACAAAGGTTAATTGGCATATCACAATTTGTCAACTTATTATGTAAACAAAATTTCAGCTTAGGTAAGTCACACATTAGCGAAGTATATTACTCGTCTCTCCCCTCCTAGTTCTAGACTCAGATCTCCCCCAGCGACCATATCCCTAAAGCTCTGATACCAACTGTGATGCCCCTAAAATAGGTCCACACAACCCATTCTGTGTCGCCAAATATATGGTACAGAAAACAACTACAACTTCATTATTACAATTGTCGTGAAAAATATGACAACACACATGTTGTGAGTTTAAATACAAATATTGTCTTCTAGACAATATCCAAACTCAAATAAGTTCTCATTACAATTATTGATACACTATTTTACAAAATAGTGAGGACTACTAAAACAACTGTCTGAAACCATCACTCGATACCCGACTAGTTCCCGCTATATTCTCACCTCCTGAGAAGAAAAATGGAACAAAAAGGAAAATGATGAGCTCAACTAGCCCAGTAAAGAATATTATGACTAAGATAATGAAAAACAAATTATCGTTAGCCTTCAATAAATAAGATAAAATATAAAGGACAACAAGTTTAGATCAATATTCGTAGCGAAAATAACAATTCATTAGAAGAGTTAAGTAGAGAATGAAGTCTACTATCTTCTATGATTTAAAAGTCCATCATCAATATTTTATCCCTATGACATCAATCAATATACATCTTGAACCAAATATTCATCTTTGCACTATGGGCCAAAGATATTCATTTGTATCGCCAATTGGTCATGTTCATCTCAACACCTGTCTATCTTTGCACTACGGGAAAAAGATATTCATCGGGTAATCATTCATCTTTGCACTACAAGTCAAAGATATTCAATTATATCACCATTTAGGACTGAGGATGATAAAAAAATATCTTCAAGAAAAAGAATCCAGAGAGATAAAAGGACAAAGATTAGGGATTCGTACTCTAATTTATCCAAGTTAAAAAATACTCCATAATAATCAATTGTGGAGTAAAATTCAAGAATGGAGATCAAAACATGGATACAATCAAAGATAGTAACCATAATAGACAACTTGGACAAAGAAAAGAAAATTTAATTTTTCTGTGAATAGTGTCGTATTCTTGAATAGTGTCGTATATGTGAATAGTGTCGTATACGTGAATAGTAACCCTGACACGAAAAGGTAAAAATTTTATAAGAAAGATCATACTTCGTGAATAGTATCGTATTCGTGAATAGTGCCATATACGTGAATAGTAACCTCGACATGAAAAAGTAAAATTTTCATGATAAAATTCATACCAATATTTTAGTATAATGATATTGAAAGAAATAACATCATTTATGAAAAAAAATAACATTCATTACCATCTCTTACCATCCCTTACCTCAAAAGAATAGCACTTCTGACTAAAACATCGGATATAATACTGAAGGAAACTTGCATTGCTTATCAACTCTCAAAGTATCTAAATACTAACAAAAATATACTCGATATTATAGAGAGATAAAACTTCTGATTCTGGTGTAATTTTCAATTCTAACCTAAGCACCCTATTTATAGGAAAATGCTTAGAACACCAAAGCCGAAAATTTAATAAAATAATATTTTATAAAAAAATATTTCACGCCCACCTTTGAAAATCAGATTTCAGCACACCAGTGGGGCCCACCAACATTAAAAAAATTCTTAAAAAAATATTTATAACTCTAAAAATCAATTATTCTGGAACTTCAACAATTCATAATAAATTGCCTATTTATCAGAAAAATACGAATCTTATGTCCATTCCATAGGAAATTTAATTCTCTACAACTTTGTAAAATAAAATTTTTCCAAATTCTAAACAGAAAATGACCGAAATCTACATACGGATGATTTTGCAGGCTATAATCAAATTTCAGTCAAAAATGGGACCCACCAACATATTTAGCATGTTTTTAGCATTTATTGTAACAAAATCAATTCGGACCCAATTTGCTCTCTTCCTCCTCATTTATTCATATATCGTGCATTCATTGTAAAAAATATCACCGTTATTATATTATTATATTATTACATCATACATTTATAATGTAATATTACAATAATATATTTGAGTGAATTATTTTATCAAAGAAGATAAAATATCAAATCTTAATAATTGTCTCTTTAAAAATATTTCCATTAAATAAATATTTTCTTATCATTTTTATCAATAATTAATTATTCACAAATAACATTACAGAATCACAATAATAACAACCAGCTTGTTCCCAGGAAAGAAGGGGCTTTCCGATAAGGATTTCTCCTTACTGGCGTGCAATTAGGTGACCAAACCCCTTTCCTGTATGTAAACTTCCTTAGACATTGTCAATAATGCTATCTAATAATATTATTCAAATAATATGAATTATTGATCTGATAATGGGAAATACTGTGCAGTGACAATTATTGAATCAATAATATAAAATACCAACATAGCAATTATTGAATCAATAAAATAAAATATTAAACAGTAATTACTATAACAATTATTGAGTAGTGACTTCTTACGTAAGAATTAATAATTAAAATTATTGTGCAATACCGCAGTCTATCTTTATGCAACATCGCGTACATCAGATATTTTAACCACCGGTATTTCAACAGGTTAATCTAACGATGCTTTTACCGTTATTTTTATAAAAAGGTTATTTCTGTCGCTTTTTATATCTGACATTCATTCCGTGGGGTCCACCAATGATTGCACCGTCGAACAAATATTTTCTGACAAAAAGAATATTCATCGACCAAACAAATATTTCCCGACAAAACGAATATTTTATGGCCACTTGCTTATTTTGAAAAAAATTACATATATCACCCTTAACTTTAAACTTTTATCAATTTAACTATTTACTAAATAGAAAAATTAAATACTTTTATTTCATAAAATTCGGGGTCTTACAGCGATAGTGTGTGAGCTTTGTGCTAGTGATCATCCATGTAAATGATGTGCTATAAGTTTGGAGTCGGTACAGTGCATCAAAAATTATCAAAGGCAACAAAGTAGAAACATTCCCAATAACTATAATCTTGGATGGAGAGATCAACCTCAAAATTTTACTCCAACCCCATCAGGATTCCAGTAGAAAGCTCCGCCACAACAAAAGAAAAAGTTAAGCTTGAAGGAGTTACTTTATAAATATATAGCACAAAATGATACGAGGATGACCAGTCAGGATATGGCAATTTGGAACTTAGAAATTCAAATGGGGCAGCTTGTGAATGCTATAAACAATCAACCTCAAGGCACTTTGTTTAACGATATAGAGATCAAATCCAAGAAAAATGAGAGGGAGCATTGCAAGGCACCAACACTGTGAAGTGGGAAAGAGTTACCCAAGGAGGTTGATGGAACTATAAAGAAGTTGCATGAATTTGATGGTGTAGTTGAGAATGAAGTCAATAAAAATGAGGAACAAGAAAGGAAGGAAGCATGTTTTGTTGCAAGTTCAAATGGAGACAAACAGACGCCTATTGTGCCTCCCGTGTTGTTTCCACGGCGGTTGCACAAGCAATAGTTAGATAAGCAATTTTTCAAAAAAAAATTGAGGTGTTCAAAAAGCTTCAAATCAATATTTCATTTGCAGATGCATTAAAACAGATTCCTACCTATTTGAAATTTATGAAAGAAATCTTGTCAAAGAAAAGAAATTTAGGAGAGTTCAAAACAGTGACGCTTATAGAGGAATGTAGTGCGATACTTCAAAAGAAGCTACCATTAAATCTTAAAGATCCGGGTAGCTTTACAATTTCGTGCACCATTGGGATTCATTTTTTTAAGGAAATACGTAATTTGAGAGCTAGTATCAATTTGATGCCTCTATCAATTTATCAGCAGCTTGGTTTGAAGGAAACAAAGCCTACAAATGTTACATTGCAGCTTCTAGATAGATCACTTACTTATTCTAAGGGCATAGTTGAAGATATGTTGGTCAAAGTGGATAAATTCATCTTTTCAATGGATTTCATTGTGGTAGATTTTAAGGAAGATCGTGAGATACCAATTATTCTTGGGGGGGGCATATTTAACAACATGGAGAACTCTCATAGATGTAAAAAAAGGAGAGCTAACTATGCGCTTTCAAGATCAAGAGGTGACATTCAATGTTTTCAAAGCCATAAAATTCCCTAGTCAAATGTAAGAATGTCTTCAAATTGATTTAATTATAGATGCAGTGGATGAAGTATTTATTGGAAGCTGACTTTCGGATCCTCTCAGGACTGCACTTATTAGTCCATCTGCTTTGGATTTTCCTGCTCTGCTTAAGTATTTGTAATTATTGATTTTTTCTCCACGGTTAGTCAGATTCAAGCAACAATATAAGACTTTGGATCATTTCGAAAGTTCTTGTACTTGAGCAAAGACATCTTTGGAAGAACAACCTTCATTGGAGCTTAAACTTTTACCAAATTATTTATAGTTTGCGTATTTTTCTTGTTATTATTTCTACTTCACTTAATGAATTTCAGGAAAATAAGCTATTATGGGTACTTTGAGAGTATAAATAGCTTTGGGATGGACAATAGCTGACATTAAGGGGATTAGTCATTCATTTTGCATGCACAAAATCCTTCTGAAAGATGATTCCAAGCTTTTGATTGAGCAACAATGCCGACTAAATCCTATCATGAAGGAGGTGGTAAAGAAGGATATTATCAAGTGGTTGGATGCTGACATCATTTATCCAATCTCTAACAGTTCGTGGGTGAGCCCGGTACAATGTATTCCTAAGAAGGGTGGCATGACAGTTGTGACAAATGAAAACAATGAGCTAATTTCGACATAGATGGTAACTGGTTGGTGAGTATGCATGGATTACCGCAAGCTCAACAAAGCCACTCACAAGGATCACTTCTCTTTACCATTGATTGACCAAATGCTTGATAGATTGGCTGGGTATGAGTTTTATTATCTTTTATATGAATATTTCAGCTACAATCAAATTTTAATAATGCCCGAGGATCAAGAAAAGATGACTTTTACTTGCCCATATGGAACCTTCGCATTTCGGAGAATGTCTTTTAGATTGTGCAATGCACTCTAACTTTCCAGAGGTGCATGATGGCAATATTTTCTAACATAGTAGAACATAATCTTGAGGATTTCATGGATGATTTTTTAGTTTTTGGAGATTCATTTGACTTATGTCTAGAAAACCTAATTCGTGTGTTAGAACGATGTGTGGAAACAAATTTGGTATTGAATTAGGAGAAGTACCATTTTATGGTTTAAGAAGGCATAATTTTAGGGCATAAGGTCTCTTCTAAGGGACTAGAGGCGGATAAGGCCAAAATGGATACCATTGAGAAGCTTCCACCACCATCATCCATGAAGGGAATCCAGAGTTTTCTCGGACATGCATGGTTATATAGGCGTTTCATCAAGGATTTCTCAAAGATTACAATTCCCTTATGCAATCTGTTAGAGAAACATGTTCCCTTCATCTTTGACAAGGCATGTTTAAAAGGCCTTTGAGGTGTTAAAAAAGAAGCTAATTACTGCTGCGTTGAAAGTTACTCCATATTGGAACCTTCTGTTTGAATTGATGTGTGATGTTAGCGATTTTGTGATTAGCTCAGTCTTGGGCCAACGCAAGGAGAAAATATTTCATGTTATCTATTACGCTAGCAAAACACTTTCAGATGTACAGCTCAATTATACTACCACTTAAAAGGAATTACTTGCAATTGTTTGTGTTCAACAAATTCTGGGCTTATTTCATTGGTACGAAGGTAATTATATTCACGAGTCATTCGGCTATCAAATACTTAATCTAAAAGAAGGATGTTAAGCCACAATTGATACAATCGGTTCTCTTACTTTAAGAATTTGATCTAGAAATTAGAGATATGAATGGGACAAAAATCCAGGTCACGAACCATCTTTCCAGACTTAAGAAGTCCGATCAACAAAAGGGGATGGTACAGTGATGAATAAATCTTTTTGAGATGAGCAACTATTTTCGATGATAAAGGAAGTACCATGGTATGCTGATTTTGTGAACTATATTATGAGCCATGTGTTTCCCCTGATTTAAGCCATTAACAGCGAAAAACGTTTTTGCATGATATGCGGTATTATTTATGGGATGAACCCTTCTTATTCAAATAATGTGCGGATCGGATGATGAGAATGTGAGTGCCCCAAGAAGAGATAGAAAATATAC